>LT934117.1:726519834-726542619 GCA_900231445.1 Triticum turgidum subsp. durum | reverse complement strand
AATTATTGTTGGAGCACTTGTATCTGATAATCATTATTTGTATCTAAATGACATCTGGGCAAAGCAAAACGACTTTCAACTCAAAACAAGAAACAAGCTCATAATCTAGTCAGTTGCAAATCAGACCAAAAATGACCTTCAACTCGTGTGTTCTTCACGTGCTTCGTGTGTTCTTTCATGTGCTTCATGCTCTATATATTTGCGTGTTTCGGTTCCACACAAGGCTATCTCTGTTTAATTATACCTTCATCTCTACTTCTCTACTACCTAAAAGAAACCGAACGTTAATGGCCGGGAAATACTATCATGGTACAGATTTCCTGGGCAAGCAAACTATACGTGCCCTAAAACATGTACTCCCTCAGATCCATATTAATTGTCATTGGTTTAGTACAAAGTTTTACCAAATCAATGATAATTCTTAAAAAAATGAAAATAATTTAAATTAAAAAGACCCATAGTATTTTTTTAACAAGAATTCAGTCCTCCAAAATTCTTATATTTTTCATCTCTCTTGTACATGCCTTATTTTCCTTTGTTTATTATTCTCCAAAATCATATAGTTTTTTATATAGAAATTAAATGTGTACCATCTTCCATTTATTTTTGTCTTAGTTATGGTTCTAATTCACTGAATTGGGTGATTTGAACGATGTGTGTTGATTGTCATCCTAGTGATGTGCCTTTCCCAAGTAGGTTTTGATTTTACTTTCTCTGTTTTCAACTCCGACAAGATAGCAGAATTTTTATGTTGGTGGTTTTGGTTATTCTGATCATATCTCATCTCTGCATGTTTTGGTAAAAACTGGAGAACTTGTAAACAAATGATATGAAATTTATTAAATGAGTGCATGTTTTTAGGACAACTTGGTTCTTATTTTATAATCTAAAAATTATTTTTGTCAACGGAATAATCTAAGAACTATATTGTTAGCAGATGACTTGTCTAGGACTAAGATGGCAATATAAAATTATCCACTCTCATGTATTTATAATAAACTTTTTTGCTTTAAGATTATTTATATGTTGTAGCTAAATATATGATGTTTGTATAAATTGATATATCTTATAGTATGTTTTATATGCAACAAGCGGATATTAGCAATAATGTGATGCCACTATATATTAATATACATGTTTTAGCATATAATTCTAATATTCATTATTGCCAAATTCATCTATTAATATGAAATGATATTATTTTACCATAGATTTAGGCAAACCTAAAGTAGCACATTAATACTGAAATTAGTTAATGCCCTTAATGTATTGTGGTGCGTTTATATGTATGTGTTATGTGTTTGTACTATCCTTTTAAATATCAATTTTAGATTATAAGAGTGTAACAAATAAGTAGACAGAGGCTTCAAGAGTGCAAGACTATCAAGCTTAGGTGTAACTAAACAGAGAATTCAAGAGTGTTTGAGGTCAAATTGCACTTGTTGTTCTTGTGGGTTGGATTAGTGGTACCATGGAACTAAGCAACTCGCTGAAAAATGGTCGGAATAGTCTTATCATAGACGGCTAAAAATGAAATGTATATTACATACAACCTCATAGTTTCAAGAGCATAGAAGGTGTCACAAAAGTTTCTTTCCTTTTTCTTATTATCAAAAACCATATGCACAATGGACAAGTCCAAAGGTGAAACCAGAATGCAGTAGAGGTAGGGCACGTGAATGTCTAGGATGTAAAGTATGTTTTGAGTTCGGGTGACAAGATGATGTTGATTCTCTAATTAACTTGTGTAACCTCGACACGTTGAGTTCTGCTTGCTTTCTTAATAAGATTTATTTATGGTATATGTTTACATGATAAGGGATTAGATGCCACTTTGTTCCATTAGGTGATGTTCATTTTTTTGTGGTACACCACTGGAAAATATACTATTACTGCTTGATGGCTAGTTTAAAGTGCAGATAGGGGTGGAGGTAGAGGGTGGACAGGGTTGGCCATGGCCCACCCCGAGATTTGAAAATAGCGTTTATTCCATAGGAGAAAGCCTAAGAAAAATAAAAGAAGAAGTAAATGTATATGTACAGTTGGACTATTGGGCCACCCTGGCCCAGTGGGCTAGGTCCACTACTGAGTGCAGACATTGGTGTCTTACAAGATAACTAGTTAATTAAGCATCTTAATCTTGTACATAGGAAATTAAATAATGCCATTAACTAAGATCATCTCCAAACGGACTTGCCTAATTTAAACCCTCATATGTTGGCGTAAAACTGGGGCTTGGCCCATTTTTGACCGCCCGGATAGCCATGCCCCATATCTGAATCCCTAAAATCCACACAAAGCTATGCAACGTTGGTAAGCAAACATAAACTCATAGTAGTTCATCATACACATACGGATAGGACAACCAGACATAGCTAGTTCATACACATTCGACAGATACATAGAGGCAATAGCCCTACCCACCTCTTCTTGCGAGAATGCGACTTAATTCCGCATTCTCAATGTCAGAGACTCTGTCCTTGATCAGCCAGAAGTCCTATGCCAAAGACACCCCACCACGGGTACCACCATGAAGAACTCCTTAATATGTGGGCCCAAATCTCATCCGAGTGCTCAAGGAGGTTATCATCCTTCCTGAGGCACGGGATTGAAAACTTTCGACGACGCCCATTGAAAATCGCCTGAAAGTACGCGGTAAGCTTTCTTGCGATTCCGCCGGCAACATCCTGGAATTGTGCAGCTGTGGGCTTCCCGTTAGGGTAAATCTAGGCACCGACATGGCAAGGGCAAGGAGCCCACCGGGCACCCAAGGCCCACATCCACCTGGTCCACCTCATCATTAGAGCACCAACAATTTTGCAACGAACAGTTCATCAAAAAGAAAAGGAATTGTTTGATCCTAAAAAAAATATTTTTTCAACGCAGCATCAGGGAAGAACTTGTCAAACACCACACCACACGTGGTCCCCACCGCTGCTGTCCATACCCGAACGGACGGCCGTGGATCAGTTCTGCTCAATACCTCCCACTGGTCCGGTCCACATGCATGCCCACCTCTGACCAAATCCCGTCTCCTCCCCTCTCCCCTCTCGGCTTCGTCGGCTCCGGCGACCGGCGGCAATGGCGGGCGTACCTCCCAATCCGATTTCCAATCCCAGGTGATAATATCCATCTCCAACCCATATTACCCTCGCTTCTGTTCCGGTTAGATCCCTTCACATTCTCGGGTTGGGTGGTTTGATCGATTCGATGGCGCCCCGCGCTGTCGCTGGCGACGCAGGTTCTCCGGCGCATTCATCCAGTAGCCCACCGAACTAAGTTATTCCGTTTCGCTCTTGTCCCCCCTCCGAACCTGTGCTCCAAAGCCCCTTCCTTTCTGGGAATGGAATGGATGCTATCTTCGTGAGATGATAATGCACATATTTCGCAAAAAAAAGAGAGGTGTAATACACATGAGATGAATTTCATTGATAAGCACCAAAAAATATTTGTTGGCTCTTAAACAATTCATGTGCATTAAGGATACTCTTGACCACAGATTTTTTAAGCCAAATTGGTTAGTGGCTAATGACATCCTTAGTTAGCCGCCCCAGCTCTTGTTTCTTTGGGTCAGCAGAGGACTAGGAGCAGTAACTGAAAATTCCTAATCTAGAAGCAGGAGCAGTGTTTGTTTAAGTTTGTGTTGTACTGCATGGTTCGGATTATAACGAGAAGGTTTCAGGTTTCACCATGCTGAGATTGTATTAACCCTGTCCAGTATCCATTTATGGGGATTGCATTTTTGGGTGGGTTCTTGTATGCTTATGCAGGGCTTTTGTACAACAGTGCTGAATGAACTCGATCTCATACCTTGCCACCAACGATTTATTTGTATGGATGATTGATATCTGAATTTGCTTCCTGGCATATTCTCGCTGAGTTTTATTCTTTTTGTTTATGCCCTGAAGAGGATCCTTTTCAAGGAATTCTGATATCTTGACTTCCCATGGTGGGTTTGACTTGCAGGCATGATGTTCTGTTTTCTGCTTGTAGGTGTACAGGGCAGATAGTAATTAAGTGGGCAAAGCTGGAAAGGACACGAAAGTGCACGTCCATTTGAATGGCTTATTCAGAGCTTCAAGCCTTCTGGAACCATGGTTTCCCTGCGGGCATAACATCTACTAGGTTGCAAGTGGTTATTTGTATACAATGTTGTCCTCTGCTACTTTATACTTCAATTATCATAAGTGAGCTGTGTCAACATTGGTTACTAGTTAGTTTATTAGCATGTCCATCTCAGCTAAACTTAAAAGAAAGGGCAGGTAGCTGGATCAGATCTGCTATTGCCTTGTTGACCTGCTGTTTGGGCATTTCTGCCTCTCATTCTCTGGCAACACAACATTGTTAGCTCCTACTATCTGCCTTTTTGCAACCTTGCCTCATCGCTCCGCTGGCTCGTAAAATGCTGGTTCTGAATTCTGCATCTGTGTAAGCTCACCATTATTCTCGTCTGTGTTCCTTTATGAATCTGGCTATAGGGTTCTGTTTATTATCTTCGTTGTTGCAACCGGCTAATCGATCTCGTGATTTCCCACTGCAACAGGTGTTCATCCGTTGTTATATTCACTGGCTGTTTTAACCTTTGATCCAGAAGCGCTTTCAATTCACCCAAAAACACTTTCAGTTTATCCAAAAGCGCTTTCAATGGCCCGTATATCATTTACTCAGGTCATTTTCCACTCTCAAAACAGTATCATTAGTTCTTTCAAGGTTCCTTGCTCTTATCTACGATGCATGCAGTTAACTAATTCATCTCGTTATTTCCCACACCAACAGATTTCTCATCCATCACCTCGGGCTCGTCGTTCAATTTATTGAGGCCATTCCACACGAAAAAAAAAGAGAGAGGGGAAAATTGTCAGTTTTTGCTCCTAGTTTCTGATAATGTACTTGCTATTGTCCATACTTGGTGTTCAATCATCTACTGTCTTTATGGACCGAATCCATTCTCTTATTTTCCTCTAGAAACACACCTCCAAGTCTTCTTTCAGCCTGTTTCTTAGAGTTTGTCTTTCTGCACCCAAAATCTATGCATCCATAAAACAAACCGAAACCCCCTCCATAAACACAAACCCCCGCAAAAAAATCTGCAATCCAATGGCGGAAGTGGCGATAGCTATAGCTGGCTTAAGATTGGCTGTGTTACCAGTCTTGAAGAAGCTTCATGCTAATGCTTCAACTTACCTTGGAGTGGATATGGCGCGTGAGCTCCATGAACCGGAGACAACTATCATGCCGCAGTTCAAGCTGGTGATTGAAGCAGCTGACAAGGGGAACCACAGGCCCAAGTTGGACAAATGGCTGCAGGAACTCAAAGAAGCCTTCAACATGGCCGAAGACTTGCTGGAAGAGCATGAGTACAACCTCTTCGATCGCCAAGCAAAGGGAATGGATTCCTTGCCGGCCAATGCCTCCTCCATGAGAAACACTTTTATGAAGCCTCTGCGTGTTGCATTGAGTAGGCTGTCCAATCTGAGCTCAGAGAACAGAAAGCTAATTCGCCATCTTAAGGAACTGAAGGCTCTCCTAGCGAAAGCCAGGGACTTCCATCAACTACTCTGCTTACCTGTTGGTTATAATGCAGTGAGACCCACAATACCATCAACTGATGTTCCTGAGAACACATCAATGCCACCTCCAAAAGTGATTGGCCGTGACAAGGATAGCAATCATATAATAGATCGTCTTACCAAGACAACTGCTGCTACAGAGTCTGGTACAATTATGTACTCGAGTTTGGCCATTGTTGGCGCCGGAGGCATGGGATAGCCCACCTTGGCACAACTTGTTTACAATGACGATAAGGTAAAAAATTGTTTTGATGTGAGAATGTGGGTAAGCATCTCACGAAAACTTGAAGTCCGCCATCATACACGGGAGATAATCGAGTCTGCCTCACAAGCGGAATGCCCACGCATTGATAACCTTGATACTCTGCAGCGTAAGTTGTCAGACATACTGCAAGAATCAGGGAAATTACTGCTTGTGTTGGATGATGTTTGGTTTGAACCTGGCAGTGAGAGGGAATGGGAGCAGCTGTTAGCTCCTCTAGTCTCCCAACATATGGGAAGCAAAGTTCTGGTAACTTCTCGACGGGATACATTTCCATCTGCTCTTTACTGTGCAGAAGTGTGTCCTCTGGAGAACATGGAAGATGTTTATTTCTTGGCACTCTTCAAACACCATGCTTTCTCTGGACCAGAAATTGGAAATCCACAGTTGCGTGGAAGGCTGGAAGGTTTTGCAGGTAAGATTGCTAAAAGGCTTGGACAATCTCCTTTGGCAGCCAAAGTTGTGGGTTCCCAGTTGAAAGGGAAAACAAACATATCTGAATGGAAGGATGCTCTAACTTTAATGATTGACAAATTAAGTGTGCCTATGACAGCACTGTTGTGGAGTTATGAGAAGTTAGATCCATATCTACAAGGTTGCTTCCTATATTGCAGCTTGTTTCCAAAAGGACACAAGTATGTCATTGATGAGTTGGTTCATCTTTGGATGGCAGAGGGCCTCCTTGATTCGTGCAACCAAACCAAGAGAGTGGAAGATATTGGGAAGGATTGTTTCCAGGAGATGATCTCTGTTTCATTCTTTCAACCAGTTGATGAGAAATACTCTCACACATACTATGTTATACATGATCTCCTTCATGATCTGGCAGAATCACTCTCCAAAGAGGACTACTTCAGATTGGAAGATGATAAGGTGACAGCAATACCATGCACTGTTCGACATCTATCTGTCCGTGTTGATAGTATAATGCAACACAAGCAAAGTATCAGCAAGCTACATCATTTACGCACCATTATCTGCATAGACCCCCTAATGGATGATGTAAGTGACCTTTTTAATCAGATACTACAGAATTTGAAGAAGTTGCGCATATTATTTTTGTCATCTTACATCAGTAGCAAGTTGCCAGAATCTGTTGGTGAGTTGAAGCACCTTCGGTATTTGAACATCATCAGAACACTAATTTCTGAATTGCCAAGATCATTGTGTACTCTTTACCACTTGCAGTTACTTCTAATAAATGATAAAGTTGTGAGTTTGCCTGATAAACTCTGCAATTTAAGGAAGTTACGGCATATTGAAGGGCATGATTATAGAATATACGATTCATTCAAAAAAGCACTGCCTCAAATTCATAACGTTGGCAAGTTAACTTCGCTTCAACAGTTTGAGAAATTTTCTGTGCAAAAGAAAAAGGGATGTGATTTGCAAGAGCTGACGGATATGAACGAGATCCATGGCAGTTTAAGTATCACAAATCTTGAGAATGTCAGTGGGAAGGATCAAGCCTTAGAATCGAAGCTGCATCAGAAAAGTCATCTTAGCAGCTTGCACCTTGTCTGGAGTTGCAAGACTAACACAAATGCAGAGAATAATGTACATTTGGAGATCCTAGAAGGCTTGATGCCACCGCCTCAACTTGGGAATCTTACAATTGACGGTTACCAATCTTCAAAATTTCCAGGCTGGTTACTTGATGGTTCATATTTTGAGAATTTGGTATCATTATTCTTTGAAAATTGCAGCACATTGCAAAGCCTACCATCCAATACAGAGTTATTTGGGAATTGCACTTCACTTGTCCTCCGTAATGTGCCAAACTTGAATAGATTACCTTTTCTTCCACTAGGCCTTCAGTTGTTAAGGATAGACAACTGCCCACTACTTATATTTATTTCCACTGATGACTTGGAGCATCATGATCAGAGAGAGAATGTCATGAGGACAGACCATTTGGCATCACAACTTGGTTTAATCTGGGATGTGGATTCAGGGTCACATATTAGGAGTGTACTCTCATTGGAACTTTTATTTCTAAAACAGCTAATGATATTGATGCATGCTGAGGTGTCACATGTTCAAAACCTTGAGAGTGCTCTAGAAAGAGAGGAAGGTGAAGTACTGGTAAAAGGGGATATCATCAAGGCATGGATACACTGTCACGAGCAGAGGATCCAACTCGTGTATAGGAGCATTGAGCAGCCGCTGGTCGCACCATCAGGACTTCATAAACTTTCTCTTTATTTATGCAGTATTACAGATGGAGCTTTAGCTGTTTTCCTTGATGGCCTAGCTTCACTGAAAACATTGTTTTTAGAAGAGATTATGACTTTAACCACACTTCCTTCAGAAGAGGTTCTCCAACATTTGACAAAACTTGACTTCTTATTCATCAAATATTGCTGGTGTCTCAGGTCATTAGGGGGTTTACGAGCTGCTACCTCTCTTTCAGATTTTAGAATGAGTTCCTGCCCTTCTTTAGAATTGGCACGTGGAGCAGAATGTTTGCCATTATCCCTTGAGCGCCTCAGTATATTCGACTGTGTGCTTGGAGCTGAGTTCCTCTTCACCGACTGGCCAAAGATGAATTATATTCTCATAGGCAGTTACAGAAGCACGGCATGCTTGTCTGTTGGTAGTCTCACCTCTGTTAAATCATTCATACTGTATCACTTGCCAGATTTATGTACGCTTGAAGGATTGTCTTCCCTGCAACTTGACCATGTACATTTGATTGATGTTCTGAAACTCACCCCTGAGTGTATCTCCCAGTTTCAAGTCCAGGACTCACTCTATGTTAGTAGTCCTGTAATACTCAACAACATGCTCTCGGCTGAAGGTTTCTCACTTCCAGCATTTCTCTCTCTTGAAGGATGCAAGGACCCACTTGTTTCATTGGAAGAATGCACAAATTTCGCATCAGTCGAGACCCTAAGATTTGGTGGTTGTCAAATGACTTCCCTGCCAACAAATCTGAATTGCTTCTCCAATCTGAAGAGTCTCGACATCTATAGCTGCCCCAACATATCATCTTTACCAGATCTGCCATCCTCCCTCCAGTACATATGTGTATGGGGTTGTGAGCTCTTGAAGGAGAGCTGCGGGGCACCTGATGGAGAAAGTTGGCCAAAGATCGCGCATATCCGCTGGAAGGAATTTATAGTGTGATCTAGATTCCCCCACCTACAAATAAACGGAAAGGTAACTTAGCTCCCGTCGGCCATCTTTGCACTGTCAAAGATATGTAGTCTTTCGTAATATATATGCACTTCATTAAACTTTTCAATCTTTGAAAAATTCCATTGATTACAAACTTTTCTTAATAGCAGGCCCTCCAGCAACCTGTTACGAGGTGGAGTGCTTCAGCCTGGCTAATCCTGCAGCCCAAATTGTCTTCGACTTCATAGGCCGGTGTTGATCTCCTCAGTCTGTTTCCTGCTTTGCTGATTGCTTCACGCTTTGCCCTCTCACTCGACCACCTCCTGCCCTCTGGTGCCACTGTCACTGACGATGGCTATTGTAATTGTGCTGCTGGTGACCTTCTTATTCATGCTATTATCATCCATTGACTGAACAATTCCTGGAACCGTAGTCTAATTTGCACGTTATTCCATCAGTTAGTTTTGTCCTGTTTTGCTTTGATTCATACGACTGTAATCTTTATGTCTTGTGTGATCTTATGTACCATGTGATAACTGGAGGTCTCTTTTATCATTCACACCCATAATGAGATATTTGATGTACTGCAGTACTTGAGTTTCATACTTGAATACTTGATACAATGTGCTTGCTGCTTCAGAGTTGAGACCATTTTCCTTTCATGATGGTCTAGAAAGCCTGCTGTTTCAGACGTTGGGGGCATGCTAGCTGGTCTTTCTGGTTGCTCATTTCCTGCTGTTTGAGGTCTACATGCATTATCATTATGTACAGATTTCTCTGTTGAACTGAACAGCATAGAGACATTTAACTACGTAGTATCTTCCGGAAGTAAGTCTGAATAAATGTGCCCTGCAGAAGGCAAGAATGAGTGTTGTAATTTAATTATCATGGCTTGGCTTTTATGATCTACACCGTATATATGAGGACGTTTTGGAAAGTCTTGTACAGTTTATATCAGTTTCTGTCTGTTGCTAAGTTGATATATAATTGTTGATCTATCATATCCATGCTGGTACTGCCATATTTTGATTGTGCTATCCGTCTGAAGAATTCTGGACATGCTAGGGAGGGAGAAAATTGCGAGAAAAAGTGATGAATGACTACTTTTGTGGCCAGCAGCACCCAGCAGCTCTTGGAAATGTGTTGGTGTTTCTTCAGCTTGTGCCATTTTAGTCTTCTCCGTCGATTCAAGGGGAAACATTGAGATGCAAAACTAGCATGGAAGACGGAGTTCCAAAGTAAGTACTGTCATTGTTTGTTCGGTTTGGTGAATGGCATATAACCAAAAGCCCACGCATGCATCCTGGAGCATCAGGCTCACTGGGTGGATCATGCTTGTCTCTGTCGCCCGTTCTCTGAAGCCGAGAGACCAGGTTGCTAATTTTGCTCTGCACCTGTCTGCTTGTAGCTTGGTGGCCTGTTCACAGTTGATACGGTGCATTTACGCCCTGATGCACAAGTCAAGCAAACTGTACCACAAGATGCAGTCGAGTGCCCAGCAGACGGTGACAAGGAGCATCTCGGGGGATTCAAGGTCGGACGTCAGCTAGACCTGATGAACACATTTTAAGTGTTGCTGACATGTTCAGAGTTCAAAGAAAATGACTCGGACAGAGCTGCAGGAGGCTCCTCTCTTGCCGCCGTGCTATAGCAGGGTCGCCGACAACGACAAGGCTTCTGGATGGACCGGAAGGGGGCCGTGTGCCAGCTCGTCGAGGAGCTCATGGCGCCGCCGACCATATCTGCAGTACGTCTCTGCCTACCAAACTGCAACATTTTGTCATTGCCGGGGGAAAAGAAAAGAGTTTTTGACTGAATTTGGTGTTAACTGTATCCTGGCTGACAATTGGAATTATTGTCATGGCAGTCACTTGCATCGCCTCATCTGCGAAGGTGCCCCTTAGAGTAATTGAGGATTCTCTCGAATTGATGGGATAAGATAAGAATCCACTGATCTCTGTCTTTTTACCTGTCAGCATAATTTCTGGTGTCCTGTGTTTCTGACAGAGATTTTCGGTCCTAATTCAGCCACACTCACTGTCCTGTCTTTGAGATCTTTACATTGCAGCGATGGAACGACACCCTGTGTCACCCACATCCTGCCATGGGACCTAGTAAGTACTCCCTCCGTCCCAAAATAAGTGTCTCAACTTTGTACTAGCTCTAGTACAAAGTTGTACTAAGCTTGAGACACTTATTTTGGGACGGAGGGAGTAGTACTTAGACAGATCATGTCGTCATGGAAGGAAAACACTTGTCTGAACTCACCCTGATCATTCCATCTGCAGGGCTACGGAAGTCGGTGCGCTTGGCGATCCTGTGCATACGGTACGTTGCGCTGCTGGTGGATGGTGCATGTAGATTCTGTTTGTATCAAGTTAGTATTCTCTATTCTGCAATGTAGATTCTGTTTGTATAAAGGTAGGACTGTGTTAAGCACAGCGTATGAGTTTAGCGTAGGGGATACGCCTTTCTTGAAGTATGCATGCATGCTAGTCCAACTGTTCAGAGGCTACTGTTTTTGCAAGAGACTGAGCTGTAACACTAGACTTTGGCCAACCAAAACATGTGAGCTAAAGAATGTGTGAGAGAGTTGAGACGTAACCGCACAGTAAAGCTTACAATGCCTGAACAATTTTAAGGTAGTTTCCTCTTTATTTTTCCGTACGTGAATTACTCGAATGATTGAGATGGGAAGCAAATGCCTGAACAAATTTTGAAGATTTTGAACAGTTTTATGATTTTTTTTTGAATTATGAAAAAAAGAAAAAAAAAGAAAACCGGAAAACCAGTACAGAAACAGCAGAAAAAGGAAACCTGGTAAAAACTGGATAGAATCTTCCATAAGTTTCCTAACCGGAATATTTTGCTAACGTATCCTTGGTCGGTTGCTTGCGCATGTGCGTCACACGGACTATTTGATGCAACACGCCTCAAATAGGAAATGCACACAAAGAATTCGCAATTCACTGACTAATAGCATGGCCCATTAGTTCATATTGTTCCATACTTTAATTAAAAGCCCAAATTTTTATTCCACATTGTTTGTGAAAATCAAAAATCAACTTAAGAATACAGAAAAAGTGTACGTGTAAAATGATGTTCAGTTCATACTAAGCAAAGTTATGCATGTAAAAATAAAACAGTTTATGTACTAGCAAAAAGTTATATATTTGAGAAATAGTTGTTCATAAATGTTAGAATGTATGTTCATGTCATTCTGAAAAAAATATTCACGTATTTTCTACAAAAAGAAGGAAAAACATAGAACAAAGAAAAATGAAAAAAGAAAGATTAAACAAGATATAGGAAAATGAATATACAAAGAAGGAAAAGGAAAGGAAACATATAAATAACATTACTGAGCCAGCAAGAAAAGCACCTCAGGCCCCGGGTCAAATAGCAAACGTGAGTTGTCCCGGCCCATTAGCTAGCGAGGTGATACACAACGATTGGTTCTGGGAATTCGTGTCAGGATATCTTTTACCCGTTTTTCTACTCTATGTTGCTTTGTTCCTGGTTTTTCTTTCTTTTTGTTCATTTTACCTTTATCTTTTCTGTTTTATGATTTTTGTTATAAATAACAGTAGAAAAATTGTAAATGTTTTTGTTTAGAAAACAATGTTTGCAAATTTGAAAAAAAGGTATGCATTTTAAAGACATGTTCAAAATTTTGAAAAAATATCTGCATTTTCGAAAAAGTTTTCAGAAAATTCAGAAATTCTTGGGTTTCTAAAATAATATTTCAAATTATCAAAAATATATATTTTTACATTTTTTTAGCAAATTCAAGAAAATGTTCGCGTTTAAAACATCGTAAATTTGAAAAACAAATTGGGTGTTTTCAAATGTTCTAAAAATAAGTCTTTCATATTTGTTAGAAAAACGGAATGAAAAAACCAGTTGAAAAAAAGTACAAACAGTAAAGCACCGAAAAATTCTCTCAACACTAGCATGCTACAGTATAATGCAGCCCATCAGCGCGCGGCCTTTGCGTTTCGCGGTTGCGAATAATTGGAGGCGACCAGGGTGGGGAGAGGGGTCCTAATATGGGTCCACATATTTGACCAGGAGAACTTTTATTTTTGACAACTACCTCGAGAACTTCTTGTTTCTGTTTGGTCAACGATTTCTATGTATAATAATAATAATGGATTTCATTATGGAGACAAAGAACAACTAGCAGCAGGATGTGTACCAAAGTACTCCCTTGTTGAATTTTAGCGATGAGAGGAACAACTAAGATGGCGACTACATGGCTGGCTGCGACATTGCAGGCAGAGGTGAGTCAAAGGCTTGCGTATGCAGGTGGAAGGCCTCCAGTTGGGTAAAGGAGCCGAGTCGGAGACGGAGACATGGCAACGAGCGGCAACAACTAATGAGATCGGCAGCGAGGCTTGAATAGGACCTCAACAGAGGTGAGGTAGATGGAGAGAAAGCAGCTGCGAGAAGAAAAAGAAGCGGAGAAAGAAAACTAGTTGGCCTTTGGATCAAGATCTAACGGTAGAAAGCGATTTGAGTGAAACCCAAAAAATATATTCTTTTTGTAAAGAAGTAAGATTTTTTAGATCACTCCTATTTTAATGATCTAAAAAGTCTTATATTCTTTTATAGAGGAAGTACATGCAACCGTGTAATAGTATGTTTTTTTTTGGACTCCAATAAAAATCTGTCGTAGATTTTTTCCATAGCAAATCGAAAGTTTTTTAATGGCAAATTATGTTCTTTGACGATGATAAGTTTAGTTGGTGAGTATGACAAATTTGTCTTAGTTCATATTTTTACCAAAAAAAATTGCCATGATTGCAAACTAAACCGATATAAGTTGCCCTAAAAAAGCCAGATTTGCCATGCATAAAAGTCTGACGTCAGATATTTAACTTTTCTTTTTTTTTTCCAAGCGAGCCGGTTGGCCCAGGTCACTCCGTTCTCCGGCGCGCCGCCGGGCCATATACCCGCTGTTCCCATCTACGCCCCCAACCGACTACAGTGGTGGTCGGGATGTGGTCCTCGCCGGCGCTCAGAGTGGCTGGCCCCCATGCATCGGCCGCGTCGCCGGTGCACCATTTGAGCCTGTGCAAGGACGTCGCCTGGGGCGCACGGCCACAGCATGAGCCGAGCTGTTCCCGACGGCGAATAAGGTGAACATTTTTTTTTCCTCGCGCATCTCATCCCCTTCAAGTTAGCTCAAGGCAGCAAAATTACCGGAACAATAGCTTTGATTCTCCAAAATCGGCGAAGCTCGGTCCCCCGCGCGCGGCAGTAATTTAATTCTGAATCTGAATTGCCTGCTGACCATCATTCCTTCTACTATTTTCTTTCCATGAATGTGTATGCAATATGCTCAATGTGCTAAGAACCCATTAGTTCTTACAGTATGCTCATTTGTTGTTTCACCTCAAGACGGAGGAGCTCCAGTGAGAAGCAACAGGAGAGACAAAAAAAATAAAAATGAACCATTCATTCATTTGGTTTGTAAAGTTAAGTCACTTCTATTGTTTGGGCTTCTGGAACCACTTCTGCTGTGAAGGATGATGGGAAATCAGTCGTTTTCCTGGTTACAGAACACGACGGCGTGCCCAACTCGCCGCCGAGCAAACCCAGTCAAGGGGAGGCCAACCAGATGGAGACGGTGGCCACCGGACACGACGGATCCTGCAGAGCACAGTGTGCGAACAGGAGAAGGCTACGTAGGCGATAAGCTGGTAGGATAGACTTGAAAAGTCAGACAGTGATAGGCAAATCATTGTGGAACCTTGGAATTCAACTGGATACATGATATAGTTGGGTTTCTCTATTATTGCCTTGTTGAGCCGCTGTTTGGGAATTCTTGCCTTCACTCATTCCCTTGCAGGAAAGGATTACCATCTGCCTCTCCTGCAGCCTTGCCTCATCGCTTCTCACTTCTTCGTCCGTGTAAGCTCACCACTAATCTCCTGTGTTTTCCTCTACAAATCTGGCTTTTTACTACTGTATTATCTTCCTTGTTGCAACCCGCTAATCTATCTTGTGATTTCCCACCCCAACAGGTATTCATCTGTTGCTATATTTACTGGTTGTTCCCCCCTCCGATCCACAAGCACTTTCATTGCTCTTCTATTATTTATTCAGGTTAGTTTCCACCCTCAAAATAGTATTCTTACTTTTTGCCATTGTCTACAGATCTTATCTCCCAATGGGTTTCTCTTTTCTTGTCACCGTTGCAGTTTGCTAATTTAACTCGTGATTTACTACTTCAACAGGTTTTTCATCCATCAGTGCTTCCAGAAGTAATTCCAGTCCTAGTATTTCAATATATTCAGGCCATTCCACACTAAAACAAATCCGAAAAAGGGAGTGGAAAGGAAAAGTCTGTTCTTTTACCTGTTTCCCATAATTTGTCTTTCTACACCCAAGATCTGTTCATCCACAGAACAAATACATCTACATCCCTAGGCCTATACATCCAAAAAATAGACCCTACAATCCGATGGAAGTGTCGTTAGCTAGTGCTGCCTTAAGCGTAAGCTTAAAATTGGCTGCATCGCCGGCCTTAAAGAAGCTCCTTTCTAATGCTTCAATGTACCTTGGAGTCGATATGGCGCGTGAGCTCCACGAACTGGAGACCACTATCTTGCCGCAGTTCGAGCTGTTGATTGAAGCAGCAGATAAGGGAAACCACAAGCCCAAGTTGGACAAATGGCTTCAGGAACTCAAAGAAGGCTTCTACCTGGCTGAAGACTTACTGGATGAGCATGAGTATAACCTCCTCAAGCGCCAAGCAAAGGGGAAGGATTCCTTGCCGGCCAATGCCTCCTCCATCAACAACACTTTAATGAAGCCTCTGCGTGCTGCATCAAGCAGGCTGTCCAATCTGAGCTCTGAGAACAGAAAGCTAATTCAACATCTGAATGAACTGAAGACCACCCTGGCGAAAGCCAAGGACTTCGGTCAACTACTTTGCTTACCAGCTAGTTATAATGCAGCAAGCCCCACCAAAACATCAGATGTTGTTCCTGAGACCACATCACTTCCACCTTTAAAAGTAATTGGTCGTGATAATGATCGCGATTGTATAATAAATCTTCTTACCAAGACAACTACTATTACTACTGAGTCTAGTGTTGCTATGTACTTGGGTTTGGCCATTGTTGGAGCTGGAGGTATGGGAAAGTCCACTTTGGCACAGCTTGTCTACAATGACAAGAGGGTAAAAGAATATTTTGATGTGACAATGTGGGTAAGCATCTCACGCAAACTTGATGTTCGCCGTCATACACGAGAGATAATTGAGTCGGCCTCTCGGGGGGAATGCCCACGCATTGATAACCTTGATACTCTGCAGCGCAAATTGACAGACATACTGCAAGAATCAGGGAAATTCCTACTTGTGTTGGATGATGTTTGGTTTGAACCTGTCAATCAGAGGGAATGGGACCAATTGTTAGCTCCTCTAGTTTCCCAGCAGACGGGAAGCAAAGTTTTGGTAACTTCTCGGAGGGATACATTTCCAACTGCTCTTTGCTGTGAAGAAGTGTGTCATCTGAAAAACATGGAAGATGCTCAGTTCTTGGCACTCTTCAAACACCATGCATTCTCTGGGCCAGAAATCAGAAATCCGCAGTTGCGCAAGAGGTTGGAAGATTTTGCAGAGAAGATTGCTAAAAGGCTTGGACAATCTCCTTTGGCGGCAAAAGTTGTGGGTTCCCAGTTGAAAGGGGAAACAAATATCATGGCATGGAAGGATGCTCTTACCATACAGGTTGACAACTTAAGTGCGCCCATGAGAGCTCTGTTGTGGAGTTATGATAAGTTAGATCCACGTCTGCAGAGGTGCTTCCTATACTGCAGCTTGTTTCCAAAAGGCCACAAGTATGTCATTGATGAGCTGATTCATCTTTGGATGGCTGAGGGCCTCCTAGATTCATGGAATCAAAACAAGAGAGTTGAAGATATTGCGAGAGATTACTTCAAGGAGATGATCTCTGTTTCGTTCTTTCAACCATTTTATGAGAAATGCTATGTTATGCACGATCTCCTTCATGATCTGGTAGAATCACTCTCCAAGGAAGACTACTTCAGGTTGGAAGATGATAAGGTGATGGAAATTCCATCAACTGTTCGACATATATCAGTTTGTGTTGGTAGTATGATGCAACACAAGAAAAGTATCTGCAAGCTACATCATTTACGCACTATAATCTGCATAGACCTGCTAATGGATGATGTTAGTGACATTTTTAGTCAGATACTACAAATTTTGAAGAAGTTGCGTGTACTATATTTGACATCTTACAGCAGCAGTAAGTTGCCCGAATCTGTTGGTAAGTTGAAGAACCTTCGGTATTTGAACATCATCAGAACTGATTTCTGAATTGCCAAGATCACTGTGTACTCTTTACCACTTGCATTTACTTCTTTTTAGTCACAAAGTTGAGAGTTTTCCTGAGAAATTGTGTGATTTAAGAAAGTTACGGCATCTTGAATGTCATGATGATACAATATACAAGTCAAGCGAAGAAGCACTGCCTCAAATTCCTAACATTGGCACGCTAACTTCACTTCAACAACTCAAGGAATTTTCTGTACAAAATAAAAATGGATATGAGTTGCAACAGCTACGGAACATGAACCAGATTCGTGGAAGTTTATGTGTCACAAATATTGAGAGTGGCAATGGGAAGGATCAAGCTTTAGAATCAAAGTTGCATCAGAAAATTCATCTTGGCAGCTTGCGACTTGTCTGGGGTTCCAATAATAAAACGAATTCGGAGGATAGTTTACATTTTGAGATTCTAGAAGACCTGATGCCACCGCCTCAACTTGAGAATCTTGAAATTGACGGTTACAAATCTTCAAAATACCCAGGCTGGTTACTTGATGGTTCGTATTTTGAGAATTTGGAATCTTTGAGATTTGTTAATTGCAGCGGTTTGCAAAGACTACCATCCAATACTGAACTATATAGGAATGGCTCTTCACTTGTCCTCCGAGATGTGCCAAACCTAAAGATGTTACCTTGTCTTCCACTGTGTCTTAAAACGTTACTAGTACACAAATGCCCGCTCCTTGTATTTATTTCCAACGATGAGTTGAAAGATGATGATAAGAGAGAGAATTTCATGACGACAGACCACTTGGCATCACGATTTGGTTTAATCTGGGAGGTGGATTCAGGATCAGATATTAGGAGACTACTCTCACAGGAACATTCATCTCTAAAGCAGTTGATGATATTTATGCATGTAGATGTGGCACATGTTCAAAAACTTGAAAATGCTATAGAAAGAGAGAAAGATGAAGTATTGGTAAAAGAGGATATCATCATGGCATGTTTATTGTGTCATGAGCAGAGGATGAAACTCATCTATGGAAGGATTTTGTGAACTTGAACTTTCTTCATGCAGTATTACAGATGGAGCTTTAGCTGTTTGCCTTGATGGCCTGGCGTCACTCAAAAGATTGGTCTTGGTGGAGATTATGACTTTAACTACACTTCCTTCACAAGAGGTCCTCCAACATTTGACAAAACTTGACTCTTTGTTCATCGGAGATAGCTGGTGTCTCAGGTCATTAGGGGGCTTACGAGCTGCTACCTCCATTTCAGAAGTTGGACTGGGATCCTGCCCTGGTTTAGAGTTGGCACGTGGAGCATAATGCTTCCCATTATCCCTTAGGAGCCTTAGTATAGACAACTGCGTGCTTGCAGCTGACTTCCTCTGTGCTGACTGGCCACAAGTGAACTATATTAGCATAAACAACTGCAGAAGCCCCGCAAGCTTGTCTGTTGGTAGCCTCACCTCTGTTCATGCACTCTTTCTGTATCACTTACCAGATTTATGTATGCTTGGAGGATTGTCTAGCCATGAATTTGATTTGGTACATTTGGTTGATGTTCCGAAACTCATTCCTGAGTGTATCTCACAGTTTCGAGTCAACCACATATTCCAAGTTAGCAGTTCTTCACTAAATAACATGTCCTCAGCTGAAGGTTCCACAGTTCCACCATCTCTCTCTTTTGATGAATGCAAGGAACCATTCATTTCACTAGACGAATCCGTAAATTTCACATCTGTCAGGACCCTGTCGTTCCGTGACTGTCAAATGAATTCCCTGCCAAAAAATCTGAAGCGCTTCCCCAATCTGAGGAATCTCTTG
Organism: Triticum turgidum subsp. durum; assembly: GCA_900231445.1. NCBI lineage: Eukaryota > Viridiplantae > Streptophyta > Magnoliopsida > Poales > Poaceae > Triticum > Triticum turgidum. Next base: position 726,523,530 of record LT934117.1, on the reverse strand, counting down.
ATCACTTGCTGCCGCAACATATCATGTTTACCGGATCTGCCGCCGTCCCTCCAACAGATATGCATATGGGATTGCAGTGAGCTGTTGAAGGAGAGCTGCCGAGCACCTGATGGAGAAAGTTGGCCAAAGATCGCGCATATCCGCTGGAAGAACATTAGATGAAGTGTTATTCAAATTCCCATCTGCAAATAAACGGAAAGGTAAATTAGCTCCCGTCAACCACTTTTGCACTCTCAAATATACATGTAGCCTTTCCTTATACATATGCCTTTTGTTTAATTTTCTATCTTTCAAATACGCCCTTTGTGTCAAAGTTTTTTTTTATTTGTTTACTTCAACTTTATAGCAGGCCATAAAGGAAATTTAATCAAGTGATGTCTTTGCTCCCGGCTCCAGCAACCTGTTACAAGGTGTAGTACTCCAGGCTGGCTCGTCGTACAGTTCAACTCTGTCTCCTACTTCAGCGGTCAACATGAGAGTTGTTCGTATCATCGAGGCGCACAAGTTTGATATTTGGGCGGTCTTGATCGGAGATCATATGCAAGCTCGGCGGCCCGCGCAAGAAGGAAGACAGAGTTTGGGCCAGATTCAGACTGAATCCGAGTTGGAATAGAAGTAGGACTCTAGGACGCGAATTGATGTAATTTTTCTTGTAAGGAAAGCCTAGATGAATCCTTTACTTGTACGGGAAGTCCAGCCGTCTCTTATATATGTTGGGGGTGACGGCCGATTGAACAACACACAATCGATCAAATCAATATACTACTTTTTCATCTATGTTTTATCTCTCCACCGTTTTTCTCTCTCGTTCTTCGCTGTTCTTCGTGTTTGAGAGCTGTGAATCTCGAGGCTCTAGGGGCGAGCGAATCGACCTAGGACAGCCCATAGCCGCCGCACTCCCTGACGGGGTCCCTCCCGGGGGTGTGGGGTTTCGGGTCTGCAAAAGCGTCCATCGACTGTCTTGCGTATCGCGCTGTCGGTCGGGTCTCCTTCGACGTGAGCTGTGGTGCATCACCCCCGGCGTTGAGGGTACACGTGACGTGTTCGTGTGTCAACAAAAGGTATATGATATATTGATAGATTGATAAATAAATAAAATATAAAAATATGCATCAAATACTTTTGGTATTTTTGTATAAGAAAACAAGATAGATCTTATGATAAAAATAGACTTGGGGGCCGTAGAGTTCACTAGAGGCATCTCTCAAGAAAATAGCATACAGTGGGTAAAAAAGTTACTTTTGAGCAATTGATAGAAAAGCAAATAATTATGACGCGATCCATGGCAATGATCATGATATAGGCATCACATCCAAAACAAGTAGACCGACTCCTGGTTGCATCTACTACTATTACTTCACACATCGACCGCTATCCGGCATGCATCTAGTGTATTAAGTTCAAGAGAACGAAGTAATGCATAAAAACGAGACCATGATGTATTCAAGATAAATGCTAACAAGAATCCATCCAACTTGTTATCCTTAATGGCAATAATACTTGTGCGTCAACTCCCCTTCTGTCACTAGGACCGAGCACCGCAAGATCGAACCCATTACCAATCACCTCTTCCCATTGCAAGAAGATCCAATCTAGTTGGCCAAACCAGACCAAAACTTCAGAGAAGACATGCCTAAAAGGAATCAGAGATGAACTCAAACAAAACAAGGATAGAACTGATCATAAACTCACAATTGATCGGATCGCAACAAACACCGCACAAAGTCATTACATCGAGAGGATCGCCGTGACGATGATGGAGACCATTGTATTGAGAAACACACACACACACACACACACAGAGAGAGAGAGAGATGGAGATAGAGATAGAGAGAGAGCCATCTAGCTACTACCTACGGACCCAATAGGTCTATGTTGAACTACTCATGCATCATCAGAGGGGCAGCAAGGTTGATGTAGAGCCCCTCTGTGATGAGTTCCTCCTTCGGCGGAGTACCGGAGAAGGCCTCCAGATGGGATCTCTCGAGAACAAAGGCTTGCAGCGGCGGAAAAAGTATTTCGTCTGCTCCCCTATGGTTTTTGGAATTCTTTTGAATTTATAGATGTGGAAGAAGGGCAAAAGGGGCCAGGGTGGGCCCACATGGCACAGGGGCGCCCCCTCGGGGCGTGCCCTGGTGCCATGCGGGGTCCTCCAGAAGCTTCTTCCTTGGCTTCCAAGTTTGGAGAATATTTGATCTTATCTGATATTGGTTTTCTGTAAAACAAAAACAGGGCAGAAAACAGGAACTCGCACGTGGCACTAAGTTAATAGGTTAGTCCCCAAAAATGATATAAAAATGTGTGAAATGATAATAAAAACATCCAGAAATAATAATATCGTAGCATGGAACAAACAAAAATAATTGATATGTTGGGGACGTATCAAGCATCCCCAAGCTTAACTCCTGCTTCTCCTTGAGTAGCGTCACGCTGTAGGTGTATGTCCATAGGAATACAGGGCACAGGCCACCAAGCTGCATGCAGACAGACATGCGCAGAGCGAAATGAACAGCCTGCTCTCTCGGCGTCAGACAACAGGCAATGGCAGAGCCTAATCCATGTTTGAGGAATGTGGTCGAGGAAATGTGACAGCGACTAGCAGGAGATCCTAAACGGTACCAAAGCTGTTGGCAGGTAAGTCTTGCAGGTTCTGCAGTTCCTAGATGCAGCCATCCATTGCAGCCGAGCCACCAATGTCCTGACTGTTCATAGAAAATTTCAGTGATAGCACCACCAAAAGATGATTACAGTTATCTACTAGCTAGGACCAATTAAAGTGCCATATACAAACTGGTGCTCATTTTGTCTCATAACTAACACAGACCTTGCCCGTTAGTCCTGGTTCGGGAAACGGGACAAATGACCCTCACGAACCGGGACGATGTCCCTTTTTCTACTAGTGTATGAACCCTTTGCCAGTCACATTAATTCGGACGTACCTCTAGAAGATATTTAAGCGAGGAAAACTGTACATGATGACAATGCCTGAAGAACTAAAGCTACATATTACTCCCTCCATTCCTAAATAGATGACCCAACTTTGTACTAACTTTGTACTAAAGTTAGTATGACGTTGGGTCATCTATTTTGGAACGGAGGGAGTAGAAGTGTAAATGAGAAAAATAAACAGAGCAGGGAATGAGCAGCTAGAAAGACCAGCTCCCACCTCACATTCCAATCATGAGCAACTGTAAGAATAAACAGATCTGAAGCAGCAGATCCAACAAAAGTTTCATCATGCAAGGAAACTAGCCGTGGCACATGGAACACTGTATCAGGTATCAGGTATGAAACCCAAGTACTGCAATACATCAGATAACTAGTATCTAGTTATGGGAGAGAATCATAAAACAGAACTTCAGTTACATGGTGTGTAAGAGCACACGAGAGATAAAGATTACAATCCGTACAAAATGATCGTATGATGTCTTCCAGGAGAGGGTACCAGAACAATACAACAATAAAAAGATCCACACCGGGTGCGTGCCTGTGCTGGTGTCGGACGGCTACGCGCCACCCCTGCTCGTCTTGGTTCGGGTGGGGCGAAGTTGCGGCGTGCTGTGTGACTCAGCCGCGGAAGGGCACCTCACCTTGGATACAGGAGAGGAGAGGAGAGGAAGGGCACCAGGGAAGCCGCAGCGGCTCGACGGCCGGTCGCCGGCGGCGGCGCGAGGGCTGAGGTGTATCTCCCGTGGC
>LT934117.1:726502436-726519672 GCA_900231445.1 Triticum turgidum subsp. durum | reverse complement strand
TTTTTTTCTGACTAGTTAGTGACGTTTTGAAACCACTTACCATTTTTGATCAGTGTTTTTTGCCATTGTCAATTTTTCTGTTCGGTGCAAAGTGTCAAGTTTGGTAAAGTGAGGGTTTTCCGAGAGTCACGACGCTAAAGTGGTGATTCTATGCATTTTACTCGATGCTTTGTAATTGTAAAACACAAAGTTGACCAGTTGGAAGTAAATGGAGGTACCGAGTTCAGAAGTAAAACGGAAAGTGTACAGCCGGTTGATGTATACCAGGAGAACGGCCCACTTCTAATTTGACACCTGATCACGACTGTATACTATTCGGACGAAAAACTGGTCAACAGTATTCCAGCTTTATTACAACTTCACAAATGCTAGTGTTTAAAAATTTAGACTGAACCCCCACAAAAAAAAACTGCACTAACCTAACAAGACCAACTTGCAGCAAGCGAACAGAGTGCTCAATCGTACCTCACTCCAATCTTAAATTGACGGTCCCTGGGGCGACTGTTACTCTCGGCCTTCAGCCCCTCCAATGCATGGCTCAGAAAAGTGTTGTATCTCATACCTCTAAGCTGCACCTCTTTAAGGTTTCTCAAGTGCTGGATGCCAACAATGATCCTCCTCTTATCTCCACAGAACCTCACTGAAAGAGCCTCAAGCTTATCCATGGATCCTTCCTCGAATTCTATCACTTCGGGATTGTCACAATGAACTGAGCACAAGGATATTGTCCTCAACACTGCAAAGTTGTGGGTAGTGCGTGCAATAAGTTTTTGGTCGACATAGCAATTCGGCCCCTCCAGGCTGATAGTCTGCAGGTTGGGCAGCTTACAAAGGACACCATACAATTGGTTACCACGTAAATTTAAAAAACTACCACCAAAGGCAATTAGATATGATAGTTCGCTCAACCAGTTTGGCAATTCTGAAATTTGGCCATCGATCCATATGTGCCGTAGGAGCCGTGGTGGCGAGGGAAGGTCAAGAATATAAAGTCCATTTTGTTGCCCTCGGACCCAATGCGGCCAATGGTGAGAGTCCGGAGGGAGTATAACTTGCTGAGGGACAGCGCAAGCACTTCGACAACCTTCGGATCTCCCTGGGCGTCAACGAGCAAATATATGCGACGTAGTTGTCCTAATTCCCCAAACTCTTCAGCAACTGCAACATCATCTATCTTTGCACGTTCCACTTCGCGCAGTGCCTTCATTTTGGAGAGCCCCTTGGGAAAATGCCACAGAGAGAGCCAATCACCCTGGTTGCACAAATCCATGCGCACAAGTTTCTGCAGATTTGTCATTGTATCAGGTATCTCCTGATGGATGTGTGTCTCACGCACATCTAGCACTTCTAAATGCTCTAGCTTGCCGATTTGTTTAGGAATCGCACTGATATCTGTGCCCTTCAAGTTCAAAAACTTTAGGAGGTACATTCGGCAGATAACCTTCACATCCTTGTTTTCTAGGCCCTTGCAGTCTTCCAGATCAAGAACCCTCAGCAGGGTGAACTCTCCCAGACGATCAAACAGCTTCTTTCCTTGGAGCTCAAAATTGCTCAATGATCGGACATGCTGCAAGTCCATGCTCTCCATGTTGTTCCTCTGAAGACGTGCCACTGCCCCTTTCTTGGATGGAGAGCCCGTATTAGGTTCCTGTTCTACACCATGGATGGAAAGGCGACGAATGCGGCCATACGACATCCCCTCAAATTGCCCACCAACTAGGCTAACGAAGTTAGCTTCCAAGGATTTGGACACCAAGACCTCGAGCATCATGTCATGCACCCGGCATGCTTCAACCCGTCCCCTCCCATCATAGTCAACAGCGGATGCCGGACTAATCACACTTCTACTCATTAGCTCATAATAGTAGGCTTCCGCAACGTCCAACGGAGTCAATCCTCGCTTCTCCTCAACCAATCCTTCGGCAATCCACCTATACAATAGCCGATTCTTGTTGATCTCATAATCCTCAGGGAAAATGCTAAAATACATCATGCAACCCTTTAGGTAATAAGGCAGGTGGTTGTAGCTGAGTGTCAGTATCTGTTTCATCCCCTCAAGGCTGGGGTTGCTCTCCATCTGTGAACCAATGGAGTTGCAGATTGTTTCCCAGCCACTTTTGCTCTCGGGAGAGTTGTAGCTAGCCAAGAGGCTGCCAATGCTAACAATGGCCAATGGCAGCCCAGCACACTTTTTTAAAATATTCTTCATTATATCTTCCAACTCTTTTGGGTAAGTAGCATTCATGGAACCAAATGCTCTGCCGAGAAATAGCTTCTTGGAGTATTCTATATTGAGTGGCTTAATTCGGTAGATGTAATGATCGGAAACACTTGGATCACTGCATTCTTTGGCCACAGTTTCTATCCTGGTGGTCACAATGATTCTGCTACCACATTTACTTACTGGCAATTGGGTCCGGATTGCATCCCACGCTTCTGTTGTCCATACATCATCGATCACAATAAGGTACCTGGATTAATCATAAGGATTCTAGAGTAAGCAACATTTTACGTCCATTAACAGGTGAATATATATGTACCTACACTTTATAAAATGCTTGGTCATACTTTTTGTGAACAATGCCACAGTTGTGTGTACTAGAGAACTCCCCACACAGTTGCGGGATGTTGTGCTTTACTACTCTCCTCTGATATGTTTTGTTGTATACTTTAGATAAAAGGTTGTGTCAAAATTCGAAAGCTATTTCAAGGTTTAATCTTCTACAATTCCCATGCAGGCTTAGTTGGTAGGTTTCCTTCAAGTAGCTAGGTCTTAAATCTAGATACACATGCATCTTTGCCAAGATATACTCCCTCTGTCGCTTATCCATGCAATTTTTCTTACCACTTAGGTTGACTTTGATCTAGAAAAAAAGGATGGGGTGATAAATAATTCCTTTTTTAAGGTAACATGGGTGGGAGGGTGCAAGACCCACCCACAGTATTATAGTATTCCCTCTATCATGGTTTGTAAGGTTCGCACACATTGCAAAAAAGAAAATGATCATAATTTGGTCAATAAAATTAATCTTAATTATATGCTACAACGAGATAAATGTATCACTGCATTCATGTTTAAGATATGATTTCAATGAAATAATTTTTATGACATAATCCCTCCGTCCCAAAAAGATTGTCAGCATCTAGACACATTTTAGTGTTAGATACAACCGTATCTTTCCAAGCTTTTTTACTACTCCCTCTGTCCCATAATGTAAGACGTTTTTTGGCACTAGTATTTTGTTGGCCAAATCAATGGTTTAGTTTATTTATTAAAATGCATGCGAGCTTTACAAACAAGGATATATAGACGAAGTATACTCCTGTGTTTTTAGGACGCTGTTTGTTTGAGTTGTACTAATTTTGATGAAACATTATTTTTCTTTTCGATTGAATACCATCAACAGTAAGTAGTCTGCTTATCCGTACGTACCTCTTATCCGCGAGAAGCACCTTCAGCTTGCTGGCAAGGTTCACATCCATGGTGTCGATGTTATGGGCGGCAACCTCTTCATTTTGGTCGATGGCCTTCTTATCTTGTGCTTTCGCCTCCTCGATCTGACGAATCACGCGCTTCAGCAGTCCTTGCAGGTCCTTCCGGCCGTCAAACGCCTGAGACACCAATACCTGTGCTTGGCGGTCGAACCCTGTCTCCAGCTGCCGGCACACCTCCATAGCCAGCGTTGTTTTTCCGAGCCCCCCAAAACCCACGATGGAGAACACCTTGAGCTTCTTGTCACCGTCTTTGTCACTCACCGCGTTCACCTTCTCGGCAAGGGAGTTAGCCTGGTCGTGGATGCCGACGAACTGACCACCAGGGTCGTTGACAGAGCGGAGCGACGCCGACACTGCCAGCAGCATAGGGGCTAAAGACGGAGAGCGGCGCAGTGCCTCGCGGCTGATGCCATAGCGAGCATGGCGTTCGCTGGTGGAGACAGCACGGGCTCGTAGGGACTTGATGTCGCCAGCGAGCCGACGGCGAGGGAAGAAGGTCGCAAGCAGGTGTTTGGACCAGACGAGAAAGCCGTCGCCAAAACGGCCTTTGACACGGAACATGTAGAGATGGATGCAGTCCTCGGCGTCATAGGCCAGCTCGCGCAGCTGCTTCATCCACTCCCGGATGAAGTGGTCCACGGCGCCGTCCTCGGCTTCAGTCTGCATGCGCATCAGAGCGTTCATGGTGGCCAGTTCGTCTCTCAGCTCCGCAACCTCACCGCCAACGGCGCGGAGCTGCCGAAACTCATCGCCCACCAGCTGCCCAACATTGCTCAGGATGATCTGCGCAGCGCCCTCCATTTTTTTTATTTTTTTGACGTGGTGGCTCTTATTTTCTTGAAGACTCGAATGGTGGATGAAGAGTTTTGGTGTCTTGGGGAACATCAAATACTATCAGCAGCCAGCTTGGTGCGCCAACGGCAGATTTTTAAATCTCTCGATATAAACAATTTTTAAAATGAATTGCAATAGCGTTTGTCTCCCTTCTTAAAGAGCACTCCCTTCGTTTCAAAATAAATTAATACAAAGTTGAGTCATCTATTTTGGAATAAAGGGAGTAATAAATAACATGTTGTTCACATCGGTAACGACACGACTAAGGGGTTGTTGCCGGCGGGTAGTGCGGGGAGGCCATTCATACTTTTTGGCTGGCACCATGACTAAGTGAACTGCAGCCAGCAGTACCAAGGTTGCTTTATGGATATTTGTTTTTTCTTTTAATGTTCTTTTCATGGAATAACTGCCTTTGATTAGTGGAATTCAATGTCCAAACAGTGTTTAACACCAATACTTTCTCCACTTGATTCTCAAAAGACAAAATACTTTCTCCGCTTCAATTTTCTTGATGTTTTAGGTTTGTCTTAAGTCAAATTTCCTTACGCTTGACCGAGTCTATAGAAAATTAACTACTCCCTCTGTCTCATATATAATATAAGAGCATTTTTGACACTATGCTAATATGAAAAAAATCCTCTTATATTATGAGAATGAGGGAGTAATATCCAAGCCATATTCGCTCTCTACTCAGCCCTCCTCCTACCGCTCAGTCCATGTAGCAGTCCTGTGTCCACAAAGTGGAATTTCGTAGGATTAGAGGGAGCTACTACGTACCCACTGAAACATGACGTTGCATTAGCATAATATATAGATGAGCTACATCACAACTCACTTCTGTAATCTAGGAAACATGCACAACCTGATTACAAACAACCTGTATTATTCCGGTTAAGTACTCCGTCTGTAAACAAGAAAAAATGTCTTATACTTGTTTACAGAGAGGGAGTAATATATATGGTTACAACTTAGTGCAGAAGCCTACGATCCCATCAAAGCAGCCCCTGGTTACTCCTTTCCTGCATTATATATTGAGCTTCCTGTTGTCTTCCTGCTCTTCACCAACCATTCGTCCGTTTTTTTCTTCACGTAGAGACAACTATTTTCTGCATACACCAACCAACTACGAGAAATAGAGGGAGAAACTTTAAGTACTATGGAGCACAGGGAGATTCAAAAAACTTGCCGTCCTTCTGAACTCAGTCCTCCCGGCGGTAGTGCTTATCACGCTCATTCACACAGCCCGACGACATCGCGATGGGTGAAATCTGAGGATTTGTTTGTTTCGCCCAACAAGATGCTGCTCGAGGCTTGAAGACCGTGATGCCACAACCAGCCAAAAGCGCGGGTCAGGGTTAGGAAGCCAAGTATTTTTTTAACAGAGTTGTCCCATAGTAGTAGGATGCTTTAGAATAGCCACGTGGGATGATTTAGCTAGTAACATAGATGCCATATAGGCAAAAAAGTTTATGCCTCAAATAATTAATGAAGAGAGTGAGGTTTGTGCTAACATAATATGTTACTGTAACATGACATATCCAAAGACAATACCAGTCTATAACCTAATAAATGAATTTTTTGCATGACACCTCACTTGTGTTACTGTCCACTATGAATGTAGTAACATAGCATAGGGTCAAGTCATTTTACTAGTGTAAGTTAAACAACGTACAATAGCATGTTTATAGCCCGCTTACATGGCAATTTTGCCTATGTGAAGGAGAGAGACATGAAAAAGTGAGGGGAGTGGGCTCTCATGAAAGAGCCTAGCTATATGCGTACTCCTAGACAGATGCGATAAATATGAAAAAAAGATAGAGAGAAGGTGATTTTTTTTTACTTTTATTGCCAACCTTATAGCTAATCTTGTTGTATGAGTGACTGTAAGTGGTGACTATGTATATTGCACTATGGCTAGTCTTATTGGCAATGAATATTTTGTAGCTCGGTGTCCTTTTAAATTCACCACCGACACATTATTTGTGGCTTTGATTCTCCCAACTAGATGCTTGCCTGACTTCGGATAGAACACTACAATGTACTGAGGCCTTCTTCAATGCACAGGTGCTTATATGAGGTGCTAAGGATATTAAAAAGTTTAGCAAGTAAAGGCCCCAATGCATAGGTCTTAACTTGTTGTTGTTGATAAGCTTCCTTCATTTAATTATTTAGCAACTAAATTCTTTCATGCACTGGTGAGCTTCCCTCATTTAAGTGTTTTACCTAGGTTTATGTGCTTAGCATTGTTTCTTCCCGGGATCACCAAACTCATCTCTCCCCTCTTAATTACCTTGCCACATTAATTTTTTTACCTACATGGCAGGCTTAGCACATGCAATGGGAAAGACCAAAAGCCAATACAGAGATAAAGTAAAGAAAGAGAACCCGTAAAGTAAACTAATGTAAGCAGCCTGTGGAGACTCCAAACCGGTACTCCCTCCATCATATGTACATATATATATATGGATGGCCTAAGTCCATCTCTAACACGGACCCTCAAATCACCTGTAACCGCCTAGACCAACGCAGGTCTGTATCTGTCCGCGGGCCGGTCTGGAAGTCCTTTTTCCAAGCAAATCAAAGAAAATTGGGAGGTTTTGCGGGCATTCAGACCTCTCCCATGTTCACTCTTGACTACCTTAGCCGACCAAAAAACCCTCCCGCGCTTGCACGCTTTCCCGTCCGAAGCCGGTCAGCGCCGCTCTATAGCACCAGTGCCAAATTCATGCCGGCTTAGAGCAACGCGACATCTCAGCGCACTTCGGCATTGACACGGCGCGACGGCTGAGAGCGCGCCCCCGCTCGCCGCTTCCCAGTGCATGCGCATGCCGTGTTCAAACGACGACCCATATGCCCGCTTGCCTACATTAAACATGCGTGCGGTTGCGGAGGAATGTCGAGCCGGTGCCTTGAAGCCGTCGATCTACCAGCCACCATTAATCATTTCACCGGTTTACCTACCACCCCCTTATATATAAACCGCTGGCCCGACCATAGCGGCACCCATCATCCTCCACCTTCTTCTTCCTCTCAGCACCACGAACACCGTGGCCTCCTCGAGCTCCAAAGCCGTGTGGGACAACCTCTCATCCGAGCAGAAAAAGGAGATCACCGTCATTGCAGCCGTCTAGCAAAACCTCTCATCTAAGAAGAAAAAGGAGATCGTTGCCATTGCAGTGGGCTGGAAGGCTGGCAGGGGTACGGAGGCCGGCGTTATGAATGACCCAATGGAGGACGCGGACGAGGACGAGGTGATGCCACCCTCCTCATCGATGCATGCCAAAATCACCATGGGTGTGGCCCCTGCCCACTCCATGGACATGATGCGCATGGAGCGGGAGGCCAACTTCCGGTAGGCGTAGGCCAACCTTGAGCTCCTCGACGAGCACCATCTCCGATGAGGGAGGGGCAATGACGGTGGTGAGAGCTCAGCTCGATCCAGTGCTTGTGGACGTCGCTAGGTGGTCTACGGACCTGGATGTAATTCTTACTTCTGGGGTTCTTTGTACTACATTAACAATTGATGAATAGATCGGAAGTTTTCTCGCAAAAAGAAAGAACAATGCACATCTCTCTTATCTCGACTTCTAATTTGTTGCCAAAATGATAGGTGTTGTATGCTGAAATGTTTTGGTACAACAGAGTATTGAAATTTTTACTATCTTAATTGTTGTAGGATGTAGAATGATTCAGTTGAAGGATGTAGAATGATTCAAAGCAAGCAGAAAGACCAGTGCTAGCATGGATAGAAGATGTAGCTAACGCTTATTTTTAGTACTACTCCCTCCGTTCCTAAATATAAGGCTTTTCAGAGATTTCAATATGAACCACATACCAAGCAAAATGAGTGAATTTACACTCTAAAATATGTCCACATACATCCGTAGGTAGTTCATATTGAAATCTTTAAAAAGACTTATATTTAGAAACAGAAGGAGTAGATAATAAAGGATCATGTGAACTTTTTCTTGAAAAATACTCCACATTGTAGGTTGCCTACTTTCTTTGGCTTATCTATGTTGTCCCACTAGGCAAGAGTTATGTCATTAGTAACAAAAGATGTCTATTTATTAGTGAGAAGGCGCTTGTTTCTTGGGCAGTAATTAAGCCACTTTAGAGGAAGAGCAGCTGGCTACAAACACATTTTGCACAATTGAGTTCAGCTCTTGGTTAATTATTTAAAAAAATGTTTGCTTGGCCTTATAATCGTCAATGTCGGATATGGAGTTTATGCCCCCGGGTGCATGGATAAATAGTAAAATATTAAACAAATAAAAGAACGAGTGTTTCATCTGCGTGCATATTTTAGTGATTATGTGACATTTGTGGAGGTCTGGAAGAAAATCCATGCTCCAAATAGAATATTTTTAAAGCATCGTGAAGTGCTGATTGTTTTCTTCTCTGAGACATCAACAAATGTCATTTCATCATGATTTTTTTTGCATGCAGTAAGAAAACAAAGCAGTGTTTGACTCACAAAAATCTAGAAATTTTTGAATTGTTTTACTTTTTTGAATTTTCCTGTTCATACCAGGTGTATTTGAGCTCGGGACTAGATTGGCACTTTTGTGAATTTTCATGATTTTTCAAGGATGTTCAAAGCAATCTAGATATTCACACCTTTACTACATGTTATCACATTGGAGGAACAATTGACTTTTAGTTACAGTAAAAGCATGGTTAATATTATAGCCAACCAACTATATGATGCTGCCATATCATCTATAGGCAAGGTTATAGCTGGCAAGTATAATAGGCAGATATAAATATGTACTAGATTATTGATACACGGTCAACGTCTCTCTCTCACAAAGTCTCTAGGAGCACATGTTGCAGCTGGTTGTTAATCTATAACCCGCTACTCTACACTCTCCTCCAACTCAACAAACATATATTTACTTAAATTCTTACCTTCCATCTACATCATCTTATTATACCTGCTCTAAATGGTACCGCTATTGAATACTCCATTGTATTTACGTCATAACATGAAATATGCATCTAGCCTACTTTCTGTGCTTTATATTATCGATTAGTAAGTTGTCTCCACATTGGTTACTTCTTATTGTATTAGCAAGTCTAGTCAGTAGCATCTCTCCCGGGTGATAGGTAAGATCCACTTCTCACCCGCCTTGTCCTTGCCCTAGTGGGTTTATTCATTCTTGCCCTCATTTATTACTAGATCTGTTTACGTTATCGCCTGCATTAATTGTGCCACCTGATTGATGGATTCATGCAAACGAACATTGTCCCTGCTTAGTTTCTACCACCAACTAATGATACCTATATATTCTATCTATATATCTATTTTATTACTTAAATTCTTACCGTCAGTCCACATCGTCTTATTATACTTGCTCTAATACCGCCGCTGAATACTCCATTGTGTGATACGTCATAACATGAAAGATGCATCAAGCCTACTTTCTGTACTTTATATTATCGATCGGTAAGTTGTCTCCACATTGGTTACTTCTTCTTGTATTAGCAAGTCCAGTCAGCTAGCGTCTCTCCCTGGTGATAGATAAGATCCACTTCTCACGCGCCTTGTCCCTGCCCTGGTGGGTTTATTTGTTCTCGCCTTCATTTATTAGTGGATCTGTTTACGTTATTGCCTGCATTAATTGTGCCGCCTGATTGATGGATTCATGCAAACAAACACTGTCCCTCTTTAGTTTCGACGACCAACTAACGACACCTATATATTCTATCTATCTATTTATTGTATTACTTAAATTCTTACCGTCCGTCTACATCATCTTATTATAGTTGCTCTAAATGGTACGGCTGCTGAATACTCCATTGTGTGATACGTCATAGCATGAAAGATGCATCTAGCCAACTTTCTGTACTTTATATTATCGATCAGTAAGTTGTTTCCACATTGGTTACTTTTTATTGTATTAGCAAGTCCAGTCAGCCAGCATCTCTCCCAGGTGATAGAAAAGATCCACTTCTCACCCGTCTTGTCCTTGCCCTAGTGGGTTTAACCATCATTTATTAGTAGATCTGTTTAAGCTATCTCATGCATTAATTGTGCCGCCTGATCGATGGATTCATGCAAACGAACACTGTATGTGCTTAGTTTCTACCACCAACTAATGATACCTATATATTCTATCTATCTATATAGTCTATTACTTCCTCCATACATAATGACTTATCTTAGATTTATATTAATACGAATATATCTAGACACGTTTTAGTGTTAGATACATCCGCATCTAAGACAAGTAATTTGGGATGGAGGTAATATATACTAAAAATAAAAATGCAGTGTTCTTCTTGAGCCATTAGGTTGAGCCAAATAGGCTAAAATATCTACGATGTTAATCTTTTATTTTAGCAGCTAGGATTGTTGGAAATTAATCTACCTGTGCCAAGTCATGGAGGTGAGCTCAGTTTGTTTCCAAAGATAGAGTTGTAATCAGGTGTTGTGCCAGTTGTAGTACGTGTAATAGACTAGTCCAAATGGCGTTCTATATAATCGTTTGATGAGGTAAGTTCATAGTTTCCTTCGTTGAATTGTAGTAGTAGTAGTAGTAGTAGTAGTAGTAGTAGTAGTAGTAGTAGTAGTAGTGGAGTTGCTTCCTCTCAACTAGGAAGATGTTTGCCCCCAAATGAAAGGGTTTGCAGCAAGCAGCAGTTTGTCTCAAGTGACCTGAACGAATAGGAGCAACGCAATTACAACCAACGATTACCAGCATGCACAAATCCAAACCCTCCTTGTGCACTTAACATGACTAGTGAGGTTGTCATATCATTAGCAATGCTATTTAAAAAGGGAATTAAAGGCAACAGAGGAAATATTGGGTGGAAATTAACGGAAAAGTAAATGCAAGGAAATAAAAGAACGTGAATTAAGATTTAGTGGTTTAAGGAAAAAGATGGACCGGAAAACATAGGTTCACCAGTGGTCTCCCTCGTCTAAACAAAAATGGTAAAACATCTATCAGCCTCTATAACCTAGGGCATAATTTAAGATGACATTTATCTCTTAATTTATGGAACAAGATCTATCAGCCTCTATAACCAAGGTCACACATGGCTAATAATTACAAAGATCACAGATATTGACTTTTTACGGGGAAAACATGGAAAAGGCCGAAAACACACCAAGAGACCCTATTTCTTGATGGAAATGCTAAAAACCCAACGCCAGAGTTTAAGGCATTGGCAAATCGACACTTTTTATGGGAAATCATGTTGTCGCGAGGACGGCAATTTCTTTTAGCAACCACGGCAATTCCTGGCAAAAAGCTGAACATGGATATGATTTGTCATGCTTGCAAGCAAAAATTGTCATCTTACAACAACATAATTTTTCATAAAAAATATTTGATTTGCAATGCCTAAAAACCTGACATTGAAATTATAGAAGAAATTTTTCGAAATCATTATATAATATACAACCATACACTAGAAAAATATTAAGTGCGGCCCACGATTCCCAACTAATCGCCCACCTACCGGTGGCTACAACATTTCATTACTTATATGTTGCTTCTTGGTTGCTTCTCTCAGTGTTTACTTACTAGTACAAATTTCGTAGTTTGTTTCTTGAACAAAGCCAGTTGATTAATTAGTACAAGTTGTCACTTCATGCCATATAAGGGTAGATAGATAAGATCGTGGCACTCGATTAATCAACTATATAAGAGCAACTCCAGCTGATCCCCTAAAAAATACAGGAGGATCCAACCGAGTAAACGTTAGTGGATTATATTTACTCCACTAACTCCAGCTGATCCAGCTGATCCCCTAAAAAATCAGTTCTTGCCGATCTCTAAATTTACCGGAGTAAAAATCTATTTTGGATAGATGAACATAGATTTTACTTAACAAACTTCTAAATCAAAATTTGACACATAATTTACATTACCATCCACCAATACATAGTCTAGTTTAAACAGATACTAAAACTTGAACTTAAGCATAAACTAAAACCTTAAGTCCAACGGAAAGTTAGTCGCTATGTGAGTTTGCGAGGTCAAGCCAATCCCCCTAGAGATGCCACCACCTATGGGGTCAGGACCTGTGCCATCATCGTCGCGACCGGAGAAGGTTTGTCATCACTTCGCGATGTCGAAGCTGTCGTCGTTGCCACCTCCGCGGCCACCGTCGTTCATGTTGTCTATCGAGAGGACGATGACGTTGGCACCACCGGCCGCTCACTCCTCGTACAGCTTGCGCTCCACCTCCACCAGCTCCAGTTACTAGCGGTGCAGGTCCGCCATGTACTCCTCGTCGGTGTCTCCACTGCGAGACACTCCCTTTCCTCCCTTTCCACCCGTGCGGTGACCACCCCTGGCTCAACCGGTTCGATGCCTGGCAGCTCACCAAACTTGAAGTTCTGGCAGGCATCGGCGCCGTGCAACGGGACCGGCCAGATGTCTTACTCGCGGGCGGCGAGCCCGGCAGAGTGAAAGAAGCTGAGCCACATCTTCTTGCGGGTCTTCTGGTCGGTAATTTTGGCCACACATGTCCCCCACGATCGCCGCGGCACGCTGCGGTACTTCTTCTATGGAAGTGGCAGTGCGGGGAAGTCGGGGAAGCTGGGGAGCATGCCGGATATGGCTGCGACATCACAGCGACGACGTGAGGAGGATGTGCTTTTGTTGCACTAGTGGAGGCACGTATCCACGTTGCGGATGAGGGGCAAGAGCGGCGGCCACGGGATCCAGCCATCGTGGCAGCTGCGGGGGTGCGAGAGTGTTTGGCAGTAGCTGGCGAGTTTGATTTGGGGCAGAGAAGAGGCAAAGAAGAGTGACAAGCGGTGGGAAATTTTTACTCTGTACCCAAGCGATGGAGTACTTTTACTCCACCGAAGCAGCGAGGAGTAAAAATTATACTCCCTTATACGGTTTAGGAGATCGTCTAGGTGCCAGTTAGAGGAGCATAACTGGATTATCACTCCTCTAACCGGTTTTAAGGGATGGACTAGAGTTGCTATAAGTAATCGCCACGCCGACCGGCTAAAACAACTCAACGCTATGTACCCACAAGGCCGGAACACATACATGTGTACTAGTGGATTGGGCGCACCCTGGGCGCGCCTCCTGTGCGGTCCTTTACGCACTTGCCTTGGCGGTGTAGTTGTGAATGTGCATATGCCTGGTACCATAGCTCAGTTGTTAACATATGAATAGAGTTAAACAAGCTTAGCAGGATAATGTTCAATCATCAGGCATAGCAAGGTAATAGGTCCATATTATGAGATCGGTGATAGTCTTACAAGGTGGATGATGGAGAACATCATTGAATTAAAATCAAAGCCTAACATGCTCCAAAAGACACGCAGTCTCCAAAAGAGAAGCATAGTCTTTGCAGAACTTGCCTCAGGTTGCACTTCATATCGAACCCCAGCCTGAGACACCGCACCGCCTTCTCCGCCGCCGCCACGGCCATCATCCGTCGTCCCTGTGAAATCCAAGAGCTGAGATTGGGCTGCAGGTTGTCTTCACATTTTCCTGTATGGCAAGAAAGGAATAAAATGCCAAATTCACAAATCAGATATAGGTAATCAAGACGAAATAATCATACTAAAATTAGTGATAGTTTATTGAAGCGACAAGCTACTACGATGCAGATTTATGGGCAATGCTCTCTATATCTAGACTGTCACTCCAGGCTACATAGTATGTTGCATTATGTTTCACATGTTACTATTTTTATTTAGCTAAAAAGAGAGATAAATATACCATTTGACGCATAGCATACTACTGTGTAGTGGCATCCTCCCATCATCCTTTTGATCTTAAATTGCTCCTGAAAATAACATAAAAAGCATCAAGAAAAATTTGAATGATTGAAGTGTAAAGAAATCGGAAGCAACATGGGTGTTCAAGTTATGTTCTTTACCAAATGGTATCGTCGCTCAACAAAAGTCTAAAGAGCAAGAATGCATAAACAACCAACCATACTGCACATGCACAACTCATGAATATGGATCGACCATACATAATTTTCTTCAGAGTTTCCATATCATCAATGTAAGCTAATATAGCCTAATACTGGAATTGGATCAAAACAACTATTGCACCAGGGCACAATTACTACATAAAATTATGTCTCGCCACTTAACTCTGCAAACCCCATATTCCATATACCACTCAGAATTGATGCAAACAAATAAAGTAGACAAGTATATTAGGACTTAGGCTCGCTATGTTCTGAAACCAATATATTGGGCATTTTCTCAAAATCTACCAGGTCTTCTAGACACCCAATGAACCATAATGCTTCAAATTAAATATAGCAGCAAAGGCGAGCACAACAAGCAGCGCAGGAGCATCAAGCAAAGAGGAGTACCAGGTGGTGATACAAAGTAGCTGAATCGTTGGGATCGGGCGGATCAGAGCAGTGATGATGAGTATATCGTGGGCATGGGGTAACATGTTCAAATTGATCAACTCAAGAGCAAAGAGAAAGAAATTGAACATGCAAAGAGAAGATACGTCGCAGGTATTGTTGGTAGGTGGATAGATGAGCAAACATGCAGAAAAGTATTATACAACCATGCATCCCACATCAAATATAAATCTTTTTTATTCATGTCATGATGTAAATATGTATCATTACATGGATGAAACGTTGGCTCAAAAATTGTTTGTACAAATGATGATTAACCTACATACCGAGTCTTCTTGAAGAAGGATGGATTCAATTGGTCTTAATATCCTTGTTCAGGAATAGCCATTATAGACAAATCACATGATGAATTAGCTTTAAGATCCTTGTAAACTAGAAGAAAAGAGCAAAGATATCCCAGTGCCATTCAAAAAAAAACAAATTAATATAGTATCACTTATAAAGTCACATTTTGATCTAATGATCATGCCATGTCTGCCATGCATCATTTACCTACTTTCTAGTGCAACAAAGAGAAGATTCATCGGCACTTGAAATGGAACACTTTTAAGAGCTAAAGTGGGAATCAGAGTTATGCAATGGTTCCTATATGTGCATACTGTTAGCAATAGAGGGTCACACCCATGTGTATGAGAAGGTGATATGCTTTTGCTAGGTGCTTTGAACAGGAACAATGGCAGTGAGTTCAAGTCATAGCCAATGAGGAGCACAAGTCAGCATACTGAAAGAGTAGGGAAAATCACAAGAATCATTAATTTGGATGTCCTATTAGTCCAAAATACGGTTGTTTGAGAAAAATACGGCAAAACATGAGTGTTACCAATCCTATAAAAGGCAAATGAAGAGCATTGTAAGCACTAGCTTATCATGTCAAAGGGCTGGGCCAAGATAATGCATATATCACAAAAAAAGTAAAATCAGTTGAGGGAGGGTAAAAAGATGGATAAATACAACTAGAGTGATATCATTGTGTAGTTCCGTGGCAACGCACGGGCATTCGACTAGTTCTGTCCAATAAGGCTTGAAGGGAGCAGTTAGTTTCTAAGCATTGGCGGGCACCGGAAGCAAACATTTGCTTCTGCCTCCAGCTCTAAGCACCGGTGCATTCCAATATGACTAGAAAAACTGGGTTTATTTCTATGGCACTTGGCTAAGCACCTTGCATTGTACAGGGCCTCAAACAACTCCGCACTGCCAACCGTTTGGCCGCGTGGAGGGACAGGGATGCTGACCAGCGACCGCCATTCCATATCTCCCCTTCATCCTCTCAGCCGCACCCCGCCGTACCCTCCGCCTGCCGATTCTTCAGACTCGGCGGAAGCCACACACCCCATGCAGGCCCTGATTCACAGGACCTCTGATGCTGCTGAAGCCGCACACCCCGCACCAGCCGACCTAGGGTTGAGACGACCGTAGAAGTCCGAGGAAGCCGCCGCCTCGGAGGCCTGCTTACCAGGGGTTGCATTGGCCGCCCGCCGATTTTTCGCTCAGCAAGGGCCCTGCACGCCCCCGATGCCTTGGCCTGGGGCTGCCAACGCGGGCGCCTTATGCCCTAGGGTTACTGGCTGATGTCGACGCCTTACGCCCTGTTGTTGCTGGCTGCTTCTGACGCCTTCTGAATCTTTTCCCGTGAGCCACCTTGTTCTCTGTTTTCTCTTCAATATATCCAAGATTCAGGCTAATTCTTTTTAAATAATACATCTTTTAATTAAATTTAGAAATATTATGTCGTAATTTTTTTTAAATAATACCTAGTCGGCCCACTGTTGGCCGATTGATGCAGTCATCCTACCGGTGGCCGATTGGCTCCCAGTCGGCTCACTGCTGGCCAATTGGATCCAGCCATCCCACTGCTTGCCGATTGGCCCCAGTCGGCCCACTGCTAACCGATTGGCCCCCAGTCTGTTTCCTCTAGGCCGACAGGTGCAAGCACCCATTTTTCTATTGAATAGGTATTTGAAAAATGTTGACGATGTATCTGAAAAAAATATTGATCATGTATATAAAAATGTTAATCAAACATTTGAAAAAAAAATGTTGAACAAGTATTTGAGAAATGTTGAACAAGTATATGAAAATTGTTGAATAGGTATTTGAAAAATGTTAAAGAAGTATTTGAAAAAATTTCGATCATGTATACAAAAATGTTAATCAAGCATTTGAAAAAAAATTGAACAAGTATTTGAAAATTGTTGAACAAGTATTTCAAATCTATTGAATAGGTATTCGAAAAATGTTGAAGAAGTATTTAAAAAAATGTTGATCATGTATATAAAAATGTTAATCAAGCATTTGAAAAACAATGTTGAACAGGTATTTGAAAAATGTTGAACAAGTATTTGAAATCTGTTGAATAGGTATTTGAAAAATGTTGAAAAAGTATTTTATAAAATGTTGATCATGTATATAAAAATGTTAATCAAGCATTTGCAAAAAATGTTGAACAAGTATTTGAAAAAACATTCATCGTGTATATAAAAATGTTGAACAAGTATATTTGTAAAAAGGTTGATCATATATATATATATATATATAT
>LT934117.1:726453759-726495238 GCA_900231445.1 Triticum turgidum subsp. durum | reverse complement strand
GATCAGTGTTTTTTGCCATTGTCAATTTTTCTGTTCGGTGCAAAGTGTCAAGTTTGGTAAAGTGAGGGTTTTCCGAGAGTCACGACGCTAAAGTGGTGATTCTATGCATTTTACTCGATGCTTTGTAATTGTAAAACACAAAGTTGACCAGTTGGAAGTAAATGGAGGTACCGAGTTCAGAAGTAAAACGGAAAGTGTACAGCCGGTTGATGTATACCAGGAGAACGGCCCACTTCTAATTTGACACCTGATCACGACTGTATACTATTCGGACGAAAAACTGGTCAACAGTATTCCAGCTTTATTACAACTTCACAAATGCTAGTGTTTAAAAATTAAGACTGAACCCCCACAAAAAAAAAACCGCACTAACCTAACAAGACCAACTTGCAGCAAGCGAACAGAGTGCTCAGTCGTACCTCACTCCAATCTTAAATTGACGGTCCCTGGGGTGACTGTTACTCTCGGCCTTCAGCCCCTCCAATGCATGGCTTAGAAAAGTGTTGTATCTCATACCTCTAAGCTGCACCTCTTTAAGGTTTCTCAAGTGCTGGATGCCAACAATGATCCTCCTCTTATCTCCACAGAACCTCACTGAAAGAGCCTCAAGCTTATCCATGGATCCTTCCGCGAATTCTATCACTTCGGGATTGTCACAATGAACTGAGCACAAGGATATTGTCCTCAACACTGCAAAGTTGTGGGTAGTGCGTGCAATAAGATTTTGGTCGACATAGCAATTCGGCCCCTCCAGGCTGATAGTCTGCAGGTTGGGCAGCTTACAAAGGACACCATACAATTGGTTACCACGTAAATTTAAAAAACTACCACCAAAGGCAATTAGATATGATAGTTCGCTCAACCAGTTTGGCAATTCTGAAATTTGGCCATCGATCCATATGTGCCGTAGGAGCCGTGGTGGCGAGGGAAGGTCAAGAATAAAGTCCATTTTGTTGCCCTCGGACCCAATGCGGCCAATGGTGAGAGTCCGGAGGGAGTATAACTTGCTGAGGGACAGCGCAAGCACTTCGACAACCTTCGGATCTCCCTGGGCGTCAACGAGCAAATATATGCGACGTAGTTGTCCTAATTCCCCAAACTCTTCAGCAACTGCAACATCATCTATCTTTGCACGTTCCACTTCGCGCAGTGCCTTCATTTTGGAGAGCCCCTTGGGAAAATGCCACAGAGAGAGCCAATCACCCTGGTTGCACAAATCCATGCGCACAAGTTTCTGCAGATTTGTCATTGTATCAGGTATCTCCTGATGGATGTGTGTCTCACGCACATCTAGCACTTCTAAATGCTCTAGCTTGCCGATTTGTTTAGGAATCGCACTGATATCTGTGCCCTTCAAGTTCAAAAACTTTAGGAGGTACATTCGGCAGATAACCTTCACATCCTTGTTTTCTAGGCCCTTGCAGTCTTCCAGATCAAGAACCCTCAGCAGGGTGAACTCTCCCAGACGATCAAACAGCTTCTTTCCTTGGAGCTCAAAATTGCTCAATGATCGGACATGCTGCAAGTCCATGCTCTCCATGTTGTTCCTCTGAAGACGTGCCACTGCCCCTTTCTTGGATGGAGAGCCCGTATTAGGTTCCTGTTCTACACCATGGATGGAAAGGCGACGAATGCGGCCATACGCCATCCCCTCAAATTGCCCACCAACTAGGCTAACGAAGTTAGCTTCCAAGGATTTGGACACCAAGACCTCGAGCATCATGTCATGCACCCGGCATGCTTCAACCCGTCCCCTCCCATCATAGTCAACAGCGGATGCCGGACTAATCACACTTCTACTCATTAGCTCATAATAGTAGGCTTCCGCAACGTCCAACGGAGTCAATCCTCGCTTCCCCTCAACCAATCCTTCGGCAATCCACCTATACAATAGCCGATTCTTGTTGATCTCATAATCCTCAGGGAAAATGCTAAAATACATCATGCAACCCTTTAGGTAATAAGGCAGGTGGTTGTAGCTGAGTGTCAGTATCTGTTTCATCCCCTCAAGGCTGGGGTTGCTCTCCATCTGTGAACCAATGGAGTTGCAGATTGTTTCCCAGCCACTTTTGCTCTCGGGAGAGTTGTAGCTAGCCAAGAGGCTGCCAATGCTAACAATGGCCAATGGCAGCCCAGCACACTTTTTAAAAATATTCTTCATTATATCTTCCAACTCTTTTGGGTAAGTAGCATTCATGGAACCAAATGCTCTGCTGAGAAATAGCTTCTTGGAGTATTCTATATTGAGTGGCTTAATTCGGTAGATGTAATGATCGGAAACACTTGGATCACTGCATTCTTTGGCCACAGTTTCTATCCTGGTGGTCACAATGATTCTGCTACCACATTTACTTACTGGAAATTGGGTCCGGATTGCATCCCACGCTTCTATTGTCCATACATCATCGATCACAATAAGGTACCTGGATTAATCATAAGGATTCTAGAGTAAGCAAGATTTTACGTCCATTAACAGGTGAATATATATGTACCTACACTTTATAAAATGCTTGGTCATACTTTTTGTGAACAATGCCACAGTTGTGTGTACTAGAGAACTCCCCACACAGTTGCGGGATGTTGTGCTTTACTACTTTCCTCTGCTATGTTTTGTTGTATACTTTAGATAAAAGGTTGTGTCAAAATTCGAAAGCTATTTCAAGGTTTAATCTTCTACAATTCCCATGCAGGCTTAGTTGGTAGGTTTCCTTCAAGTAGCTAGGTCTTAAATCTAGATACACATGCATCTTTGCCAAGATATACTCCCTCTGTCGCTTATCCATGCAATTTTTCTTACCACTTAGGTTGACTTTGATCTAGAAAAAAAGGATGGGGTGATAAATAATTCCTTTTTTAAGGTAACATGGGTGGGAGGGTGCAAGACCCACCCACAGTATTATAGTATTCCCTCTATCATGGTTTGTAAGGTTCGCACACATTGCAAAAAAGAAAATGATCATAATTTGGTCAATAAAATTAATCTTAATTATATGCTACAACGAGATAAATGTATCACTGCATTCATGTTTAAGATATGATTTCAATGAAATAATTTTTATGACATAATCCCTCCGTCCCAAAAAGATTGTCAGCATCTAGACACATTTTAGTGTTAGATACAACCTTATCTTTCCAAGCTTTTTTACTACTCCCTCTGTCCCATAATGTAAGACGTTTTTTGGCACTAGTATTTTGTTGGCCAAATCAATGGTTTAGTTTATTTATTAAAATGCATGCGAGCTTTACAAACAAGGATATATAGACGAAGTATACTCCTGTGTTTTTAGGACGCTGTTTGTTTGAGTTGTACTAATTTTGATGAAACATTATTTTTCTTTTCGATTGAATACCATCAACAATAAGTAGTCTGCTTATCCGTACGTACCTCTTATCCGCGAGAAGCACCTTCAGCTTGCTGGCAAGGTTCACATCCATGGTGTCGATGTTATGGGCGGCAACCTCTTCATTTTGGTCGATGGCCTTCTTATCTTGTGCTTTCGCCTCCTCAATCTGACGAATCACGCGCTTCAGCAGTCCTTGCAGGTCCTTCCGGCCGTCAAACGCCTGAGACACCGATACCTGTGCTTGGCGGTCGAACTCTGTCTCCAGCTGCCGGCACACCTCCATAGCCAGCGTTGTTTTACCGAGCCCCCCAAAACCCACGATGGAGAACACCTTGAGCTTCTTGTCACCGTCTTTGTCACTCACCGCGTTCACCTTCTCGGCAAGGGAGTTAGCCTGGTCGTGGATGCCGACGAACTGACCAGGGTCGTTGACAGAGCGGAGCGACGCCGACACTGCCAGCAGCATAGGGGCTAAAGACGGAGAGCGGCGCAGTGCCTCGCGGCTGATGCCATAGCGAGCATGGCGTTCGCTGATGGAGACAGCACGGGCTCGTAGGGACTTGATGTCGCCAGCGAGCCGACGGCGAGGGAAGAAGGTCGCAAGCAGGTGTTTAGACCAGACGAGAAAGCCGTCGCCAAAACGGCCTTTGACACGGAACATGTAGAGATGGATGCAGTCCTCGGCGTCATAGGCCAGCTCGCGCAGCTGCTTCATCCACTCCCGGATGAAGTGGTCCACGGCGCCGTCCTCGGCTTCAGTCTGCATGCGCATCAGAGCGTTCATGGTGGCCAGTTCGTCTCTCAGCTCCGCAACCTCACCGCCAACGGCGCGGAGCTGCCGAAACTCATCGCCCACCAGCTGCCCAACATTGCTCAGGATGATCTGCGCAGCGCCCTCCATTTTTTTATTTTTTTGACGTGGTGGCTCTTATTTTCTTGAAGACTCGAATGGTGGATGAAGAGTTTTGGTGTCTTGGGGAACATCAAATACTATCAGCAGCCAGCTTGGTGCGCCAACGGCAGATTTTTAAATCTCTCGATATAAACAATTTTTAAAATGAATTGCAATAGCGTTTGTCTCCCTTCTTAAAGAGCACTCCCTTCGTTTCAAAATAAATTAATACAAAGTTGAGTCATCTATTTTGGAATAAAGGGAGTAATAAATAACATGTTGTTCACATCGGTAACGACACGACTAAGGGGTTGTTGCCGGCGGGTAGTGCGGGGAGGCCATTCATACTTTTTGGCTGGCACCATGACTAAGTGAACTGCAGCCAGCAGTACCAAGGTTGCTTTATGGATATTTGTTTTTTCTTTTAATGTTCTTTTCATGGAATAACTGCCTTTGATTAGTGGAATTCAATGTCCAAACAGTGTTTAACACCAATACTTTCTCCACTTGATTCTCAAAAGCCAAAATACTTTCTCCGCTTCAATTTTCTTGATGTTTTAGGTTTGTCTTAAGTCAAATTTCCTTACGCTTGACCGAGTCTATAGAAAATTAACTACTCCCTCTGTCTCATATATAATATAAGAGCATTTTTGACACTATGCTAATATGAAAAAAATGCTCTTATATTATGAGAATGAGGGAGTAATATCCAAGCCATATTCGCTCTCTACTCAGCCCTCCTCCTACCGCTCAGTCCATGTAGCAGTCCTGTGTCCACAAAGTGGAATTTCGTAGGATTAGAGGGAGCTACTACGTACCCACTGAAACACGACGTTGCATTAGCATAATATATAGATGAGCTACATCACAACTCACTTCTGTAATCTAGGAAACATGCACAACCTGATTACAAACAACCTGTATTATTCCGGTTAAGTACTCCGTCTGTAAACAAGAAAAAATGTCTTATACTTGTTTACAGAGAGGGAGTAATATATATGGTTACAACTTAGTGCAGAAGCCTACGATCCCATCAAAGCAGCCCCTGGTTACTCCTTTCCTGCATTATATATTGAGCTTCCTGTTGTCTTCCTGCTCTTCACCAACCATTCGTCCGTTTTTTTCTTCACGTAGAGACAACTATTTTCTGCATACACCAACCAACTACGAGAAATAGAGGGAGAAACTTTAAGTACTATGGAGCACAGGGAGATTCAAAAAACTTGCCGTCCTTCTGAACTCAGTCCTCCCGGCGGTAGTGCTTATCACGCTCATTCACACAGCCCGACGACATCGCGATGGGTGAAATCTGAGGATTTGTTTGTTTCGCCCAACAAGATGCTGCTCGAGGCTTGAAGACCGTGATGCCACAACCAGCCAAAAGCGCGGGTCAGGGTTAGGAAGCCAAGTATTTTTTTAACAGAGTTGTCCCATAGTAGTAGGATGCTTTAGAATAGCCACGTGGGATGATTTAGCTAGTAACATAGATGCCATATAGGCAAAAAAGTTTATGCCTCAAATAATTAATGAAGAGAGTGAGGTTTGTGCTGACATAATATGTTACTGTAACATGACATATCCAAAGACAATACCAGTCTATAACCTAATAAATGAATTTTTTGCATGACACCTCACTTGTGTTACTGTCCACTATGAATGTAGTAACATAGCATAGGGTCATGTCATTTTACTAGTGTAAGTTAAACAACGTACAATAGCATGTTTATAGCCCGCTTACATGGCAATTTTGCCTATGTGAAGCAGAGAGACATGAAAAAGTGAGGGGAGTGGGCTCTCATGAAAGAGCCTAGCTATATGCGTACTCCTAGACAGATGCGATAAATATGAAAAAAAGATAGAGAGAAGGTGATTTTTTTTACTTTTATTGCCAACCTTATAGCTAATCTTGTTGTATGAGTGACTGTAAGTGGTGACTATGTATATTGCACTATGGCTAGTCTTATTGGCAATGAATATTTTGTAGCTCGGTGTCCTTTTAAATTCACCACCGACACATTATTTGTGGCTTTGATTCTCCCAACTAGATGCTTGCCTGACTTCGGATAGAACACTACAATGTACTGAGGCCTTCTTCAATGCACAGGTGCTTATATGAGGTGCTAAGGATATTAAAAAGTTTAGCAAGTAAAGGCCCCAATGCATAGGTCTTAACTTGTTGTTGTTGATAAGCTTCCTTCATTTAATTATTTAGCAACTAAATTCTTTCATGCACTGGTGAGCTTCCCTCATTTAAGTGTTTTACCTAGGTTTATGTGCTTAGCATTGTTTCTTCCCGGGATCACCAAACTCATCTCTCCCCTCTTAATTACCTTGCCACATTAATTTTTTTACCTACATGGCAGGCTTAGCACATGCAATGGGAAAGACCAAAAGCCAATACAGAGATAAAGTAAAGAAAGAGAACCCGTAAAGTAAACTAATGTAAGCAGCCTGTGGAGACTCCAAACCGGTACTCCCTCCATCATATGTACATATATATATGGATGGCCTAAGTCCATCTCTAACACGGACCCTCAAATCACCTGTAACCGCCTAGACCAACGCAGGTCTGTATCTGTCCGCGGGCCGGTCTGGAAGTCCTTTTTCCAAGCAAATCAAAGAAAATTGGGAGGTTTTGCGGGCATTCAGACCTCTCCCATGTTCACTCTTGACTACCTTAGCCGACCAAAAAACCCTCCCGCGCTTGCACGCTTTCCCGTCCGAAGCCGGTCAGCGCCGCTCTATAGCACCTGTGCCAAATTCATGCCGACTTAGAGCAACGCGACATCTCAGCGCACTTCGGCATTGACACGGCGCGACGGCTGAGAGCGCGCCCCCGCTCGCCGCTTCCCAGTGCATGCGGATGCCGTGTTCAAACGACGACCCATATGCCCGCTTGCCTACATTAAACATGCGTGCGGTTGCTGAGGAATGTCGAGCCGGCGCCTTGAAGCCGTCGATCTACCAGCCACCATTAATCATTTCACCGGTTTACCTACCACCCCCTTATATATAAACCGCTGGCCCGACCATAGCGGCACCCATCATCCTCCACCTTCTTCTTCCTCTCAGCACCACGAACACCGTGGCCTCCTCGAGCTCCAAAGCCGTGTGGGACAACCTCTCATCCGAGCAGAAAAAGGAGATCACCGTCATTGCAGCTGTCTAGCAAAACCTCTCATCTAAGAAGAAAAAGGAGATCGTTGCCATTGCAGTGGGCTGGAAGGCTGGCAGGGGTACGGAGGCCGGCGTTATGAATGACCCAATGGAGGACGCGGACGAGGATGAGGTGATGCCACCCTCCTCATCGATGCATGCCAAAATCACCATGGGTGTGGCCCCTGCCCACTCCATGGACATGATGCGCATGGAGCGGGAGGCCAACTTCCGGTAGGCGTAGGCCAACCTTGAGCTCCTCGACGAGCACCATCTCCGATGAGGGAGGGGCAATGACGGTGGTGAGAGCTCAGCTCGATCCAGTGCTTGTGGACGTCGCTAGGCGGTCTACGGACCTGGATGTAATTCTTACTTCTGGGGTTCTTTGTACTACATTAACAATTGATGAATAGATCGGAAGTTTTCTCGCAAAAAGAAAGAACAATGCACATATCTCTTATCTCGACTTCTAATTTGTTGCCAAAATGATAGGTGTTGTATGCTGAAATGTTTTGGTACAACAGAGTATTGAAATTTTTACTATCTTAATTGTTGTAGGATGTAGAATGATTCAGTTGAAGGATGTAGAATGATTCAAAGCAAGCAGAAAGACCAGTGCTAGCATGGATAGAAGATGTAGCTAACGCTTATTTTTAGTACTACTCCCTCCGTTCCTAAATATAAGGCTTTTTAGAGATTTCAATATGAACCACATACCAAGCAAAATGAGTGAATTTACACTCTAAAATATGTCCACATACATCCGTAGGTAGTTCATATTGAAATCTTTAAAAAGACTTATATTTAGAAACAGAAGGAGTAGATAATAAAGGA
This sequence comes from Triticum turgidum subsp. durum, assembly GCA_900231445.1. NCBI lineage: Eukaryota > Viridiplantae > Streptophyta > Magnoliopsida > Poales > Poaceae > Triticum > Triticum turgidum. The sequence continues at coordinate 726,487,012 of LT934117.1, read as the reverse complement.
TCATGTGAACTTTTTCTTGAAAAATACTCCACATTGTAGGTTGCCTACTTTCTTTGGCTTATCTATGTTGTCCCACTAGGCAAGAGTTATGTCATTAGTAACAAAAGATGTCTATTTATTAGTGAGAAGGCGCTTGTTTCTTGGGCAGTAATTAAGCCACTTTAGAGGAAGAGCAGCTGGCTACAAACACATTTTGCACAATTGAGTTCAGCTCTTGGTTAATTATTTAAAAAAATGTTTGCTTGGCCTTATAATCGTCAATGTCGGATATGGAGTTTATGCCCCCGGGTGCATGGATAAATAGTAAAATATTAAACAAATAAAAGAACGAGTGTTTCATCTGCGTGCATATTTTAGTGATTATGTGACATTTGTGGAGGTCTGGAAGAAAATCCATGCTCCAAATAGAATATTTTTAAAGCATCGTGAAGTGCTGATTGTTTTCTTCTCTGAGACATCAACAAATGTCATTTCATCATGATTTTTTTTGCATGCAGTAAGAAAACAAAGCAGTGTTTGACTCACAAAAATCTAGAAATTTTTGAATTGTTTTACTTTTTTGAATTTTCCTGTTCATACCAGGTGTATTTGAGCTCGGGACTAGATTGGCACTTTTGTGAATTTTCATGATTTTTCAAGGATGTTCAAAGCAATCTAGATATTCACACCTTTACTACATGTTATCACATTGGAGGAACAATTGACTTTTAGTTACAGTAAAAGCATGGTTAATATTATAGCCAACCAACTATATGATGCTGCCATATCATCTATAGGCAAGGTTATAGCTGGCAAGTATAATAGGCAGATATAAATATGTACTAGATTATTGATACACGGTCAACGTCTCTCTCTCACAAAGTCTCTAGGAGCACATGTTGCAGCTGGTTGTTAATCTATAACCCGCTACTCTACACTCTCCTCCAACTCAACAAACATATATTTACTTAAATTCTTACCTTCCATCTACATCATCTTATTATACCTGCTCTAAATGGTACCGCTATTGAATACTCCATTGTATTTACGTCATAACATGAAATATGCATCTAGCCTACTTTCTGTGCTTTATATTATCGATTAGTAAGTTGTCTCCACATTGGTTACTTCTTATTGTATTAGCAAGTCTAGTCAGTAGCATCTCTCCCGGGTGATAGGTAAGATCCACTTCTCACCCGCCTTGTCCTTGCCCTAGTGGGTTTATTCATTCTTGCCCTCATTTATTACTAGATCTGTTTACGTTATCGCCTGCATTAATTGTGCCACCTGATTGATGGATTCATGCAAACGAACATTGTCCCTGCTTAGTTTCTACCACCAACTAATGATACCTATATATTCTATCTATATATCTATTTTATTACTTAAATTCTTACCGTCAGTCCACATCGTCTTATTATACTTGCTCTAATACCGCCGCTGAATACTCCATTGTGTGATACGTCATAACATGAAAGATGCATCAAGCCTACTTTCTGTACTTTATATTATCGATCGGTAAGTTGTCTCCACATTGGTTACTTCTTCTTGTATTAGCAAGTCCAGTCAGCTAGCGTCTCTCCCTGGTGATAGATAAGATCCACTTCTCACGCGCCTTGTCCCTGCCCTGGTGGGTTTATTTGTTCTCGCCTTCATTTATTAGTGGATCTGTTTACGTTATTGCCTGCATTAATTGTGCCGCCTGATTGATGGATTCATGCAAACAAACACTGTCCCTCTTTAGTTTCGACGACCAACTAACGACACCTATATATTCTATCTATCTATTTATTGTATTACTTAAATTCTTATCGGCCGTCTACATCATCTTATTATAGTTGCTCTAAATGGTACGGCTGCTGAATACTCCATTGTGTGATACGTCATAGCATGAAAGATGCATCTAGCCAACTTTCTGTACTTTATATTATCGATCAGTAAGTTGTTTCCACATTGGTTACTTTTTATTGTATTAGCAAGTCCAGTCAGCCAGCATCTCTCCCAGGTGATAGAAAAGATCCACTTCTCACCCGTCTTGTCCTTGCCCTAGTGGGTTTAACCATCATTTATTAGTAGATCTGTTTAAGCTATCTCATGCATTAATTGTGCCGCCTGATCGATGGATTCATGCAAACGAACACTGTATGTGCTTAGTTTCTACCACCAACTAATGATACCTATATATTCTATCTATCTATATAGTCTATTACTTCCTCCATACATAATGACTTATCTTAGATTTATATTAATACGAATATATCTAGACACGTTTTAGTGTTAGATACATCCACATCTAAGACAAGTAATTTGGGATGGAGGTAATATATACTAAAAATAAAAATGCAGTGTTCTTCTTGAGCCATTAGGTTGAGCCAAATAGGCTAAAATATCTACGATGTTAATCTTTTATTTTAGCAGCTAGGATTGTTGGAAATTAATCTACCTGTGCCAAGTCATGGAGGTGAGCTCAGTTTGTTTCCAAAGATAGAGTTGTAATCAGGTGTTGTGCCAGTTGTAGTACGTGTAATAGACTAGTCCAAATGGCGTTCTATATAATCGTTTGATGAGGTAAGTTCATAGTTTCCTTCGTTGAATTGTAGTAGTAGTAGTAGTAGTAGTAGTAGTAGTAGTAGTAGTAGTAGTAGTAGTGGAGTTGCTTCCTCTCAACTAGGAAGATGTTTGCCCCCAAATGAAAGGGTTTGCAGCAAGTAGCAGTTTGTCTCAAGTGACCTGAACGAATAGGAGCAACGCAATTACAACCAACGATTACCAGCATGCACAAATCCAAACCCTCCTTGTGCACTTAACATGACTAGTGAGGTTGTCATATCACTAGCAATGCTATTTAAAAAGGGAATTAAAGGCAACAGAGGAAATATTGGGTGGAAATTAACGGAAAAGTAAATGCAAGGAAATAAAAGAACGTGAATTAAGATTTAGTGGTTTAAGGAAAAAGATGGACCGGAAAACATAGGTTCACCAGTGGTCTCCCTCGTCTAAACAAAAATGGTAAAACATCTATCAGCCTCTATAACCTAGGGCATAATTTAAGATGACATTTATCTCTTAATTTATGGAATAAGATCTATCAGCCTCTATAACCAAGGTCACACATGGGCAATAATTACAAAGATCACAGATATTGACTTTTTACGGGGAAAACATGGAAAAGGCCGAAAACACACCAAGAGACCCTATTTCTTGATGGAAATGCTAAAAACCCAACGCCAGAGTTTAAGGCATTGGCAAATCGACACTTTTTATGGGAAATCATGTTGTCGCGAGGACGGTAATTTCTTTTAGCAACCACGGCAATTCCTGGCAAAAAGCTGAACATGGATATGATTTGTCATGCTTGCAAGCAAAAATTGTCATCTTACAACAACATAATTTTTCATAAAAAATATTTGATTTGCAATGCCTAAAAACCTGACATTGAAATTATAGAAGAAATTTTTCTAAATCATTATATAATATACAACCATACACTAGAAAAATATTAAGTGCGGCCCACGATTCCCAACTAATCGCCCACCTACCGGTGGCTACAACATTTCATTACTTATATGTTGCTTCTTGGTTGCTTCTCTCAGTGTTTACTTACTAGTACAAATTTCGTAGTTTGTTTCTTGAACAAAGCCAGTTGATTAATTAGTACAAGTTGTCACTTCATGCCATATAAGGGTAGATAGATAAGATCGTGGCACTCGATTAATCAACTATATAAGAGCAACTCCAGCTGATCCCCTAAAAAATACAGGAGGATCCAACCGAGTAAACGTTAGTGGATTATATTTACTCCACTAAGTTTTGGTCAGTTCTTGCCGATCTCTAAATTTATCGGAGTAAAAATCTATTTTGGATAGATGAACATAGATTTTACTTAACAAACTTCTAAATCAAAATTTGACACATAATTTACATTACCATCCACCAATACATAGTCTAGTTTAAACAGATACTAAAACTTGAACTTAAGCATAAACTCAAACCTTAAGTCCAACGGAAAGTTAGTCGCTATGTGAGTTTGCGAGGTCAAGCCAATCCCCCTAGAGATGCCACCACCTATGGGGTCAGGACCTGTGCCATCATCGTCGCGACCGGAGAAGGTTTGTCATCACTTCGCGATGTCGAAGCTGTCGTCGTTGCCACCTCCGCGCCCACCGTCGTTCATGTTGTCTATCGAGAGGACGATGACGTTGGCACCACCGGCCGCTCACTCCTCGTACAGCTTGCGCTCCACCTCCACCAGCTCCAGTTACTAGCGGTGCAGGTCCGCCATGTACTCCTCGTCGGTGTCTCCACTGCGAGACACTCCCTTTCCTCCCTTTCCACCCGTGCGGTGACCACCCCTGGCTCAACCGGTTCGATGCCTGGCAGCTCACCAAACTTGAAGTTCTGGCAGGCATCAGCGCCGTGCAACGGGACCGACCAGATGTCTTACTCGCGGGCGGCGAGCCCGGCAGAGTGAAAGAAGCTGAGCCACATCTTCTTGCGGGTCTTCTGGTCGGTAATTTTGGCCACACATGTCCCCCACGATCTCCGCGGCACGCTGCGGTACTTCTTCTATGGAAGTGGCAGTGCGGGGAAGTCGGGGAAGCTGGGGAGCATGCCAGATATGGCTGCGACATCACAGCGACGACGTGAGGAGGATGTGCTTTTGTTGCACTAGTGGAGGCACGTATCCGCGTTGCGGATGAGGGGCAAGAGCGGCGGCCACGGGATCCAGCCATCGTGGCAGCTGCGGGGGTGCGAGAGTGTTTGGCAGTAGCTGGCGAGTTTGATTTGGGGCAGAGAAGAGGCAAAGAAGAGTGACAAGCAGTGGGAAATTTTTACTCTGTACCCAAGCGATGGAGTACTTTTACTCCACCGAAGCAGCGAGGAGTAAAAATTATACTCCCTTATACGGTTTAGGAGATCGTCTAGGTGCCAGTTAGAGGAGCATAACTGGATTATCACTCCTCTAACCGGTTTTAAGGGATGGACTAGAGTTGCTATAAGTAATCGCCACACCGACCGGCTAAAACAACTCAACGCTATGTACCCACAAGGCCGGAACACATACATGTGTACTAGTGGATTGGGCGCACCCTGGGCGCGCCTCCTGTGCGGTCCTTTACGCACTTGCCTTGGCGGTGTAGTTGTGAATGTGCATATGCGTGGTACCATAGCTCAGTTGTTAACATATGAATAGAGTTAAACAAGCTTAGCAGGATAATGTTCAATCATCAGGCATAGCAAGGTAATAGGTCCATATTATGAGATCGGTGATAGTCTTACAAGGTGGATGATGGAGAACATCATTGAATTAAAATCAAAGCCTAACATGCTCCAAAAGACACGCAGTCTCCAAAAGAGAAGCATAGTCTTTGCAGAACTTGCCTCAGGTTGCACTTCATATTGAACCCCAGCCTGAGACACCGCACCGCCTTCTCCGCCGCCGCCACGGCCATCATCCGTCGTCCCTGTGAAATCCAAGAGCTGAGATTGGGCTGCAGGTTGTCTTCACATTTTCCTGTATGGCAAGAAAGGAATAAAATGCCAAATTCACAAATCAGATATAGGTAATCAAGACGAAATAATCATACTAAAATTAGTGATAGTTTATTGAAGCGACAAGCTACTACGATGCAGATTTATGGGCAATGCTCTCTATATCTAGACTGTCACTCCAGGCTACATAGTATGTTGCATTATGTTTCACATGTTACTATTTTTATTTAGCTAAAAAGAGAGATAAATATACCATTTGACGCATAGCATACTACTGTGTACTGGCATCCTCCCATCATCCTTTTGATCTTAAATTGCTCCTGAAAATAACATAAAAAGCATCAAGAAAAATTTGAATGATTGAAGTGTAAAGAAATCGGAAGCAACATGGGTGTTCAAGTTATGTTCTTTACCAAATGGTATCGTCGCTCAACAAAAGTCTAAAGAGCAAGAATGCATAAACAACCAACCATACTGCACATGCACAACTCATGAATATGGATCGACCATACATAATTTTCTTCAGAGTTTCCATATCATCAATGTAAGCTAATATAGCCTAATACTGGAATTGGATCAAAACAACTATTGCACCAGGGCACAATTACTACATAAAATTATGTCTCGCCACTTAACTCTGCAAACCCCATATTCCATATACCACTCAGAATTGATGCAAACAAATAAAGTAGCCAAGTATATTAGGACTTAGGCTCGCTATGTTCTGAAACCAATATATTGGGCATTTTCTCAAAATCTACCAGGTCTTCTAGACACCCAATGAACCATAATGCTTCAAATTAAATATAGCAGCAAAGGCGAGCACAACAAGCAGCGCAGGAGCATCAAGCAAAGAGGAGTACCAGGTGGTGATACGAAGTAGCTGAATCGTTGGGATCGGGCGGATCAGAGCAGTGATGATGAGTATATCGTGGGCATGGGGTAACATGTTCAAATTGATCAACTCAAGAGCAAAGAGAAAGAAATTGAACATGCAAAGAGAAGATACGTCGCAGGTATTGTTGGTAGGTGGATAGATGAGCAAACATGCAGAAAAGTATTATACAACCATGCATCCCACATCAAATATAAATCTTTTTTATTCATGTCATGATGTAAATATGTATCATTACATGGATGAAACGTTGGCTCAAAAATTGTTTGTACAAATGATGATTAACCTACATACCGAGTCTTCTTGAAGAAGGATGGATTCAATTGGTCTTAATATCCTTGTTCAGGAATAGCCATTATAGACAAATCACATAATGAATTAGCTTTAAGATCCTTGTAAACTGGAAGAAAAGAGCAAAGATATCCCAGTGCCATTCAAAAAAAAACCAAATTAATATAGTATCACTTATAAAGTCATATGTTGATCTAATGATCATGCCATGTCTGCCATGCATCATTTACCTACTTTCTAGTGCAACCAAGAGAAGATTCATCGGCACTTGAAATGGAACACTTTTAAGAGCTAAAGTGGGAATCAGAGTTATGCAATGGTTCCTATATGTGCATACTGTTAGCGATAGAGGGTCACACCCATGTGTATGAGAAGGTGATATGCTTTTGCTAGGTGCTTTGAACAGGAACAATGGCAGTGAGTTCAAGTCATAGCCAATGAGGAGCACAAGTCAGCATACTGAAAGAGTAGGGAAAATCACAAGAATCATTAATTTGGATGTCCTATTAGTCCAAAATACGGTTGTTTGAGAAAAATACAGCAAAACATGAGTGTTACCAATCCTATAAAAGGCAAATGAAGAGCATTGTAAGCACTAGCTTATCATGTCAAAGGGCTGGGCCAAGATAATGCATATATCACAAAAAAAGTAAAATCAGTTGAGGGAGGGTAAAAAGACGGATAAATACAACTAGAGTGATATCATTGTGTAGTTCCGTGGCAACGCACGGGCATTCGACTAGTTCTGTCCAATAAGGCTTGAAGGGAGCAGTTAGTTTCTAAGCATTGGCGGGCACCGGAAGCAAACATTTGCTTCTGCCTCCAGCTCTAAGCACCGGTGCATTCCAATATGACTAGAAAAACTGGGTTTATTTCTATGGCACTTGGCTAAGCACCTTGCGTTGTACAGGGCCTCAAACAACTCCGCACTGCCAACCGTTTGGCCGCGTGGAGGGACAGGGATGCTGACCAGCGACCGCCATTCCATATCTCCCCTTCATCCTCTCAGCCGCACCCCGCCGTACCCTCCGCCTGCCGATTCTTCAGACTCGGCGGAAGCCACACACCCCATGCAGGCCCTGATTCACAGGACCTCTGATGCCGCTGAAGCCGCACACCCCGCACCAGCCGACCTAGGGTTGAGACGACCGTAGAAGTCCGAGGAAGCCGCCGCCTCGGAGGCCTGCTTACCAGGGGTTGCATCGGCCGCCCGCCGATTTTTCGCTCAGCAAGGGCCCTGCACGCCCCCGATGCCTTGGCCTGGGGCTGCCAACGCGGGCGCCTTATGCCCTAGGGTTACTGGCTGATGTCGACGCCTTACGCCCTGTTGTTGCTGGCTGCTTCTGACGCCTTCTGAATCTTTTCCCGTGAGCCACCTTGTTCTCTCTTTTCTCTTCAATATATCCAAGATTCAGGCTAATTCTTTTTAAATAATACATCTTTTAATTAAATTTAGAAATATTATGTCGTAATTTTTTTTAAATAATACCTAGTCGGCCCACTGTTGGCCGATTGATGCAGTCATCCTACCGGTGGCCGATTGGCTCCCAGTCGGCTCACTGCTGGCCAATTGGATCCAGCCATCCCACTGCTTGCCGATTGGCCCCAGTCGGCCCACTGCTAACCGATTGCCCCCCAGTCTGTTTCCTCTAGGCCGACAGGTGCAAGCACCCATTTTTCTATTGAATAGGTATTTGAAAAATGTTGACGAAGTATCTGAAAAAAATATTGATCATGTATATAAAAATATTAATCAAACATTTGAAAAAAAAATGTTGAACAAGTATTTGAGAAATGTTGAACAAGTATATGAAAATTGTTGAATAGGTATTTGAAAAATGTTAAAGAAGTATTTGAAAAAATTTCGATCATGTATACAAAAATGTTAATCAAGCATTTGAAAAAAAATTGAACAAGTATTTGAAAATTGTTGAACAAGTATTTCAAATCTATTGAATAGGTATTCGAAAAATGTTGAAGAAGTATTTAAAAAAATGTTGATCATGTATATAAAAATGTTAATCAAGCATTTGAAAAACAATGTTGAACAGGTATTTGAAAAATGTTGAACAAGTATTTGAAATCTGTTGAATAGGTATTTGAAAAATGTTGAAAAAGTATTTTATAAAATGTTGATCATGTATATAAAAATGTTAATCAAGCATTTGCAAAAAATGTTGAACAAGTATTTGAAAAAACATTCATCGTGTATATAAAAATGTTGAACAAGTATATTTGTAAAAAGGTTGATCATATATATATATATATATATATATATATATATGTTGAACAAGTATTTGTAAAAATGTTGATCATGTATATAAAAATGTTGAACAAGTATTTAAATTTTTTTTGAACAAGTATTTAATAAATGTGTAACACGTGTATAAGAATGTAGAATGAAAACAAACCGGAGAGGAAAAGGCTAATCGGCCAGTAGTGGGCCGACTGGGGCCACCAGTTTGACGACTGGGTGCCAATCGGCCACCAATAGAACGACTGGATCCGTTGCCAGCAGTGTGCCGACTGGGTACTATTAAAAAAATATAATTACGATGTAATATTTCTGAAATTTAATAAAAAAATATATTATTTTTAAAAAATTAGCACAAGATTCAGTACCTCCGCTGCATCTACACAGCGGTCGTTTTCTGACGCGCATTAGGCCATCACCAGCAAGAATCCGAGCCGCCGCCACTGTGCAGAAGCTCCCTGCTGTAGTGAGATGGAAACTTCAGAATCGTTACACTTGTAGCTATATCTTGTCTCCTTTTTCTGTTGGCTTCATATATTCTTTGGTTGATATGATTTTTAGGTCAGGATAAATCGCGGTGATTTTGCATAATCTCTTCAGGGAGCTTGTCAAAACCAACTGCTTCCTAATCAAGCAGTTTGGCAACAACAATGCCAAGGTTCAGTTCGGCAAGGAAGCCCAACAACTTTTCACAATGACACTATGACAAGTATTCTGCCAGTGGTTGTTGCTCTCTTGTGGTCGGTTGTATTATGGGTGTCTCTTGTGCCACTGACAGATTGGTTTGGTGCTTGGTGTGTTTCACGCTTGGTAAAACAAGAAGATTCTGACGGTGCAGCCAGATGTTGATAAGGAGGTTATCTGGTCCTCTCGACAACCAAGACAGAGAATAGAAGAATGACAAGCCTGCCGCCTTCCACCATTAGACCGCCACGCAAGCACAAGGAGTTCTGCAGGATGGCCAAGGCTGCCAAGAACCAGGTTTAGCATTAGAACAACAACCTTATCATTCTTCTCTGTTCTTTGTGATGCTTCATGTTCTGATTAAGTACCCTTAACGACAACTGGTTTTGGAAATGTGTATTGTGATGTACCGCAACATGTAAGAACCATCCCTCTATTTCCATCGTCAATGAAACATAACAGTTTTTGAATTTTCTATAGGGACTCTGTGAGGTCACATATTATGTACAGTAGCATCGGTATTTAAAGAAGTACATGTTTAATTCTCAATTTGTAACATTTTGTGGTAGTGTGTAGAATTTTATTATTGTTTTGGTGTAATTTGATATGTTTGTTGTTCGGTTAAATGCTGCCAATGCCTTTCTCGACGATCTCTCTTGAAAAATTTGGAGCAAATCGTAACATCAAATGTAGTTCGTATTGTGCTTCCTGGAAATTCAGTGCATATTGCAGCAAGGTTCTTGAATGGTCAGGTAATGGCATTGCCTTACACATATTTTTTTGTCCATTTCTCAAAACTTCTTTTGTCTAAACAAGAAAAGTAAATTTAACAAATTCTTTGGTTCTATTTTCAGTTGCACCTAAACATTGTAGTTTTGTACTCTAGAAACCTCTATCAAGTAAATTGCTAGAACTTTATAATCTGAAAATGGTCAGCTAAACTTTCAAGTTATGTCGATATTTAGGGATACTTTATAATCTTAAAATGGTCAGCTAAACTTTCAAGTTATGTCGATATTTAGGGATACTATGGACAAGTATAAATATGAGCACACTATAATACATTAAGTGACACAAATTAATCTTAGGATTAATGTGTATTTTTGGTTTTCTTAGATTTATGGTGATATCCATTGTAATAAAACTATTAATACTCCCTCCGTCCCATAATGTATGACGTTTTTTGGCACTAGTGTAGTGTCAAAAAACGTCTTACATTATGGGACGGAGGGAGTAATATATACCAAAACTAAATAAACACTTCTTTAGATAATATTATTTCAGATTAGTAATACAAATGTATTATAATCATGAACACTAGAATTGTATGTTTCCCTAAAAAGGAATTATATGTTCAAATATGCATGTTAATGACCATGTAATTGTTACATCTGTCCGTTTTATTTAAAAAATTAGTATGATAAGATATTATATTGAAGAGGAATATGCATCTTAATCATCATGTAATTGTTAAACCCATTGGTTGTATTTTAAAAAAATAGTATTATAAGATATTATATTGAAGACTATATCAACTAATAAGTACAATAGACGGCATATATTTAGGGGGGAAATGAACCATTTGAAGTAAAATAATTTATTATAAATATGTGAGAACGATTTGCATTGGCGCACTCAATGCAAGATACACTACACTTGATGAGAGATGGTACACTTCTCGTTTTATATATGGAAAGCCATTAGATGAGGTGTCATTATGTGACTGAGTGAAAAGATGACACATACCTTTACATCTGTAGGTTGTAACTTGGGCAAAGAATTGTCAACGTAGTCAATCATTGAACGTCATCGGGAGAGGATTGTATGGAGAGACACTGACAACTGGAACCCACTGTACCAAATCATGTTAGGCGATTCTATTATCAATTAAATATCAATCCAATGGTTGGCGTACTTCTTCAATATCCCGTCTACTTCTTACTCGAGCCACCCAAACTAGTGCCTCCGGTTGCCACCCGCCTCTAGCGATCGGTCGCGCTGCCTCATGCCCCTTAACTGTCGCACATGCCATCTCTCTAATAGCCCCAACCCTAACCAATCGACCATCATAATCCCATCCACCTAGGACCGCGTGAGGCACCACCATTATCCCTTCGCCTTGCTGCGCACGCCACAACGCCGTCGTCTTCGGCCTCGGCACTAATGCGGAATTGACTAAGGCCTAGCTGAGTGAGGCGTGAGCGCCAGAATCGTTTATCGGCGCTAAAGGTGCGGACTAGGAGCTCTCTTGTAATGAAACACACCCACACTGTTATCCAACAGACAACGCACTAGTCCAAACACCTCGTGCAATTTGGGCCGACCTATGAACGCTAGGTGCGCTCCTCTCGCGTGCTCATTCACACCCTCCTCACCACTTGTTTCGCCTTCCTGCCATTCACTACTTCTCATTCGGAGGGGGGGGGCAACAACGGCCTTGTTTGAAAAACACTAATACCAGTTAATAACATATATGAAAAAGTTTGTATATTATAATTTTCTTATGAACTTTTAAAAATGTCACAAACTAGGTAATGTTTAGAAATTTGAGAAAATTATCATGACTATGTAAAAAGTTCACAAATTTGGATTTTTTTCAATAATAATAAAAATCATTGTAACTTTTTTAAAATATTCAATAATTTTGAAAGGAAATCATGAATTCGGGAAAAAATGTTTATGAATTAAAACATGTCCACGAATATAAAATATTCATGAAAAAAGATCCATGAATTCGAGGAATGTTCAAAAAAATCATGAATCTTAAATTTTTCATGAATTTAGAAACCTTCTTGCATTTGGAAAATATTTATGAATTTAAAAATTAGTTGCATACTTGAAAACTATTCAAGCTCAACACACAAAAAATGGTCCAGATCTGGCACTGTTCCAAACTAATGTTGAAAAGGTTACTTTTGAGCAATTGATAGAAAAGAAAATAATTATGACGCGATCCATGGCAATGATCATGATATAGGCATCACATCCAAAACAAGTAGACCGACTCCTGGTTGCATCTACTACTATTACTTCACACATCGACCGCTATCCGGCATGCATCTAGTGTATTAAGTTCAAGAGAACGAAGTAATGCATAAAAACGAGACCATGATGTATTCAAGATAAATGCTAACAAGAATCCATCCCAACTTGTTATCCTTAATGGCAATAATACTTGCGCGTCAACTCCCCTTCTGTCACTAGGACCGAGCACCGCAAGATCGAACCCATTACCAATCACCTCTTCCCATTGCAAGAAGATCCAATCTAGTTGGCCAAACCAGACCAAAACTTCAGAGAAGACATGCCTAAAAGGAATCAGAGATGAACTCAAACAAAACAAGGATAGAACTGATCATAAACTCACAATTGATCGGATCGCAACAAACACCGCACAAAGTCATTACATCGAGAGGATCGCCGTGACGATGATGGAGACCATTGTATTGAGAAACACACACACACACAGAGAGAGAGAGAGAGAGAGAGAGAGAGAGAGATGGAGATAGAGATAGAGAGAGAGCCATCTAGCTACTACCTACGGACCCAATAGGTCTATGTTGAACTACTCATGCATCATCAGAGGGGCAGCAAGGTTGATGTAGAGCCCCTCTGTGATGAGTTCCTCCTCCGGCGGAGTACCGGAGAAGGCCTCCAGATGGGATCTCGCGAGAACAGAGGCTTGCGGCGGCGGAAAAAGTATTTCGTCTGCTCCCCTATGGTTTTTGGAATTCTTTTGAATTTATAGATGTGGAAGAAGGGCAAAAGGGGCCAGGGTGGGCCCACATGGCACAGGGGCGCCCCCTCGGGGCGCGCCCTGGTGCCATGCGGGGTCCTCCAGAAGCTTCTTCCTTGGCTTCCAAGTTTGGAGAATATTTGATCTTATCTGATATTGGTTTTCTGTAAAACAAAAACAGGGCAGAAAACATGAACTCGCACGTGGCACTAAGTTAATAGGTTAGTCCCCAAAAATGATATAAAAATGTGTGAAATGATAATAAAAACATCCAAAAATAATAATATCATAGCATGGAACAAACAAAAATAATTGATATGTTGGGGACGTATCAAGCATCCCCAAGCTTAACTCCTGCTTCGCCTTGAGTAGCGTCACGCTGTAGGTGTATGTCCATAGGAATACAGGGCACAGGCCACCAAGCTGCATGCAGACAGACAGGCGCAGAGCGAAATGAACAGCCTGCTCTCTCGGCGTCAGACAACAGGCAATGGCAGAGCCTAATGCATGTTTGAGGAATGTGGTCGAGGAAATGTGACAGCGACTAGCAGGAGATCCTAAACGGTACCAAAGCTGTTGGCAGGTAAGTCTTGCAGGTTCTGCAGTTCCTAGATGCAGCCATCCATTGCAGCCGAGCCACCAATGTCCTGACTGTTCATAGAAAATTTCAGTGATAGCACCACCAAAAGATGATTACAGTTATCTACTAGCTAGGACCAATTAAAGTGCCATATACAAACTGGTGCTCATTTTGTCTCATAACTAACACAGACCTTGCCCGTTAGTCCCGGTTCGGGAAACGGGACAAATGACCCTCACGAACCGGGACGATGTCCCTTTTTCTACTAGTGTATGAACCCTTTGCCAGTCACATTAATTCGGACGTACCTCTAGAAGATATTTAAGCGAGGAAAACTGTACATGATGACAATGCCTGAAGAACTAAAGCTACATATTACTCCCTCCATTCCTAAATAGATGACCCAACTTTGTACTAACTTTGTACTAAAGTTAGTATGACGTTGGGTCATCTATTTTGGAACGGAGGGAGTAGAAGTGTAAATGAGAAAAATAAACAGAGCAGGGAATGAGCAGCTAGAAAGACCAGCTCCCACCTCACATTCCAATCATGAGCAACTGTAAGAATAAACAGATCTGAAGCAGCAGATCCAACAAAAGTTTCATCATGCAAGGAAACTAGCCGTGGCACATGGAACACTGTATCAGGTATCAGGTATGAAACCCAAGTACTGCAATACATCAGATAACTAGTATCTAGTTATGGGAGAGAATCATAAAACAGAACTTCAGTTACATGGTGTGTAAGAGCACACGAGAGATAAAGATTACAATCCGTACAAAATGATATTATGATGTCTTCCAGGAGAGGGTACCAGAACAATACAACAATAAAAAGATCCACACCGGGTGCGTGCCTGTGCTGGTGTCGGACGGCTACGCGCCACCCCTGCTCGTCTTGGTTCGGGTGGGGCGAAGTTGCGGCGTGCTGTGTGACTCAGCCGCGGAAGGGCACCTCACCTTGGATACAGGAGAGGAGAGGAGAGGAAGGGCACCAGGGAAGCTGCAGCGGGTCGACGGCCGGTCGCCGAAGGCGGCGCGAGGGCTGAGGTGTATCTCCCGTGGCTTTTCGTAGGCATACGAGGTGAGACAGGGGGGGGGGGGAGGGATGAAGAAGACATGGAAGTTTTTTTCTGACTAGTTAGTGACGTTTTGAAACCACTTACCATTTTCGATCAGTGTTTTTTGCCATTGTCAATTTTTCTGTTCGGTGCAAAGTGTCAAGTTTGGTAAAGTGAGGGTTTTCCGAGAGTCACGACGCTAAAGTGGTGATTCTATGCATTTTACTCGATGCTTTGTAATTGTAAAACACAAAGTTGACCAGTTGGAAGTAAATGGAGGTACCGAGTTCAGAAGTAAAACGGAAAGTGTACAGCCGGTTGATGTATACCAGGAGAACGGCCCACTTCTAATTTGACACCTGATCACGACTGTATACTATTCGGACGAAAAACTGGTCAACAGTATTCCAGCTTTATTACAACTTCACAAATGCTAATGTTTAAAAATTAAGACTGAACCCCCACAAAAAAAAAACCGCACTAACCTAACAAGACCAACCTGCAGCAAGCGAACAGAGTGCTCAATCGTACCTCACTCCAATCTTAAATTGACGGTCCCTGGGGCGACTGTTACTCTCGGCCATCAGCCCCTCCAATGCATGGCTTAGAAAAGTGTTGTATCTCATACCTCTAAGCTGCACCTCTTTAAGGTTTCTCAAGTGCTGGATGCCAACAATGATCCTCCTCTTATCTCCACAGAACCTCACTGAAAGAGCCTCAAGCTTATCCATGGATCCTTCCTCGAATTCTATCACTTCGGGATTGTCACAATGAACTGAGCACAAGGATATTGTCCTCAACACTGCAAAGTTGTGGGTAGTGCGTGCAATAAGTTTTTGGTCGACATAGCAATTCGGCCCCTCCAGGCTGATAGTCTGCAGGTTGGGCAGCTTACAAAGGACACCATACAATTGGTTACCACGTAAATTTAAAAAACTACCACCAAAGGCAATTAGATATGATAGTTCGCTCAACCAGTTTGGCAATTCTGAAATTTGGCCATCGATCCATATGTGCCGTAGGAGCCGTGGTGGCGAGGGAAGGTCAAGAATAAAGTCCATTTTGTTGCCCTCGGACCCAATGCGGCCAATGGTGAGAGTCCGGAGGGAGTATAACTTGCTGAGGGACAGCGCAAGCACTTCGACAACCTTCGGATCTCCCTGGGCGTCAACGAGCAAATATATGCGACGTAGTTGTCCTAATTCCCCAAACTCTTCAGCAACTGCAACATCATCTATCTTTGCACGTTCCACTTCGCGCAGTGCCTTCATTTTGGAGAGCCCCTTGGGAAAATGCCACAGAGAGAGCCAATCACCCTGGTTGCACAAATCCATGCGCACAAGTTTCTGCAGATTTGTCATTGTATCAGGTATCTCCTGATGGATGTGTGTCTCACGCACATCTAGCACTTCTAAATGCTCAAGCTTGCCGATTTGTTTAGGAATCGCACTGATATCTGTGCCCTTCAAGTTCAAAAACTTTAGGAGGTACATTCGGCAGATAACCTTCACATCCTTGTTTTCTAGGCCCTTGCAGTCTTCCAGATCAAGAACCCTCAGCAGGGTGAACTCTCCCAGACGATCAAACAGCTTCTTTCCTTGGAGCTCAAAATTGCTCAATGATCGGACATGCTGCAAGTCCATGCTCTCCATGTTGTTCCTCTGAAGACGTGCCACTGCCCCTTTCTTGGATGGAGAGCCCGTATTAGGTTCCTGTTCTACACCATGGATGGAAAGGCGACGAATGCGGCCATACGACATCCCCTCAAATTGCCCACCAACTAGGCTAACGAAGATAGCTTCCAAGGATTTGGACACCAAGACCTCGAGCATCATGTCATGCACCCGGCATGCTTCAACCCGTCCCCTCCCATCATAGTCAACAGCGGATGCCGGACTAATCACACTTCTACTCATTAGCTCATAATAGTAGGCTTCCGCAACGTCCAACGGAGTCAATCCTCGCTTCCCCTCAACCAATCCTTCGGCAATCCACCTATACAATAGCCGATTCTTGTTGATCTCATAATCCTCAGGGAAAATGCTAAAATACATCATGCAACCCTTTAGGTAATAAGGCAGGTGGTTGTAGCTGAGTGTCAGTATCTGTTTCATCCCCTCAAGGCTGGGGTTGCTCTCCATCTGTGAACCAATGGAGTTGCAGATTGTTTCCCAGCCACTTTTGCTCTCGGGAGAGTTGTAGCTAGCCAAGAGGCTGCCAATGCTAACAATGGCCAATGGCAGCCCAGCACACTTTTTTAAAATATTCTTCATTATATCTTCCAACTCTTTTGGGTAAGTAGCATTCATGGAACCAAATGCTCTGCTGAGAAATAGCTTCTTGGAGTATTCTATATTGAGTGGCTTAATTCGGTAGATGTAATGATCGGAAACACTTGGATCACTGCATTCTTTGGCCATAGTTTCTATCCTGGTGGTCACAATGATTCTGCTACCACATTTACTTACTGGAAATTGGGTCCGGATTGCATCCCACGCTTCTATTGTCCATACATCATCGATCACAATAAGGTACCTGGATTAATCATAAGGATTCTAGAGTAAGCAAGATTTTACGTCCATTAACAGGTGAATATATATGTACCTACACTTTATAAAATGCTTGGTCATACTTTTTGTGAACAATGCCACAGTTGTGTGTACTAGAGAACTCCCCACACAGTTGCGGGATGTTGTGCTTTACTACTCTCCTCTGCTATGTTTTGTTGTATACTTTAGATAAAAGGTTGTGTCAAAATTCGAAAGCTATTTCAAGGTTTAATCTTCTACAATTCCCATGCAGGCTTAGTTGGTAGGTTTCCTTCAAGTAGCTAGGTCTTAAATCTAGATACACATGCATCTTTGCCAAGATATACTCCCTCTGTCGCTTATCCATGCAATTTTTCTTACCACTTAGGTTGACTTTGATCTAGAAAAAAAGGATGGGGTGATAAATAATTCCTTTTTTAAGGTAACATGGGTGGGAGGGTGCAAGACCCACCCACAGTATTATAGTATTCCCTCTATCATGGTTTGTAAGGTTCGCACACATTGCAAAAAAGAAAATGATCATAATTTGGTCAATAAAATTAATCTTAATTATATGCTACAACGAGATAAATGTATCACTGCATTCATGTTTAAGATATGATTTCAATGAAATAATTTTTATGACATAATCCCTCCGTCCCAAAAAGATTGTCAGCATCTAGACACATTTTAGTGTTAGATACAACCGTATCTTTCCAAGCTTTTTTACTACTCCCTCTGTCCCATAATGTAAGACGTTTTTTGGCACTAGTATTTTGTTGGCCAAATCAATGGTTTAGTTTATTTATTAAAATGCATGCGAGCTTTAACAAACAAGGATATATAGACGAAGTATACTCCTGTGTTTTTAGGACGCTGTTTGTTTGAGTTGTACTAATTTTGATGAAACATTATTTTTCTTTTCGATTGAATACCATCAACAATAAGTAGTCTGCTTATCCGTACGTACCTCTTATCCGCGAGAAGCACCTTCAGCTTGCTGGCAAGGTTCACATCCATGGTGTCGATGTTATGGGCGGCAACCTCTTCATTTTGGTCGATGGCCTTCTTATCTTGTGCTTTCGCCTCCTCAATCTGACGAATCACGCGCTTCAGCAGTCCTTGCAGGTCCTTCCGGCCGTCAAACGCCTGAGACACCGATACCTGTGCTTGGCGGTCGAACTCTGTCTCCAGCTGCCGGCACACCTCCATAGCCAGCGTTGTTTTACCGAGCCCCCCAAAACCCACGATGGAGAACACCTTGAGCTTCTTGTCACCGTCTTTGTCACTCACCGCGTTCACCTTCTCGGCAAGGGAGTTAGCCTGGTCGTGGATGCCGACGAACTGACCAGGGTCGTTGACAGAGCGGAGCGACGCCGACACTGCCAGCAGCATAGGGGCTAAGGACGGAGAGCGGCGCAGTGCCTCGCGGCTGATGCCATAGCGAGCATGGCGTTCGCTGATGGAGACAGCACGGGCTCGTAGGGACTTGATGTCGCCAGCGAGCCGACGGCGAGGGAAGAAGGTCGCAAGCAGGTGTTTAGACCAGACCAGAAAGCCGTCGCCAAAACGGCCTTTGACACGGAACATGTAGAGATGGATGCAGTCCTCGGCGTCATAGGCCAGCTCGCGCAGCTGCTTCATCCACTCCCGGATGAAGTGGTCCACGGCGCCGTCCTCGGCTTCAGTCTGCATGCGCATCAGAGCGTTCATGGTGGCCAGTTCGTCTCTCAGCTCCGCAACCTCACCGCCAACGGCGCGGAGCTGCCGAAACTCATCGCCCACCAGCTGCCCAACATTGCTCAGGATGATCTGCGCAGCGCCCTCCATTTTTTTATTTTTTTGACGTGGTGGCTCTTATTTTCTTGAAGACTCGAATGGTGGATGAAGAGTTTTGGTGTCTTGGGGAACATCAAATACTATCAGCAGCCAGCTTGGTGCGCCAACGGCAGATTTTTAAATCTCTCGATATAAACAATTTTTAAAATGAATTGCAATAGCGTTTGTCTCCCTTCTTAAAGAGCACTCCCTTCGTTTCAAAATAAATTAATACAAAGTTGAGTCATCTATTTTGGAATAAAGGGAGTAATAAATAACATGTTGTTCACATCGGTAACGACACGACTAAGGGGTTGTTGCCGGCGGGTAGTGCGGGGAGGCCATTCATACTTTTTGGCTGGCACCATGACTAAGTGAACTGCAGCCAGCAGTACCAAGGTTGCTTTATGGATATTTGTTTTTTCTTTTAATGTTCTTTTCATGGAATAACTGCCTTTGATTAGTGGAATTCAATGTCCAAACAGTGTTTAACACCAATACTTTCTCCACTTGATTCTCAAAAGCCAAAATACTTTCTCCGCTTCAATTTTCTTGATGTTTTAGGTTTGTCTTAAGTCAAATTTCCTTACGCTTGACCGAGTCTATAGAAAATTAACTACTCCCTCTGTCTCATATATAATATAAGAGCATTTTTGACACTATGCTAATATGAAAAAAATGCTCTTATATTATGAGAATGAGGGAGTAATATCCAAGCCATATTCGCTCTCTACTCAGCCCTCCTCCTACCGCTCAGTCCATGTAGCAGTCCTGTGTCCACAAAGTGGAATTTCGTAGGATTAGAGGGAGCTACTACGTACCCACTGAAACACGATGTTGCATTAGCATAATATATAGATGAGCTACATCACAACTCACTTCTGTAATCTAGGAAACATGCACAACCTCATTCACACAGCCCGACGACATCGCGATGGGTGAAATCTGAGGATTTGTTTGTTTCGCCCAACAAGATGCTGCTCGAGGCTTGAAGACCGTGATGCCACAACCAGCCAAAAGCGCGGGTCAGGGTTAGGAAGCCAAGTATTTTTTTAACAGAGTTGTCCCATAGTAGTAGGATGCTTTAGAATAGCCACGTGGGATGATTTAGCTAGTAACATAGATGCCATATAGGCAAAAAAGCTTATGCCTCAAATAATTAATGAAGAGAGTGAGGTTTGTGCTAACATAATATGTTACTGTAACATGACATATCCAAAGACAATACCAGTCTATAACCTAATAAATGAATTTTTTGCATGACACCTCACTTGTGTTACTGTCCACTATGAATGTAGTAACATAGCATAGGGTCATGTCATTTTACTAGTGTAAGTTAAACAACGTACAATAGCATGTTTATAGCCCGCTTACATGGCAATTTTGCCTATGTGAAGGAGAGAGACATGAAAAAGTGAGGGGAGTGGGCTCTCATGAAAGAGCCTAGCTATATGCGTACTCCTAGACAGATGCGATAAATATGAAAAAAAGATAGAGAGAAGGTGAATTTTTTTTTACTTTTATTGCCAACCTTATAGCTAATCTTGTTGTATGAGTGACTGTAAGTGGTGACTATGTATATTGCACTATGGCTAGTCTTATTGGCAATGAATATTTTGTAGCTCGGTGTCCTTTTAAATTCACCACCGACACATTATTTGTGGCTTTGATTCTCCCAACTAGATGCTTGCCTGACTTCGGATAGAACACTACAATGTACTGAGGCCTTCTTCAATGCACAGGTCCTTATATGAGGTGCTAAGGATATTAAAAAGTTTAGCAAGTAAAGCCCCCAATGCATAGGTCTTAACTTGTTGTTGTTGATAAGCTTCCTTCATTTAATTATTTAGCAACTAAATTCTTTCATGCACTGGTGAGCTTCCCTCATTTAAGTGTTTTACCTAGGTTTGTGTGCTTAGCATTGTTTCTTCCCGGGATCACCAAACTCATCTCTCCCCTCTTAATTACCTTCCCACATTAATTTTTTTACCTACATGGCAGGCTTAGCACATGCAATGGGAAAGACCAAAAGCCAATACAGAGATAAAGTAAAGAAAGAGAACCCGTAAAGTAAACTAATGTAAGCAACCTGTGGAGACTCCAAACCGGTACTCCCTCCATCATATGTACATATATATATATATGGATGGCCTAAGTCCATCTCTAACACGGACCCTCAAATCACCTGTAACCGCCTGGACCAACGTAGGTCTGTATCTGTCCGCGGGCCGGTCTGGAAGTCCTTTTTCCAGCAAATCAAAGAAAATTGGGAGGTTTTGCGGGCATTCGGACCTCTCCCATGTTCACTCTTGACTACCTTAGCCGACCAAAAAACCCTCCCACGCTTGCACGCTTTCCCGTCCGAAGCCGGTCAGCGCCGCTCTATAGCACCAGTGCCAAATTCATGCCGGCTTAGAGCAACGCGACATCTCAGCGCACTTCGGCATTGACACGGCGCGACGGCTGAGAGCGCGCCCCCGCTCGCCGCTTCCCAGTGCATGCGGATGCCATGTTCAAATGACGACCCATATGCCCGCTTGCCTACATTAAACATGTGTGCGGTTGCTGAGGAATGTCGAGCCGGCGCCTTGAAACCGTCGATCTACCAGCCACCATTAATCATTTCACCGGTTTACCTACCACCCCCTTATATATAAACCGCTGGCCCGACCATAGCGGCACCCATCATCCTCCACCTTCTTCTTCCTCTCAGCACCACGAACACCGTGGCCTCCTCGAGCTCCAAAGCCGTGTGGGACAACCTCTCATCCGAGCAGAAAAAGGAGATCACCCTCATTGCAGCCGTCTAGCAAAACCTCTCATCTAAGAAGAAAAAGGAGATCGTTGCCATTGAAGTGGGCTGGAAGGCTGGCAGGGGTACGGAGGCCGGCGTTATGAATGACCCAATGGAGGACGCGGACGAGGACGAGGTGATGCCACCCTCCTCATCGATGCATGCCAAAATCACCATGGGTGTGGCCCCTGCCCACTCCATGGACATGATGCGCATGGAGCGGGGGGCCAACTTCCGGTAGGCGTAGGCCAACCTTGAGCTCCTCGACGAGCACCATCTCCGATGAGGGAGGGGCAATGACGGTGGTGAGAGCTCAGCTCGATCCAGTGCTTGTGGACGTCGCTAGGTGGTCTACGGACCTGGATGTAATTCTTACTTCTGGGGTTCTTTGTACTACATTAACAATTGATGAATACTCCCTCCGTTCTAAATTACTTGTCTTGGATTTGTCTAGATACGGATGTATGTAGACTCATTTTAGTGCTAGATACATCCGTATCTAGACAAATCTAAGACAACTAATTCGGAACGGAGGGAGTAGATCGGAAGTTTTCTCACAAAAAAAAAGAACAATGCACATCTCTCTTATCTCGACTTCTAATTTGTTGCCAAAATGATAGGTGTTGTATGCTGAAATGTTTTGGTACAACAGAGTATTGAAATGTTTACTATCTTAATTGTTGTAGGATGTAGAATGATTCAGTTGAAGGATGTAGAATGATTCAAAGCAAGAAGAAAGACCAGTGCTAGCATGGATAGAAGATGTAGCTAACGCTTATTTTTAGTACTACTCCCTCCGTTCCTAAATATAAGGCTTTTTAGAGATTTCAATATGAACCACATACCAAGCAAAATGAGTGAATTTACACTCTAAAATATGTCCACATACATCCGTAGGTAGTTCATATTGAAATCTTTAAAAAGACTTATAGTTAGAAACAGAAGGAGTAGATAATAAAGGATCATGTGAACTTTTTCTTGAAAAATACTCCACATTGTAGGTTGCCTACTTTCTTTGGCTTATCTATGTTGTCCCACTAGGCAAGAGTTATGTCATTAGTAACAAAAGATGTCTGTTTATTAGTGAGAAGGCGCTTGTTTCTTGGGCAATAATTAAGCCACTTTAGAGGAAGAGCAGCTGGCTACAAACACATTTTGCACAATTGAGTTCAGCTCTTGGTTAATTATTTAAAAAAAATGTTTGCTTGGCCTTATAATCGTCAATGTCGGATATGGAGTTTATGCCCCCGGGTGCATGGATAAATAGTAAAATATTAAACAAATAAAAGAACGAGTGTTTCATCTGCGTGCATATTTTAGTGATTATGTGACATTTGTGGAGGTCTGAAAGAAAATCCATGCTCCAAATAGAATATTTTTAAAGCATCGTGAAGTGCTGATTGTTTTCTTCTCTGAGACATCAACAAATGTCATTTCATCATGATTTTTTTTGCATGCAGTAAGAAAACAAAGCAGTGTTTGACTCACACAAATCTAGAAATTTTTGAATTGTTTTACTTTTTTGAATTTTCCTGTTCATACCAGGTGTATTTGAGCTCGGGACTAGATTGACACTTTTGTGAATTTTCATGATTTTTCGAGGATGTTCAAAGCAATCTAGATATTCACACCTTTACTACATGTTATCACATTGGAGGAACAATTGACTTTTAGTTACAGTAAAAGCATGGTTAATATTATAGCCAACCAACAATATGATGCTGCCATATCATCTATAGGCAAGGTTATAGCTGGCAAGTATAATAGGCAGATATAAATATGTACTAGATTATTGATACACGGTCAACGTCTCTCTCTCACAAAGTCTCTAGGAGCACATGTTGCAGCTGGTTGTTAATCTATAACCCGCTACTCTACACTCTCCTCCAACTCAACAAACATATATTTACTTAAATTCTTACCTTCCATCTACATCATCTTATTATACTTGCTCTAAATGGTACCGCTATTGAATACTCCATTGTATTTACGTCATAACATGAAATATGCATCTAGCCTACTTTCTGTGCTTTATATTATCGATCAGTAAGTTGTCTCCACATTGGTTACTTCTTATTGTATAAGCAAGTCTAGTCAGTAGCATCTCTCCCGGGTGATAGGTAAGATCCACTTCTCACCCGCCTTGTCCTTGCCCTAGTGGGTTTATTCATTCTTGCCCTCATTTATTACTAGATCTATTTACGTTATCGCCTGCATTAATTGTGCCACCTGATTGATGGATTCATGCAAACGAACATTGTCCCTGCTTAGTTTCTACCACCAACTAATGATACCTATATATTCTATCTATATATCTATTTTATTACTTAAATTCTTACCGTCAGTCCACATCGTCTTATTATACTTGCTCTAATACCGCCGCTGAATACTCCATTGTGTGATACATCATAACATGAAAGATGCATCAAGCCTACTTTCTGTACTTTATATTATCGATCGGTAAGTTGTCTCCACATTGGTTACTTCTTGTATTAGCAAGTCCAGTCAGCTAGCGTCTCTCCCTGGTGATAGATAGGATCCACTTCTCACACGCCTTGTCCCTGCCCTGGTGGGTTTATTTGTTCTCGCCTTCATTTATTAGTGGATCTATTTACGTTATTGCCTGCATTAATTGTGCCGCCTGATTGATGGATTCATGCAAACAAACACTGTCCCTCTTTAGTTTCGACGACCAACTAAAGACACCTATATATTCTATCTATCTATTTATTGTATTACTTAAATTCTTACCGTCCGTCTACATCATCTTATTATAGTTGCTCTAAATGGTACGGCTGCTGAATACTCCATTGTGTGATACGTCATAGCATGAAAGATGCATCTAGCCAACTTTCTGTACTTTATATTATCGATCAGTAAGTTGTTTCCACATTGGTTACTTTTTATTGTATTAGCAAGTCCAGTCAGCCAGCATCTCTCCCAGGTGATAGAAAAGATCCACTTCTCACCCGTCTTGTCCTTGCCCTAGTGGGTTTAACCATCATTTATTAGTAGATCTGTTTAAGCTATCTCATGCATTAATTGTGCCGCCTGATCGATGGATTCATGCAAACGAACACTGTATGTGCTTAGTTTCTACCACCAACTAATGATACCTATATATTCTATCTATCTATATAGTCTATTACTTCCTCCATACATAATGACTTATCTTAGATTTATATTAATACGAATATATCTAGACACGTTTTAGTGTTAGATACATCCGCATCTAAGACAAGTAATTTGGGATGGAGGTAATATATACTAAAAATAAAAATTCAGTGTTCTTCTTGAGCCATTAGGTTGAGCCAAATAGGCTAAAATATCTACGATGTTAATCTTTTATTTTAGCAGCTAGGATTGTTGGAAATTAATCTACCTGTGCCAAGTCATGGAGGTGAGCTCAGTTTGTTTCCAAAGATAGAGTTGTAATCAGGTGTTGTGCCAGTTGTAGTACGTGCAATAGACTAGTCCAAATGGCGTTCTATATAATCGTTTGATGAGGTAAGTTCATAGTTTCCTTCGTTGAATTGTAGTAGTAGTAGTAGTAGTAGTAGTAGTAGTAGTAGTAGTAGTAGTAGTAGTAGTAGTAGTAGTAGTAGTAGTAGTAGTAGTAGTAGTAGTAGTAGTAGTAGTAGTAGTAGTAGTAGTAGTAGTAGTAGTAGTAGTAGTAGTAGTAGTAGTAGTAGTAGTAGTAGTAGTAGTGGAGTTGCTTCCTCTCAACTAGGAAGATGTTTGCCCCCAAATGAAAGGGTTTGCAGCAAGCAGCAGTTTGTCTCAAGTGACCTGAACGAATAGGAGCAACGCAATTACAACCAACGATTACCAGCATGCACAAATCCAAACCCTCCTTGTGCACTTAACATGACTAGTGAGGTTGTCATATCACTAGCAATGCTATTTAAAAAGGGAATTAAAGGCAACAGAGGAAATATTGGGTGGAAATTAACGGAAAAGTAAATGCAAGGAAATAAAAGAATGTGAATTAAGATTTAGTGGTTTAAGGAAAAAGATGGACCGGAAAACATAGGTTCACCAGTGGTCTCCCTCGTCTAAACAAAAATGGTAAAACATCTATCAGCCTCTATAACCTAGGGCATAATTTAAGATGACATTTATCTCTTAATTTATGGAACAAGATCTATCAGCCTCTATAACCAAGGTCACACATGGCTAATAATTACAAAGATCACAGATATTGACTTTTTACGGGGAAAACATGGAAAAGGCCGAAAACACACCAAGAGACCCTATTTCTTGATGGAAATGCTAAAAACCCAACGCCAGAGTTTAAGGCATTGGCAAATCGACACTTTTTATGGGAAATCATGTTGTCGCGAGGACGGCAATTTCTTTTAGCAACCACGGCAATTCCTGGCAAAAAGCTGAACATGGATATGATTTGTCATGCTTGCAAGCAAAAATTGTCATCTTACAACAACATAATTTTTCATAAAAAACATTTGATTTGTAATGCCTAAAAACCTGACATTGAAATTATAGAAGAAATTTTTCTAAATCATTATATAACATACAACCATACACTAGAAAAATATTAAGTGCGGCCCACGATTCCCAACTAATCGCCCACCTACCGGTGGCTACAACATTTCATTACTTATATGTTGCTTCTTGGTTGCTTCTCTCAGTGTTTACTTACTAGTACAAATTTCGTAGTTTGTTTCTTGAACAAAGCCAGTTGATTAATTAGTACAAGTTGTCACTTCATGCCATATAAGGCTAGATAGATAAGATCGTGGCACTCGATTAATCAACTATATAAGAGCAACTCCAGCTGATCCCCTAAAAAATACAGGAGGATCCAACCGAGTGAACGTTAGTGGATTATATTTACTCCACTAAGTTTTGGTCAGTTCTTGCCGATCTCTAAATTTATCGGAGTAAAAAAATATTTTGGATAGATGAACATAGATTTTACTTAACAAACTTCTAAATCAAAATTTGACACATAATTTACATTACCATCCACCAATACATAGTCTAGTTTAAACCCATACTAAAACTTGAACTTAAGCATAAACTAAAACCTTAAGTCCAACGGAAAGTTAGTCTCTATGTGAGTTTGCGAGGTCAAGCCAATCCCCCTAGAGATGCCACCACCTATGGGGTCAGGACCTGTGCCATCATCGTCGCGACCGGAGAAGGTTTGTCATCACTTCGCGATGTCGAAGCTGTCGTCGTTGCCACCTCCGCGGCCACCGTCGTTCATGTTGTCTATCGAGAGGACGATGACGTTGGCACCACCGACCGCTCACTCCTCGTACAGCTTGCGCTCCACCTCCACCAGCTCCAGTTACTAGCGGCGCAGGTCCGCCATGTACTCCTCGTCGGTGTCTCCACTGCGAGACACTCCCTTTCCTCCCTTTCCACCCGTGCGGTGACCACCCCTGGCTCAACCGGTTCGATGCCTGGCAGCTCACCAAACTTGAAGTTCTGGCAGGCATCGGCGCCGTGCAACGGGACCGACCAGATGTCTTACTCGCGGGCGGCGAGCCCGGCAGAGTGAAAGAAGCTGAGCCACATCTTCTTGCGGGTCTTCTGGTCGGTAATTTTGGCCACACATGTCCCCCACGATCGCCGCGGCACGCTGCGGTACTTCTTCTATGGAAGTGGCAGTGCGGGGAAGTCGGGGAAGCTGGGGAGCATGCCGGATATGGCTGCGACATCACAGCGACGACGTGAGGAGGATGTGCTTTTGTTGCACTAGTGGAGGCACGTATCCGCGTTGCGGATGAGGGGCAAGAGCGGCGGCCACGGGATCCAGCCATCGTGGCAGCTGCGGGGGTGCGAGAGTGTTGGGCAGTAGCTGGCGAGTTTGATTTGGGGCAGAGAAGAGGCAAAGAAGAGTGACAAGCGGTGGGAAATTTTTACTCTGTACCCAAGCGATGGAGTACTTTTACTCCACCGAAGCAGCGAGGAGTAAAAATTATACTCCCTTATACGGTTTAGGAGATCGTCTAGGTGCCAGTTAGAGGAGCATAACTGGATTATCACTCCTCTAACCGGTTTTAAGGGATGGACTAGAGTTGCTATAAGTAATCGCCACGCCGACCGGCTAAAACAACTCAACGCTATGTACCCACAAGGCCGGAACACATACATGTGTACTAGTGGATTGGGCGCACCCTGGGCGCGCCTCCTGTGCGGTCCTTTACGCACTTGCCTTGGCGGTGTAGTTGTGAATGTGCATATGCGTGGTACCATAGCTCAGTTGTTAACATATGAATAGAGTTAAACAAGCTTAGCAGGATAATGTTCAATCATCAGGCATAGCAAGGTAATAGGTCCATATTATGAGATCGGTGATAGTCTTACAAGGTGGATGATGGAGAACATCATTGAATTAAAATCAAAGCCTAACATGCTCCAAAAGACACACAGTCTCCAAAAGAGAAGCATAGTCTTTGCAGAGCTTGCCTCAGGTTGCACTTCATATTGAACCCCAGCCTGAGACACCGCACCGCCTTCTCCGCCGCCGCCACGGCCATCATCCGTCGTCCCTGTGAAATCCAAGAGCTGAGATTGGGCTGCAGGTTGTCTTCACATTTTCCTGTATGGCAAGAAAGGAATAAAATGCCAAATTCACAAATCAGATATAGGTAATCAAGACGAAATAATCATACTAAAATTAGTGATAGTTTATTGAAGCGACAAGCTACTACGATGCAGATTTATGGGCAATGCTGTCTATATCTAGACTGTCACTCCAGGCTACATAGTATGTTGCATTATGTTTCACATGTTACTATTTTTATTTAGCTAAAAAGAGAGATAAATATACCATTTGACGCATAGCATACTACTGTGTAGTGGCATCCTCCCATCATCCTTTTGATCTTAAATTGCTCCTGAAAATAACATAAAAAGCATCAAGAAAAATTTGAATGATTGAAGTGTAAAGAAATCGGAAGCAACATGGGTGTTCAAGTTATGTTCTTTACCAAATGGTATCGTCGCTCAACAAAAGTCTAAAGAGCAAGAATGCATAAACAACCAACCATACTGCACATGCACAACTCATGAATATGGATCGACCATACATAATTTTCTTCAGAGTTTCCATATCATCAATGTAAGCTAATATAGCCTAATACTGGAATTGGATCAAAACAACTATTGCACCAGGGCACAATTACTACATAAAATTATGTCTCGCCACTTAACTCTGCAAACCCCATATTCCATATACCACTCAGAATTGATGCAAACAAATAAAGTAGCCAAGTATATTAGGACTTAGGCTCGCTATGTTCTGAAACCAATATATTGGTCATTTTCTCAAAATCTACCAGGTCTTCTAGACACCCAATGAACCATAATGCTTCAAATTAAATATAGCAGCAAAGGCGAGCACAACAAGCAGCGCAGGAGCATCAAGCAAAGAGGAGTACCAGGTGGTGATACGAAGTAGCTGAATCGTTGGGATCGGGCGGATCAGAGCAGTGACGATGAGTATATCGTGGGCATGGGGTAACATGTTAAAATTGATCAACTCAAGAGCAAAGAGAAAGAAATTGAACATGCAAAGAGAAGATACGTCGCAGGTATTGTTGGTAGGTGGATACAGGAGCAAACATGCAGAAAAGTATTATACAACCATGCATCCCACATCAAATATAAATCTTTTTTATTCATGTCATGATGTAAATATGTATCATTACATGGATGAAACGTTGGCTCAAAAATTGTTTGTACAAATGATGATTAACCTACATACCGAGTCTTCTTGAAGAAGGATGGATTCAATTGGTCTTAATATCCTTGTTCAGGAATAGCCATTATAGACAAATCACATGATGAATTAGCTTTAAGATCCTTGTAAACTGGAAGAAAAGAGCAAAGATATCCAGTGCCATTCAAAAAAAAACAAATTAATATAGTATCACTTATAAAGTCATATGTTGATCTAATGATCATGCCATGTCTGCCATGCATCATTTACCTACTTTCTAGTGCAACCAAGAGAAGATTCGTCGGCACTTGAAATGGAACACTTTTAAGAGCTAAAGTGGGAATCAGAGTTATGCAATGGTTCCTATATGTGCATATTGTTAGCGATAGAGGGTCACACCCATGTGTATGAGAAGGTGATATGCTTTTGCTAGGTGCTTTGAACAGGAACAATGGCAGTGAGTTCAAGTCATAGCCAATGAGGAGCACAAGTCAGCATACTGAAAGAGTAGGGAAAATCACAAGAATCATTAATTTGGATGTCCTATTAGTCCAAAATACGGTTGTTTGAGAAAAATACAGCAAAACATGAGTGTTACCAATCCTATAAAAGGCAAATGAAGAGCATTGTAAGCACTAGCTTATCATGTCAAAGGGCTGGGCCAAGATAATGCATATATCACAAAAAAAGTAAAATCAGTTGAGGGAGGGTAAAAAGACGGATAAATACAACTAGAGTGATATCATTGTGTAGTTCCGTGGCAACGCACGGGCATTCGACTAGTTCTGTCCAATAAGGCTTGAAGGGAGCAGTTAGTTTCTAAGCATTGGCGAGCACCGGAAGCAAACATTTGCTTCTGTCTCCAGCTCTAAGCACCGGTGCATTCCAATATGACTAGAAAAACTGGGTTTATTTCTATGGCACTTGGCTAAGCACCTTGCGTTGTACAGGGCCTCAAACAACTCCGCACTGCCAACCGTTTGGCCGCGTGGAGGGACAGGGATGCTGACCAGCGACCGCCATTCCATATCTCCCCTTCATCCTCTCAGCCGCACCTCGCCGTACCCTCCGCCTGCCGATTCTTCAGACTCGGCGGAAGCAACACACCCCATGCAGGCCCTGATTCACAGGACCTCTGATGCCGCTGAAGCCGCACACCCCGCACCAGCCGACCTAGGGTTGAGACGACCGTAGAAGCCCGAGGAAGCCGCCGCCTCAGAGGCCTGCTTACCAGGGGTTGCATCGGCCGCCCGCCGATTTTTCGCTCAGCAAGGGCCCCGCACGCCCCCAATGCCTTGGCCTGGGGCTGCCAACGCGGGCGCCTTATGCCCTAGGGTTACTGGCTGATGTCGACGCCTTACGCCCTGTTGTTGCTGGCTGCTTCTGACGCCTTCTGAATCTTTTGCCGTGAGCCACCTTGTTCTCTCTTTTCTCTTCAATATATCCAAGATTCAGGCTAATTCTTTTTAAATAATACATCTTTTAATTAAATTTAGAAATATTATGTCGTAATTTTTTTTAAATAATACCTAGTCGGCCCACTGTTGGCCGATTGATGCAGTCATCCTACCGGTGGCCGATTGGCTCCCAGTCGGCTCACTGCTGGCCAATTGGATCCAGTCATTCCACTGCTTGCCGATTGGCCCCAGTCGGCCCACTGCTAACCGATTGGCCCCCAGTCTGTTTCCTCTAGGCCGACAGGTGCAAGCACCCATTTTTCTATTGAATAGGTATTTGAAAAGTGTTGACGAAGTATCTGAAAAAAATATTGATCATGTATATAAAAATGTTAATCAAACATTTGAAAAAAAAATGTTGAACAAGTATTTGAGAAATGTTGAACAAGTATATGAAAATTGTTGAATAGGTATTTGAAAAATGTTAAAGAAGTATTTGAAAAAATTTCGATCATGTATACAAAAATGTTAATCAAGCATTTGAAAAAAAATTGAACAAGTATTTGAAAATTGTTGAACAAGTATTTGAAATCTATTGAATAGGTATTCGAAAAATGTTGAAGAAGTATTTAAAAAATGTTGATCATGTATATAAAAATGTTAATCAAGCATTTGAAAAACAATGTTGAACATGTATTCGAAAAATGTTGAACAAGTATTTGAAATCTGTTGAATAGCTATTTGAAAAATGTTGAAAAAGTATTTTATAAAATGTTGATCATGTATATAAAAATGTTAATCAAGCATTTGCAAAAAATGTTGAACAAGTATTTGAAAAAACATTCATCGTGTATATAAAAATGTTGAACAAGTATATTTGTAAAAAGGTTGATCATATATATATATATATATATATATATATATATATATATATATATATATATATATATATATATATGTTGAACAAGTATTTGTAAAAATGTTGATCATGTATATAAAAATGTTGAACAAGTATTTAAAATTTTTTTGAACAAGTATTTAAAAAATGTGTAACACGTGTATAAGAATGTAGAATGAAAACAAACCGGAGAGGAAAAGGCTAATCGGCCAGTAGTGGGCCGACTGGGGCCACCAGTTGGACGAGTGGACCCAATCGGCCAACAGTGGGCTGATTGGATCCAATCGGCCAGCAGTGGGCCGACTGGGTGCCAATCGGCCACCAATAGGACGACTGGATCCGTTGCTAGCAGTGTGCCGACTGGGTACTATTAAAAAATATAATTACGATGTAATATTTCTGAAATTTAATAAAAAAATGTATTATTTTTAAAAAATTAGCACAAGATTCAGTACCTCCGCTGCATCTACACAGCGGTCGTTTTCTGACGCGCATTAGGCCATCACCAGCAAGAATCCGAGCCGCCGCCACTGTGCAGAAGCTCCCTGCTGTAGTGAGATGGAAACTTCAGAATCGTTACACTTGTAGCTATATCTTGTCTCCTTTTTCTGTTGGCTTCATATATTCTTTGGTTGATATGATTTTTAGGTCAGGATAAATCGCGGTGATTTTGCATAATCTGTTCAGGGAGCTTGTCAAAACCAACTGCTTCCTAATCAAGCAGTTTGGCAACAACAATGCCAAGGTTCAGTTCGGCAAGGAAGCCCAACAACTTTTCACAATGACACTATGACAAGTATTCTGCCAGTGGTTGTTGCTCTCTTGTGGTCGGTTGTATTATGGGTGTCTCTTGTGCCACTGACAGATTGGTTTGGTGCTTGGTGTGATTTTCACGCTTGGTAAAACAAGAAGATTCTGACGGTGCAGCCAGATGTTGATAAGGAGGTTATCTGGTCCTCTCGACAACCAAGACAGAGAATAGAAGAATGACAAGCCTGCCGCCTTCCACCATTAGACCGCCACGCAAGCACAAGGAGTTCTGCAGGATGGCCAAGGCTGCCAAGAACCAGGTTTAGCATTAGAACAACAACCTTATCATTCTTCTCTGTTCTTTGTGATGCTTCATGTTCTGATTAAGTACCCTTAACGA
>LT934117.1:726428175-726448375 GCA_900231445.1 Triticum turgidum subsp. durum | reverse complement strand
AAGAAGACATGGCAGTTTTTTTCTGACTAGTTAGTGACGTTTTGAAACCACTTACCATTTTCGATCAGTGTTTTTTGCCACTGTCAATTTTTCTGTTCGGTGCAAAGTGTCAAGTTTGGTAAAGTGAGGGTTTTCCGAGAGTCACGACGCTAAAGTGGTGATTCTATGCATTTTACTTGATGCTTTGTAATTGTAAAACACAAAGTTGACCAGTTGGAAGTAAATGGAGGTACCGAGTTCAGAAGTAAAACGGAAAGTGTACAGCCGGTTGATGTATACCAGGAGAACGGCCCACTTCTAATTTGACACCTGATCACGACTGTATACTATTCGGACGAAAAACTGGTCAACAGTATTCCAGCTTTATTACAACTTCACAAATGCTAGTGTTTAAAAATTAAGACTGAACCCCCAGAAAAAAAAAACCGCACTAACCTAACAAGACCAACTTGCAGCAAGCCAACAGAGTGCTCAATCGTACCTCACTCCAATCTTAAATTGACGGTCCCTGGGGCGACTGTTACTCTCGGCCTTCAGCCCCTCCAATGCATGGCTCAGAAAAGTGTTGTATCTCATACCTCTAAGGTGCACCTCTTTAAGGTTTCTCAAGTGCTGGATGCCAACAATGATCCTCCTCTTATCTCCACAGAACCTCACTGAAAGAGCCTCAAGCTTATCCATGGATCCTTCCTCGAATTCTATCACTTCGGGATTGTCACAATGAACTGAGCACAAGGATATTGTCCTCAACACTGCAAAGTTGTGGGTAGTGCGTGCAATAAGTTTTTGGTCGACATAGCAATTCGGCCCCTCCAGGCTGATAGTCTGCAGGTTGGGCAGCTTACAAAGGACACCATACAATTGGTTACCACGTAAATTTAAAAAACTACCACCAAAGGCAATTAGATATGATAGTTCGCTCAACCAGTTTGGCAATTCTGAAATTTGGCCATCGATCCATATGTTCCGTAGGAGCTGTGGTGGCGAGGGAAGGTCAAGAATAAAGTCCATTTTGTTGCCCTCGGACCCAATGCGGCCAATGGTGAGAGTCCGGAGGGAGTATAACTTGCTGAGGGACAGCGCAAGCACTTCGACAACCTTCGGATCTCCCTGGGCGTCAACGAGCAAATATATGCGACGTAGTTGTCCTAATTCCCCAAACACTTCAGCAACTGCAACATCATCTATCTTTGCACGTTCCACTTCGCGCAGTGCCTTCATTTTGGAGAGCCCCTTGGGAAAATGCCACAGAGAGAGCCAATCACCCTGGTTGCACAAATCCATGCGCACAAGTTTCTGCAGATTTGTCATTGTATCAGGTATCTCCTGATGGATGTGTGTCTCACGCACATCTAGCACTTCTAAATGCTCTAGCTTGCCGATTTGTTTACGAATCGCACTGATATCTGTGCCCTTCAAGTTCAAAAACTTTAGGAGGTACATTCGGCAGATAACCTTCACATCCTTGTTTTCTAGGCCCTTGCAGTCTTCCAGATCAAGAACCCTCAGCAGGGTGAACTCTCCCAGATGATCAAACAGCTTCTTTCCTTGGAGCTCAAAATTGCTCAATGATCGGACATGCTGCAAGTCCATGCTCTCCATGTTGTTCCTCTGAAGACGTGCCACTGCCCCTTTCTTGGATGGAGAGCCCGTATTAGGTTCCTGTTCTACACCATGGATGGCAAGGCGACGAATGCGGCCATACGACATCCCCTCAAATTGCCCACCAACTAGGCTAACGAAGTTAGCTTCCAAGGATTTGGACACCAAGACCTCGAGCATCATGTCATGCACCCGGCATGCTTCAACCCGTCCCCTCCCATCATAGTCAACAGCGGATGCCGGACTAATCACACTTCTACTCATTAGCTCATAATAGTAGGCTTCCGCAACGTCCAACGGAGTCAATCCTCGCTTCTCCTCAACCAATCCTTCGGCAGTCCACCTATACAATAGCCGATTCTTGTTGATCTCATAATCCTCAGGGAAAATGCTAAAATACATCATGCAACCCTTTAGGTAATAAGGCAGGTGGTTGTAGCTGAGTGTCAGTATCTGTTTCATCCCCTCAAGGCTGGGGTTGCTCTCCATCTGTGAACCAATGGAGTTGCAGATTGTTTCCCAGCCACTTTTGCTCTCGGGAGAGTTGTAGCTAGCCAAGAGGCTCCCAATGCTAACAATGGCCAATGGCAGCCCAGCACACTTTTTTAAAATATTCTTCATTATATCTTCCAACTCTTTTGGGTAAGTAGCATTCATGGAACCAAATGCTCTGCTGAGAAATAGCTTCTTGGAGTATTCTATATTGAGTGGCTTAATTCGGTAGATGTAATGATCGGAAACACTTGGATCACTGCATTCTTTGGCCACAGTTTCTATCCTGGTGGTCACAATGATTCTGCTACCACATTTACTTACTGGCAATTGGGTCCGGATTGCATCCCACGCTTCTGTTGTCCATACATCATCGATCACAATAAGGTACCTGGATTAATCATAAGGATTCTAGAGTAAGCAAGATTTTACGTCCATTAACAGGTGAATATATATGTACCTACACTTTATAAAATGCTTGGTCATACTTTTTGTGAACAATGCCACAGTTGTGTGTACTAGAGAACTCCCCACACAGTTGCGGGATGTTGTGCTTTACTACTCTCCTCTGCTATGTTTTGTTGTATACTTTAGATAAAAGGTTGTGTCAAAATTCGAAAGCTATTTCAAGGTTTAATCTTCTACAATTCCCATGCAGGCTTAGTTGGTAGGTTTCCTTCAAGTAGCTAGGTCTTAAATCTAGATACACATGCATCTTTGCCAAGATATACTCCCTCTGTCGCTTATCCATGCAATTTTTCTTACCACTTAGGTTGACTTTGATCTAGAAAAAAAGGATGGGGTGATAAATAATTCCTTTTTTAAGGTAACATGGGTGGGAGGGTGCAAGACCCACCCACAGTATTATAGTATTCCCTCTATCATGGTTTGTAAGGTTCGCACACATTGCAAAAAAGAAAATGATCATAATTTGGTCAATAAAATTAATCTTAATTCTATGCTACAACGAGATAAATGTATCACTGCATTCATGTTTAAGATATGATTTCAATGAAATAATTTTTATGACATAATCCCTCCGTCCCAAAAAGATTGTCAGCATCTAGACACATTTTAGTGTTAGATACAACCGTATCTTTCCAAGCTTTTTTACTACTCCCTCTGTCCCATAATGTAAGACGTTTTTTGGCACTAGTATTTTGTTGGCCAAATCAATGGTTTAGTTTATTTATTAAAATGCATGCGAGCTTTACAAACAAGGATATATAGACGAAGTATACTCCTGTGTTTTTAGGACGCTGTTTGTTTGAGTTGTACTAATTTTGATGAAACATTATTTTTCTTTTCGATTGAATACCATCAACAATAAGTAGTCTGCTTATCCGTACGTACCTCTTATCGGCGAGAAGCACCTTCAGCTTGCTGGCAAGGTTCACATCCATGGTGTCGATGTTATGGGCGGCAACCTCTTCATTTTGGTCGATGGCCTTCTTATCTTGTGCTTTCGCCTCCTCAATCTGACGAATCACGCGCTTCAGCAGTCCTTGCAGGTCCTTCCGGCCGTCAAACGCCTGAGACACCGATACCTGTGCTTGGCGGTCGAACTCTGTCTCCAGCTGCCGGCACACCTCCATAGCCAGCGTTGTTTTTCCGAGGCCCCCAAAACCCACGATGGAGAACACCTTGAGCTTCTTGTCACCGTCTTTGTCACTCGCCGCGTTCACCTTCTCGGCAAGGGAGTTAGCCTGGTCGTGGATGCCGACGAACTGACCAGGGTCGTTGACAGAGCGGAGCGACGCCGACACTGCCAGCAGCATAGGGGCTAAAGACGGAGAGCGGCGCAGTGCCTCGCGGCTGATGCCATAGCGAGCATGGCGTTCGCTGATGGAGACAGCACGGGCTCGTAGGGACTTGATGTCGCCAGCGAGCCGACGGCGAGGGAAGAAGGTCGCAAGCAGGTGTTTGGACCAGACGAGAAAGCCGTCGCCAAAACGGCCTTTGAGGCGGAACATGTAGAGATGGATGCAGTCCTCGGCGTCATAGGCCAGCTCGCGCAGCTGCTTCATCCACTCCCGGATGAAGTGGTCCACGGCGCCGTCCTCGGCTTCAGTCTGCATGCGCATCAGAGCATTCATGGTGGCCAGTTCGTCTCTCAGCTCCGCAACCTCACCGCCAACAGCGCGGAGCTGCCGAAACTCATCGCCCACCAGCTGCCCAACATTGCTCAGGATGATCTGCGCAGCGCCCTCCATTTTTTTTATTTTTTTGACGTGGTGGCTCTTATTTTCTTGAAGACTCGAATGGTGGATGAAGAGTTTTGGTGTCTTGGGGAACATCAAATACTATCAGCAGCCAGCTTGGTGCGCCAACGGCAGATTTTTAAATCTCTCGATATAAACAATTTTTAAAATGAATTGCAATAGCGTTTGTCTCTCTTCTTAAAGAGCACTCCCTCCGTTTCAAAATAAATTAGTACAAAGTTGAGTCATCTATTTTGGAATAAAGGGAGTAATAAATAACATGTTGTTCACATCGGTAACGACACGACTAAGGGGTTGTTGCCGGCGGGTAGTGCGGGGAGGCCATTCATACTTTTTGGCTGGCACCATGACTAAGTGAACTGCAGCCAGCAGTACCAAGGTTGCTTTATGGATATTTGTTTTTTCTTTTAATGTTCTTTTCATGGAATAACTGCCTTTGATTAGTGGAATTCAATGTCCAAACAGTGTTTAACACCAATACTTTCTCCACTTGATTCTCAAAAGCCAAAATACTTTCTCCGCTTCAATTTTCTTGATGTTTTAGGTTTGTCTTAAGTCAAATTTCCTTACGCTTGACCGAGTCTATAGAAAATTAACTACTCCCTCTGTCTCATATATAATATAAGAGCATTTTTGACACTATGCTAATATGAAAAAAATGCTCTTATATTATGAGAATGAGGGAGTAATATCCAAGCCATATTCGCTCTCTACTCAGCCCTCCTCCTACCGCTCAGTCCATGTAGCAGTCCTGTGTCCACAAAGTGGAATTTCGTAGGATTAGAGGGAGCTACTACGTACCCACTGAAACACGATGTTGCATTAGCATAATATATAGATGAGCTACATCACAACTCACTTCTGTAATCTAGGAAACATGCACAACCTCATTCACACAGCCCGACGACATCGCGATGGGTGAAATCTGAGGATTTGTTTGTTTCGCCCAACAAGATGCTGCTCGAGGCTTGAAGACCGTGATGCCACAACCAGCCAAAAGCGCGGGTCAGGGTTAGGAAGCCAAGTATTTTTTTAACAGAGTTGTCCCATAGTAGTAGGATGCTTTAGAATAGCCACGTGGGATGATTTAGCTAGTAACATAGATGCCATATAGGCAAAAAAGCTTATGCCTCAAATAATTAATGAAGAGAGTGAGGTTTGTGCTAACATAATATGTTACTGTAACATGACATATCCAAAGACAATACCAGTCTATAACCTAATAAATGAATTTTTTGCATGACACCTCACTTGTGTTACTGTCCACTATGAATGTAGTAACATAGCATAGGGTCATGTCATTTTACTAGTGTAAGTTAAACAACGTACAATGGCATGTTTATAGCCCGCTTACATGGCAATTTTGCCTATGTGAAGGAGAGAGACATGAAAAAGTGAGGGGAGTGGGCTCTCATGAAAGAACCTAGCTATATGCGTACTCCTAGACAGATGCGATAAATATGAAAAAAAGATAGAGAGAAGGTGAATTTTTTTTACTTTTATTGCCAACCTTATAGCTAATCTTGTTGTATGAGTGACTGTAAGTGGTGACTATGTATATTGCACTATGGCTAGTCTTATTGGCAATGAATATTTTGTAGCTCGGTGTCCTTTTAAATTCACCACCGACACATTATTTGTGGCTTTGATTCTCCCAACTAGATGCTTGCCTGACTTCGGATAGAACACTACAATGTAATGAGGCCTTCTTCAATGCACAGGTGCTTATATGAGGTGCTAAGGATATTAAAAAGTTTAGCAAGTAAAGCCCCCAATGCATAGGTCTTAACTTGTTGTTGTTGATAAGCTTCCTTCATTTAATTATTTAGCAACTAAATTCTTTCATGCACTGGTGAGCTTCCCTCATTTAAGTGTTTTACCTAGGTTTGTGTGCTTAGCATTGTTTCT
Source organism: Triticum turgidum subsp. durum (assembly GCA_900231445.1). Classification (NCBI taxonomy): domain Eukaryota; kingdom Viridiplantae; phylum Streptophyta; class Magnoliopsida; order Poales; family Poaceae; genus Triticum; species Triticum turgidum. The sequence goes on along the minus strand of LT934117.1, from coordinate 726,442,151 downwards.
TCCCGGGATCACCAAACTCATCTCTCCCCTCTTAATTACCTTGCCACATTAATTTTTTTACCTACATGGCAGGCTTAGCACATGCAATGGGAAAGACCAAAAGCCAATACAGAGATAAAGTAAAGAAAGAGAACCCGTAAAGTAAACTAATGTAAGCAGCCTGTGGAGACTCCAAACCGGTACTCCCTCCATCATATGTACATATATATATATGGATGGCCTAAATCCATCTCTAACACGGACCCTCAAATCACCTGTAACCGCCTGGACCAACGTAGGTCTGTATCTGTCCGCGGGCCGGTCTGGAAGTCCTTTTTCCAGCAAATCAAAGAAAATTGGGAGGTTTTGCGGGCATTCGGACCTCTCCCATGTTCACTCTTGACTACCTTAGCCGACCAAAAAACCCTCCCGCGCTTGCACGCTTTCCCGTCCGAAGCCGGTCAGCGCCGCTCTATAGCACCAGTGCCAAATTCATGCCGGCTTAGAGCAACGCGACATCTCAGCGCACTTCGGCATTGACACGGCGCGACGGCTGAGAGCGCGCCCCCGCTCGCCGCTTCCCAGTGCATGCGGATGCCGTGTTCAAATGACGACCCATATGCCCGCTTGCCTACATTAAACATGCGTGCGGTTGCTGAGGAATGTCGAGCCGGCGCCTTGAAACCGTCGATCTACCAGCCACCATTAATCATTTCACCGGTTTACCTACCACCCCCTTATATATAAACCGCTGGCCCGACCATAGCGGCACCCATCATCCTCCACCTTCTTCTTCCTCTCAGCACCACGAACACCGTGGCCTCCTCGAGCTCCAAAGCCGTGTGGGACAACCTCTCATCCGAGCAGAAAAAGGAGATCACCATCATTGCAGCCGTCTAGCAAAACCTCTCATCTAAGAAGAAAAAGGAGATCGTTGCCATTGCAGTGGGCTGGAAGGCTGGCAGGGGTACAGAGGCCGGCGTTATGAATGACCCAATGGAGGACGCGGACGAGGACGAGGTGATGCCACCCTCCTCATCGATGCATGCCAAAATCACCATGGGTGTGGCCCCTGCCCACTCCATGGACATGATGCGCATGGAGCGGGAGGCCAACTTCCGGTAGGCGTAGGCCAACCTTGAGCTCCTCGACGAGCACCATCTCCGATGAGGGAGGGGCAATGACGGTGGTGAGAGCTCAGCTCGATCCAGTGCTTGTGGACGTCGCTAGGCGGTCTACGGACCTGGATGTAATTCTTACTTCTGGGGTTCTTTGTACTACATTAACAATTGATGAATACTCCCTCCGTTCTAAATTACTTGTCTTGGATTTGTCTAGATACGGATGTATGTAGACTCATTTTAGTGCTAGATACATCCGTATCTAGACAAATCTAAGACAACTAATTCGGAACGGAGGGAGTAGATCGGAAGTTTTCTCGCAAAAAAAAAAAGAACAATGCACATCTCTCTTATCTCGACTTCTAATTTGTTGCCAAAATGATAGGTGTTGTATGCTGAAATGTTTTGGTACAACAGAGTATTGAAATGTTTACTATCTTAATTGTTGTAGGATGTAGAATGATTCAGTTGAAGGATGTAGAATGATTCAAAGCAAGCAGAAAGACCAGTGCTAGCATGGATAGAAGATGTAGCTAACGCTTATTTTTAGTACTACTCCCTCCGTTCCTAAATATAAGGCTTTTTAGAGATTTCAATATGAACCACATACCAAGCAAAATGAGTGAATTTACACTCTAAAATATGTCCACATACATCCGTAGGTAGTTCATATTGAAATCTTTAAAAAGACTTATAGTTAGAAACAGAAGGAGTAGATAATAAAGGATCATGTGAACTTTTTCTTGAAAAATACTCCACATTGTAGGTTGCCTACTTTCTTTGGCTTATCAATGTTGTCCCACTAGGCAAGAGTTATGTCATTAGTAACAAAAGATGTCTGTTTATTAGTGAGAAGGCGCTTGTTTCTTGGGCAGTAATTAAGCCACTTTAGAGGAAGAGCAGCTGGCTACAAACACATTTTGCACAATTGAGTTCAGCTCTTGGTTAATTATTTAAAAAAATGTTTGCTTGGCCTTATAATCGTCAATGTCGGATATGGAGTTTATGCCCCCGGGTGCATGGATAAATAGTAAAATATTAAACAAATAAAAGAACGAGTGTTTCATCTACGTGCATATTTTAGTGATTATGTGACATTTGTGGAGGTCTGAAAGAAAATCCATGCTCCAAATAGAATATTTTTAAAGCATCGTGAAGTGCTGATTGTTTTCTTCTCTGAGACATCAACAAATGTCATTTCATCATGATTTTTTTTGCATGCAGTAAGAAAACAAAGAAGTGTTTGACTCACACAAATCTAGAAATTTTTGAATTGTTTTACTTTTTTGAATTTTCCTGTTCATACCAGGTGTATTTGAGCTCGGGACTAGATTGACACTTTTGTGAATTTTCATGATTTTTCGAGGATGTTCAAAGCAATCTAGATATTCACACCTTTACTACATGTTATCACATTGGAGGAACAATTGACTTTTAGTTACAGTAAAAGCATGGTTAATATTATAGCCAACCAACTATATGATGCTGCCATATCATCTATAGGCAAGGTTATAGCTGGCAAGTATAATAGGCAGATATAAATATGTACTAGATTATTGATACACGGTCACCGTCTCTCTCTCACAAAGTCTCTAGGAGCACATGTTGCAGCTGGTTGTTAATCTATAACCCGCTACTCTACACTCTCCTCCAACTTAACAAACATATATTTACTTAAATTCTTACCTTCCATCTACATCATCTTATTATACTTGCTCTAAATGGTACCGCTATTGAATACTCCATTGTATTTACGTCATAACATGAAATATGCATCTAGCCTACTTTCTGTGCTTTATATTATCGATCAGTAAGTTGTCTCCACATTGGTTACTTCTTATTGTATTAGCAAGTCTAGTCAGTAGCATCTCTCCCGGGTGATAGGTAAGATCCACTTCTCACCCGCCTTGTCCTTGCCCTAGTGGGTTTATTCATTCTTGCCCTCATTTATTACTAGATCTATTTACGTTATCGCCTGCATTAATTGTGCCACCTGATTGATGGATTCATGCAAACGAACATTGTCCCTTCTTAGTTTCTACCACCAACTAATGATACCTATATATTCTATCTATATATCTATTTTATTACTTAAATTCTTACCGTCAGTCCACATCGTCTTATTATACTTGCTCTAATACCGCCGCTGAATACTCCATTGTGTGATACGTCATAACATGAAAGATGCATCAAGCCTACTTTCTGTACTTTATATTATCGATCGGTAAGTTGTCTCCACATTGGTTACTTCTTCTTGTATTAGCAAGTCCAGTCAGCTAGCGTCTCTCCCTGGTGATAGATAAGATCCACTTCTCACACGCCTTGTCCCTGCCCTGGTGGGTTTATTTGTTCTCGCCTTCATTTATTAGTGGATCTATTTACGTTATTGCCTGCATTAATTGTGCCGCCTGATTGATGGATTCATGCAAACAAACACTGTCCCTCTTTAGTTTCGACGACCAACTAACGACACCTATATATTCTATCTATCTATTTATTGTATTACTTAAATTCTTACCGTCCGTCTACATCATCTTATTATAGTTGCTCTAAATGGTACGGCTGCTGAATACTCCATTGTGTGATACGTCATAGCATGAAAGATGCATCTAGCCAACTTTCTGTACTTTATATTATCGATCAGTAAGTTGTTTCCACATTGGTTACTTTTTATTGTATTAGCAAGTCCAGTCAGCCAGCATCTCTCCCAGGTGATAGAAAAGATCCACTTCTCACCCGTCTTCTCCTGCCCTAGTGGGTTTAACCATCATTTATTAGTAGATCTGTTTAAGCTATCTCATGCATTAATTGTGCCGCCTGATCGATGGATTCATGCAAACGAACACTGTATGTGCTTAGTTTCTACCACCAACTAATGATACCTATATATTCTATCTATCTATATAGTCTATTACTTCCTCCATACATAATGACTTATCTTAGATTTATATTAATACGAATATATCTAGACACGTTTTAGTGTTAGATACATCCGCATCTAAGACAAGTAATTTGGGATGGAGGTAATATATACTAAAAATAAAAATGCAGTGTTCTTCTTGAGCCATTAGGTTGAGCCAAATAGGCTAAAATATCTACGATGTTAATCTTTTATTTTAGTAGTAGCAGTAGCAGGAGCAGTAGCAGTAGCAGTAGCAGTAGCAGTAGCAGTAGCAGTAGCAGTAGCAGTAGCAGTAGCAGTAGCAGTAGCAGTAGCAGTAGTAGTAGCAGTAGCAGTAGTAGCAGTAGTAGTAGTAGTAGTAGTAGTAGTAGTAGTAGTAGTAGTAGTAGTAGTAGTAGTAGTAGTAGTAGTAGTAGTCGTAGTCGTAGTGGTAGTAGTAGGAGCAGCAGCAGGAGCAGCAGGAGCAGGAGCAGCAGCAGGAGCAGCAGTACCAGCAGTAGCAGCAGTAGCAGCAGTAGCAGCAGTAGCAGCAGTAGGAAGATGTTTGCCCCCAAATGAAAGGGTTTGCAGCAAGCAGCAGTTTGTCTCAAGTGACCTGAACGAATAGGAGCAACGCAATTACAACCAACTATTACCAGCATGCACAAATCCAAACCCTCCTTGTGCACTTAACATGACTAGTGAGGTTGTCATATCACTAGCAATGCTATTTAAAAGGGAATTAAAGGCAACAGAGGAAATATTGGGTGGAAATTAACGGAAAAGTAAATGCAAGGAAATAAAAGAACGTGAATTAAGATTTAGTGGTTTAAGGAAAAAGATGGACCGGAAAACATAGGTTCACCAGTGGTCTCCCTTGTCTAAACAAAAATGGTAAAACATCTATCAGCCTCTATAACCTAGGGCATAATTTAAGATGACATTTATCTCTTAATTTATGGAACAAGATCTATCAGCCTCTATAACCAAGGTCACACATGGCTAATAATTACAAAGATCACAGATATTGACTTTTTACGGGGAAAACATGGAAAAGGCCGAAAACACACCAAGAGACCCTATTTCTTGATGGAAATGCTAAAAACCCAACGCCAGAGTTTAAGGCATTGGCAAATCGACACTTTTTATGGGAAATCATGTTGTCGCGAGGACGGCAATTTCTTTTAGCAACCACTGCAATTCCTGGCAAAAAGCTGAACATGGATATGATTTGTCATGCTTGCAAGCAAAAATTGTCATCTTACAACAACATAATTTTTCATAAAAAACATTTGATTTGTAATGCCTAAAAACCTGACATTGAAATTATAGAAGAAATTTTTCTAAATCATTATATAACATACAACCATACACTAGAAAAATATTAAGTGCGGCCCACGATTCCCAACTAATCGCCCACCTACCGGTGGCTACAACATTTCATTACTTATATGTTGCTTCTTGGTTGCTTCTCTCAGTGTTTACTTACTAGTACAAATTTCGTAGTTTGTTTCTTGAACAAAGCCAGTTGATTAATTAGTACAAGTTGTCACTTCATGCCATATAAGGCTAGATAGATAAGATCGTGGCACTCGATTAATCAACTATATAAGAGCAACTCCAGCTGATCCCCTAAAAAATACAGGAGGATCCAACCGAGTGAACGTTAGTGGATTATATTTACTCCACTAAGTTTTGGTCAGTTCTTGCCGATCTCTAAATTTATCGGAGTAAAAAACTATTTTGGATAGATGAACATAGATTTTACTTAACAAACTTCTAAATCAAAATTTGACACATAATTTACATTACCATCCACCAATACATAGTCTAGTTTAAACCCATACTAAAACTTGAACTTAAGCATAAACTAAAACCTTAAGTCCAACGGAAAGTTAGTCTCTATGTGAGTTTGCGAGGTCAAGCCAATCCCCCTAGAGATGCCACCACCTATGGGGTCAGGACCTGTGCCATCATCGTCGCGACCGGAGAAGGTTTGTCATCACTTCGCGATGTCGAAGCTGTCGTCGTTGCCACCTCCGCGGCCACCGTCGTTCATGTTGTCTATCGAGAGGACGATGACGTTGGCACCACCGACCGCTCACTCCTCGTACAGCTTGCGCTCCACCTCCACCAGCTCCAGTTACTAGCGGCGCAGGTCCGCCATGTACTCCTCGTCGGTGTCTCCACTGTGAGACACTCCCTTTCCTCCCTTTCCACCCGTGCGGTGACCACCCCTGGCTCAACCGGTTCGATGCCTGGCAGCTCACCAAACTTGAAGTTCTGGCAGGCATCGGCGCGGTGCAACGGGACCGACCAGATGTCTTACTCGCGGGCGGCGAGCCCGGCAGAGTGAAAGAAGCTGAGCCACATCTTCTTGCGGGTCTTCTGGTCGGTAATTTTGGCCACACATGTCCCCCACGATCGCCGCGGCACGCTGCGGTACTTCTTCTATGGAAGTGGCAGTGCGGGGAAGTCGGGGAAGCTGGGGAGCATGCCGGATATGGCTGCGACATCACAGCGACGACGTGAGGAGGATGTGCTTTTGTTGCACTAGTGGAGGCACGTATCCGCGTTGCGGATGAGGGGCAAGAGCGGCGGCCACGGGATCCAGCCATCGTGGCAGCTGCGGGGGTGCGAGAGTGTTGGGCAGTAGCTGGCGAGTTTGATTTGGGGCAGAGAAGAGGCAAAGAAGAGTGACAAGCGGTGGAAAATTTTTACTCTGTACCCAAGCGATGGAGTACTTTTACTCCACCGAAGCAGCGAGGAGTAAAAATTATACTCCCTTATACGGTTTAGGATATCGTCTAGGTGCCAGTTAGAGGAGCATAACTGGATTATCACTCCTCTAACCGGTTTTAAGGGATGGACTAGAGTTGCTATAAGTAATCGCCACGCCGACCGGCTAAAACAACTCAACGCTATGTACCCACAAGGCCGGAACACATACATGTGTACTAGTGGATTGGGCGCACCCTGGGCGCGCCTCCTGTGCGGTCCTTTACGCACTTGCCTTGGCGGTGTAGTTGTGAATGTGCATATGCGTGGTACCATAGCTCAGTTGTTAACATATGAATAGAGTTAAACAAGCTTAGCAGGATAATGTTCAACCATCAGGCATAGCAAGGTAATAGGTCCATATTATGAGATCGGTGATAGTCTTACAAGGTGGATGATGGAGAACATCATTGAATTAAAATCAAAGCCTAACATGCTCCAAAAGACACGCAGTCTCCAAAAGAGAAGCATAGTCTTTGCAGAACTTGCCTCAGGTTGCACTTCATATTGAACCCCAGCCTGAGACACCGCACCGCCTTCTCCGCCGCCGCCACGGCCATCATCCGTCGTCCCTGTGAAATCCAAGAGCTGAGATTGGGCTGCAGGTTGTCTTCACATTTTCCTGTATGGCAAGAAAGGAATAAAATGCCAAATTCACAAATCAGATATAGGTAATCAAGACGAAATAATCATACTAAAATTAGTGATAGTTTATTGAAGCGACAAGCTACTACGATGCAGATTTATGGGCAATGCTCTCTATATCTAGACTGTCACTCCAGGCTACATAGTATGTTGCATTATGTTTCACATGTTACTATTTTTATTTAGCTAAAAAGAGAGATAAATATACCATTTGACGCATAGCATACTACTGTGTAGTGGCATCCTCCCATCATCCTTTTGATCTTAAATTGCTCCTGAAAATAACATAAAAAGCATCAAGAAAAATTTGAATGATTGAAGTGTAAAGAAATCGGAAGCAACATGGGTGTTCAAGTTATGTTCTTTACCAAATGGTATCGTCGCTCAACAAAAGTCTAAAGAGCAAGAATGCATAAACAACCAACCATACTGCACATGCACAACTCATGAATATGGATCGACCATACATAATTTTCTTCAGAGTTTCCATATCATCAATGTAAGCTAATATAGCCTAATACTGGAATTGGATCAAAACAACTATTGCACCAGGGCACAATTACTACATAAAATTATGTCTCGCCACTTAACTCTGCAAACCCCATATTCCATATACCACTCAGAATTGATGCAAACAAATAAAGTAGCCAAGTATATTCGGACTTAGGCTCGCTATGTTCTGAAACCAATATATTGGTCATTTTCTCAAAATCTACCAGGTCTTCTAGACACCCAATGAACCATAATGCTTCAAATTAAATATAGCAGCAAAGGCGAGCACAACAAGCAGCGCAGGAGCATCAAGCAAAGAGGAGTACCAGGTGGTGATACGAAGTAGCTGAATCGTTGGGATCGGGCGGATCAGAGCAGTGACGATGAGTATATCGTGGGCATGGGGTAACATGTTCAAATTGATCAACTCAAGAGCAAAGAGAAAGAAATTGAACATGCAAAGAGAAGATACGTCGCAGGTATTGTTGGTAGGTGGATACAGGAGCAAACATGCAGAAAAGTATTATACAACCATGCATCCCACATCAAATATAAATCTTTTTTATTCATGTCATGATGTAAATATGTATCATTACATGGATGAAACGTTGGCTCAAAAATTGTTTGTACAAATGATGATTAACCTACATACCGAGTCTTCTTGAAGAAGGATGGATTCAATTGGTCTTAATATCCTTGTTCAGGAATAGCCATTATAGACAAATCACATGATGAATTAGCTTTAAGATCCTTGTAAACTGGAAGAAAAGAGCAAAGATATCCCAGTGCCATTCAAAAAAAAACAAATTAATATAGTATCACTTATAAAGTCATATGTTGATCTAATGATCATGCCATGTCTGCCATGCATCATTTACCTACTTTCTAGTGCAACCAAGAGAAGATTCATCGGCACTTGAAATGGAACACTTTTAAGAGCTAAAGTGGGAATCAGAGTTATGCAATGGTTCCTATATGTGCATATTGTTAGCGATAGAGGGTCACACCCATGTGTATGAGAAGGTGATATGCTTTTGCTAGGTGCTTTGAACAGGAACAATGGCAGTGAGTTCAAGTCATAGCCAATGAGGAGCACAAGTCAGCATACTGAAAGAGTAGGAAAATCACAAGAATCATTAATTTGGATGTCCTATTAGTCCAAAATACGGTTGTTTGAGAAAAATATAGCAAAACATGAGTGTTACCAATCCTATAAAAGGCAAATGAAGAGCATTGTAAGCACTAGCTTATCATGTCAAAGGGCTGGGCCAAGATAATGCATATATCACAAAAAAAGTAAAATCAGTTGAGGGAGGGTAAAAAGACGGATAAATACAACTAGAGTGATATCATTGTGTAGTTCCGTGGCAACGCACGGGCATTCGACTAGTTCTGTCCAATAAGGCTTGAAGGGAGCAGTTAGTTTCTAAGCATTGGCGGGCACCGGAAGCAAACATTTGCTTCTGCCTCCAGCTCTAAGCACCGGTGCATTCCAATATGACTAGAAAAACTGGGTTTATTTCTATGGCACTTGGCTAAGCACCTTGCGTTGTACAGGGCCTCAAACAACTCCGCACTGCCAACCGTTTGGCCGCGTGGAGGGACAGGGATGCTGACCAGCGACCGCCATTCCATATCTCCCCTTCATCCTCTCAGCCGCACCTCGCCGTACCCTCCGCCTGCCGATTCTTCAGACTCGGCGGAAGCCACACACCCCATGCAGGCCCTGATTCACAGGACCTCTGATGCCGCTGAAGCCGCACACCCCGCACCAGCCAACCTAGGGTTGAGACGACCGTAGAAGCCCGAGGAAGCCGCCGCCTCAGAGGCCTGCTTACCAGGGGTTGCATCGGCCGCCCGCCGATTTTTCGCTCGGCAAGGGCCCCGCACGCCCCCGATGCCTTGGCCTGGGGCTGCCAACGCGGGCGCCTTATGCCCTAGGGTTACTGGCTGATGTCGACGCCTTACGCCCTGTTGTTGCTGGCTGCTTCTGACGCCTTCTGAATCTTTTGCCGTGAGCCACCTTGTTCTCTCTTTTCTCTTCAATATATCCAAGATTCAGGCTAATTCTTTTTAAATGATACATCTTTTAATTAAATTTAGAAATATTATGTCGTAATTTTTTTTAAATAATACCTAGTCGGCCCACTGTTGGCCGATTGATGCAGTCATCCTACCGGTGGCCGATTGGCTCCCAGTCGGCTCACTGCTGGCCAATTGGATCCAGTCATCCCACTGCTTGCCGATTGGCCCCAGTCGGCCCACTGCTAACCGATTGGCCCCCAGTCTGTTTCCTCTAGGCCGACAGGTGCAAGCACCCATTTTTCTATTGAATAGGTATTTGAAAAATGTTGACGAAGTATCTGAAAAAAATATTGATCATGTATATAAAAATGTTAATCAAACATTTGAAAAAAAAATGTTGAACAAGTATTTGAGAAATGTTGAACAAGTATATGAAAATTGTTGAATAGGTATTTGAAAAATGTTAAAGAAGTATTTGAAAAAATTTCGATCATGTATACAAAAATGTTAATCAAGCATTTGAAAAAAAATTGAACAAGTATTTGAAAATTGTTGAACAAGTATTTGAAATCTATTGAATAGGTATTCGAAAAATGTTGAAGAAGTATTTAAAAAAATGTTGATCATGTATATAAAAATGTTAATCAAGCATTTGAAAAACAATGTTGAACTTGTATTTGAAAAATGTTGAACAAGTATTTGAAATATGTTGAATAGGTATTTGAAAAATGTTGAAAAAGTATTTTATAAAATGTTGATCATGTATATAAAAATGTTAATCAAGCATTTGCAAAAAAAGTTGAACAAGTATTTGAAAAAACATTCATCGTGTATATAAAAATGTTGAACAAGTATATTTGTAAAAAGGTTGATCATATATATACATATATATATATGTGTGTGTATATATATATATATATATATATATATATATATATATATATATATGTTGAACAAGTATTTGTAAAAATGTTGATCATGTATATAAAAATGTTGAACAAGTATTTAAATTTTTTTTGAACAAGTATTTAAAAAATGTGTAACACGTGTATAAGAATGTAGAATGAAAACAAACCGGAGAGGAAAAGGCTAATCGGCCAGTAGTGGGCCGACTGGGGCCACCAGTTGGACGAGTGGACCCAATCGGCCAACAGTGGGCTGATTGGATCCAATCGGCCAGCAGTGGGCCGACTGGGTGCCAATCGGCCACCAATAGGACGACTGGATCCGTTGCCAGCAGTGTGCCGACTGGGTACTATTAAAAAATATAATTACGATGTAATATTTCTGAAATTTAATAAAAAAATGTATTATTTTTAAAAAATTAGCACAAGATTCAGTACCTCCGCTGCATCTACACAGCGGTCGTTTTCTGACGCGCATTAGGCCATCACCAGCAAGAATCCGAGCCGCCGCCACTGTGCAGAAGCTCCCTGCTGTAGTGAGATGGAAACTTCAGAATCGTTACACTTGTAGCTATATCTTGTCTCCTTTTTCTGTTGGCTTCATATATTCTTTGGTTGATATGATTTTTAGGTCAGGATAAATCGCGGTGATTTTGCATAATCTGTTCAGGGAGCTTGTCAAAACCAACTGCTTCCTAATCAAGCAGTTTGGCAACAACAATGCCAAGGTTCAGTTCGGCAAGGAAGCCCAACAACTTTTCACAATGACACTATGACAAGTATTCTGCCAGTGGTTGTTGCTCTCTTGTGGTCGGTTGTATTATGGTTGTCTCTTGTGCCACTGACAGATTGGTTTGGTGCTTGGTGTGATTTTCACGCTTGGTAAAACAAGAAGATTCTGACGGTGCAGCCAGATGTTGATAAGGAGGTTATCTGGTCCTCTCGACAACCAAGACAGAGAATAGAAGAATGACAAGCCTGCCGCCTTCCACCATTAGACCGCCACGCAAGCACAAGGAGTTCTGCAGGATGGCCAAGGCTGCCAAGAACCAGGTTTAGCATTAGAACAACAACCTTATCATTCTTCTCTGTTCTTTGTGATGCTTCATGTTCTGATTAAGTACCCTTAACGACAACTGGTTTTGGAAATGTGTATTGTGATGTACCCCAACATGTAAGAACCATCCCTCTATATCCATCGTCAGTGAAACATAACAGTTTTTGAATTTTCTATAGGGACTCTGTGAGGTCACATATTATGTACAGTAGCATCGGTATTTAAAGAAGTACATGTTTAATTCTCAATTTGTAACATTTTGTGGTAGTGTGTAGAATTTCATTATTGTTTTGGTGTAATTTGATATGTTTGTTGTTCGGTTAAATGCTGCCAATGCCTTTCTCGACGATCTCTCTTGAAAAATTTGGAGCAAATCGTAACATCAAATGTAGTTCGTATTGTGCTTCCTGGAAATTCAGTGCATATTGCAGCAAAGTTCTTGAATGGTCAGGTAATGGCATTGCCTTACACATATTTTTTTGTCCATTTCTCAAAACTTCTTTTGTCTAAACAAGAAAAGTAAATTTAACAAATTCTTTGGTTCTATTTTCAGTTGCACCTAAACATTGTAGTTTTGTACTCTAGAAACCTCTATCAAGTAAATTGCTAGAACTTTATAATCTGAAAATGGTCAGCTAAACTTTCAAGTTATGTCGATATTTAGGGATACTTTATAATCTTAAAATGGTCAGCTAAACTTTCAAGTTATGTCGATATTTAGGGATACTATGGACAAGTATAAATATGAGCACACTATAATACATTAAGTGACACAAATTAATCTTAGGATTAATGTGTATTTTTGGTTTTCTTAGATTTATGGTGATATCCATTGTAATAAAACTATTAATACTCCCTCCGTCCCATAATGTATGATGTTTTTTGGCACTAGTGTAGTGTCAAAAAACGTCTTACATTATGGGACGGAGGGAGTAATATATACCAAAACTAAATAAACACTTCTTTAGATAATATTATTTCAGATTAGTAATACAAATGTATTATAATCATGAACACTAGAATTGTATGTTTCCCTAAAAAGGAATTATATGTTCAAATATGCATGTTAATGACCATGTAATTGTTACATCTGTCCGTTGTATTTAAAAAATTAGTATGATAAGATATTATATTGAAGAGGAATATGCATCTTAATCATCATGTAATTGTTAAACCCATTGGTTGTATTTAAAAAAAATAGTATTATAAGATATTATATTGAAGACTATATCAACTAATAAGTACAATAGACGGCATATATTTAGGGGGGAAATGAACCATTTGAAATAAAATAATTTATTATAAATATGTGAGAACGATTTGCATTGGCGCACTCAATGCAAGATACACTACACTTGATGAGAGATGGTACACTTCTCGTTTTATATATGGAAAGCCATTAGATGAGGTGTCATTATGTGACTGAGTGAAAAGATGACACATACCTTTACATCTGTAGGTTGTAATTTGGGCAAAGAATTGTCAACGTAGTCAATCATTGAACGTCATCGGGAGAGGATTGTATGGAGAGACACTGACAACTGGAACCCACTGTACCAAATCATGTTAGGTGATTCTATTATCAATTAAATATCAATCTAATGGTTGGCGTACTTCTTCAATATCCCGTCTACTTCTTACTCGAGCCACCCAAACTAGCGCCTCCGGTTGCCACCTGCCTCTAGCGATCGGTCGCGCTGCCTCATGCCCCTTAACTGTCGCACATGTCATCTCTCTAATAGCCCCAACCCTAACCAATCGACCATCATAATCCCATCCACCTAGGACCGCGTGAGGCACCACCATTATCCCTACGCCTTGCTGCGCACGCCACAACGCCGTCGTCTCGGCCTCGGCACTAATGCGGAATTGACTAAGGCCTAGCTGAGTGAGGCGTGAGCGCCAGAATCGTTTATCGGCGCTAAAGGTGCGGACTAGGAGCTCTCTTGTAATGAAACACACCCACACTGTTATCCAACGGACAACGCACTAGTCCAAACATCTCGTGCAGTTTGGGCCGACCTATGAACGCTAGGTGCGCTCCTCTCGCGTGCTCATTCACACCCTCCTCTCCACTTGTTTCGCCTTCCTGC
>LT934117.1:726363353-726427888 GCA_900231445.1 Triticum turgidum subsp. durum | reverse complement strand
CCAGTTAATAACATATATGAAAAAGTTTGTATATTATAATTTTCTCATGAACTTTTAAAAATGTCACAAACTAGGTAATGTTTAGAAATTTGAGAAAATTGTCATGACTATGTAAAAAGTTCACAAATTTGGATTTTTTTTCAATAATAATAAAAATCATTGTAACTTTTTTAAAATATTCAATAATTTTGAAAGGAAATCATGAATTCGGGAAAAAATGTTTATGAATTAAAACATGTCCACGAATATAAAATATTCATGAATTTGAAAAACAAATTGATATCTTCGAAAAAAGATCCACGAATTCGAGGAATGTTCAAAAAAATCATGAATCTTAAATTTTTCATGAATTTAGAAACCTTCTTGCATTTGGAAAATATTTATGAATTTAAAAATTAGTTGCATACTTTTTTTTAGAACGGAGACGCTAGGAGCGTCCGGCTTTAACTTAATAAAGCCCACAAACTTAGGCAGCGTTTACAGACGAGGACTAGGACAAACGTCACGAGCGCGGAGGCTCGGGTTCCGCTGGCACGAAGCACAGCAAGGTCACGAGCGCGGAGGCTCAGGTTACGCTGGCGCGAGAGCACAGCAAGGTCGCAGGCAGGCCAGAGGCCAAAAGTAAGCAAAGCGAGTCTATTACAGGCCAAAGACCAAAGAGCATAGAGCACGCAGGCTCGCTCGCAAGACAAAAGAAACCACTTCTCGTCGTAGAAGCGGCTGGCGGCTCCCTGGCCAAAACGTAGACTTGGCGAAGACGATCTTGAGCTTGCTTCATCTTGTCAGCATCCTTGTGCCTCGCCAACGGACTCCACTGCTGCATAAGAATGTTGCATTTGTAAAGAATATTAGCAGGGTGTGATGGGAAGATTCCCTCGATGGCAATTTTGTTCCTTGTAAGCCACATTGCCCAGGCTAGGGCACCGAGGCAACTCCAAAGGACACGTTTACTGCCACCCATCGTCGACTCAACTATGGCCGCTAGGTCAGCGGCCGATCGCGGGTCCCAATTGGTATTGGTGGCAGCTCGGACTGCGCTCCAGGCAAAGCGCGCTAGGGGGTAGCGGAAAAACACATGGTTCGCATCTTCCATGGTATTACAAATGGCACATAAGCCGGAAGACGGGCCATTGCGCTTTGCAACATTGGCCGAAGTGGGGAGTCTATTGCGGAAAAGTTGCCAGAAGAACACCTTGACTTTAAGCGGAATACGGGCGTTCCACAAACCGGTCGGCATTGGGAATGCCGGTCCCTGAACTTGGCATAGCCTGCGGTAGAGGGATTTGACCGTGAACTTTCCGGACGTGGTGAGAGCCCAAGTGACCGTGTCCGCGGAAGTGGACAGCGTCGCCGATTGAGTCAGGCCCAGCAGCTCCTCAAAGCGTGCTTGTTCAAGGCCCGTTAGCTCTCGACGAAAGTGGATCACGGGTGGGTTCGAGGCTAGGGCCGTCGCTACCGTCATCTCCGGGTTGACCGCCAGGGCATACAAGTCCTGAAATTGGACCCAAAGGGGGTTCGCTCCCAGCCATAGGTCAAGCCAGAAGCGGGCCGAGTGCCCGTCCCCTACGACGAACTTGGCGCCAAGGGCGAAGGCCGGGCGCACCGCTTGGAGGTCGTTCCAGAAAGGAGAGCCCCGCGTCCTGCCTTCGAAAAAGTTCCCGTTGGGGAAATATTTATTGCGCAGCATGTCCACCCACAGACCGGTCGCCCCCTGCGACAGCTTCCAGATCCATTTGCACATGAGTGCAATGTTGAGGATCCGTGTGTTTGTGATCCCTAGCCCCCCTAGGTCCTTGGGTCTGCACACCAAGTCCCATCTGACCATATGGTACTTGCGTTTGGGTCCCGCACCTTCCCAAAAGAAACAGGACCTTGGAGTGTCCATCTTGGCGTGTACCCCTTCAGCCAAGAGGAACAGCCCCATTGCGAACTGCGGCAGCGAGGACAGGCTCGCGTTTGTGAGCACTAGCCGGGCTGCAGAAGAGAGGAACTTCCCCCTCCACGGACAAACCCGCCCACCCACCTTGGTCCAGAGTGGCGCCCAGCCATCTATCGTGATGCGTTTGGCATCCAACGGGAGCCCAAGGTAAGTAAACGGGAGTTTGCCGAGTTTGCAATTGAGCTGGTCTGCGATACGCCTACTGTCGGACGGCTCGAGTCCCATGGGCATCACTTCGCATTTGTGGAAGTTGATCTTGAGCCCCGACATAAGCTCAAAGCTAATCAACAGGGCTTTGATCGTGGCCACGCTGTGAAGGTCCGGTTGGAACAGCAGTAGCGTGTCGTCGGCGTATTGCAGGTGCGATATCCCCCCTGGGATGAGGTGCCCCATCACCCCTTTGATGTGGCCTGCTTCTGTTGCTTTCCGGAGCAAGGTCGCCAGTGCATCTGCCACGAAGTTGAACAAGAGCGGTGAAATGGGATCACCCTGGCGAAGGCCGCGCTTGTTCCGGAAGAAGTGCCCTACCTCTCCGTTCACCGAGACCGCAGTTTGGCCCCCCGAGACCAACTGCATGATTCTGTGCACCCACACCGGCGAGAAGCCTCGGGTCAATAGGATTTGTCTGAGGAAATCCCAGTTGACGCGGTCATAAGCTTTTTCGAAGTCTAATTTAAGTAAAATCGCCGGTTCGCGCGTGCGCCTAAGTTCGTGGAGGGTCTCTTGCAACGCTAATGGTCCCTCCAAAATGTTCCTACCGCGGATAAAGGCAGATTGGGAACGGCTG
Organism: Triticum turgidum subsp. durum; assembly: GCA_900231445.1. Lineage (NCBI taxonomy): Eukaryota > Viridiplantae > Streptophyta > Magnoliopsida > Poales > Poaceae > Triticum > Triticum turgidum. The sequence goes on along the minus strand of LT934117.1, from coordinate 726,425,162 downwards.
ATTGTGCGGTGTGCGATCGGAGTAAGCCGCGTGGCACAACCCTTGGCGCAAATTTTGAAGGGCACATTAATGAGCGCTATTGGTCTGTACTGGCGGATATTATCCGCACCCGGTACTTTCGGAATTACGGAGAGCACTCCGAAGTTTAACCTAGCAATGTCCACAAAACCGCGCATGAAGCCATTGCACAACGCGAAGATGGGTTCGCGCAACAGTGGCCAAAAGTGTTTAAACATCGCCACCGGCCACCCATCAGGCCCCGGTGCCGTGTCAGTTTTCATGCTTTGGAGAGCCTCGTCAATCTCCTTGGGGAGAAACGCGAGCCCCAGCTCTTCGTTCTCCGACTCCAAGACCTTTTGAGCTGGCAGCCAGGCGTCCTCTCTCAGCCTGGCGCGATGAGGCTCGTCGGTCCCCATCAGGCTTATGTAAAAGTCGTAGATGTGTTTGCTAATCGCTGGTTGCTGGAGAAGGAGCCCCTGCTCCGTCTGCAGCCTCAGGATTAGGCATTTCCTGCGACGTCCATTCGCGTACGCGTGGAAGTAGCCAGTGTTCGCATCTCCCTTGAGCATCCACTTAAGTCCTCCTCGGCGCCTCCAGTATTCCTCCTCGGATCGGAGCAACTCCTCGACTTGCCCTTCCAAGGCGTATCGATGCGCCCATTCATGCTCCGAGAATGGACGCGAGTCTGCTTGAGTGTCGAGGATTGCGATCTCATCGAGAAGTTTCGCCCTCAAAACTTTCTCGTCTCGTCCCTGATTCGCGCCCCATCCCTTGAGGCTTGCACGCAAGCGTCCCCCCACCGCTGTCCAAAACTCCATAGGGCCGCGCTGCTGGCCCGTGGCTTGAACACTTCTCAACCATATTTCCCGAAAGATGTTGTCGAAATCAGGAGCCTCGAACCACGCTGTTTCGAAAAAGAAACGCGGGCTGCGACGTACCTTATCTTCCCCTGAAGATAGGATGAGTGGAACATGGTCCGAGCCGATCCTTGTTTCAGCAAGGAGCGAGCATAATGGGAACACCACTTCCCATTCCGGAGACATGAAGGCGCGATCCAAGACGGATCTCACCGGGGCTAGTTGTTTGTTGGTCCAAGTGTATCTTGCCCCCGTTCTTGCCACTTCCCTAAGTGACATTGACGCAATTGCGCTGTTGAACATGGTCACCCTTGACCAGTTGATGTTGTCATTGTTTTTGTCCGCGTTCGATCGGATGAGGTTAAAATCACCACCCACTAGGAGCGGGACCTGGGATGCGGCAACTGCCAGCACCTTGGCTTCGAGTTCTCCCGGAAACTCTGCCGAACGTGAGTGATCTGCTGGTCCATAGACTTGCAGGATCACGAGCTCGCGTAGCGAAGCTCTCACGCGAAAATTGGCTGCAATGAAGGAGGTGCCTACCTCCCAGGACGGCACCTCATATATGGCACTGCAAAAGCCAAGCAGCATGCCACCCGAATGCCCAATAGCCGGGCTATGTTGCCAAATGAAACGCTCCAAAGGGTCTATGGCTACGAGGTCTTGGTGACGAAAATCAGTTTTAATGGTTTCCTGGAGCCCTACTATATCAATCCCTTCTTTCCTGATGTAGTCGCGGAGTTGGGTGCGCCACCCCGAGTGGCCGAAGCCACGGATGTTCCAAATGAGCATCCGCATCTAGATGACGCGGTTTCGCAGGCGGATCCCCCTAGAGGTGATCGCCTTGGCCACGCGCCTCGCCTTGCCGCAGCGAGGCGAGGGAGGAGCAGCAACCCCTGTTGCTGTCTCCCCTTCGGGCCGGAGACTTAGCGACGTCGAGGGATCCTCCTCGACAGCCATATGCTCCGCGTGTTGAGCAGCCGCCGCTGCGAGTGCCGCCTGAGCCAGTTCCTTAGCGCGCACCAGCGAGATTAGCTCGCTAACGCCGCCCTCCCCGATTGGTTCAACTCCACTCTCCACCAACACCTCGCCTAGGTGCTCGTCTGAGAAACAATCCAAAATCGAGAAACGGGGCAATGGATTACCTGAGGTTTCCAGGTTCTTCTGTGCTTGGAGGAGTTGGGCGCGTTGGAGCGATGGCATGTTTCCTTTAGCGCCCTTAGCCCGCGCGCTGACCCGCACATGAGCTACCTGCCCGTCCACGACGGTCTTGGTACGCTTGGCCTTCGGGACAGGCACCGTCTTGTTCGCCTCCAGCGCGGTCGGAGCAGAGGTGGGCACAGCCAGCACCATCACCGCCTGCCCGGGGGGTCACCGGCGCACCCTGGAGCTCCGCCACACGAACGGCCTCCGCGCTAACCTTGCGCACGGCCACCTTCTTGAGCTGCTTCACCGCCCCGAGCTTGTTGGAGCTGCGCCCCCCTTGGGATGGAGAGCGTGAGGCAAGCGGTTGCAACTCCATGGACACCACAAAAGGAGTGCGCGCCTCCCCCAGCGGTTCCACCATCTGGCCGCACCAGGTTCCGCCACCGCCCGCACCGGGGGGGACGTGACCGAGCCCAGGTTGGAGCCATACTGGTTGGGGATGGGGAGATCCAGCTCCATGGACCCCCCTGTCAGCGGCGGCTCCATCGGAGGCATCGGCGCCCTGGTTGTCGCCCCGCCCTTGTCAGAGATGCCCAGCTTCTCCCAAGCCGTCGTATCGATGGAATCATCCTCCATGCTTGCATCCGCCTCCTTGTCGCCGCCCAGATTGCCGTCGGGCCCCTCCCCACCCCTGTCTTGGTCAGTTGGAGAAGGCGGGTGTGGAGAAGGCAGGGCAGGTGCTGTGAGTTGCTCCGGGGGAAGTTCGGGCTCGATGGTGATGTTGAAGCCCTCGCCATTGAACCAGATCTGGACCAGACCACGCAGCTTGCGGGGGGTGCGGCATGCGAAACGCATACGGACTGGCCCCGGACGAGTGAGGGACTCCTCATCCACCAGCAGGGGACGGCCAAGCATGATGGTGGCCGCCAAGAGCAGGTCGGAACGCCGGTGCTTGGGAGGGATTCCTCCCAGCTTGACCCACACCTCTGGCATCGCCATTCCTTTGGGGGCTTCGAGGACCGCATCGCGGATGTCCACCATGAGGTTGTTGAGGGAGAGGAACAGCTTGCCGCTCCTGGTTGCCATCCGGAGCATCACCGGATCTGGGGAGACCACCGAGAACGCCCCTCCCTCCATTGCGGAGATCTGCCAGTCCCATTCGCCCTCGAAGAGGTGTGGCAGCTCCACTTGTAGAATCTCTTGGGTGAGCACGCCAGAAGGCATGGAGAGCACAGCCGCGTTGGCCCCCAGCTGGATCTGCGGCTCCTCCCGCGAATCATCCGGGTACTGGAGGCAGAAGAAACCCTCGCCGGAGATGGCGTGTCCCATGGTTTGGAGGAGCAGAGGCTTGCCCCGGGTCGAGCACTGCGCAGACGTGTGCCCCTCCTTGGTGCACACCACGCACAGAGGCTTGAAGGTGCAAAAGCTCTGAAAATGGCCCGTGCGCCCGCATCGGAAGCATTCAGGTCCGTCGGCCTCCTCGATCGGGATTGGCTCCGCCTCCGTGCCCTTGGATGAGCCCGGCACCTCAGCTCTGGGCGGGAGGGGCAGCTTGGAGGCCGCCGCCCCCGCAGGCTTGGATTTCTTCTTCGCGTGGGAGTCGCCGCCCCGATCGCCGCCCGGCGCTGGTTGCATCCCCTTGCGCTTGAGCTCGAGGCCGCGCTGCTTGTGCTCCGCCTTCTTCTTTGCCTTCCTTTCCTGTTCCTTGAGCCACCACGCAGGCGGTGGTCCCCAGCCCACCTCGTCGGCGGCGCGACCACGGTTGCGGTCCCGCGGCTGCTCCATGGGAGGCTTTTCCCCCCGGCGATCTTGCTTGGAGCCCATCGCCACTACTTCAGCAAAGGTGCGCCGCAGTGGGGAGGGGAGTGGAGTGGATGAGAGGAATCGGGCGAGACGACCGAAGCGCCGCACCTCCGCAGCGGTGGCTGGAAAACCTAGCGAGGGATTTAGGGTTCCGCGGGGGATCCAGAGCCATTTATGTGCCCTCTCTGGGCTGGGCTGGTTGGGCTGGATCGCCCCCTGTGGGTCGGGCTGGGTCCTGGGGGCAGGAACGTTTCCCTGCTCCACGCGCGCGTCAGGGGACTGGGCCCCAGCCCGCGCCACCACCGCATTTGGGCCGTCCACCACCCGTGTGGGCTGGCCCGACTGGACCGCTGGCTGGTCCGCCCCAGCCCTAGGGTTGACCACGCCCAGCGTCATCCGCGCCGCCGGCGCCGCCATGGGGGGCGCCGGCGCCGGGCTCAGCTGGTCTGCCGCGAGCTGCAGGAGCAGCCCCGCGTCTGGCGCAGCAAGGTTGTCGCGACCCTCGCGGCGCCACCCCGAGCGAGCCGCTCTGGGCGCAGCCGCAACGACCCGCCACGGCCACGGCCCTCGGGCGCAAACGCACGACGGCGCCCGGCCTTGAGGGAGCCCCCGAGCTCCTCTGCCCGCGCCACGAAGTCGCCAAGGGAGCAGGCCGGACGGCCACCTGCCCCCGCGCCACCGCGTCGCCTAACACCGCCTCCTCGTCGCTGTCCGAATCGTCCTCCGCCAACGCCCAAAAGCGGCTTCCCGACCACCCGGCGGCGCCCAGGGGGGGCGCAGCCGTCCGCCTGGGGACTGGGGCGCGAGCCGCCGCCCAGCCAGCCGCCGGGTCCTCCGCCGGGGCCTGAGCACCGCCGCCCTGCGCCGAGACACCGCCACCGACGCCACCATCGCCAGAGACGCTCGCAACGCCTGTCCGTACAGGAGCCGTTGGGAGCGCCATTCACCTATCACCTAGCGGGATGTTCTTCGGTCTCGCCATTAGTTGCATACTTGAAAACTATTCAAGCTCAACACACAAAAAATGGTCCAGATCTGGCACTGTTCCAAACTGATGTACCATCAAGATGGTATAAGCAATCAAGATGCAGTCTTCAGATTAGAGCGACACAAAAGGGAAAACCAGCAGTCTTCAGATTAGCAATCAAGATGCTCCATTTCTTCTTTTTTTGAGCGACACCTCGTAACAGCAGAGGGTAGCACAACAGGACCACATTAAAATGAAGCAGATTAGACACTGCTTATGCTAACTGTTCAGTTGGTGAATAATAGCAGGAAGGCAAAAGATAATCTATAACACGAGTACAAAATCCTCCACCAGTGATGATGCGACCAGAGGACACGAGGTGGTGGAGCTGTGGAGTGCTAGAGGGGCCAATGCATGAAGCAACCAGCGAAGCAGGAGACCGGCCAAGGGGATCAGCTAGACTTGAACTGTAGGGGACAGGAGGTGGCCGGTGAAGTAGGAGACACAGCTGAACTGTAATATCAGCTAGACTGAGGCACCCCACCTTGTAACTGGTTGCTGCGGCAGGGCATGTTAAACCAGCCATATGTGTCAACCCTCATGGGCGGGCGCTACATGTAACGTATTTTGACAGGATCCGTACATGTCTTGGTAGTTAGGATAGGAGGTTTATCTCTATCCCGTGATTCTATCTCTAGCTATCTTGATCTCCAAGTTGTAATCCTTCTGTACGAGATCCCAACTGCTGTACGCGTTACCAGGGTCTCGCACCCCTGCATATAATGTACGGCGTCCCCTCTCTATGAGGTAAAACGTTTTCCGCTTTGTACAGGGCACACACATCTTGGGCCTGCAATTAATTTGAACTCAACAAATGGAGTAACTGAAAGATCAAAATGGAGTAATTAAGCTCACAACAGGCTTGAAAGAGGCAAAGGGAGAGGGGGCGCACGCCGGCAGAACAACTCCTTTGGGCAGTTCGATCAGCCTGGTCAGATGCAGATGCCGCCGCTGCACTTCGCTGGCTATTTCAGCTACCGTCCACTTCCAGCAGGGGCCCTTCCTGCCAACAAATTAATCAGTGGATCAACCCTCTTCAAGTGTGGATGGCAACCGCAATGTAACTTCCAGCAGATCAGCAGCCTCCTCTGTGTGTTGCACCTTTACAAGTTCAGCACAGTGGGTCTCAACCTGTGCAGCAAGCAAGTACTCAGGGTCAGCAGAAGACAACAAACAGGACTACCAATAAGCAGAGAGCTCTGAAAGCAAAACAAAATATATCCAATTACTGGTTCTGAAGCAGTAGAGGAATTCACACTCGCTGGATACAGAGGATGTACAAAGCCAAGGAACTCGTCCAGCCACATAAACATAGTAAGTGAATTTGAGATTGTAACCAAGCGCCCCGGATTAGGCTCAAAACTTAATAAACTCTGGGACAGTAGAAACAAAACTTGAAAAGAATCAAAGATGTACCTACATAAGCAACAACATAGCACTCTGCAGGTGTTGGTTACTCGGCCCCTAGCAAGATTAGCTGCACTCTTCATAGCATTGACACAAGCCTCGAATGAGTCCTGGAGCCAGCTTCTGTGGTTTCCCAGCTGCCATCATCCATCAACGCATCTCGTTATTTGCTCTATATAGTTCATACACATCTCACTGATAGCACCAGCAAGACAGAGCACGGCTATTGCTACTTGCCCATCATACAAAGGGGAAACAGCGAATCAACGTTATCTGCTAGAGTAGGAGTAGGTGCACACATCAGTCGTGATGAATTTATAATGTCTCGCATGGCACAAATCGTCGTCATATATACATCGCACAAGCCAAATACAATTAAAGTGCTCCTCCATAGTACATGAGACAAATAAACAGAGCAGGGAGTGGTCATTTTTATCCTGTCGAGAATCTGAATGTGCGACCTTCCAGCCAAATAAACAGACCAGTCAGTTACAGTGGCACCAGAGGACAGGAGGTGGTGGAGCTGTGGAGTGCACGAGGACAATGTATGGCACAATCGGCAAAGCAGGAGACCGAGCGAGGGAATGAGCACCGGCCAGTGAAACTTTGTAGTAAAGATATGCTAGCCTGAAGCACTCCACCTCGTAACAGGTCGCTGCAGGAGGGCACACATCTTGGGCCTGGCGTTATTATGAAGTAAAAAAATTAATAAAACTTTGAAATAAATAGAGTATTTGAAAGATAAAAAAAGTTAATAGAATACATATATCTTTGAGAGTGCAAAGGTGTCCGATGGCAGCTAATTTACCTTTCTGTTTATTTGTAGATGGACATCTAAATAACACTTTATTCAATATCCTTCCAGCAGATATGTGCAATCTTTGGCCAACTTTCTCCATTAGGTGCCCGACAACTATCCTTCAAGAGACGACAATTCAATATGTGTATGTGCTGGACGGAGGAAGGCAGATCTGGTAAAGATGATATATGGGGGCAGTTCATGATGTTGAGATACTTCAGATTAGAGAAGCACTTCAGATTTGTTGGCAGGGAAATCATTTGACAACCCCAGAATTTCAGTCTCTTGATAGATGTGAAATCTACGGATTCTTCATAAGAAATAAATTGTTCCTTGCATCCGTAAAGAGAGAGAGATGCTGGAACTGTGAAACCTTCACCTGAGAGCATGTTGTTGAGTATTACAGGGCAGCTAACAGTGAGTGAGTGCTTGACTCGGAACTGTGAGATACACTCGGGGGTGAGTTTAGGAACATCAATCAAATTCACAGTGTGAAGTTGGAGGGAAGATAATCCTTCGATCATACATAAATCTGGCAAGTGCTCGAGTGAGAATGATTTTAAAGAGTTGAGACTACCAACAGACAAGCATGCGGTGCTTCTGCAATTTCCTATTTCAATAGCATTCATCTTTGGCCAGTCAGTACAGAGGAAATCAGCTGCTAGTACACAATTGTCTATACAGAGTTTCTCAAGGGATAATGGTAAACATTCTGCTCCATGTGTCAACTCTAAAGAAGGGCAGGAACTCAATCTAACATCTGAAAGAGAGGTAGCAGCTCGTAAGCCCCCTAATGACCTGAGACACCAGAAATATTTGATGGACATGCGGTCAAGTTTCGTCAAATGTTGGAGTAACTCTTCTGAAGGAAGTGTAGTTAAAGTCATAATCATTTCTAAAGACAAACTTTCCAGTGAAGCCAGGCCATCAAGGCAAACAGCCAAAGCTCCATCTGTAATACTGCACGAATTGAGAGAAAGCTGACAAAGTCCTGATGGTGGAACCAGCGTTAACCCAATACTCCTTCCATACACGAGTCTCATCCTCTGCTCATGACAATATATCCATGCCTTGATGATATCCTCTTTTACCACATCCCCACCTTGCTCTCTTTCTAGAACACTTTCAAGGTTTTGAACATGTGACACATCAGCATGCATCAATGTCATCAGCTGCTTTAGAAATGAATGTTCCGATGAGAATACATCCCTAATATCTGAATCCACCTCCCAAATTAAACAAAGTTGTGATGCCAAGTGGTCTGTCCTCATGATATTCCCTCTCTGACCATTAGTGGACAAAAATATAAGTTGTGGGCATACTTCCACCCGTAACATTTGAAGTCCTAGTGGAAGACAAGGTAATGTCTTCAGGTTTGGCACATTGGGGAGGTAAAGCGAAGAGCAATTCCCAAATAGCCCAGTATTAGATGGTAGGCTCTGTAATGAGTTGCAATTAATAAAGCATACTGATTTCAAATTCTCAAAATACAAACCATCAAGTAGCCAGCCTGGATATTTTGAAGATTTGTAACCGTCAATCATAAGATCCCCAAGTTGAGGCGGTGGCATCAGACCTTCTAAAATCTCCAAATGTAAACTATCCTCTGCTTTGATGTTATTCTGGCAACTCCAGGCAAGATACAACCTGTCAAGATGAATTTTCTGATGCAGCTTCGATTCTAAGGCTTGATCCTTCCCACTGACATTCTCAAGATTTATGAGACTTAATCTGCCACGGATCTGGTTCATGTCCCTCAGTTGTTGCAATTCATATCCCTTTCTCTTTTGCACGGAAAATTTCTCAAACTGTTGAAGCGAAGTTAGCTTGCCAATGTTAGGAATTTGAAGCCATGCTTTTTTTGTCCACATGTATGATGTATCATGACGCTGTTCAAGATGCCGTAACTTCCTTAAATTGCAGAGTTGCTCAGGAGGACTCTCAACTTTATCATTTAACAGAAGCAACTGCAAGTGGTAAAGAGTACACAATGATCTTGGCAATTCAGAAATCAGTGTTCTGCTGATGTTCAAATACCGAAGGTGCTTCAACTCACCAATAGATTCTGGCAACTCGCGACTGTTGTAAGATGATAATAATAACACGCGCAACTTCTTCAAATTCTGCAGTATCTGACTAAAAAGTTCATCTACATCATCCATTAGTGGGTCTATGCAGATAATAGTGAGTAAATGATGCAGCTCGCAGATGCTTTGCTTGTGTTTCTTCATACTATTAACACGAACAGATATATGCCGAACAGTGGATGGTATTTCTGTCACCTTATCATCTTCCAATCTGAAATAGTCTTCTTTTGAGAGTGACTCAGCCATATCATGAAGCAGATCATGCATAACATACTGCATGACACCGTATTTCTTATAAGCTGGTTGAAAGAACGAAACAGAGATCATCTCCTTGAAGCAATCCATCCCTATATCTTCCAATCTTCTATTTTGGTTGCACAAATCGATAAGGCCCTCTGCCATCCAAAGATGAACCAACTCATCAACGCCATATATGTGGCCTTTTGGAAACAAGCTGCAATATAGGAAGCACCTTTGCAGACATGAGTCTAACTTCTCATAACTCCACAAAAGAGCACTCATGGGCTCACTTAATTTGTCAATCTTTACAGTTAGAGCATCCTTCCATACAGTGATATCTGTTTTCCTTTTCAACTGGGAACCCACAACTTTTGCCGCCAAAGGAGATTTTCCAAGCCTTTCAGCAATCCTCTCTGCAAAATCTTCCAGCCTTTCACGCAACTGCGGATTTCTGATTTCTGTTCCACAAAATGCATGATGTTTGAAGAGTTCTAAGAAAGAAGCATCTCCCATGTTTTTCAGAGGATACACTTCTTCACAAATCACAACAAAGAGCAGCTGGAAATTTATCCCGTCGAGAAGTTACCAAAACTTTACTTCCCGTCTGATGGGGAACAAGAGGAGCTAACAGGTTGTCCCATTCCCTCTCACTACCAGGTTCAAACCAAACATCATCCAAAACAAGGAGGAATTTTTTTGATTCTTGGAGTATATCGGTTAACATGCACTGCAGAGTATCAAGATTCTGAATGCGTGGGCATTCCCCCTGAGAGGCAGACTCAATGATTTCCCGTGTATGACGGCGGGCATCAAGTTTGCGTGAGATGCTTACCCACATTCTCACATCAAAACATTTTTTTATCCTCTCATCATGGTAAACAAGTTGTACCAAGGTGGACTTTCCCATGCCTCCAGCTCCAACAATTGCCAAACCCGAGTACATAGCTGTACTAGACTCAATATTAGTGGTTGTGTTGGTAAGACGGTCTATTATATGATCGCGATCCTCATCACGACCAATCACTTTCAGGGGTGGTCGTGATGTGGTTTCAGGAATATGAGCTGGTGTTATGGTGGGGCTGTCTGCAACATAACCAGCCGATGAGCAAAGCAATTGATGGAAGTCCTTGGCTTTCGCCAGGGTAGCCTTTAGTTCATTCAGCTGGTGAAGTAGCTTTCTGTTCTCTGAGCTCAGATTGGACAGCCTGCTCGATGCAGCACGCAGAGGCTTCATTAAAGTGTTGCTGATGGAGGAGGCATTTGCCGGCAAGGAATCCTTCCCTTTTGCTTGGCGCTTAAGGAGGTTGTATTCACTCTCGTCCAGCAAGTCTTCGGCCAGGTACAATGCTTCTTTGAGTTCCTGAAGCCATTTTTCCAACTTAGGCATCTGGTTTCCTTTGTCTGCTGCTTTAATCAAGAACTTGAGCTGTGGCAAGATAGTGGTCTCTAGTTCATGGAGCTCGTGTGCCATGTCCACTCCAAGGTACGTTGAAGAATAAGCATGGAGCTTCTTTAAGACAGGTGATGCCGCCAATTTCAAGCTAATGCTTAAGGCAGCGCTAGCCAACGCCACTTCCATTGGGTTGCAGCGTTTATTTTTTGGGTGTATATGCCTACGGAGGGGAGTTTTGTTTGTATTGTGGATGCACAGATCTTGGATGCAGAAAGACAAATTATGGGAAACAAGTAAAGAACCCTAAAGGCAGACTTCTCCTTGTCTATGGTGAGGGTCACTAGGTTGAAAAGAGTAGGGGTGTTTCTAGGTGTGTATGGAGATGAACAAGTAGACAATCTGTGAAACAATTTTCCCCTCTCTTTTTTCCTTTCTTTGGGTGTGGAATGGCCCGAATAAAGTGACAGATGGATGAAAAACCTGTTGGAGTAGGAAATCACAGGATAAATTAGTCAACTGCATGGAACAGAGATAAGAAAAAACAAACCTACTGGCTTGTGTGCAGACAATTGCAAAAACCAAGGATAATATTTTTGAGAGTGGGTAATGACCTGAATAAATGATAGACAAGCAATCGAAGTGCTTCTGGATCGCAGGTAGAAACAACCCGTGAATAAGCAATGGATGAACACCTGTTGGAGTGAGAAATCATGAGATAAATTAGCCACTTGCAATAAAGAAGATAATAAACAGAACCCTACAGCCAGATTCGTAGAGGAAAACAGACGAGAATAGTGGTGAGCTTACACAGATGAAGAAGTGAGAAGCAGCTTTGTAGGAGCCAGCACAGCGATGAGGCAAGGTTGAAGTAAAGGCAGATCGTAGGAGCTAACAATGTTGTGTTGCAAGAGAATGAGAGACAGACATCCCCAAACAGCAGGTTAACAAGGCTATAGCAGATCTGATCCACCCACTTGCCCTTTTTTAAAGTTTAGCTGATCTGGACTTGCTAATAAACTAACCAGTAACCAACGCGGACACAGCACACCGATTGATAATCGAAGTATAAAGTAGCAGAGGGCAACATTGTGTGACTAAACAGAAACAACCAGATGGTAAAAAGAATATTTTTCTTTCTGTCCATCACCATCGTTGGCTCTTCATGCTTTCCATGAACCTTGCATCCACAAAGAAAGTAGCAAATTTCTAGCTAATGCACATATCACTAAATTATACATATACTAAACCTGGCCAGGTTTAGTTTGTCAGGTTTTTTTGACTTTTTTCAATCAGTAAAAACCTGGCCAATGGGAGGCTGACACGCAAATTACTGGGGGAAATGACGAGGTACGCTTCCATGTGCGCTTTGCGATTTTCCCGCAGACCAATTCGTTTTGCCTAGCACTGCTTTGACCGATGGTTCCCAGATTAGTTTACGTAAGTGAGTAGTATTCATCCATCCCGAAGTCTCCAGTCTAATCCAGCCCACCGCTCCACCGCTGAATAGGATTATAAAAGAGGCCCTCCTTCTCCTCGATTGTTCATATCGCCTCCTCTCGGCCCTCCCCGCCTCACTGCCGATCTTGTTCGAGACGCGACTCGGCCACGCCTCGACTTGTCAAAACCGACGACGCCCCGCCGTCCCATGCTACCGGAGTCGTAGCCCTGCGTCATCGTCGTGAGGAGATGCCGACTGCGCCCCCAGCTCCCTATCTCCCCATCTCCGCGTCAACCGCAGGAAGGTGAGCACACGACGGCTGCCTTCAGCTTGCTCTCTTGCCCGTGCACCCTGGCGCCTGGGCTGCCTCGCGCGCGCAGGGCCTGCGTTCTTTGGCTGTGTTGCGTGAGCTTGGTGGGTGGGCGTATTTCGTGTCGGTGAGGTGCTCTGTAGCGGCCAAATGCAATTGATGTTATCCTCCGTACTCTTGTTCTGTCCGTCTCTTCCTCTGTTTGGCGTTGGTCTATTTGAGGCGTGTGGCTATATGCCGAGACGCACCCGGCTCGCCACCGGTGTCCGTTCGCCGGCTCATCGCCGTCCGTGTCCACTGCCCAGCCGCTGAAGCCGCCAAGGTCGTACCGCGTCCTGTCCCACCCACAGACCAGCCCACCTCTTCTCTTGCGGCCGCCGCCGATATCGGGGCCTGCGTTGCCAGGGAAAGCAAGGAGAAAAAGAATACCAGGAGGAAGAACAGAAGGAAGTCGTTCGCATGCCTTTTGAACGCTCTGCTTTGCAACAGGAAGCCGCCGACCGCCGGCAAGGTCGTATTTGACCGACGCAGCGGCAAATGCAGGCCCCGGCGCTGACAGGCGACAGTAGTGGCGGAACCGGCGTCAGCGAGGTCGATCATGTCATGGCGCGCTTCCCGGCGGGAGTGCGGGACTCCGAGGCTCTCGGGAGTTGAAAGGCGGGCCGTGAGGTTTTCATCAGCGGCGGAGGTTGCGGTGGACAAGGAGAAGCACGCCCATCGAGCTAGGATGATGGCGAGGCTGACCAACGCTAGCGGGAGTGAGACCGAGTTATTGGCGTGAGGTGGCCGGAGTGGAGGGCGAAGGAGCTGCTGAGCGTCCATGGCATGGCGAAGGAGAGGGACAGGTCAAGGAGAGCAACGAGCCCAACTCCGACCTGTTCGAGCTCGAGAGCTTGCCGCTGGCGCTGGACGATACAGTACGTATATGCCAACGTAAATTCCCGCCATTTGCTACTTTCTACAACTATATGACCTGATCATCTCTTTGTGTTTCTTTACACTTAAAATAGACACCATCCTCAGGTTAAGTCAAAAATTGATGGGTTACTCTGCCTACAAGAGCTCTAGGGATTGTTTTATTCTTCTATTTCTAATTGTGTCAATTCAGAGCCCTGTGTAAGGAGTCAATTCAGATGTTCTGATGAACTTTGTCTCACAGTAGCAAACACAATATCTGATGAGTGTTAGTAGCATGGGGAGCTCAAAGCAATAGATAACCAGATGATAATCTCTTTTGGAGAAGATCTGCCGTGCTAGAGTAAAATCCAACATTCCATCTCGAAGGTTGCTTACACTAGCCTGCCATCTCGAACCTGTATGTCCTATGAACGGAAGGGAGTGTGGGGGTCATCTGTTTATGAAATGGTAGCACATGAACTTGTGAAGACATGTTTCGCAAGTCATTTTCCTTGAGTATCCTAGGCACAGGAATGTAGCTCGGCAAAAGAAATGGCTCTAACACATTCTGAAAAAAATCTAATACGATTTTTAGATAAATTGCAGATATTGCTTTGGGTTTGGTGGTTTAACCACTAAAAGGTAAATGCAGGTGACCTGATGAGTAAATTCCCAATTTTCATTACAGAGCCTCACTGATACAAAGGCAACAATTCAGATTGTAGTGTTGCCTCTTCTATTTGTTTGCGTGCATTAGTGGGGGATATAGCGGGGTACGTTCCTTTGGGTGTGCCTATCGATTGTTGTTCGGATTGGTCTTTGTCTCTCTCTGTCTGAAAACTCCTACCAAGTATCGTACACGACTCGCCCATGGCCGTATAGGCGTATAAAAAGGCTCTCCTGCCGAATCCAAGCAACCCATCCGGACTCACTGACATCCCCCAGAAAAAATTATTGCCTTCCAAACAGAGGGCCATATAAGTCTCAAAGTTAGTACTGGTAGTTCAACAACATGGACAATGGAACCAAATAAAGACACTTGTCCTTGAGTGTGCAAATCTTCACATGATCTTTCAACAATTTGGAGTACTAACAATGGTATCATACACCTATTTGCTTACACTACAACACTAATTCTTGATTGGTAGGTCAATCACATATCTAGCGAATCATATTTAGAGTTGGATATTTAAGCCTATGGTTAGCCCAATATGCATGCTACTGTTTCATGGTAATTGTGCATAGTTAATGTTGATCTTACTAAGTTGCTAGAGATCTGCGAATTATGTTCATCAATTTTAATTAATCCAAGTTAAGAATTAATACTCACTTTATGTCTGTTTGATTAAAGTTGCTCACATTTTAGTACTGATTCCGTTTTGGATTAGCAAATTAGAAGACAGTGGATCAGAAGTACACACAGAGTAGGAATACCCAAAATCTTTTAGGGCTCCGGCCAAGTTGTCTCTGCCCAGTAGAAATGATTTATTTATTTCTGGTTTTCCACTACTGGATTGGGCTCTCTAATGGGCTGCCATCGGTATTTTGGGCCAAAATATTTCTGTCATTTTTTGCCTACTGACAGTGCATTTTAAGTTCATATTTTCTGTTTTGCACTGTTTTATACATAAATTGCTTAAAATATGATGAACTAAAATATCATTTTGTTTTACATTAAACTGAATCGACGAGATGTTTTATTTCGGTTTTATGATGTGTTGATTAAATTTGATGTTTAATTTAAGAATGATATGGCTCTAAACTTAATTCTGACCAATGTTGTTTTACTTTTATGAGTCATCACATGACCTCCTCCAAGAGTTTGCACAAGCTCTTTACAACTTCTCCGCTGGCACTAATCTGGCAAGTGGCCATACAAATTAATCTGAATCATCAAAGATCACCGAATCAACAATTTTGGCGCTTGGTATTGAAATTTAGTTACTTCCTTGGAATCTATCTATTGTTTTTATGTAATAAAATCTTGCTTTTCAGGATGCCTTATCGTCTATCCTAGCTTGACTCCACTATAAGATATCCATCCAAGTTTTCCATCATTTACATATGCAACCACCCGTGTGTAATAAAAATAATAAAGAAAAGAAATACTAACACATCAGACTTAAAAGGAAAAAAACCAAAGCTATGGTCTCATGGAATCGATCATTCCAGTTATACACCACCGAATCTTGAACGCCCGAGCAAAGAAATGATGGCCAATCTAGCATTCAATCAAACAATCAAAAAACTAACAACACGTGAGTCTCCACTTTATCACTTATGAAATCTCAACACAAAGTATCGATGAGGTGCGGCGTGCCGCCGCACGGGCATAGCTAGTATATATTAATCACCATTGATATAACAGCCAGCTTTGAAATGAATGCACATGCCTAAGAATCAAATATTTTTATAGTTTCAACAAGCACAGGCTGACAGTTGAGCTATCTGCACGCAGTAAGAAACATCTCTCACCGCATATCACATCTGGAGCCGTAACCTCTCGCCTTTCCAAATCTGTTGCTAGCAATGTTCCATGGTCTCCAATGTAGTCACCCGGTACACAGTTGGTGACTGTAATAAGAACTGGAGAGGCAATCTGACAAACTGGTGTGTGCTTCTCATTTTCTTCTTCTCTTAGTCCTTCCTTGTCTAGCATTTTTCTCTTCTTAGGATTTGGTTGCCATCGACAAGCAGCCATTGTATTGATCTCACGTCTGAGAATTGTGGACAATAACACTTACATGGCATTCCCTGTTTTACCCACTGAATTACTTTCTGTCCTGCACACCTAAAAGTAGAAAACATGAAAGCATGCCTCTGTAAAGTCCAGCGTATATAGTTAAGATATCAGAAATTCCTTTGCAGCAAGAAATATGATATACCAGAAAGCAAATTTGGGTATCATTAATTGGTGGTATAAACTAAGCAGGGACTGTCCGTTGGCAGGTATCCATCGATCCGACTACGCAACTAACGCAGGCCAGAACGAATAAACCCACTGGGACAAGGGCCATGCGGATGGGAAGTGGATCTTATCTAGTACCAACTGGGAGAGATTCCAACCGGTCAACAGGTCAATAGTTGATCTGATCCAGCTACCTGCCCTTTTTAAAGTTTTGCTGACTGGACCTGCTAATAAACTAACTAGTAACCAATGTGGACAGTGAACAGGGCTCACTAATCGATAATTATAGTACATAACGTAAGCTAGGCGCATTTCCATGTTATGACATATCACATAATGGAGTATTTTGTACCAAAATCTTCAGCAGCCAATACATAGCTCTACGGAATTAGATCAGTAGCAGAGAACTCTCCAAATACAACACCATTGTGTGACTAAATACGAACAACCAGTTTCTAACCCCTGAAACATCACATTGTTAGAATCCCATTCTTCCCCTTACCATGTCATTCTATAGTAATCCCATTCTTCAAGTTGATCCAATATATTACATATTAAAAAGGAAGGGATATTGTACAGCCGAATAGCTTATGATAGAGCCCTTGCTTCCATGTCTTCCACGAAGGAAGTGGCAAGTTTCTAGCTGATGCACTAGTGTATGTATCACCAAATATATAATACTCCCTCCCTCCGGAAATACTTGTCGGAGAAATGAACATCCATTTATATCCATTTCTCCGACAAGTATTTCCGGACGGAGGGAGTAGTTATCATGGATATAACAAACAGCTTTGGAAAGAATGGACATACCTAAGAAAGTATCAGTGACTTTTCTAGTTTCGACTAGCATAGGCCGACAGTTGAGCTATCCGTGTCTGGTGCCTCAGCCTGAACCACCTGCCTATATGCTTTTCCCTTCTTCAGACTGCATTGCCTCTAGTCCTTTCATCATGCTGTAACAGTTCACCAAGATAAGTTAGTGATAACTACTCCATTTCTCCGACAAGTATATCCATCATACAAGTATATCCATTTCTCCGACAAGTATATCCATCATACTGTAGCAGAAAACTAATGCAAGTATGAACCACTAACTTATTTTGGGGCCAGCAGGACGGTTCCGAAAGGCTTGAGGCTTTAAATAAGCCATCCAAATGGACGCACAATTTCGTGTACTTTTCCACGGCCCTGCTTTACCCACTTAATTGACGCGCAATTTCCTGTCTTTTGCTGCTTTACGCACTTAATTACTATATGTCTTGTACACTACAAGCAGAAAACAGAACAGCATGTAAGCAAAATCCACCACGGGAAATCAAGATATCAGGATTCCTTTAAAAGGATCCTCTTCAGGTCATAAAGAAAAGAACAAAACTCGGCTTGAATATGCCCGGAAGCAAATTCTGATATCAGTCATGGGTACAAATAAATCATTGGTGGAAAGGAATGAGATCGAGTTCATTCAGTAGTGATGTACAAAAGCGCTGCATAAACATACAAGAACCCACCCAAAAATGCAATCCCCATAAATACTGGACAGGGAGAATACAGTCTCAGCATAGCGAAACCTGAAACCTTCTCCTTACAAACAGAAACTTGACACTAGATAGGGTTCGAATATGGTCCTGCTCCTAGATTAGGAATTTACAGTTGCTGCTGACCCAAAGAAACAAGAGCTGGGGCGGCCAACTAAGGAAGTGCTTAGCCACCATCCAATTTGACTTCAAAATCCTTGGTCGAGAATAATCCTTTTACACTTGGGTTCTTTAAGAATCAAATATATTTTGGTGCTTATCACTGAAGCTCATCTCCTGTACTGTACATATCCCCCCAGAAAAATGACTCTATCCACAAAACAGCATAACAATAGTAGATTTTTCAGGAAGGGGCATAACTAATTTTGTGAGCTCCGGGATGAATTGAGGTGAGAGGACCCGAGAACGCGAAGGGATCTAACCGGCACAGAGCAAGGATAAGGTGGGTGGGAGATGGACCTGGGGATCGGACTGGGAGGGACGCCCGGCGCTGGTCGCCGGTGGGTCGCCGGAGCTGACGAAGCTGAGAGGGGAGGGGATGGGTGGGTCAGAGTTTGGCGTCCGCGTGGACCGGACCGGTGGGAGGCTAACAGGGTCAATCCACCGCCGTTCGTGTGGGTATGGACGGCCCTGATGGGATCAGATGTGGTGTTTATCAAGTTCATGATGCCTCATCCTCCGTTGCTCCGTTGCAGAATTGTTGGTGATTTAAAATATAATTTTTTCAAGTACTAGGAAAAAAATATTGTTCAAATGAAATTTCTTGGTGAACCAACAACGCATTTATTATCCTTCGGTTGCCTCAAAATATGAGGCGTCTCAGTCAGATTTCGTAGATAGATTACGTTGGGGACGAGGATTGAGCTAAGACGGGGACAATGTGGCAGGCCGTGATGTCGCTGGCTAGGGTGAGCGGCACGGCCGGAGATTGTGAAATGGAGTATAATTTCCTTTGGATAAGATCAACTGATCAACGGTCTACCCCAGCTTGTTTTCATTTACTCTCCACAGCAGCAGCAACATCTAAAATGATGCTTCCAGATGAGCAAAAAGCAGAAAACAGAGACTCTGGTCTCTGAACATGTACACCGGTGAGTTTTCAACTCCGAACCTGAATGTATATATGCGGTTCTGTGTGCACCCGAGAAGTTTTTTTAGTCCCACATCGGCAAGTTAAGGATACCCGAACTTGTTTATAATGGTTGAACATGAGGATCCAGTCGTGCTCTTAAGGGAGCACACCAATCGGTGAGATGTTAGCCCATTGTGCCGCACTGCACAATTAGCAACCAAACAAAAAATGAGTAATCAAGCTCAATTTGACATATTGTTCTTTACTACATATAAATGAACATCAAGGTACGCTACTAAGAAGATATATAATGCCATTATCAACCTTCGAGCAATGCCTGCCCCCTTCAAATTGATTTGGAAATCCTGCTGTTTGCCAAAAACAAAAGTTTTTTCTATATGATTCAGGACAGGCTAAACACGAAGGAGCTTATGCTTCGGAAAAAAATATATGTTGAGGATGCCAAATGAGAGCACTAGTGAAACTTTGCTCCACCTATTCTTCTAGCTGTGATTACAGCCAGAACTTTTGGTGGAATCTCAACATGGAACGGAATGCTGACCTACATATAATTGACATCAACAGACAAAGGCTTCTATGCTGGCGGCCAGAGCTAAGTCGATGCATGATGTCTGTGAGCTTCTTCTTGACTAGTGGAACACCCCTAATTAAGGTAATCAGCTCATCATTTCTTACTTCGAAAACTAGGCAGAAGATGGTACTATCATCAATATGCAAAGCAGTTTGTCAGCACAAGGGAAAACCAGCAGCAATTTGCTCCATTTATTTTCCTTTTTGAGTGAAAAAATTATAGCCCCAGCATAGTCGCCTGGATCAAAGTCAGAGAAATCGTCAGGCCACATACAGTAAGTGTCTTTCGGACTGTAACAAATCGCCTCCTAATTTTGGATGGTACTACCAAGCTTGAAAATAATCAAAGCTATATAAGCAAGAACAGAGCCTTGTTCAGGTATTGGTAATTCAGCCCATACATGCCTAGAATGAATCCTGCCATCATGCATCACTGTCTTTGACAGTTTGCTCCCCATCATGCATCCTATGTGCCTTGATAATTACGTTGATGCCTCGTATGGAAACTGCCATACATAAACTGGTGCTCCTATCACATAAACCGGAATCATATATAGACCAGACAAGACACATATATGCAATCAAAAGTGCTCAGTCAGAATACAATAAACAGAGCAAGGAATACCTCCACAAGATAGTGAAATGTCTCTACACTGTTCAAGAGAGAAAACTGTACACATGACTATGCCTGAAGGTCTGAAGCTGCAGGCTATCTAGACCAACAAAAGCCTGAAGATCATGCAGGAAAAATGCTCATGGCACAAGGCGTACTGTATCAAGTATGAAACCCAAGTACTGCAATACATCACATAACTCATTACGGGAGTGAATGGTAACAGAGAACTTCAGTCACATGGTATGTAATGGCATACAAGAGATAGCGATTACAATCCATAAACACCAAAAAATTGATATACTCCAGGATAAGGTAACTCAACAGCACAACTATAACGAGATGCAAATTAGACGCTACTTTCGGCACTTGTCCAGTACATGAATAATAGCATGAAGAAAAAGATAACTGAAAACACGAGTACAAAATCTAGCATCCTTGATAGTGCCACCAGAGGACAGGAGGTGGTGGAGGGCAATGCATGAGGCAATCAGCAAAGCAGAAGACCAACCGAGGGGATCAGCACCACCCGGTGAAGTAGGTGACAGAGTTTGAACTACAAGATGAGCCAGCCCAAGGCACCTCAGAACAGCTTGCTGGAGGGCACACATCTTTGACCTGCCATTAATTTGAAGTAAACAAATGAAGGATACTTTGAAATAAATGGAGTATTTGAATTTGAAATATAAAAAAACAATGTAAGGCTATATATCTTTGAGGGTGCAAAGGTTGCCCAACTGAAGCTAGTTTACCTTTCGGTTTATTTGGAAGTGGGAAACTAAATCACACTTTAACCAATTGTCTTCCAGCGGATATGCGCAATCTTTGGCCAACTTTCTCCATCAGGTGCTCGGCAACTCTCCTTCAAGAGCTTAGAACAACCCCATACAGATATGCTCAGGAGGGAGGATGGCAGATCTGGTAAAGATGACAATTTGGGGCAGTTATAGATGAAGAGATCAGTCAAATTGGGGAAGCACTTCAGATTTGTTGGCAAGGAAATCATTTGACAACTAGAGAATGCCAGGCTCTTGACAGATGTGAAATTTGCGGATTCTTGAAATGAAAAGAATGGTTCCTTGCATCCTACAAGAGAGAGACATGTTGGAACTGTGAAAGCTTCAGCCAAGAGCATGTTGTTGAGTATTACAGGACTGCTAACTTCGAGTGTGTACTGGACTCGAAACTGTGAGATACACTCGGGGGTGAGTTTTGGAACACCAACCAAACGCACTTTTTCAAGTTGCAGCAAAGACAATCCTTTGAGTGTACATAAATCTGGCAAGCTACTCAGTGAGAATGATTTAACAGAGGTGAGACTACCAACAGACAAGCATGCAGTGCTTCTGCATTTGCTTACGCGAATACTATTCAAGTGTGGCCAGTCAGCACAGAGGAAGTCAGCTCCAAGCATGCAACGGGTTACCCTGAGGCTCTCAAGGGATAATGGTAAACATTCTGCTCCACATGCCAATTCTAAAGAAGGGCAGGAATTTAATCTGACATCTGAGAGAGAGGTAGCAGCTCGTAAACCCCCTAATGACCAGAGACACCAGCAACCTTCTATGGACAAGTGATTAAGTTTTGTCAAATGTTGGAGGACCTCTTCTGAAGGAAGTGCCGTTAATGTCATAATCTTTTCTAAGACCAATTTTCTCAGTGAAGCCAGGCCATCAAGGCAAACAGCTAAAGCTCCATCTGTAATACTGCATGAAGAAAGAGAAAGTTCATGAAGTCCTGATGGTGGAACCAGCGGCAGCCCAATGCTCCTTCCATACACGAGTCCGATCATCTGTTCGTGACAGTCTATCCATGCCTTGATGATATCCTCTTTTACCAATATTTCATCTTTCTTTCTTTTTAGAGCACTTTCAAGATTTTGAACATGTGACACATCAGCATGCATCAATATCACGAGCTGCTTCAGAAATGAATGTTCCAATGAGAGTGCCCTCCTAATATTCTTTCCTGAATCCACATCCCAGATTAAACCAAGGTGTGATGCCAAGTTGTTTCCCCTCATGATATTGTGGTGCTCCAACTCATCGTTGCAAATAAATATGAGCAATGGGCATTTGTCAACTTCTAAAAGTTTAAGGCCTAGTGGAAGGCAAGGTAATGTCTTCAGGTTCGGCACATTGCGGAGGACAAGTGAAGAGCAATTCTCAAATAGACATGCATTGGATGGTAGGCATTGTAATGCACTGCAATCAACAAAAGCTAAAGATTTCAAATTCTCAAAATACGAACCATCAATTAACCAGCATGGATATTTTGGATATTTGTAGCCACAGATTTTAAGGTGCTTAAGTTGAGGCGGTGGCATTAGGCCTTCTAAAATCTCCAAATGTAAATTATCCTCCGCATTTGTGCTATTCTCGCAACTCCAGAGAAGTTTCAACCCACCAAGATGACTTTTCTGATGTAGCTTTGCTTCTAAGGCTTGATCCTTCCCAGTTACATTCTCAAGATTTGTAACACATAAACTGCCACGAATCTCATTCATCTCCCTGAGCTGTTGCAACTCATATCCCTTTTCCTTCTGCACAGAAAATACCTCAATTTGTTGAAGCGAAGTTAGCTTGCCAATGTTACGAATTTGAGGCCGCGATTCTTTGTTTGACATGTCTATTCTATTTCCAAGTCGTATAACATGTCGTAACTTCCTTAGATTGCAGAGTTTCTCAGGGAAACTATCAACTTTGACATTTAACAGAAGTAATTGCAAGTGGTAAAGAGTACACAATGATCTTGGCAATTCAGAAATTAGTGTTCTGATGATGTTCAAATACCGAAGGTGCTTCAACTCACCAATAGATTCTGGCAACTTACTACTGTTGTAAAATGACAAAGATAGCACCCGCAACTTCTTCAAATTTTGTAGTATCTGATTAAAAAGATCACTTAAATCATCCATTAGGGGGTCTATGCAGATAATAGTGCGTAAATGATGTAGCTGGCAGATACTTTGCTTGTGTTTTTGCATACTACCAACACGAATAGATAGGAATCTGACAGTGGATGGTATTTTTGTCACCTTATCATCTTCCAATCTGAAGTAATCTTCTTTGGAGAGTGATTCTGCCAGCTCATGCAGGAGATCATGCATAACATAACACGGGCCAACGTATTTTGGAGTGTCTTTCCCAGAAACTGGTTGAAAAAGCGAAACGGAGATCATCTCATTGAAGCAATCCCTCCCAATATCTTCCACTCTCTTGTTTTGGTCACACGAATCAACAAGACCCTCACCCATCCAAAGATAAACCAAATCATGAATGACATACTTGTGGCCTTTTGGAAACAAGCTGCAATATAAGAAGCACCTCTGCAAACATGGATCTAACTTCTTATAACTCCACAACAGAGCTCTCATGGGCTCACCTAATTTGTCAATCTTTATAGTTAGAGCATCCTTCCATGCATTGATATGTGTTTTTTGTTTCAACTGGGAACCCACAACTTTTGCTGCCAAAGGAGATTGTCCAAGTCTTTTAGCAATCTGCTCTGCAAAATCTTCGAGTTTTTCACGCAGCTGCGGATTTCTGATTTGTGGTCCAGAGAATGCATGGTGTTTGAAGAGTGCCAAGAACTGAGCATCTTCCATGTTTTCCAGAGGACACACTTCACAACAAAGAGCAGCAGGAAATGTATCCCATCGAGAAGTTACCAAAACTTTGCTTCCCATATGTTGGGAAATTAGAGGAGCTAACAGTTGGTCCCATTCACTCTCACTGTCAGGTTCAAACCAAACATCATCCAACACAAGTAGGAATTTCCCTGATTCTTGCAGTATGTCTATCAACTTGCGTTGCAGAGTATCAAGGTTATCAATGTGTGGGCATTCCCCCTGAGAGGCAGACTCGATGATATCTCGTGTATGACGGCGGACATCAACTTTGCGTGAGATGCTTACCCACATTGTCACATCAAAATATTCTTTGACCCTCTTGTCACTGTAAACAAGTTGTGCCAAGGTGGACTTTCACATGCCTCCAGCTCCAACAATGGCCAAACCTGAGTACATAGCTGTACTAGACTCAGCAGTAGCAGTTGTCTTGGTAAGAAGATCTATTATGTGATCCCGATCCTTGTCACGACCAATCACTTTCAGAGGTGGCAGTGATGTGGTCTCTGGAAAAGCAGCTGATGATATGATGGGGCTCTCTGCATTATAACCAGATGGTAAGCTGAGCAGTTCACGGAAGTCCTTGGCTTTCGCCAGGATAGCCTTCAGTTCATTCAGCTGTTGAATCAGCTTTCTGTTCTCAGAGCTCAGATTGGACAGCCTGCTTGATGCAGCATGCAGAGGCTTCATAAAAGTGCTTTTGATGAAGGAGGCATTGGCCGACAAGGAATATTTCCCCTTTGCTTCGAGCTTAAGGAGGTTGTACTCATGCTCGGTCAGCAAGTCTTCGGCCAGATAGAATGCTTCTTTGAGTTTCTGAAGCCACTTGTCCAACTTGGGCCTGTGTTTTCCCTTGTCTGCTGCTTCAATCAACAGCTCGAACTGCGGCAAGATTGTGGTCTCCAGTTCATGGAGCTCACGCACCATGTCCACTCCAAGGTATGTTGAAGCATTAGCATGGAGCTTCTTCAAGACTGGCAATGCAGCCAATCTTAAACCAGCTATAGCTAAGGCCACTTCCGTCATCGAATTGTAGGACTGTTCCTCTTCTGGTGAGGGCACTAGCCTGAAAGGGAAATAAAGGGGCTGTTTATAGAGGAAAGTAAGAACAGATTCGATCAATAAAGATACATAATGATGGAGCACCTAGTATGGAGATGAACATAAGCTATAAGTACAAATTTCCCCTCTTTTCCTTGATTTTTCTTGGTGTGGACTGTGGAAAGGCTTGAATAAATCGAAAGACTAGCACTAGAATTGTTGGACGTGTGATTGATGAAAAACATGTTGGAGTGTGGAATAAGGAGATAAATTAGTCAACTGCAATGGAGATAGGGAAACCTACTGGCAGATCCATAGACAATGGAAAAAACTAAGAATACTAGTTTGAGCATGGGAAATTACCTGAATAAATGATAGACGAGCGATGAAACTGCTTCTAGATCGGAGATAGGAGAAACAACCGGTGAATATAACAGCGGATAGAAAACCTGTTGGAGTAGAAAATCACGGGCTAAATTAGCCGGTTGCAGCAACAGAGAAAATAAACAGAACCCTACATCCAGATTTGATGAGGAAAACAGAGGAGCATAGTGGTGAGCTTACACAGTTGAAGGAATGAGGAACAGCTTTGTAGGAGCGATGAGTCAAGGTTCAGCGAGAGGTAGATAGTAGGTCTGATCCAGCTACCTGCCCATTTTTAAAGCTTAGCTGACTGGACTTGCTAATAAACTAACCAGTAACCAAGGTGAACATAGCTCACTGATCGATAATTAACAAAGTACATAAAGTAAGCTAGGCATTATAAGATGCAATGGGTATTCTGTATCAAAAGCTTCAGTGGCAGATACATAACTGATAACTCTATGTTAGATTAGTTGGAAAGGGCATATGAAGAACCCGGTGTGTGCTTCTCATTTTATTCTCCTCCTAGTACTTCCTGGACTAGCATTTTTTCTTGCCATCGACAAGCAGCTATTGCATCGATCTCGTGTCTGACAATTGTGGACAATAACACTTTCCTATCCTTCCCTGCTTTGCCCACCAAATTACTGCCTGTCCTGCACTGCACACCTAGAAGCAGAAAACAGGAAACCATGTCTCTGTAAGTCAAATACACCATAATATAACCAATATATCAGAATTTCGTTACGACGAGAATATGATATGCCAGAAGCAAATTAGAGTGTCATTAATTGGTGGTATAAGCTAAGCAGGGACAATGGCTGTTTGCGGGAATCGATCGATAACGTGAACAGATCTACTCCCTCTGTCCCATAATATAAGAACGTTTTGACACTACACCAGTATAAAAAACGTTCTTATATTATGGTATGGAGGGAGTACTACTTAACACAGGCGAGAACGAATAAACCCACTGGGGCAAGGACAACGAGGCAGAAATAATAGATCTGATCCAGCTACTTGCCCTTTTAAAAGGTTCAGCTGATCTGGACTTGCCAATAAACTAACCAGTAACCAAAGTGGAGACAGCTCACTGATCGATAACTAAAGTACATGAAGTAGGCTAGACGCATCTTTTCACATTTTGAGACATCACACAGTGGAGTATTCTGTATGAAAAGCTTCAGCAGCGGACACATAAATCTATGCAATCAGAACACTAGCAGAGGACTCCGCAAATACAGCACCTACACCACTGTGTGACTAAATATAGACAGCCAGTTTGTAACCCCTGAGGCCTTGTTCGGTTGCGTGTAAATCCGAGTGGATTGAAGGGGTTTGAGGAGGATTTAAACCTCTTCTAAGTCAAAATATGAACCAATCATTGCCAATCCCCTCCAATCCTCTTGGGAAGAGGATTAACCGAACAAAGCCTGAAGCATCTCGAGTTAGAATCCCGTTGTTCTCCTTACCATGCATGTGTGCAGAAATGGAGAAATCTTTTTTTTTTGTCTCCATCACCAGTGCTGGCCCTCATGGTTTCCATGAACCACCCTCACAGATCTGAAAGCTAAGTCTAAGAATAAAATATGACACCATTGATGTCCAACCTGCAGTGAAATCATCAAAAAATAGAATTGCAAATAGGTTACAGATTTCCTTCAATTGCATTCATACAGCCTAATTACTTTCGAATTACTGTACAAGTGTACATGCAGAATCTGACGGAGTGCGTTCTTCTAGGTCTTGCACTGGTGTATATCACTAAATGCTCAGCACCGATATAACAACCACCTAAAAAGAATGTGCATACCTTTCAGCCAGCAAACATCTCTTGATTCATATGGCAGACAGCCTTGGCCTTTCCAGACTTGTTAGCGCTCTTTCATGGTTTCTAATGTAGCCACACTGTCCAAGTTGAAAATTCATATAAAATCCTGCAGCGGCAGGTTGATTGGGCAAACTTTTTGTAGACCGCTGTAATCGGAACCAGCAAAATGGGTAAGGCTATGGCTACCACCATTCTGATCAGGCACGACTTTCAGAATGGAAAAAACCGTTTCACCTGACATTGTTAACAAACAACTGTCTCTAACTCAATTTGCATACCGAGGCCGATCTAGTTGAGCAGAACCGATCATACATACAAATTGCTTCCACACAGTCTGACCCAAAATTGACAAGGAGACACATTCATCGGACATCCATATCTTCCTAGACCGGTCGAAAATCTGCAGCCCCTTGAGATCCTGTGCCTCCTCAGCATGCATATCATATCTGTAACCCCTCCACTATCTGAATTTCCTCCAAATCTTGTGCCTTCACCACCTCCTTACTCCTTTCAGATCGGGGATTTGCTTAAAATCAGTCCGGCTCGGGCCGGCCCATCGATCTCAATTGGTACAGGCGCCGAGCTGATTCCCCATCTCAATTGGGGGCAGCCACTGACAGCCCCACCCTCTCCATGGAAACTCTTCACCTTGCCGGCCCAGATGAGCAGAACATATCGTGAAGAGACACCGCAACCCAGCTGCAGGCATCGCGCCGCGCCGGATCCCATCAACAGCGCGGACGATTTGCAGCCACCGACTGTGCCTGGATCCACATCGAAGCGCCCTCAACCCACGGGCCAGAGAAAAGCGCCGTCGCTGGAAAGAGCTCCGGCCTACCTAACACGCCACCGCCCTGGAGTTGCCTGTTACAGTGACCCACAGTGTTCTGGTGTTCTGCAACTCTGACTTAGCGTTCTGCCCACTCCCTGTTTACCAAGTCTGAGTGAAATTGGGATGGTAAATGAGTGAGACTACAAACTGATAGTATGATTGCCGTTTCAAATTAACGTTTTTTTAATAAAAAAAATTACATCAGATCGAGGAAACTACAAAAGTAAAGCTCATGCCTCACTTGAAAAATAAGGGTATTTAACATAAGACCCTATTTAATACTCCCTCCTCCGTCCCAAAATAAGTGTCTCAACTTTATATTAACTTTAGTACAAAGTTGCACTAAGATTGAGACACTTATTTTGGGACGAAGGGAGTATATGCCAATTGAGGGCTAACTGGCTAGTTCGACCAGAACATGGGATTGACAGGAAACTGAGCTAGAAACGTCTCGCATCATCTAAAGGTAGTGTTGTCTGACACCTATTCAAACAAGTTGTTAGTTAGTGACAATATCAAACTGCCAGTATATTAATTAATTCAACATGATCAGGTGATTGAGTATCTAGCAAGACATGAAGATCTACACTTCAAACTAGCCCTTAAGTAATACCAATATATACATTGCTCTAACACAAGAAACAGTTGAGCTCCGAGACATAAGTATAGCAAAGCGACCACTAATATACTGGTGCCTAACTTTGGGGCATCGCTCGTTGTTTCGCTATAGGGCATTGGTCAAGCGGAATTGCTCTGCATATGCTGTCCTAACCCTTCAGTAAACACAATTGATGGTCGAATAACAGTGCTTGATTTCACTGTTATGCCTTATGCTCACATGCCCTAGCTTGGATGCAGTTTGGTTTCACTTTTGGATGTCTGTCCACTGCATAAGTTTTTAGTACAAAAATAAACATTGTGCGACTGCCGATGCCTGAAATACATATCGGTATACATGGTGGGTCTAACAATAAAATATTGTGTACTGAGGTCCGGTAACAAATGGACTGAGGTTCAGTAACAACAACACTGAGCATACTGAATACACATACATGGAACGAACAAGAAAAAGCAGAGAAGGAAATTAAATGAAGGCTATTCAGATTCAGAGCTAAATTAGTTCTATGGCGGACTGAGCTTCGTCGGTTTTGGAGGACCGCAGAGAAATTAAAGCTATTGTGGACTGAGGTCCAGTAATTTTGCTGCCTAAGATCCACATTGAAGGAGAGGAGATGCACAAGGAAAAAAATGTTCACCTTGTTCTCTGTGGGGAACACCTCGGCTCACGCAAGCTCAAAATGGTGGTCTGCCGTGGCGGCCTCTACGACCACCCGAAGCTCCAGGCGCCGCAGCCGCCGGATGCCACCCGGCATGAGCGCCGACGAGGACTGCATCCCAACCACCACCATCGTCGATTGGCGGCGCGTAGATGGCCTGGCGGCGCTGCTGAGAACGCAGTCGGAGGTCGGTGGGGCACAAGAGAGAGAGAGAGAGAGAGAGGACTTGCCGCGGGTGTCGATTTGCGGCGGAGACGCCGGAGAGAATGGGAGAGAATGGGCGCCCCCAATGAGCGAGATGGACCAGCCCACGCACGCGGGATGCCACAGCCTCATTCTCTGTTTTCTTTTTACGTTCTCTGTTTTCGTCTTTCTTTATTTTAAACTTATGTTTATTTTTCAAAATATTCTAAATATATACTCTACAAAAATATTGGAAAATGTTGACAAAATATTTGAAAAATGTTAATCACGCATTCAGAAAAATGTTGAACAAGTATTTGAAAAAATGTTAATCAAGCATTCAACAAATATTTGAAAAAAAATTAATCAAGCATTCAGAAATGTTGAACGTGTATACAATTTTTTTTGATAATGTATTAGAATAACTCTGGATTTTTTTTATCATGTACATATAAAAATGTTAATCAAGAATTTGAAAAAAAAATGTTGAACAAGTATTTAAAAAATGTTAATCAAATATTTGGGTGATGTTATTTGTCTATAGAAAAAATGGTGACCGTGTATGGAAAAAATTATGAATATTTTTTATAATTTATATAAATTTGTTAATCAAGCATCTGAAAAAAATATTGACCATGTATGAAAAAAATGATGAATTTTTTTGATCATGTATATAAATTTGTTAATCAAGCATTTGAAAACATATTGACATGTATGAAAAAATTGATAATTTTTTTAACATGTAATATAAATTTGTTAATCAAGCATCTGGGAAAATGTTGAACAGGTGTTTGAATATTGTTAATCAAGGGTTTGAAAAATGGTTAATGTGTATAAAAAATGTTGACCCTGTATTAAAATAATGATGTAAAAATTGGTAATCTCTACTACCTAAAAGAAACTTAAGGCTCCCTCTCCCCTCTTACGTCAATTGTTTCGTCGATACCTCCAACCCCAGTCTTCCCTTCGCGCAACATCTCGTCCTTCCTGAAGTCCTAATTCCACCGGTACTAAAGAGGTTGTTGCAGGCTGTGGTCAGGCTGGGGCCCCAACAGTATCTTTAGTACCGGTTCATGCCACAAACCGATACTAGAGGTTTCTACTTGATTCATTCTGCAGCGGTTTTTTAGTCCCACCTCGCTCCGCTAACATAGTTTTTACCACCTTAAATATGTTACTTCTCAAACTATCACAACCACTTGGTCTTCATTGAACTCTATGTGTAGGATTTGTGGCCACAATATGAGTCTTTTCCGGTTTCTAAACCGGTGAGGACTCATATTGAAAATTCAGATTGTACACAAAAAGATTATTGATGATCAATATATTTCTGATTGTACACAAAAGGATTATTACATCTCCGGACTTTTTTTGCGTTCAGATGCACAATTCAAATCAACGTCATCAACTTTCAACCCTTTCTGACATAATTTGCTATTTCCGATGCATTTACTGATTTGCTTTGAGAGCTAAATGACCGTGAAATTGAAAAGCACTACAAAATGAACTCCGAAAAGGTTGAAACTTGGCAAGGTATCATTATTTCACCCGCATAGCATGTGCAGAAAAGTAGAGAGGGTTACGGCAAAAA
Organism: Triticum turgidum subsp. durum; assembly: GCA_900231445.1. Classification (NCBI taxonomy): domain Eukaryota; kingdom Viridiplantae; phylum Streptophyta; class Magnoliopsida; order Poales; family Poaceae; genus Triticum; species Triticum turgidum. Next base: position 726,394,293 of record LT934117.1, on the reverse strand, counting down.
CTGGATGCACTTCGTGTACAAACAGAGTTTCGGACGAAAATTCATCTGTTACACCGGCTATTCAATATTTTAATAACTTATTACAACTCCGGATTTTTTTTGCGTTCAGATGCACAATTAAATCCACGTCATCAACTTTCGATAAAGATCTGACATTATTTGCTATTTTTTGATGCATTTACTGATTTGTTTTGAGAGCTAAATCACTGTGAAATTGAAAAGCACTACAAAATTGAAAAGCACTACAAAATCACTACAAAAACACTACTAATCCTAACTTGATCAAGTTTGGATTGTACTACTTTCGACATGCACCACATGCATGTTGCCTTCACTTCAATCCAATCCATGTTCATTTCACCCACTGATATATAATAACTCTTCATGCTCGTGTCATGCATCATCATAATAACAAGTCCTACTAATCATCATCATACAACTTCTACTCGTTATTAATAACAAGTCATACGATCATCATCCTCATAGTCATCGAACCAACCCTACTTAATTGTTCTTAGCACATGATCATCAGTATTAGGTAGGACCTAAATACCCTCTTTAAGGTAAAATAGCATAAAACAATATAGACTCTGACTCTCCATTATGGAGAATGGATATCATCCCGTCTCCAATTCCTGCGCTTCACTTCCTTTTGCTTCCAAGAACCTCCTTACGACTGTCCATACATTTTTTGTTGGGGAACGTTGCATAAAATAAAATTTTCCTACGTTCACCAAGATCCATCTATGAGTTCATCTAGCAACGTGAGAGAGAGAGATGCATCTACATACCACTTGTAGATCGCGTGCGGAAGCGTTCAAGAGAACGGGGTTGAGGGAGTCGTTCTCGTCGTGATCCTATCACCGGAGATCCTAGCGCCGAACGGACGGCACCTCCGCGTTCAACACACGTACGGTCAGCGTGACGTCTCCTCCGTCTTGATCCAGCAAGGGGGAAGGAGAGGTTGATGAAGATCCAGCAGCACGACGGCGTGGTGGTGGATGCAGCAGGACTCCGGCAGGGCTTCGCCAAGCAACTGCGGGAGGAGGAAGAGGTGTAGCAGGGGGAGGGAGGCGCCAAGACTCAGGGTGCGGCTGCCCTCCCTCCCCCTCCTTTATATAGGCCCCCTGGGGGGGGCGGCCCTGGAGATCCAGTCTCCCAAGGGGGCGGTGGCCAAGGGGGGTGGAGTGCCCCCCAAGGCAAGTGGTGCGCCCCCACCCTAGGGTTTCCAACCCTAGGCGCAGGGGGGGCAAGGGGGGGGGGATGCACCAGCCCACTAGGGGCTGGTTCCCCTCCCACTTCAGCCCACGGGGCCCTCCGGGATAGGTGGCCCCACCCGGTGGACCCCCGGGACCCTTCCAGTGGTCCCGGTACAATACCGGGTGACCCCGAAACTTTCCCGATGGCCGAAACAGCACTTTCTATATATAATTCTTTACCTCTGGACCATTCCGGAACTCCTCGTGACGTCCGGGATCTCAGCCGGGACTCCGAACAACATTCAGTTTGCTCACTAGTGCAGAACCGGGCAATAGCACTGGTTCGTAAGGCCCTTTAGTGCCGGTTCCATAACCGGCACTAAAGTGTGGGCACTAAAGGCCCCCCCCCCCCATTTAGTACCGGTTCAGCACGAACCGGTGCTAAAGGGCAACCACGTGGCACAAGCCAGCTCCGGGGGCCTGGAGCCCTTTAGTACCGGTTGGTAAGACCAACCGGTACTATAAGGTTTGGGGGGGGTTTAGTTTTATGATTTCTTTTTCATTTAATTTTGTGTTTCCATTTTAATTCTTTTTCGTTTGCTGGTATTTTACGATACTACACATTGTACACGTTATGCATATATATATATATATATGTTGGGGAACGTAGCAGAAATTCAAAATTTTCCTACGTGTTACCAAGATCTATCTATGGAGAAACCAGCAACGAGGGGAAGGAGAGTGCATCTACATACCCTTGTAGATCGCTAAGCGGAAGCGTTCAAGAGAACGGGGTTGAAGGAGTCGTACTCGTCGTGATCCAAATCACCGGATATCCTAGTGCCAAACGGACGGCACCTCCGCGTTCAACACACGTACAGCCCGATGACGTCTCCCACGCCTTGATCCAGCAAGGAGAGAGGGAGAGGTTGAGGAAGACTCCGTCTAGCAGCAGCACAACGGCGTGGTGGTGATGGAGGAGCGTGGCAATCCAGCAGGGCTTCGCCAAGCACCGCGGGAGAGGAGGAGTAAGAGAGGTAGGGCTGCGCCAATAGAGGGAGAAAACTCATGTGTTGGCAGCCCCAAAACCCTCAAGTATATATAGGGGAGAGGGAGGGGGTGCGCCCCCTCTAGGGTTTCCACCCCAAGGGGTGCGGCTGCCCCAATCCCATCTAAGGGTGGCGGCCAAGGGGGAGAGGTGGGAAACTTGCCCCCCAAGTTAGGTGGAAGCACCCCCTCCCCAAACCCTAGGCGCCTTGGGCCCTTGTGGGGGGGCGCACCAGCCCACCTGGGGCTGGTCCCCTCCCACACTTGGCCCATGCAGCCCCCCGGGGCCGGTGGCCCCACTTGGTGGACCCCCAGGACCCTCCCGGTGGTCCCGGTACGTTACCGATAAAACCCGAAACTTTTCCGGTGACCAAAACAGGACTTCCCATATATAAATCTTTACCTCCGGACCATTCCGGAACTCCTCGTGACGTCCGGGATCTCATCCGGGACTCCGAACAACATTCGGTAACCACATACAAACTTCCTTTATAACCCTAGCGTCATCGAACCTTAAGTGTGTAGACCCTACGGGTTCGGGAACCATGCAGACATGACCGAGACGTTCTCCGGTCAATAACCAACAGCGGGATCTGGATACCCATGTTGGATCCCACATGTTCCACGATGATCTCATCGGATGAACCACGATGTCAAGGACTCAATCAATCCCATATACAATTCGCTTTGTCTAGCGGTATTATACTTGCCCGAGATTCGATCGTCGGTATACCAATATCTTGTTCAGTCTCGTTACCGGCAAGCCTCTTTACTCGTTCCGTAACACAACATCCCGTGATCAACCCCTTGGTCACATTGTGCACATTATGATGATGTCCTACCGAGTGGGCCCAGAGATACCTCTCCGTTTACACGGAGTGACAAATCCCAGTCTCGATTCGTGCCAACCCAACAGACACTTTCGGAGATACCTGTAGTGCACCTTTATAGTCACCCAGTTACGTTGTGACGTTTGGTACACCCAAAGCATTCCTATGGTATCCGGGAGTTGCAAAATCTCATGGTCTAAGGAAAAGATACTTGACATTAGAAAAGCTTTAGCATACGAACTACACGATCTCTATGCTAGGCTTAGGATTGGGTCTTGTCCATCACATCATTCTCCTAATGATGTGATCCCGTTATCAGTGACATCCAATGTCCATGGTCAGGAAACCGTAACCATCTATTGATCAACGAGCTAGTCAACTAGAGGTTTACTAGGGACATGGTGTTGTCTATGTACCCACACATGTATCTGAGTTTCCTATCAATACAATTATAGCATGGATAATAAACGATTATCATGAACAAGGAAATATAATAATAACTAATTTATTATTGCCTCTAGGGCATATTTCCAGCAGTCTCCCACTTGCAGTAGAGTCAATAATCTAGTTCACATCGCCATGTGATTAACACTCACATGTCACATCACCATGTGACCAACATCCAAAGAGTTTACTAGTGTCATTAAACTAGTTCACATCATCATGTGATTAAGACTCAATGAGTTCTGGGGTTTGATCATGTTTTGCTTGAGAGAGAAGTTTTAGTCAAGGGTCTGCAACATTCTGATCCGTATGTACTTCGCAAATCTCTATGTCATATTGTAAATGCTGCTTCCACGCTCCACTTGGAGCTATTCCAAATGGTTGTTCCACTATACGTATCCTGTTTGCTACTTAGAGTCATTCGGATAGGTGTTAAAGCTTGCATCGACGTAACCCTTTACTCGAACTCTTTATCACCTCCATAATCGAGAAACATATCCTTATTCCTCTAAGGATAATTTTGACCGCTATCTGATGATCCACTCCTTGATCACCTTTGTACCCTCTTGCCAGACATGTGGCAAGGTACACATCAGGTGCGGTACTTAGCATAGCATACTGTAGAGCCTACGTCTAAAGCATAGGGGACGACCTTCGTCCTTCCTCTCTTTTCTGTCGTGGTCGAGCTTTAAGTCTTAACTTCATACCTTACAACTCAGCCAAGAACTCCTTCTTTGACTGATCCATCTTGAACACCTTCAAGATCATGTCAAGGTATGTGCTCATTTGAAAGTACCATTTAGCGTTTTTTGATCTATCCTCATAGATCTTGATGCTCAATGTTCAAGTAGCTTAATCCAGGTTTTCTATTGAAAAACACTTTTCAAATAACCCTATATGCTTTCCAGAAATTCTACATCATTTCTGATCAACAATATGTCAACAACATATATTCATCAGAAATTCTATAGTGCTCCCACTCACTTCTTTGGAAATACAAGTTTCTTATAAACTTTGTATAAACTCAAAATCTTTGATCATCTCATCAAAGTGTACATTCCAACTCCGAGATGCTTACTCCAGTCCTTAGAAGGATTGCTGGAGCTTTGCATACCTTTTAGCATCCTTAGGATCGACAAAACCTTTTTGATTGTATCACATACAACCTTTCCTTACAAAACTGATAAGGAAACTTGTTTTGACATCCATCTGCCAGATTTCATAAATGCAGCTAATGTTAACATGATTCCGACGGACTTAAGCATCGCTACAGATGAGAAAATCTCATCGTAGTCAACTCCTTGAACTTGTGAAAAACTCTTCGCCACAAGTCGAGCTTCATAGACGGTGACATTACCGTCCACGTCCGTCTTCTTCTTAAAGACCCATTTATCTCAATGGCTTGCCGATCATCGGGCAAGTCCACTAAAGTCCAATGTTTTGTTATGATACATGGATCCTATCTCGGATTTCATGTGCTTCTCCATAGCTCGTAGGTTCATTGTTGTCTAGCAACATGACCTGCAAGACAGGGTCACCATACCACTCCGAAGCAGTACGCGTCCTTGTCGTCCTACGAGGTTCGGTAGTGACTTGATTTGAAGTTTCATGATCACTATCATAAGCTTCTACTTCAATTGGTGTAGGTGCCACAGGAACAACTTCCTGTGCCCTGCTACACACACTAGTTGAAGTGATGGTTCAATAACCTCATCAAGTCTCCACCATCCTCCCACTCAACTTTTCGAGACAAACTTTTCCTCGAGAAAGGACCCGATTCAAGAAACAATCCTTATTGCTTTCGGATCTGAATTAGGAGGTATACCCAACTATTTTGGGTGTCCTATGAAGATGCATTTTATCCTCTTTGGGTTTGAGCTTATCAACCTGAAACTTTTTCACATAAGCGTCGCAGCCCCAAACTTTCAAGAAACGGCAGCTTAGGTTTCTCCAAACCACAGTTCAAACGGTGTCGTCTCAACGGAATTATGTGGTGCCCTATTTAAAGTGAGTGCGGTTGTCTCTAATGCCTAACCCATGAATGATAGTGGTAATTCGATAAGAGACATCATGGTATGCACCATATCCAATAGGGTGCAACTATGATGTTCGGACACACCATCACACTATGGTGTTCCAGGTGGTATTGGTTGTGAAACAATTTCCACAATGTCTTAATTTTGTGCCAAAGCTTGTAACTCAGATACTCATCTCTATGATCATATCATAGACATTTTATCCTCTTGTCACAATGACCTTCAACTTCACTCTGAAATTACTTGAACCATTCAATAATTCAGACTTGTGTTTCATCAAGCAAATATATAGTATCTACTTAAATCATCTGTGAAGTAAAACATAACGATATTCACTGCATGCCTCAGCACTCATTGGACTGCACACATCAAAGTGTGTTACTTCCAACAAGTTACTATCTTGTTCCATCTTGCTGAAAACGAGGCTTTTCAGTCATCTTGCCTATATGGTATGATTTGCATATCTCAAGTGATTCAAAATCAAGTGAGTCCAAACGATCCATCTGCATGGAGTTTCTTCATGCATATACACCAATAGACATGGTTTGCATGTCTCAAACTTTTCAAAAAACGAATGAGGCCAAAGATCCATCAACATGGAGCTTCTTCATGCGTATTATACCAATATGACTTACATGGCATTGCCACAAGTAAGTGGTACTATCATTACTATCTTATATCTTTTGGCATGAAAATGTGTATCACTACGATCGAGATTCAATAAACCATTCCTTTAGTTGCAAGACCATTGAAGGTATTATTCAAATAGAGTAACCATTATTCTCCTTAAATGAATAACCGTATTGCGATAGACATAATCCAATCATGTCTATGCTCAACGCAAACACCAAATGACAATTATTCAGGTTTAATACTAATCTTGATGGTAGAGGGAGCGGGCGATGTTTGATCACATCAACCTTGGAAAGACTTCCAACACACATCGTCATCTCACCTTTAGCTAGTCTCCGTTTATTCCATAGCTCTTTCTTTCAAGTTACTAACACTTAGCAACCGAACCGGTATCTAATACCCTGGTGCTACTAGGAGTACTAGTAAAGTACACATTAACACAATGTATATCCAATATACTTCTATCAACCTTGCCAGCCTTCTCATCTACCAAGTATCTAGGGTAATTCTGCTCGAGTTGTTGTTCCCCTTATTATAGAAGCACTCAGTCTCGGGTTAAGGTTCAACCTTGGGTTTCTTCACTGGAGCAGCAGCTGATTTGCCGTTTCATGAAGTATCCCTTCTTGCCCTTGCCCTTCTTGAAACTAGTGGTTTCACCAACCATCAACAATTGATGCTCCTTCTTGATTTCTACTTTCGCGGTGTCAGACATCGTGAATACCTCAAAGATCATCTATCCCTGATATGTTATAGTTCATCATGAAGCTCTAGCAGCTTGGTGGCAATGATTTTGGAGAAACATCACTATCTCATCTGGAAGATCAACTCCCACTCGATTCAAGTGATTGTTGCACTTAGACAATCTGAGCACAAGCTCAACGATTGAGCTTTTCTCCCTTAGTTTGTAGGCTAAGAAAATCGTCGGAGGTCTTATACCTCTTGACGCGGGCACGAGCCTGAAATCCCAATTTCAGCCCTCGAAACATCTCATATGTTCTGCGACGTTTCAAAAAGATCTTTGGTGCCTCAACTCTAAACCGTTTAACTGAACTATCACGTAGTTATCAAAACGTGTATGGCCGATGTTCGCAACATCCACAAACAACGTTTGGGGTTCAGCACACTGAGCGGTGCATTAAGGACATAAGCTTTCTACTGTCCGCATAATCGCTACTGTCAACTGTCAACTATATTTTCTCTAGGAACATATCTAAACAGTGGAACTAAAGCGTGAGCTTACGACATAATTTGCAAAGATCTTTTGACTATATTCAGGATAATTAAGTTCATCTTATGAACTCCCACTCAGATAGACATCCCTCTAGTCATCTAAGTGATTACATGATCCGAGTCAACTAGGCCGTGTCTGATCATCACGTGAGACGGACTAGTCATCATCGGTGAACATCTTCATGTTGATCGTATCTACTATACGACTCATGCTCGACCTTTCGGTCTCTGTGTTCCGAGGCCATGTCTGTACATGCTAGGCTCGTCAAGTTAACCCTAAGTGTTTCGCGTGTGTAAATCTGTCTTACACCCGTTGTATGTGAACGTAAGGATCCATCACACCCGATCATCACGTGGTGCTTAGAAACGACGAACTTTCGCAACTGTGCATAGTTAGGGGGAACACTTTCTTGAAATTTTAATGAGGGATTATCTTATTTACTACCGTCGTTCTAAGCAAATAAGATGCATAAACATGATAAACATCACATGCAATCAAATAGTGACATGATATGGCCAATATCATATTGCTCCTTTTGATCTCCATCTTCGGGGCTCCATGATCATCATCGTCACCGGCATGACACCATGATCTCCATCATCATGATCTCCATCATCGTGTCTCCATGAAGTTGTCTCGCCAACTTATTGCTTCTACTACTATGGCTACCGATTAGCAATAAAGTAAAGTAATTACATGGCGTTGTTCAATGACACGCAGGTCATACAATAAATAAAGACAACTCCTATGGATCCTGCCGGTTGTCATACAAATTGACATGCAAGTCGTGATTCCTATTACAAGAACATGATCAATCTCATACATCACATATCATTCATCACATTCTTCTTGGCCATATCACATCACATAGCATACCCTGCAAAAACAAGTTAGACGTCCTCTAATTGTTGTTTGCATGTTTTACGTGGCTGCTATGGGTTTCTAGCAAGAACGTGTCTTACCTACACAAAACCACAACGTGATATGCCAATTGCTATTTACCCTTCATAAGGACCCTTTTCATCGAATCCGTTCCGACTAAAGTGGGAGAGACTAGCACCCGCTAGCCACCTTATGCACCAAGTGCATGTCAATCGGTGGAACCTATCTCACGTAAGTGTACGTGTAAGGTCGGTCTGGGCCGCTTCATCCCACAATACCGTCGAAACAAGATTGGACTAGTAACGGTAAGCATATTGAACAAAATCAACGCCCACAACTACTTTGTGTTCTACTCGTGCAAAGAATCTACGCAATAGACCTAGCTCATGATGCCACTGTTGGGGAACGTATCAGAAATTCAAAATTTTCCTACGTGTCACCAAGATCTATCTATGGATAAACCAGCAACGAGGGGAAGGAGAGTGCATCTACATACCCTTGTAGATCGCTAAGCGGAAGCATTCAAGAGAACGGGGTTGAAGGAGTCGTACTCGTCGTGATCCAAATCACCGGAGATCCTAGTGCCGAACGGACGGCACCTCCGCGTTCAACACACGTACAGCCCGATGACGTCTCCCACGCCTTGATCCAGCAAGGAGAGAGGGAGAGGTTGAGGAAGACTCCGTCCAGCAGCAGCACAACGGCGTGGTGGTGATGGAGGAGCGTGGCAATCCAGCAGGGCTTCGCCAAGCACCGCGGGAGAGGAGGAGTAAGAGAGGTAGGGCTGCGCCAATAGAGGGAGAAAACTCATGTGTTGGCAGCCCCAAAACCCTCAAGTATGTATAAGGGAGAGGGAGGGGGGTGCGCCCCCTCTAGGTTTTCCACCCCAAGGGGTGCGGCTGCCCCAATCCCATCTAAGGGTGGCGGCCAAGGGGGGAGAGGGGGGAAACTTGCCCCCCAAGTTAGGTGGAAGCAGCCCCTCCCCAAACCCTAGGCGCCTTGGGCCCTTGTGGGGGGGCGCTCCAGCCCACCTGGGGCTGGTCCCTTCCCACACTTGGCCCATGCAGCCCCCCGGGGCCGGTGGCCCCACTTGGTGGACCCCCGGGACCCTCCCGGTGGTCCTGGTACGTTACCGATAAAACCCGAAACTTTTCCGGTGACCAAAACAGGACTTCCCATATATAAATCTTTACCTCCGGACCATTCCGGAACTCCTCGTGACATCCGGGATCTCATCCGGGACTCCGAACAATATTCGGTAACCACATACAAACTTCCTTTATAACCCTAGCATCATCGAACCTTAAGTGTGTAGACCCTACGGGTTCGGGAACCATGCAGACATGACCGAGACGTTCTCCGGTCAATAACCAACAGCGGGATCTGGATACCCATGTTGGCTCCGACATGTTCCACGATGATCTCATCGGATGAACCACGATGTCAAGGATTCAATCAATCCCGTATACAATTCCCTTTGTCTAGCGGTATTATACTTGCCCGAGATTCGATCGTCGGTATACCGATACCTTGTTCAGTCTCGTTACCGGCAAGTCTCTTTACTCATTCCGTAAAACATCATCCCGTGATCAACCCCTTGGTCACATTCTGCACATTATGATGATGTCCTACCGAGTGGGCCCAGAGATACCTCTCTGTTTACACGGAGTGACAAATCCCAGTCTCGATTCATGCCAACCCAACAGACACTTTCGGAGATACCTGTAGTGCACCTTTATAGTCACCCAGTTACGTTGTGACGTTTGGTACACCCAAAACATTCCTACGGTATCCGGGAGTTGCACAATCTCATGGTCTAAGGAAAAGATACTTGACATTAGAAAAGCTTTAGCATATGAACTACACGATCTCTATGCTAGGCTTAGGATTGGGTCTTGTCCATCACATCATTCTCCTAATGATGTGATCCCGTTATCAGTGACATCCAATGTCCATGGTCAGGAAACCGTAACCATCTATTGATCAACGAGCTAGTCAACTAGAGGCTTACTAGGGACATGGTGTTGTCTATGTACCCACACATGTATCTGAGTTTCCTATCAATAGAATTATAGCATGGATAATAAATGATTATCATCAACAAGGAAATATAATAATAACTAATTTATTATTGCCTCTAGGGCATATTTCCAGAAATATATATATAAATAGAATTTCTAGTAGAACCAATCATGCATATATATATCATCAATGTCTCACAAACCACCATATTAATTAATTCACACATACACACATGTATAGCTATATACAATTTCTCCTACATATGCATGTTGCCTTCGGAGCCAGTGGCATTAGCCTAATTGGTGCCTTCGGAGCACGATGACAATTGGAAGTGGTTTTCATGGGGGCGGTAGCGGGTAATAGTATTCTCCCTTCGGATTTATGACCTGGTTGAGCAAAAATCCCGCTATTTCCTCTTGAAGTGCTTCTACGCGCTCCGTTTCTAGGAGCTTCTCCCGCACCTCTCTGAACTGTTAAGAAGGAGATCAATATGCATGTGTATTAGTTGTGTGACTAGATATCGATAATGGTGTAAAAATTGTGAATAGTGTTCTGACAAGCGTACCCATTCCTGTCTTTGAGATATGCTCCCTTCGGACGCCATCATGCGAATGTTCTCGCAAACACAGAATGCACACAGATCAGTCCCCTGCGCCTGCTTCAGGGCCTTTACGAGAATGGAATTTGATCAGATAATAATTAATCAAGCATGATAATTAAAGAGATGGCAGCTAGCTAGCTAGCTAGTACTACTTAATTACTTACCTTGGGTCGAAACCATTGAAGCTTTTTTTTCCATTCGCCTTCCATGACGCTGATGAACCTTGCCCAAGCCCTGCCCGCCGACAAAGAAAATGAATAAAGGGGTTATTAAATAGTTCATATCATGAAATGACAAACTAAATAGGCCGAGATATATAGTTAATAATAATTGAAAATACCTGTTGACTATCCCAAACAAGATGTTATAGTCGGTTTTAACTTTGAGTAGTGAGTCCAGTATTTCAACTGTTCCGTCGTCAACTTTAATGATACACAAGACCAAGTGAAATCTGCATGCACACACGTTTGCATGTCTTAATTAAGCGGGCATATGTAGGCAAAAACATGTAGCTAGCTAGTAGGCAAAAACAGAGAATTTGTAGTACAAGACAGCGTGACTCACTGGAAGTTGTAAGGAAGTAGTATATCTTCATTGTATTTGAGGCGCTTCAAGAACTCTAGCATGTTGTCCTCTACGGCCTTTTGATGATGTGGATTTATCCGCCATGTGTATTCATTAACGGTGTTTGGGTCAATGAACCCAAAGCCAAAGCGTCCACCTTTTCTCATTTCATACATCTTCATCCTGCATAATACCACAGAAAAGAATATAATGAGGATAATTACAGGTAATGATTGATCAAAAGGATCACTACAGCTAGCTTGAGACTTAAATTACAAAAAGAAATCATTTACAAACAATAGCAACTGACGATAGATTTGTCGAGTGCGTCTTGATTGTATAACTGAAACAGTTCAGAATACTCAACGGACAGAGCTTTCTCATGGAAGTAATGATCCTCCTTGACATTCACCATGAGGGACAATCGATCTGAAATCTTGGTAATGTTCATGTACCATTGATGCAATTCATACATTCTCGTTGGGAGGTTCTTGACCTTGTCTGGCTCAACCAACGGTTGGCCCCGAACATATTTCCGTTTTATTTCATCCTCTCTAAGCACAGACATGGGCTCGATCTCGAGGAGTTGTCCAACAGTGATGTTGAGAACTTCAGCCTGCATTATATGGTCCTTGGTTATTACCACATTACCCACCTCAGGAACGTAAACTGTTTGCCCACAATAATATTGGGCGCGCGTACTGTCACGTGTTGTTGGCACAACAAGCGAGGGGATCGATTGCGCCGCCTGTTCTCCCAGCTGGGGAATGATTTTCCCGCATTTTTTGACAGCTGCTTGTTGTTTGCTCGATCCCGAGCTCGCCTCCTTAAGTAGACGTGCTCGATTTAACTTCCTGATGTGGCGCTCATAGTCTGTGTCAACAGGCTTGGGAGCTGGTGGTTGAGCCATACGAATGAAGTGGTCAATCGTTTCCTCAGGCACTTTCTCCCTTGGCGGCGGTGGCGGTTTCGGTGCAAAATGGGCTTCCACCTCGGCCTTCGATATGGCTGCGATTTCCTCCTCGGACTTGTCATAAGGCCTCTGCGGAAGAGGCTTGAGGCTTGGACCATATTTATATCGCTTGCCTTCGCCTGTACTTCCTGTACTACCTCGACTCATATCTCTATGCACCATAGCTGCGGGGTGTCTCTTCTACGATTGCTGAGGTGGTGGAGACGGCTGACGGGGCTGAGTTGGACGAGGAGGAGTGGCCTGAAGCTGTGCCGGACTTGGAGGAGTGGCCTGAGGTTGTGCCGGACTTGGAGGAGGAGTGGACGTCTGACGCTGTGGCGGACTTGGAGGAGGAGGAGTGGCCTGACACTTTGCCGGACTTGGTGGACTTGCAGGAGCGGGAGTCTGCCGACTCGGTGGTGGACTTCGACGAGGAGTTGGCTGACGCGGTGTCGGTGGCCTTCGAAAGATGATGCAATCCTTTTTCCATAGGATGATACGATGGTTTGCCTCTCCGAGAAAGTGCTCGTCGTCACCTCCAGGAATGTCAAGCTCTAGCTCCGAATATGGGTCCACCACCTCATCAACCAACACACGAGCATAGCCCGCTGGAATTGGGTTGCAATGGAAGGTTGCCTCGGGGGGATTTGTAAAAGCAACGGCGTCCGCCACCTTCATGGATATGTTCTTCATTTTGACGTGTAGCTCGCAGCTAGTGTTCTCCGTGATGTCATCCACGGGGTATCTACCCAGCATTGCGTCGTCCGGGGCGGAACCCACGCTGCTTCTCGGCATGGATGGGGCGGTGCTATCCAATGCTGGATCATTCGCTAGCTGCTGCAGCTACTGAGACCTCCTTTGCTGGGTAAGTGAGTCGATCTGCTCCTGCTGCCGCTGGAATTTGACTGCCAATTCCGCTTGACTTGCTTCTAGGCCTTGAAGGCGTTCATAGTCCCGCTTCCTCTGCTCCTCCTCCATCTTCCTCTTCTTCTCCTCCGCAATCTTCTTTCTCGCACGGGTTCTGTAGTCGGTGTTCCAGTCTGAAAACCCCTCATACCACGGAATAGCGCCCTTGCCTCGTGTTCTTCCCGGGTGTTCAGGATTTCCCAGGGCACGCGTAAGCTCGTCGTTCTCTCTGTTGGGCTAGAACACGGGGCCGGGTTCCTCATCAAGCGGCGCGCCCCTCCAGGCAGCACCTCCCAGTGCCAGCCCGGCGGAGCCCAGTCCCGGACATGGGTCAGCCAGACGTCGTCGCGGAAGGGTCGACAGTGAGGATGCGGGCCGGGCATCGTCGAGAACAAATACTAGCTATATGGCCGCAAAAGGTAACATTATTTTTAATGATTGGATTTTGATAACTAACATTTCTATATAACACTAATTATGCTATCATTGCATATGTCAAAATTCTATATGCTATTTCATACTAATTAAGCATCTAACACTAAAAACAGAAAAAACAACTTCTATACATCCATTAAAAAACAGAAAAACAACATTATATAAAAAAATTCCATACTAATTAAACACTAATTATATCCATCTAACATGCATTCATACATATATACTAGTGAAAAAACAATAATCTAAAAAATCTAAACTAATTAAACATACAAAATACGTATATACTAATATATACATGCATTCATACATACATATATATATATATATGTGTGTGTGTGTGTGTGTGTTCATCATGCTTGTGTGTGTGTATGGGCTCGGGGAGGGGCGGCGCCCATGGTGGCCGCCGGGGGCGAGGGAGAGGGGTTAGAGGGGGAGAGCTCACAGCGGGGCGACGGCGACGGCGAGGCGACGACCGGGGGCAGCGACGGGCCGGAGCGTGATGCGGGGGCGGCGACGCAGGGACGGCGCGACAGGGACGGGCCCGGGGCGGCGACGGGGACGGGGGTGGCGACGGGGACGGGGGCGGCGACGGCGACGGGGAAACAGAGGAAGAAACAGAGGAAGAATGAAAATTTTCGAAGTGTTGTATATATAGAAGGCACCTTTAGTACCGGTTGGAGCCACCAACCGGTACTAAAGGCCAGTTTTGGCCAGCCCAAGCGGCGGGAAGCGACCCCATTTAGTACCGGGTGGTGGCACAAACCGGTACTAAAGGCACCTCCTTTAGTACCGGTTTGTGCCACGACCCGGTACTAAAGGGGGTGCGCTGGCGCAGGTGCGGTGCGGCAAGTTTAGTCCCACCTCGCTAGCCGAGGGGCGACCGCACTGGTTTATAAACCCCCGTGTGGTCGCTCTCTCGAGCTCCTCTCCAAAGCAGGCTTACTGGGCCTACGTGTTCTTTCCTGCTCTGTGGGCCCACTTGGCCTTTGCGGGCCTGCATCCTGGCCCAACGACAGGTTGGGTTTCTAGTCGTATGCAGGCCGCTCAGGCCTAGTAGGCGGGCTTCTTTTATTTATTTTTTTGCTTTTTTTTATTTTTGTGTTGATTTTTTTGTGTATTTAGAGTTTCTTTGTGAATATTTTTGCTTTAGGTACAAAAAATTACAAACTTTCTGTTAGTGCCCGTAGTTTTCAAATTTGAATAGTTTAAATTTTGAATTATTTGAAATTAGTGGGAATCACTAGTTTGTGAATAACTTAACTTTAAAAATCAGTAAAGGCATGAAAGAATTTGTTTGCACATAAAATTTCTTCGCGTTTCAAATGCCAAAACACATAACTACCCTAACTATTACAGAGATTCCCCTCTGGGTGTGAAACACAGAAGAAAGTGATGATAGTGAAGTCGGTCACATCCCAGATCTTTGGGTGTGAAACTTTTTCTTCGCGTGTGTCCCTTTGCGCCGTAACCATGGAAAATCTTCATCATTTAACGGGATGCTCGGGTCAATATTCACTGTGAATGGAGCAATTTCATCAAACTTTTCATAATCTTCTGACTTGTCTGTCTTGTCATACACTCCCACGATGTTTCTCTTCCCAGAAAGAACTATGTGCCGCTTTGGCTCATCGTACGATGCATTCGCTTCCTTATCTTTTCTTTTTCTTGGCTTGGTAGACATGTCCTTCACATAGAAAACATGTGCCACATCATTGGCTAGGACGAATGGTTCGTCTGCATACGCAAGATTGTTGAGATCCACTGTTGTCATTCCGTACTGCGGGTCTTCCGTTACCCCGCCTCGTGTCATATTGACCCATTTGCACCGAAACAAAGGGACCTTTAAACCACGTCGATAGTCAAGTTCCCATATGTCCTGTATATAACCATAATATGTTTCCTTTCCCGTCTTGGTTTCTGCATCAAAGCGGACAACACTATTTTGGTTGGTGCTCTTCTTATCTTGGGCGATCGTGTAAAATGTATTACCATTTATCTCGTACCCTTTGAAAGTCATTATATTCGAAGATGGTAACTGGGACAGCAAGTACAGGTCATCTTCAATAGAGGTGTCATGCATGGTACGTTTCTGCAACCAGCTGGCGAAACTCCTGGTTTGTTCACGTGTAATCCAGTCATCAGACCGCTCCGGGTGTTTGGAGCGTAGCAAATTCTTGTGTTCATCCATATACGGAGCCACCAAGGCGGAATTCTGTAGAACTGTGTAGTGTGCTTCAGTTAGAGAATGTCCGTCCATACATATTATTTGTTCCCCTCCTAGCGTGCCTTTTCCATCCAGTCTGCCCTTATGCCGCGATTCAGGAACACCAATCGGCTTAAGGTCAGGAATAAAGTCAATACAAACCTCAATGACCTCCTCATTTTGATGGCCCTTGGAGATGCTTCCTTCTGGCCTAGCACGGTTATGAACATATTTCTTTAAGACTCCCATGAACCTCTCAAAGGGGAACATATTGTGTAGAAATACAGGACCCAAAACGTTAATCTCTTCGCATAGGTGAACTAGGACGTGCGTCATGATGTTGAAGAAGGATGGTGGGAACACCACCTCGAAACTGACAAGACATTGCACCAAATCATTCTGTAACCTTGGTATGATTTCTGGATCGATTACCTTCTGAGAGATTGCATTGAGAAATGCACATAGCTTCACAATGGTTAATCGAACATTTTCCGGTAGAAGCCCCCTCAATGCAACCGGAAGCAGTTGCGTCATAATCACGTGGCAGTCATGAGACTTTAGGTTCTGGAACTTTTTCTCTGCCATGTTTATTATTCCCTTTATATTCGACGAGAAGCCAGACGGTACCTTAATACTGAGCAGGCATTCAAAGAAGATTTCCTTCTCTTCTTTGGTAAGAGCGTAGCTTGCATGACCCTGATGTATGCCGTCTTCTCCGTGCATACGTTGCTGGTCCTCCCGTGCCTCTGGTGTATCTTTTGTCTTCCCATACACGCCTAAGAAGCCAAGCAGGGTCACGCAAAGATTCTTCATCACGTGCATCACGTCGATTGCGGAGCGGACCTCTAGGTCTTTCCAATATGGAAGGTCCCAAAATATAGATTTCTTCTTCCACATGGGTGCGCGTCCGTCAGCGTCCTTCGGAACAGGTTCTCCGCCAGGACCCTTTCCAAATATCACCTTCAAATCCTTGACCATATCATGTACATCAGCACTAGTACGGTGGCGAGGCTTCGTCCGATGATCCCCCTCACCTTTGAAATGCTTGCCTTTCTTTCTTACGGGATGCCTGCTCAGAAGAAATCGACAATGTCCCAGGTACACATTCTTCTTACAACTATTCAAATATATACTGTCGGTATCATCCAAACAGTGCGTGCATCCGCGGTATCCCTTGTTTGTCTGACCTGAAAGGTTACTGAGAGCAGGCCAATCATTGATGGTCACAAAAAGCAACGCCTTTAGGTCAAATTCTTCCCCCATGTGCTCATTCCACGCACGTACACCTGTTCCATTCCACAATTGTAAGAGTTCTTCAACTAATGGCCTTAGGTACACATCAATGTCGTTGCCGGGTTGCTTAGGGCCTTGGATGAGCACTGGCATCATAATGAACTTCCGCTTCATGCACAACCAAGGAGGAAGGTTATACAAACATAGAGTCACAGGCCAGGTGCTATGGTTGCTGCTTTGCTCCCCAAAAGGATTAATGCCATCTGCGCTTAGACCAAACCATACGCTCCTTGCGTCATCTGCAAACTCCTTCCCGTACTTTCTTTCAATTTTTCTCCACTGCGACCCGTCAGCGGGTACTCTCAACTTTCCGTCTTTCTTACGGTCTTCTCTGTGCCATCACATCGCCTTGGCATGCTCTTTGTTTTGGAACAAACGTTTCAACCGTGGTATTATAGGAGAATACCACATCACCTTGGCAGGAATCTTCTTCCTGGGGCGCTCGCCCTCGACATCACCAGGGTCATCGCGGCTGATCTTATAGCACAATGCACCACATACCGGGCAAGCGTTCAAATCCTCGTACTCACCGCGGTAGAGGATGCAATCATTAGGGCATGCATGTATCTTCTGCACCTTTAACCCTAGAGGGCAGACAACCTTCTTTGCTTCGTACGTACTCTCGGGCAATTCATTGTCCTTTGGAAGCATATCCTTTATCATTACCAGCAACTTTCCAAATCCCTTGTCAGATACACCATTCTCTGCCTTCCATTGCAGCAATTCCAGTGTGGTGCCCAGCTTTTTCTTGTCACCTACGCAATTCGGGTACAACAATTTTTTGTGATCCTCTAACATGCGCTGCAACATCTTCTTCTCCAAATCACTTGCGCAGTTTCTCTTTGCATCGGCAATGGCCCGACCTAGATCATCAACGGGCTCATCTAATGCCTCTTCTTCAGCTTCTTCCCGCATTGCCGGCTCAGCTTATTCCCACATTACCGGCTCATCTTCCCCCATTGTTGTATCATCGTATTCAGGGAACCCATGGCCAGGATAGCTGTCGTCGTCCTCTTCTTCTTCATTGTCTTCCATCATAACCCCTCTTTCTCCGTGCTTGGTCCAAACATTATAGTGGGGCATGAAACCGGACTCAAACAGGTGGACGTGAATGGTTCTTGACGTAGAGTAACTGCAACCATTCTTACAGCCAGCACATGGACAAGGCATAAAACCATCCGCCCGCTTGTTTGCCTCAGCCGCTAGCAGAAAAGTATGCACGCCCTCAACGAACTGGGGAGAGCATCGATCATCGTACAACCATTGCCGGCTCATCTTCATTACACAACACCGAATAGACCAAATTAATACAAGTTCATACATAAAGTTCATACAACACTTGAATGCAACAAACAAATAATTCTGTAGCTAAAGCATTTAAATGCAACAACAAATGCGATCAAGATCGCAAGTAAGGTAAGAATTGATCCAACAGCATAATGATACCAAGCCTCACTATCGATGGCATATTTTCTAATCTTTCTAATCTTCAAGCGCATTTTCTGCATCTTGATCTTGTGATCATCGACGACATCGGCAACATGCAACTCCAATTCCATCTTCTCCCCCACAATTCTTTTCAATTTTTCTTTCAAGTACTCGTTTTCTCTTTCAACTAAATTTAACCTCTCGACAATAGGGTCGGTTGGAATTTCTGGTTCACATACCTCCTAGATAAAAATATCTATGTCAACTTGATGGGCATAATTTGTCATAAACACGAAATGCAACAAATAGTTTTAAAAGAGAATATACCACATCCGAATCATAACAAGGATGAGGGCCGACGGGGACGGATATCAAAACCATGGCACTATGTATAACAAACAACGTACGGGTAAGATAATTATTATACGAGTAACTATATATCCAAAGCACACAAACATCAATTTTTTATATAAAATTTCATGAACAAGAGGCTCACCACAAGGTGGTGCCGGCGACGGGACGGTGCGGGCGATCGATGGTGGTTACGACGGAGATTTAGAAAGCACTAAGTAAACCACACCTACATATGCAAACTAAGTGTTATTTTGACCTCAAATTGCATATAAATCAAATACTACCACATATAATTCCTCCCAAATTACTAAAACCCACAATTAATCACTATATAAACCAATGCAAGAGCTAATCTAGCAATGAGAGATGAAAGGACAAAGTTGCTAACCTTGGTGATCATTTGAATGGATGAGGGCCTGCAAATCTTGACAAATTTGGGGCAAATTTTGTGATGAACTCGAGAGGAAGAAGGGAAGAACAGAGGAGAGGGAGAGGGGAAAGGGGGAAGAACAGAGTGCGGGTGGACGAAGGGTTTATATAGGACGACCTTTAGTACCGGTTCGTGCCACGAACCGGTACTAAAGGTGCTGGAAGGGCCCCACTCTGACAACATCCTGCCACCACTTTCTTTACTACCGGTTCGTGGCACGAACTGGTGCTAAAGGTTCGCCACGAACCGGTACTAAAGAGCTCCTCCCGCCTAGCCATTGGAACCGGCACTAATGGACACATTAGTGTCGGTTCTGTTACAAACCGGGACTAATGTGTCTCACATTTGACCCTTTTTCTACTAGTGGCTGCATACTCATATTCATACAACCCTAGCGTCACCGAACCTTAAGTGTGTAGACCCTACGGGTTCGGGAGACATGTAGACATGACCGAGACGGCTCTCCGGTTAATAACCAACAGCAGGATCTCGATACCCATGTTGGCTCCCACATACTCCTCGATGATCTCATCGGATGAACCACGATGTCAAGGATTCAAGCAACCCCGTATACAATTCCCTTTGTCAATCGGTATGTTACTTGCCCGAGATTCGATCGTCGGTATCCCAATACCTCGTTCAATCTCGTTACCGGCAAGTCACTTTACTCGTACCGTAATGCATGATCCCGTGACCAGACACTTGGTCACTTTGAGCTCATTATGATGATGCACTACCGAGTGGGCCCAGTGATACCTATCCGTAATACAGAGTGACAAATCCCAGTCTCGATCCGTGTCAACCCAACAGACACTTTCGGAGATACCTGTAGTGCACCTTTATAGTCACCCAGTTACGTTGTGACCTTTGGTACACCCAAAGCACTCCTACGGTATCCGGGAGTTACACGATCTCATGGTCTAAGGAAGAGGTACTTGACATTGGAAAAGCTCTAGCCAAACGAACTACACGATCTTGTGCTATGCTTAGGATTGGGTCTTGTCCATCACATCATTCTCCTAATGATGTGATCCCATTATCAATGACATCCAATGTCCATAGTCAGGAAACCATGACTATCTGTTGATCAACGAGCTAGTCAACTAGAGGCTTACTAGGGACATGTTGTGGTCTAAGTATTCACACGTGTATTACGATTTCTGGATAATACAATTATAGCATGAATAAAAGACAACTATCATGAACAAAGAAATATAATAATAATCCTTTTATTATTGCCTCTAGGGCATATTTCCAACAGTCTCCCACTTGCACTAGAGTCAATAATCTAGTTACATTGTGATGTATCGAACACCCATAGAGTTCTGGTGTTGATCATGTTTTGCTCGCGGAAGAGGTTTAGTCAACAGATCTGCGACATTCAGATCCGTATGTACTTTGCAAATATCTATGTCTCCATCTTGAACATTTTCATGGATGGAGTTGAAACGACGCTTGATGTGCCTGGTCTTCTTGTGAAACCTGGGCTCCTTGGCAAGGGCAATAGCTCCAGTGTTGTCACAGAAGAGGGTGATTGTCCCCGACGCATTGGGTATGACTCCTAGGTCGGTGATGAACTCCTTCATCCATATTGCTTCATGCGCTGCCTCCGAGGCTGCCATGTACTCCGCTTCACATGTAGATCCCGCCACGACTCTTTGCTTGCAACTGCACCAGCTTACTGCTCCACGATTCAACATAAACACGTATCCGGTTTGTAACTTAGAGTCATCCAGATCTGTGCCGAAGCTAGCATCGACGTAATCCTTTACGACGAGCTCTTCGTCAACTCCATAAACGAGAAACATGTCCTTTGTCCTTTTCAGGTACTTCAGGATATTCTTGACCGCTGTCCAGTGTTCCTTGCCAGGATTACTTTGGTACCTTCCTACCAAACTTATGGCAAGGTTTACATCAGATCTGGTACACAGCATGGCATACATAATAGATCCTATGACTGAGGCATAGGGGATGACACTCATCTCTTCTTTATCTTTTGCCGTGGTCGGGCATTGAGCCGAGCTCAATCTCACACCTTGCAATACAGGCAAGAACCCTTTCTTGGACTGATCCATTTTGAACTCCTTCAAAATCTTATCAAGGTATGTGCTTTGTGAAAGACCTATGAGGCGTCTCAATCTATCCCTATAGATCTTGATGCCTAATATGTAAGCAGCTTCTCCAGGGTCCTTCATTGAAAAACACTTATTCAAGTAGGCCTTAATGCTGTCCAAGAATTCTATATCATTTCCCATCAAAAGTATGTCATCCACATATAATATGAGAAATGCTACAGAGCTCCCACTCACTTTCTTGTAAACGCAGGCTTCTCCATAAGTCTGCATAAACCCAAACGCTTTGATCATCTCATCAAAGCGAATGTTCCAACTCCGAGATGCTTGCACCAGCCCATAAATGGATCGCTGGAGCTTGCATACTTTGTTAGCATTATTAGGATCGACAAAACCTTCTGGCTGCATCATATACAGCTCTTCCTTAAGATAACCGTTAAGGATTGCCGTTTTGACGTCCATCTGCCATATCTCATAATCATAGTGTGTGGCAATTGCTAACATGATTCGGACGGACTTAAGCTTCGCTACGGGAGAGAAAGTCTCATCATAGTCAACCCCTTGAACTTGTCGATAACCCTTAGCGACAAGTCTAGCTTTATAGATGGTAACATTACCATCTGCGTCCGTCTTCTTCTTAAAGATCCATTTGTTTTCTATCGCTCGCCGATCATTGGGCAAGTCAGTCAAAGTCCATACTTTGTTTTCATACATGGATTCTATCTTGGATTGCATGGCTTCTAGCCATTTGTTGGAATCTGGGCCCACCATTGCTTCTTCATAGTTTGAAGGTTCACCGTTGTCTAACAACATGATTTCCAGGACAGGGTTGCCATACCACTCTCGTGTGGAACGTGTCCTTGTGGACCTACGAAGTTCAGTAGCAACTTGATCTGAAGTACCTTGATCATCATCATTAATTTCCTCTCCAGTCAGTGTAGGCACCACAGGAACATTTTCCTGAGCTGCACTACTTTCCGTTTCAAGAGGTAGTACTTCATCGAGTTCTACTTTCCTCCCACTTACTCCTTTCGAGAGAAACTCTTTTTCCAGAAAGGATCCGTTCTTGGCAACAAAGATCTTGCCTTCAGATCTAAGGTAGAAGGTGTACCCAATAGTTTCCTTGGGGTATCCTATGAAGACGCATTTTTCCGACTTGGGTTCAAGCTTTTCAGGTTGAAGTTTCTTGACATAAGCATCGCATCCCCAAACTTTTAGAAATGACAGCTTAGGTTTCTTCCCAAACCATAATTCATACGGTGTTGTCTCAACGGATTTAGATGGTGCCCTATTTAAAGTGATTGTAGCTGTCTCTAGAGCGTATCCCCAAAATGATAGCGGTAAATCGGTAAGAGACATCATAGATCACACCATATCCAATAGAGTGCGATTATGACGTTCGGACACACCGTTACGCTGAGGTGTTCCAGGCGGCGTGAGTTGTGAAACGACTCCACATTTTCTTAAGTGCGTACCAAATTCGTGACTTAAATATTCTCCTCCACGATCTGATCGTAAGAATTTTATCTTTCGGTCACGTTGATTCTCTACTTCATTCCAAAATTTCTTGAACTTTTCAAAGGTTTCAGACTTGTGTTTCATCAAGTAGACATACCTATATCTACTTAAGTCATCAGTGAGAGTGAGAACATAACAATATCCTCCGCGAGCCTCAACGCCCATTGGACCACACACATCAGTATGTATGATTTCCAATAAGTTAGTTGCTCGCTCCATAGTTCCGGAGAACGGAGTCTTGGTCATTTTGCCCATGAGGCATGGTTCGCATGTGTCAAATGATTCATAATCGAGAGACTCTAAAAGTCCATTAGCATGGAGCTTCTTCATGCGTTTGACACCAATGTGACCAAGGCGGCAGTGCCACAAGTATGTGGGACTATCGTTATCAACTTTACATCTTTAGGTATTCACACTATGAATATGTGTAACATTACGTTCGAGATTCATTAAGAATAAACCATTGACCATCGGGGCATGACCATAAAACATATCTCTCATATAAATAGAACAACCATTATTTTCGGATTTAAATGAGTAGCCATCTCGCATTAAACGAGATCCAGATACAATGTTCATGCTCAAACTTGGCACTAAATAACAATTATTGAGGTTTAAAACTAATCCCATGGGTAAATGTAGAGGTAGCGTGCCGACGGCGATCACATCGACCTTGGAACCATTCCCGACGCGCATTGTCACCTCGTCCTTCGCCAGTCTCCGCTTATTCCACAGCTCCTACCGTGAGTTACAAATATGAGCAACGACACCGGTATCAAATACCCAGGAGTTACTACGAGTACTAGTAAGGTACACATCAATTACATGTATATCACATATACCTTTAGTATTGCCGGCCTTCTTGTCCGTAAGTATTTGGGGCAGTTCCGCTTCCAGTGACCCTTCCCTTTGCAATAAAAGCACTCAGTCTCAGGCTTGGGTCCATTCTTTGACTTCTTCCCGGCAACTGGCTTACCGGGCGCGGCAACATCTTTGCCGTCCTTCTTGAAGTTCTTTTTACCCTTGCCCTTCTTGAACTTAGTGGTCTTATTGACCATTAACACTTGATGTTCTTTCTTGATTTCAACGTCTGCTGACTTCAGCATTGAAAATACTTCGGGAATGGTCTTTACCATCCCCTGCATATTGTAGTTCATCACAAAGCTCTTGTAGCTTGGTGGGAGCGACTGAAGGATTCTGTCAATGACCGCCTCGTCCGGGAGGTTAATCTCCAGCTGGGACAGGCGGTTGTGCAACCCAGACATTTTGAGTATGTGCTCACTAACAGAACTGTTTTCCTCCATCTTACAACTATAGAACTTGTCGGAGACTTCATATCTCTCGACCCGGGCATGAGCTTGGAAAACCATTTTCAGCTCCTCAAACATCTCATATGCTCTGTGTTGCTAAAAACGCTTTTGGAGCCCCGGTTCTAAGCTGTAAAGCATGCCGCACTGAACGAGGGAGTAATCATCAGCACGTGACTGCCAAGCATTCATAACGTCTTGGTTCTCTGGGATGGGTGCTTCACCTAGCGGTCCTTCTAGGACATATGCTTTCTTGGCTGCTATAAGGATGATCCTCAGGTTCCGGACCCAGTCCGAATAGTTGCTGCCATCATCTTTCAGCTTGGTTTTCTCTAGGAACGCGTTGAAGTTCATGTTGACATGAGCGTTGGCCATTTGATCTACAAGACATATTTCGCAAAGATTTAAGTTCATGATAATAAAGTTCATCTAATCAAATTATTTAATGAACTCCCACTCAGATTGACATCCCTCTAGTCATCTAAGTGTTACACGATCCGAGTCGACTAGGCTGTGTCCGATCATCACGTGAGACGGACTAGTCATCATCGGTGAACATCTCCATGTTGATGGTATCTTCCATACGACTCATGTTCGACCTTTCGGTCTCTTGTCTTCCGAGGCCATGTCTGTACATGCTAGGCTCGTCAAGTTAACCCTAAGTGTTTAAGCATGTGTAAAATTGTCTTACACCCGTTGTATGTGAATGTAAGGATCTATCACACCCGATCATCACGCGGTGCTTCGAAACGACGAACTTTAGCAATGGCGCACAGTTAGGGGGAACACTTTCTTGAAATTATTATAAGGGATCATCTTATTTACTACCGCCGTTCTAAGTAAACAAGATGCATAAAACATAATAAACATCACATGCAATTATATAAAGTTGTGACATGATATGGCCAATATCATATAGCTCCTTCGATCCCCATCTTCGGGGCTCCATGATCATCATCGTCATCGGAATGACACCATGATCTCCATCATCGTGCCTCCATAAAGTTGCTCGCCAACTATTACTTCTACTACTATAGCTAACGGTTTAGCAATAAAGTAAAGTAATTACATGGCGTTAAATCATTGACACGCAGGTCATACAATAATTAAGACAACTCCTATGGCTCCTGCCGGTTGTCATACTCATCGACATGCAAGTCGTGATTCCTATTACAAGAACATGATCTCATACATCACAATATATCATTCATCATTCATCACAACTTCTGGCCATATCACATCACATGGCAATTGCTGCAAAAACAAGTTAGACGTCCTCTAATTGTTGTTGCATCTGTTAAGTGGCTGCAATTGGGTTCTAGCAAGAACGTTTTCTTACCTACGAATAACCACAACGTGATTTTGTCAACTTCTATTTACCCTTCATAAGGACCCTTTTCATCGAATCCGCTCCAACTAAAGTAGGAGAGACAGACACCCGCTAGCCACCTTATGCAACTAGTGCATGTCAGTCGGTGGAACCTGTCTCACGTAAGCGTACGTGTAAGGTCGGTCCGGGCCGCTTCATCCCACAATACCGCTGAAGCAAGAAAAGACTAGTAGTGGCAAGCAAGTTGACAAGATCCACGCCCACAACAGATTTGTGTTCTACTCGTGCAATAGAGAACTACGCATAGACCTAGCTCTGATACCACTGTTGGGGAATGTTGCATAAAATCAAATTTTCCTACGTTCACCAAGATCCATCTATGAGTTCATCTAGCAACGAGAGAGAGAGAGAGATTCATCTACATACCACTTGTAGATCGCGTGCGGAAGCGTTCAAGAGAACGGGGTTGAGGGAGTCGTTCTCGTCGTGATCCTATCACCGGAGATCCTAGCGCCGAACGGACGGCACCTCCACGTTCAACACACGTACGGTCAGCGTGACGTCTCCTCCGTCTTGATCCAGCAAAGGGGAAGGAGAGGTTGATGAAGATCCAGCAGCACGACAGCGTGGTGGTGGATGCAGCAGGACTCCGGCAGGTCCTCGCCAAGCAACTTCGGGAGGAGGAAGAGGTGTAGCAGGGGGAGGGAGGCGCCAACACTCAGGATGCGGCTGCCCTCCCTCCCCCTCCTTTATATAGGCCCCCTGGGGGGCACCGGCCCTGGAGATCCAATCTCCCAAGGGGGCGGCGACCAAGGGGGGTGGAGTGCCCCCCAAGGCAAGTGGTGCGCCCCCCCCCCCACCCTAGGGTTTCCAACCCTAGGCGCAGGGGGGCCAAGGGGGGCGCACCAGCCCACTAGGGGCTGGTTCCCCTCCCACTTCAGCCCACGGGGCCCTCCGGGATAGGTGGCCCCACCCGGTGCACCCCCGGGACGCTTCCGGTGGTCCCGGTACAATACCGGGTGACCCCGAAACTTTCCCGATGGCCGAAACAGCACTTCCTATATATAATTCTTTACCTCCGGACCATTCCGGAACTCCTCGTGACGTCCGGGATCTCATCCGGGACTCCGAACAACATTCGGTTTGCTGCATACTCATATTCATACAACCCTAGCATCACCAAACCTTAAGTGTGTAGACCCTACGGGTTCGGGAGACATGTAGACATGACCGAGACGGCTCTCCGGTCAATAACCAATAGCGGGATCTGGATACCCATGTTGGCTCCCACATACTCCTCGATGATCTCATTGGATGAACCACGATGTTGAGAATTCAAGCAACCCCGTATACAATTCCCTTTGTCAATCGGTATGTTACTTGCCCGAGATTCGATCGTCGGTATCCCAATACCTCGTTCAATCTCGTTACTGGCAAGTCACTTTACTCGTACCATAATGCATGATCCCGTGACCAGACACTTGGTCACTTTGAGCTCATTATGATGATGCACTACCGAGTGGGCCCAGTGATACCTATCCGTAATACGGAGTGACAAATCCCAGTCTTGATCCGTGTCAACCCAACAGACACTTTCAGAGATACCTGTAGTGCACCTTTATAGTCACCCAGTTACGTTGTGACGTTTGGTACACCCAAAGCACTCCTATGGTATCTGGGAGTTACACGATTTCATGGTCTAAGGAAGAGATACTTGACATTGGAAAAGCTCTAGCAAAACGAACTACACGATCTTGTGCTATGCTTAGGATTGGGTCTTGTCCATCACATCATTCTCCTAATGATGTGATCCCGTTATCAATGACATCCAATGTCCATAGTCAGGAAACCATGACTATTTGTTGATCAACGAGCTAGTCAACTAGAGGCTTACTAGGGACATGTTGTGGTCTAAGTATTCACACGTGTATTACGATTTCCGGATAATACAATTATAGCATGAATAAAAGACAACTATCATGAACAAAGAAATATAATAATAATCCTTTTATTATTGCCTCTAGAGCATATTTCCAACATTTTTCCATTCTTTGATTGTCATGTCTCCACTTCTTTTAGAAATCCGGTATGGACAGTTGAGATTCGTAGGATAACCTGGCTGTATGTTCAAAACATCAAGGCGACCATGCTAATACATCAGATAAGACACACAATCATTCGGGATTATCTGTTGAAATACATAGTAATAACTTCGTAGTTAGCAATGATGTACTAGTTTTAGAAGTATGCAAAAGATGCACGGATGTCGTAATAGTAAAAAATCTTACTAGGGTATCTCCATTGTAGTTACTGTAGTTCAACACGTGCACTAGTGGCACGTATTGACCATAATATTGAGGAGTTTGACTGTACATATTGTAATTATCAAGATCAGTACAAAATGCGATCAGATGATTTTTCTCCTGATAAGTTAATTCGAAGCCATCGGTGTAGTGGGTTTTGTCTACCATCTTCCGCACATTCTTTGAACAATGAAAATAAGCTGTCAATGGAAATGGCTGTCAACTATTTTGAAATAAACAATATAAATTACTTATTAACTATGATTGAGAAGCTCACATAGGGGAAGAATTGGAAGCGTATCGACAAGGACCCAAATGTCCAAATTATCTTCGGCGGTGTCAGGATCACAAAGATCCATGGTGACAAGCATACCCTCATAAAAACCATACATCTCGCAAAGTGCTTCCCAATTCTTGCAACCAAAATGGGTTATGCTCTCACAATTGTACAGATTTACTTTAAAATCCATACCAGCCCGGCGGAGCCCAATCCCGGACATGGCCCTTCTGATCAAGCATGCCTCCTTCGCCGAGTCGACGACGAGGATGCGGGATAGGCATCATCAACGTCGATGTGAGAATAAGAATTAAAACAATAAACTAGTTCTATTAATTTTCTTGCTAAGAATAAACTACTTCTATAGTAAAATAAAGTAGTTTATTAAATCTAGTTCAACTACTAAGCACTTACTATAAATAAAATAAAATAGTACTTACTCAAAATAAACTACTTCTATAGTAAAATAAAGTAGTTTTATTAAATCAACTAGTTCAACTACTAAGCACTTACTATAAATAAAATAAAGTAGTATTTACTAAAAATAAACTACTTCTAGAGTAAAATAAAGTAGTTGTATTAAATCAACTAGTTCAACTACTAAGCACTTACTATAAATAAAATAAAGTAGTACTTACTAAAAATACACTACTTCTATCGTAAAATAAAGTAGTTTTATTAAATCAACTATTTCAACTACTAAGCACTTACTAATAACCTAAAATGCACTAAATCAACTAACCTTAAATGTAACTTTTGCAACACAATTTTTTTCTAAACACACACACACACACACACACACACACACACACACATATATATATATATATATATATATAGGGAAAATAGATACTACCACCTAGTGGTAGTTACCTCCTACCTTGTTACCATTAGATCCATCAAGATTCGTGCATACTTAACGGGTACGTGGGAGAAAAAAATTGGGTTTTCTTATTTTCTGCCCGTTTGGATCTTAACTATCCTCTCCCTCTAACGTGCTGCCAAAATAAATTTAGTTATTTGCCACCGAAAGGAACGCCGCCGGCCATCCACCAAACTGCGACGAAAAGGGTCTACGAGTTTCATTGTTCATCATTGTGGTCTAGAGCAGCGAAGCCATCGACGTCCTACCCATATGCTTCAAATTATGGAGAACAATACTCCACTGGTGCATTAGAAGATGCGTGTGTATGTCTAGCTGATCTAATCTCTTGCTATAATTGCATCACATGCAGTTCTTACTTTTGAGATTGAAATCTATTTTTTCTCCCTGCAGGCTGCATAAAGACTGGGAACTTCCATGATTAACTATCTGTTTTGCGCTCCTTGTGGCCGCTGTCTCTAGTGACCAATTACCCCCTCCCCTCCCTAATTAGCGATCTGTTCTGCAAGTTTCAGGACCAGCGTAAACAGATCATGTGGACTACGGCAAGAATTTGCAAGGAGTTTCATACTCTCCGTCATGGCGGCGGAAACAACGATGTACAACTACTCATGAAGGCAAGGTAACTGCTTGACAGTCTTGGCGCCGTGATGACGACATGCAGCAGCACACAATGGAGGGCGACTACTTTGGCGGCGGCGGCGGCGTACGGTTGCAAAAGATGTGTTGTCACAACAATTTCCATAGTGAGCCAACATGAGCCACATGCAACGATCGAGAAAGATAATAGTGTATATAAGTGCTTATTGTATAAGGTTGAGAATTCCATGCATGGACGAACCAGTTGTACCGTTGGACAAATCGATGTCATATACCATGAAATATACTATTACTTGATACTACCTTCTTTGTTGTACTACATACTGCCATTCTTTAGTATACTCCATACTACCTTCTTTATACTCTCCCCCGTAAGATGAATATACTCCTCTCATGAATAAACTCACTCCCATAGTGGTACGTCATGGACACATACACACACATAAACACATACTACATACACCATCCTTGATTATACTCTCTTTCAATTTCATTGACACACTCCTTCTCTTCATACTCCAAACCCCAGTTAAAGCACATACTCCATACCCCAGCAAAATAGTATGTATCCCTATATATAATATAAGGCCTCTATCCACTCCAGGACATACTTCATACTCTCCTACTCCATACGGCTATGGAGTACATTCTGTCAATTTTTTAAGTATATAGTATGTGCAATATCATTTGGAAATATAGCATATAATATAAATTATTCTGGAGTATAGACTATGGAGTATGTATAATAATGGGGATCAAAATAGATATACTACATACTATAAATTATTTTCGAGTATAGAGTATGTATACTAAGACTTTTAAGGGAGAACATAATATATAGTGTGATTCCCATTGAAAAAAATAGAATATATAATATGAATATTTCAAACTATATTGTATAGATACATAAAGGTGTATGTATATCCAGATTTTTGGGGGCAGTACGTCAAAGCTAGCTAGCCTTATCCATACAATGGGATTGGGATGCGATGCATGTGGCCATGATATTAGCGCTTTGTTGAACTAACCGTGCCCAAATTTAGTGATTAATTGTTTAAATTATTAAATACAGCGGAATGCTTGCGGATCTTTCCATTCACTAGCCTGTTTAGCATTGGCGTACAGGAGGACAGATGGCAGCCAGGCAACATGGAGGT
>LT934117.1:726344615-726360731 GCA_900231445.1 Triticum turgidum subsp. durum | reverse complement strand
GAGAGAGAGAGAGCGCTTTTGGTATGTTGTGATTCTGGGAACATTGCAATCAGAACCGTTAGAAACCTTCGAGATCCGCACCTTCCTCTTTATAAAGTTCTAGTTCTTTCATTTTGTATAAAAGGATTCTATTAGGGGCATGCATAGTCAGACCTTTATCCTATAGGGGTCGATGAGAATGGCAATGTGCGAAAGGTTCATGCTCAATTTATGCATGCCTTTCTATATGTCAGTGCTCATCACATGATATAGGTGATTTTGTTTCGGGCATTTTTCATCCTTCCCCTTCTGCACATCTGCTAGCCTGCGTTTTGCAGTACTGTGTGCCTGCTTTTTCCTTTTTTATTACAATTTGAACGCAAGCAGTTAATTGCCCCTCCTTCCCGTTTTGCACCACTCTCAGCCTGCGGTTTAGTACTGCTTGTCTGCTATTTGCCTGGAAGCTTGGTGGTTTCGATTAGTAACAAAGCTATCCAACTACCATCTTTTTACTCAATCTGTTGTTCTTACTAAACAGTTCAGATGCTGCTCTAACACTTCTTTTGATTCAGCGTTCTATGTTACCAAGGACTTTAACCCTGAAGATGCTTAGCATGGTACAGCAGCGTTACCTAGATCAGCAACTTCTTCCACCTTGCCGTGATTTCCAGATTTTTCAGATTGCTTGGTCAAAATTCAGTGTGTAGCCATCGGGTTGTCATTTTCATTACCTATAAATTTGAATTTTTTAAGAACGCCAGATTTTTTAGATCGCTTGGTGATGCAGTATTAAACAGTTCAGATTGCTTGGTGAAATTTCCGCCCGTGAACACTGAAATGACCTGTTTGCAATTTGAGAACCCCTCATGACGTGATTTCCGTGTAGGTATTCCTTCAATGCTTGGTAATTGACAGTAGGTGCAGTCTCTTCCCAGTCTACTGTGACCTGTGAGGCTGCTCCTGCCAATTTTTTCTTCTTCACATGTGACCACGCCGCACCAAACACATCCAGCCAATGTGCTGTAGCAGATCTGGCAAAATACAAAACAGGATAGTGTCATGGCCGGCACACCTGCCATGCCAACCATTGGTGAAGACACTGAACTAGGCTCACAGGTGGGGCGATGGAGTTGAGTCGGGTCGACCTGTCAGCATTGTTGTGTGTTAGTTAAGTGTGTGTGTGTGTGAGTGTTGGGTCCAACCGTATGGTGTGGCATTTTTGATTATATGGTGTGAGTCCTTGCTTTGTAAAAATTGGCATATAAACAAATCACTAAACTGCACTAATTATACTGGTAGCACAACATGTTTTTTTGCCTCCTTTTCAGCACCCCCCCCCCCCAAAAAGGTACGTCATTCTCTAATAGGAATAGAAAGAAATCATTTTCCCATGAGGCTTTTACTAGGTCCGTTAAACAATCAATACCAGTAACAAATGCTGACCATGCGATAAATGTTCGACACACACTTCATAAATTGTGAAACAATCAAAATAATCCCAAATGACATAATAATTAATACATGAATGTCTTGACACAAAAGAAATATAAATGAAACTACAATAGGTGAAAATAGAATTTAGAAGTGATATTTCACCTGAACCCCATTTTCAAAATTAACGCTTTCTCTTGTATGAGGAATTCCCTCCGCAAGTCGACGAATAGTGACCTCCAAGGCGACATTTCTTGCATGTCACCTCGTTTGGTGGCTTTTTCGGGCCATCGAATTTTGGGCATTTAGGAGTGTAATGGCCAGGTAGACTGCATTTCTTGCACCTCCTCTGTGCTGATTGAGGAGTTTTCTTGTTTTCGGTGGTCCTAATTTGTTCCCCAGTCTGGCTTTGTTGGTTGAGCTCTGTTTCTTCAACCGCATCTGTGTGGACTGGTAAGGCATCATCTCCCTCGGAATCGCTTGATGTTACTGCACCAACAAGGTGGCAAGGGAAAGACCTTGTGAAATGGTCTCTAGATCCGCATATCGCACACTTCCTTGTGCTATTGCTTGATGCACCCTCAGCTGCTGACTTGAAACGCTTCGTTTTGGGTCTTCCTTTTGCGGATCTCTTTTCTGGTGGTAAACAACTTTGAGAACCTTGTGAGAACATGTTCCCCATTTCGTTCTGCAATCCTTCATCTGTTTGTTGATTATCTGTAGGTGTGGTCTGATTTTCTTTGAATCCTCGGGTTGTTTCCTGTGTTGGCTCTTTGCTTGGTTGACCTGCATTGCCTTGGTCATTAGAAGCTTGTTCCTTTGTAATTTCCGCTGCTATAATCTTTTCAAGATCATTCTTCACTTTATCAAATGCCATTATAGCATGCTGGGAAGTAGCCACACCCCTGTCAGCCAATTTTATTATCTCCAATGCCTTGATGTACATTATGTTGTGCATGAAAGTCTTCGACACCTGGATGCTCGCATCTTTCTGATAACACTTTAGGTGATCTGGCATATTATCTCTGGCGTCTTTGGTCCATCTCTTCAAAATGTACCTAGCTGGGATTTGGCGGACGCCAATGTGTATCATTACCTGAAGGACAAAAAGTTCATTCAGTGGTGTGTATGAGATATGACATCATAACTAAAATTGTTAAACCAAAAATTGTCATACCTTCAGTACGTGTCGACAAAGCAGTCCAGAGTGCTCAAACATTCCACACTCACATTTGAAAGTGTCGCTCTCCCTGTCAACAATAACATCATAAACAACTTTGCACCAATGCTGCCTTTGTTCTGCATCAGCATGCTCCAATGTGATTCTCCCATCCACCTGATTTCCCCTAAGAATGAATGAACCGGACTGATACAATTCCAGTGAAAACAGCTTGAACACGCCCCTTGTGTAGATTTTAGCTGCGTGTCTCTCTATTAGAAAGTTTGTTCTTATTACCTTCCCATCCTGAAACATGATCAATGTAGTGAGAATGAGAACACTACATATTGCATCATTTAAAAAACAATGTAGGAAAGATATCAGGCGCACCTTCTTTGAGTGAGCGATTTCAAAGTCTTCCTCTTCACATCTGTCGGCAAGCATCTTTGTTTACTGTTGAAAAAATATGTTTATTGGTGCCGACCTGGAGACATAACACTTGAGCAGGTTGTTCATGCACTCGATTCTTTGTGTGCTACACATTTTTGCACAGAAGTCTCCCTTGAGATAAGGCTTGGCCCATTTGAAACGACAATCATAAACCTGATGCAAAAATGAGTTTGTTTCAAGTCCATAATGTGTCATGATCTCCTGCCATTCCTTTTCAAACTCTTCAACTGTCATCATCTCATTTATTAGAATGTTGAAATCATTCCTAAAAGGAGTGCCATTCCTGTACATGCTCCCTACTTTCTCCCTCATCTTTTTTAAAACATGCCATTTGCACCAAACATGTTTGGATGAGTTCATCACGTCAGCAATAGCAAGCTCCATTTGCCTGCTTTGGTATGAGTCATATATGAAGAGAAATACAAAGCTGGTTAGTTTTCTATCTCATAGATAATACACAACTAAAATATAGAAAAATAGTTTTGGCTGGTTCTGTTTGGTTTACCAGTTAATATTGTTTTTGGTGGTTTGTTGCCCATTGCTGATAGGAATGTTTCAAATGCCCACTTGAATGACTCTACAGTCTCTTCACGCAGGAAAACACAACCAAACAGGCAGCATTGATAGTGGTTATTGACTCCGACGAATAGACCAACTGGCATCTCATAGAGGTTGCTCTTGTAAGTTGTGTCGAATGTCATGGCGTCTCCGAAGAAACTGTAGTCGGCCCTGCTCTTTTGGTGACACCAAAACAGACCGGACACCCTTCTTTGCTCATCTTTTTTTACTGCGAAAAAGAATCCAGTGCCCTCTGCCTGCATGCTTGTGAATAAAGCCAGTGTCTTGTTGATATCATCCTGACTACATTCTTGAGCTATGGACGCACACATGGATTTGAGAGACCTTTTACGGAATGGGACATCATCGTGTGAACCATGAATGTCGGCCATCACCCCATATACCTTGGTCAGTGAAACATTGTTAGAACGCAAGTGCCTAACAATGTCCTTCATAGATGCGTCGACGTACTTGTGGCACTTCCATAACTTTCTTTCACCGACACTGTCTGCCAACTCGTGGTTGTGTTCTAATACCACCTCTGCATAGTACCATCCGTCGTCGTTGGTGCGAAGCAACCTAACCATAGCAGGGCAGTTTGTCTGCTAGACCTAGAGTTGAATTTTTTGTGAGTTCCCTAAATGCAAAACTCAGAGTCAGAACAAGAATATTATTATTGCCCAATCATACGCGTTTACTGTACTTACTTACCTCGCATGAGCACAAAAGGTCCTGCTTTGTCTTGAATCCGTGCTTGTTGATGTACTTATTGCCATGCTTGATACCAAAACCAATTTCCCAAGAATATGCATTGAAAAATTCGAATGCATCCTTCTCTGAGTCGAATTCCATCCCTTTAAATGGCTGAAAAACAACTTCCTGCCCAATCTTCCCAGCATTTCCAAGTGCTATCTCCATCTGGCTGCATCTGTCTGAACATGGTTTCCTGAACGCAGCGCCCTGTCGATTCCTGTATGTGTGGTCATATAAGATGATTATAAATTGTTACAGGACGCAGCATACTAAGGCGACTAGGAATCTTAGAATTCACAGTACCGTTCTCTTCTTGTCCAACCTTCAGAGTTTACATCGTGTTCATCTAAATTAGGAGAAGCCTGAACCTTGCTTTCTCCCTGAACCGTGTCGCCTTGTAATACGTTCGCTTGAGTCTTGTTTTCGTCTTTTTTCCATAGATGTAAAAAAGGAAACATATAAGGCTGAGCATTCTAGATTATATTTAACGGTACATATGCATATCTTGGAGGAAAAATAACAAATCCACGCATCAGAATAGACTAGAAAAATACTATTCAGGCGATGGGAGAAAAAACGGCCTCGTAATCAATCCCAAACAAACTAGTATATACGGAAGCTCATGCGGCGCATCTTGTTTTTTCTAGATCTACCAGCCTAAAAGAATGAGAACTGTATAAGATTGACATGGAATACCTGAATCCAGACCAACTGAGCCCCCTCCATCACCGCCTGCTGGTGTTGTTCCACCGGACTGATTCATTTAGTTCGCCGGAGAACTCGCTCCTTTGGAAAGAGAAGAACTGCGGCCGTAGCTAGGTTTTGTGGATCGATATGACAAGATGCAAGGCAGGGACTTGCTGTGGCGTCTAGTATATGGAGTATTTTTGGTTGTCCGTGACTACCTCTTTGACAAGCAGCGACCCCGTTTTGCATGGAAAGACAGACAAAATGCGAGGAGAGACGTACATCAATGAGCTGCGTGGAAAGACGGCCTGCAGGCTGATTCAGTGCATGCATGCTAGCTGGAAACACATACTACTAGAAAATAGTCACGGGCCTGTAGTTTCTCAGCGTCCTAGCCTTGTAGTACTGTATTTCGGTATAGTGTTTTACAGAGGCTTGCCATAGTATGTTTCAGAGTGTGCAGAAGAACACTTGGTACGCACGCTAGGACTTATGTCCATTCTTCCACAAGGACAAAAACATTTGACCGCTTTTGAGAAGCCACCATTTAATTGTGCGATGTATATCGATGATTTTTTAATACACGACAGAAAAGGTCTGTAAGATGCTTCTTTATCGCTCACCTGGTTGTTAAGTATATTGTTACATTCTAAGTTTATGAGGTAGCCGAGAGAGAGCACAGGAGGAACTGGTTTCAACGCCACGCTACGCCTTATAACACTTAAGATCCACGACAACACCCCTAGGAGGGAGAACATGCTAAGCGCTGCCGTTGCCGAGTTCACAATGGACAATGGTTTACACCTGAAACCCAGACGATGTCTTGAAGAAGAAAACGACACCCGTGAGCGTCATCATCATCGGTGACAAAGCGCAGAGCTTTTGCTCGACACCTCCCCCGAGATCTCCAGGACAAGCACGGCAAGGTCAGAACTCCATGTCTGGATCAGGGCATCACTATTATCAGAGACAGAGTGCACGCCCGAGCCACCCGCTGCTACCTCTCACAGCCCACACGACCAAGAGGAAAAGCCATTACCACCGCATGGTGCCCCTCGGAGAGAGCATGCAGACCGCCATTCGAGGTCATCGCCCTGGCATCCATATCCAAGACAGCACCAACCGCCCAGATCATGGTGCATCCACCACAAATAGGAGTAAAAAGCATCTCCTTTCATTCCTAGCCCGGCATGAGAAACAGAGTCTGGGTCGACGCCTCCACGGTAAGAGGCACCCACGCTCGCAACTCAAGCCATCCCTCGTGGATCGGGGGAGACACAACCCCGTCACTACTGACGGCCATCGTCCAGCATGCTCGCACGAAGCCATGTCAGTGGTCTTAGGCACCGATCGGCCCGACAGAGTAGTGGAGACCCGACCACCACCAACGACCACCGCATCCGCGAGGAAAGGGACCTCAATGCCTGCAGACACCACCCGGACCAAGCCCACCATCACCTACACGAAGCGGGAGCTCCGACCCGTGTCGAGCCTCAAGCCAATCCGGTCGAGCACGAGCCCCAGGTCTCGGCCATCTCCACCACACAAGCACCTCGTGCCACCGGTCCAGACCTAGGAGAAGGGATGAGCTACCAGCACCCACACCAACCGCCGTCGCCAAAGCCGCTGTGGCCAACTCGCCTACCACCGCAAGCACCCAGTGGTCCAACTAGATCATGGCAAGGTGCAGGGCCCCCCTGCCCTGAACTAGCTGCCAACCCACAACTCCACACTGGATGCGCACGCTGCCACCCACCACCAACTCCAGCGGCCACCATCTCCCATCGGATTACAACCATCGAGGCCCACACTACCCACAACCCACGCCACACATAACTGCCTTTCAACAGATCTAGGTGGACCTCGATCTGTAGCCATCGGCGCCGAGGGCCTATCCCACCTCAACGCAGTCAGCCACGCAACTAGAGGAGCCTGAGCAGCACCATCGGAGGACCCTTCATCGCACCACCGTGCCTCGCAAGCACACGGTGCCCCCAGCGACCCCATCCTACGCCAAGACACTATATGCGAGGGACGATATCAGCCGCCACAACGATGTCAGTAGGCTTTCGCCTGATTGCGTCTTATGGTGGCGGCGTGGGGGAGGAAGGGCTGGTGGGAAACTTGGGGTGGTGGCGGCTAGGGTTCCTCCCCATCGCCCACGGGAGCGATGCGGGAGGAAAGGGGAGCCCAAGGTATTCGTTTGCCAAGCATAAAAGAGCTCGACATGGTTATATATGGTGCATGTTCGCGATGCCAGCGAATTTTTCTCTACTATACATTTAGTAAGTACGTGAGAAAACATGGTGTTCAACCGTGAAGTGTACGTAGTTGTTATAGATGGTAAGTGCTTCACGGCTACAAGGTACCGACTTGTAGATGGTGCATGTACGACAAGCGAATGATCGTGCGTGCTTCATGGCGGAAACGGGGCGGTGCTCCGATGGGTACAACGCTCATGGTACTAAAAGGTGCCCTGTCCAATTAAAAGAGTGCACACATACGATTGTGTAAGGTTCAATCAATGGAAAATGAAGGTTCCCATGTCTTTATGACGATGCGGCGATACCAGAACAACATGACAGGTGTTACTTGCATGTTTTCAATTATAATTGTCCATTATTATTATTGTTTCATCTTAAGTGAGTTAACCACATCAAGTGTTGGTGCCTAGACAAGAGAGAGAGAGAGAGGTCGTGAGGGCCAACAGAAAGGTGCCTGGTCCAATTGAAAGAGAGCACCCTTATGATTGTGTAAGGTTTGGGCAATGGAAAATGAATGTTTTGGTGTCATCATGATGATACAGCCATAAAAGAACACCATGAGGGGTGTTACATGCATGTTTCCAATTACAATTGTCTGTTCATTATTATGTTTTACTCTTAAGTGTGTAGAACCACATAAAGCGTTAGCGCATAGACACACACAAGAGAGAGAGAGAGAGAGGGTCAAGAGCGCCAACGGAAACGGGGTGGTGTTACGATGGGTACAACGCCCATGGTATAAAAAAGTGTCCGGTCCAATTAAAAGAGTGCACTCGATTATGTAAGATCCGCCCAATGAAAAATGAAGGTTTTCGTGTCCTTATGACGATACGACGATACCAACACAATGCGTATGGTGGTACCTCAAATTATCGATAAAGAGATACACACTAAAGGTCGCATTATTATTTCCCCTATTCTCTCCACACTCCCTCACTCTCGTTATGTCTTTACCCCACCCCCACCCCTCTCTCACTCTCTCTCCTTCTATCCTAAGCATTTCTCCTGACCGAGTATAGGGTTCCATGATTGGTTAATGTTGTTAGATATCACATCCATTGTTCTTAAAAGTGACATCTACTACACAAGAAAACAAGATATCACCCCCTACTCTCTCTCACACAACACATGTTGGGTGCCTTATGACTAAGTGCAAGGCACCCATATGTTGACTAGAGGGTACTCAGAGAAGCAAATAAAGGTGCATGATTTGTAATAAAAGGTGCGTGTAGGATCCATACAATGGTATCTTAAATCATCAATCACGAGATACAACTAACGGTCGCATTCCTCTCCCCCTATTGCCTATACACTCTCTCACTCTCATGCTATGTTTTGCCCTCACTTCTAACTCTCTCTTCATCTCTCTCTCTACATGTTAACCTCCCTCTCAAATTCTATTCTGAGCCATCATATATTGAATGCTCTTAAAATGACATCTACTAAACAAAACATATATACCACAGGATCGTGTGTCTCCGAGAACTAGCATGTGAACTACCACACTAATTTCCACAATCATTGTGTCCGGGCACACCCGCAAGCCCTTATATCCTCCAAATTTTTGGTCACAACATGAGGGTTTGCGCACAACTCGGATGTATAGGGATGATATGAGGTGTGTGGTTGGGTCACTTTTTGGCTGGAGTGAGGTGGAATGGACCAATGGTGCAGTGTTGGGGTTGCCAGATGGCGGACTTTGCTTCTGGCTCATCAGGGATGGGCAGAGGTAACGGGTCCGGGAGCCACTGTGCACGGTATGAGTTTTTTTATGATGCGTGCACGTTAAATCCGATGTTAAAGGACGAGAGAGAGAGAGAGATCACCGCAAGGCTTACATTACACAAGAACCTCCATCTTACATTGATGGAAGCATGCATACCCACCCGATGGCACCTTTTTGTGCGCACGAGAACCTTCACCATAAGGTGGTCGTTGCACCCACCAACAACATTCGACACTGTCGGTGTACTAGAGTAAGGGTACCCTAGTATCCCGAACTTGTGCACGGGCAGTTGCAACACCCCGCGGCAAGGCTTGCCGGGTGACCGCCAAGGTTCCCCGTGGTTCCCTTGGAGCCACTCAAGAACAAAGTATTCGAGCCAAGGAGACAAGACCCCGGCAAGAGGAGCTTGCCGGGAAGGCCAACCAAGGCATCTCAAGGAACTTGCCGCGACGCGCCACGCGTCCCGGCAAGGCCCGGTGAGCGACAAGATTCCGGACGCGACAAGACAACGACCGCGGCAAGGCGCTTGCCGCGGCAAGCGACCACTTTGTACCCACGCTCCAGCGCATCCACCAACGTGTCGCCCTGGGGCCTTTCCAGGCACGCGTGGCGGGAGGCCGTGCAGCCAGCGGTGCGCGGTGCCAAGCGGCGCTGACAAGATAGCCATCGTGGCAAGCGGTGGCGCCCCTGACGGTCCTTTTTTGCACTGTTTGGGCGACGCAGACGGGCATTTAATGCCTTTGTCCCCTGCCGTCAGAGTTAGGTATGATACACTGTACAGGTAGCTGTACCAACCACAATTCCTTTCCATTTTTACCCTTGTCTACGTTGCCACCTGTCGGTGACCCCTTGAGCATATGAAAGGAGGCCCATGCGCAACGTAGAAGGGGGGAGGCAGAAAACATTCACGCTCGGTCTCGTTACCAGCTAGTGTGTACTGTAGCACTCAGCGCTCCCGAGCAAGAACTCAATACACTCAGACATGCAGCAGTAGGAGTGTTATCTCTCCGGAGAGCTCCGAAGCTGGGTAAACTGCTCGTGTGCTTCGCCTCGATCTTCTCTTCGTGCGATCTCCGCCCCCCGCCGAACCGAAAGGGGCTCGGTCCGCCGGCCCCATAGGTGTTCGTGGATCAGTTTTCCCTGACAGACACCGTATGAGTTTTTTATGATGCGCGTGCGTTAAATCCAATGTTAAAGGACTAGATAGATAGATAGATAGATAGATAGATAGATAGATAGATAGATAGATAGATAGACAGATAGAGAGAGAGAGAGAGAGATCATCGCAAGGCTTACATCACACAAGAACCTCCGTCTTACATTGATGGAACCATGCACACCCACCCGAGGGAACCTTCCTTTTGCGCACAAGAATCTTCTCCATAAGGTGGTTGTTGCACCCACCGACATCATTCGACACCATATGAGTTTTTTATGATGCGTGTGCGTTAAATCCGATGTTAAAGCACTAGAGAGAGAGAGAGAGAGAGAACTAAATATAGCATCACCATAACACTTACATTACACATGAACCTTCATTTTACATTGTCGGAACCATGCATACCCGCACATGGGGCACCCTATTGCATGTGAACGCGAACCTTTCATATACCGATGACGTTGCAACTGCAACTACCTGTACTTTCCACACCATGCATGCTTTCCGGACAACGATGTTGTGTTATATTGCCATGTCAGTTTCTAATTGATTACATAACCCATTCACAACGTGTCATCGCATTGTTAGATCACACATAACTTCCGTTTTACATCGTCAGGACCACTTCATCGTTAGATTTTATACAACATCCATTTTATATTACCAGAACCATGCATATCCCCGACTGAGGGAACCTTTTCTTTTGCGCACAAGAACCTTTCTTGAAGGCGTCGTCGCGGGTACTCACCATTGTCGGGTTGCTCGGGGGGAGGGGGGATTTGATGAGTTTTTCTAATAAAAAATGAAATTGTTGATTCGTTAGTCACTATCTACATAACATAATTACTATGAAAGCGCCACGTGACCACTATGAAGGTGCCGGTCATATTCGAAAAGTGTTCGTGATGCACAAAAATAAAGTCCATCCTGCTCAATACTAGATCCATAAGATGTGCACATGTTCTCTCTCCATTGTAGTCATATCGATTAGCACACGAATCAAATGGATACTAAGAGGGGGGAGGGTGGATTGAGACCGACTATATATGTTTGTGTGTGTGTGAGAGAGAGGGAGGTGATTGAGACTGATAGAGTGTGCATGTGTGTGAGAGAGAGAGACAGATAGAGAGAGAGAGAGGTGGTTGATGTACACAATATTATACTTAGAGATATTGATATGCATATGCATAGAGAAATAAATTTATGAGTTTTTTCGGTGCAAAGAAATAAAATTGTTGATTCTGTTGCCATATTCTACATACCACAATTATCAAGAAAGCGCCAAGTGACCGCGACAAAAGGTGCCAGTCATATTCAAAAAAGAGTTCACGATATGCAAAAATAAAGTTTGCCCTACTCAATACGAGATCCACAAGACGCGGGTATTTTCCCCCAGTTGTAGTCATATCGATTAGTGCATGAATCAAATATAAAAGAAGGGAAGGGGGTGCACGCACCCCTCTCTATCACTCTCTCATTATGGCTCGCTCTCTCATGCACATACCCTCTCTCCCAGTAGCTAGCGATCTATTTCTCGCTATCTCCTTGAAAAATGACAGGCCTCTTTGATCCGTAGGATTCTAAAAAGATAAGAATAGAAAAAAAAAAGACAATATTGAAATGTCATGCTCATCTCAACCCTACAAGATTTTGCTTTGTTTGATTGAATCATAGGAAAAACAGTGGATCCCTTCAAAGAGGATTGAGTGGATGCTAGAAATCCTGTAGAAATTAGTGCAAAGAAATTATAAGGAAAATTCCTATAGGATTTAATCCTATGAATCAAACAACAACATAGAAAATAATCCTCAAGGATTCAAATCCTCCAAATTTCCTATGATTTTTTTGAATCGAAGGAGCCCTACACTCCTAGTACCACCTGTTATTGCCCCTGTCCAAAACCCTTTTTGTTTCTATACGTGGCAATGCGTAGGCGACCAAGTTCACAGGATACCCACCATGAGCGCTAAGGCCAACTCCAATGCAGACCCCTAAATGGTACAGCCGCGTCCGTTTGGATCCAAACGGACAGACTAGCCGGCCCAACGCGCATCCCCATCCTCAAATC
This sequence comes from Triticum turgidum subsp. durum, assembly GCA_900231445.1. Taxonomy (NCBI): domain Eukaryota; kingdom Viridiplantae; phylum Streptophyta; class Magnoliopsida; order Poales; family Poaceae; genus Triticum; species Triticum turgidum. The sequence goes on along the minus strand of LT934117.1, from coordinate 726,348,497 downwards.
CCGTTCGTTTTTCGTCCGCTCGCTCCATTCATGGTGCAAAGTTGAGCGAGCTTTGCAGCCACGCGGACAACGAGCGAACGGGCACGCGGCATCCGTCTCCGGCCCGCGTGTCGGGCACCCAACTACCGCCCACCTATCCTAGTCAATAAGCACGGGTGGTTGGGCCCGCAAGTCAGCCACGCAGACGGCCCCCGACCATATCTTTTTTAATGCTGGAGCTGTGGACTTCCACTGCCAATTCCACTTCCTCGTCCCCATTTGCTTCCCTACCACTGCCCTCTCAATTGGAGACCGCAAAACCTAGCCGCCGCCCACCTCGCTCCCAACCGGCCATGGGGTTCTGGAAGTGGCACCCCAGCAAGAGGAGCAAGCACGACCACGAGGCGAGGTCATTGTCCGCCTTGTCTGGAAGCGCGGGCCAACCACTCCACCTCCCCAGCCTCCTTCTCCATCTACCCGCTGCCGGCCGCGCCACGCTTCCAGCCGTACGTGAAGGTTGAAGTGAGCCGCGCGCCGGTATTGAGAGACCGGCACACCGCTGCCATGGTCAGACGCGCACCTTCCTCATGGGTGGCATCTGAGCCCGGATTAGGTGCTCATTTTGCCCGTCCCGGCGACTGGCCGTGTCCACCTCCAGGAGATCGCCTTCCGCCCGCCCGGGATGTAGTAGAGCTAGAGCACGGGGCGAGGCCAGGAGCCGATGAAACCGCTGCCGCCAGTCACGCAAACGATCCCGCCCGAGATGCAGTAGAGCTGGAGCGCGAGGGGCGAGCCGGGCTTCCCCGGTGGCCGTGTCATGGAGGAGACAGGAGGCGCGGCGGCGGACACGCGCGGGGTGACGGCCGGATGGGCAGGACGAGTAGGGCGGCGGCCTGGACGAGCGGGGCTGCGGCGGCCCGAGTGGGTAGGGTGGCTTCCCGGATGAGCAGGGCGGCGGCCGGGGACGGACGAAGCGGCAGCCGGGAGCGAGCCATGAAGGTTCTGATGGCAGTTGGACTCTCGCCAACGGTCTTTCGCATATACAGGACACCCTCGGGTTGGCTCCGAAATCCTTATTTCACATGTTCGGCGGGGATATTTTCCGCGCCCCTTAAAAAAATTTACAGGTCAGAGTCATTTACGAGTTCTATTCGGGTCGTTTTTTCCGCCTAAAACTGTAAACCGGTGGTTATTTTACAGTTTCGTACGTTTTAAGGGGTTTGCTAAAGATACTCTTAGAACAGCTTCCACAAACAAAAACTACTTTGTATCTAAAGGGATGGTCTTGAGCAGCACTGCAGTTGCTAAGCCACATTCATCAACAAGACAAACTCTTACTTTTGGATACTTTCTGTAAAATAATTCGCCACTTCCATTGAGTTGTTTTGCTGCCTGTGCCAGCAATATAAGGGATTAACTATTTGCCCTGCTCACTTTATTTGCACTAAACGTTGGCAACAGATTTGTTATTGTCCTATTAATTACATAAACTAGAAGGAAGATAAAAGTTATCCCTACATTTGTTTTGTCATTGTGCCCTAATATGTACTCCCTTTGTTTCTTTTTACTTTGCATATAAGATTTGATCAAAGTAAAACTTTGTTAACTTTGACTGAGTTTATAGAAAAAAATATCAAGATTCACAATATGAAATCAATATTGTTAAAAGCATCATGAAATTTATTTTAATACCATATAATTTTAGTATTATAGACGTTGATTTTATATTCTTACAAAGTTGGTCAAACTTTACAAAGTTTGACTTTGACAAGATCTTATATGCAAACTAAAAAAAATAGATGGAGTATTAAGCAGTTCAAAAGTCAAATGTTGTGTTAAAGCACACAGAGAGAATTACGTTACAATAGCATGGCCATCGTGCGTGCTTTAACAGTCCTAGACTGACCACTAGGAGGTCAGGAAAACCAGTACGTACTCGTGAAATCGGAGTACTATAGCAAGCTAAAGTAGCCTTTGACCTGACTACCATTAGACTGGACTAGTGCTGACGCGTCTGTTGTTCCAGTCTGGAACTCTGACACTAAGCAAAGAGATTTGTGGTCTCGTGTATACATGGAGGGTTTATACATGGGCACACACACGCACGACGCAACGCCCGGACGACTCGGGCTTGCTCAACAGAACACCAGCTGCGGCTACTACCCAAAACACCAACGGCCTCGGACTCTAACGTGACACACACGCGCCGGCACCGCGACACAAACGCACACCCGCACATGGCGGTTTATTCCTAACAAGCACAAGACTAAACCAGTCCCTGCGGTGGTTTGATAGTCGGCGCTGCCGCATGAAGCTACCATTCCTCCCCACGGACAGCAGGAGTGTGGTGACGGGCGGCCTCGTCGAAGAAGGTGATGCCGTCCTCACCTCGTTGAATCCCTCCAAACTAAGCTAAAGATTAGGAAAAGATCAGCAGAAGGTGGCGTGGCCTCATCGGAGTATATCCATTAATTTTATTGCTAGTATATTGGGTCAAATGCGACAGACAGTTCGTCAATTTATGCAATTTTGTAAGGGGTAATGAAGCGTGTTTATGAAGTTCTGTAAGGGGTAATAAGCGGATCATTAGTTGGGTTAGAGGTGAGTGGAGGGGGCAAGAAAAAAATTGCAACAGCCTGCAATGATGGACCCGCTGAAGATTTGTGTGATGTAGGGATACTATGCGCCTCAGGAATCCTGACAGGCGACAGCTACGGCTCAAGCTTTTATCCTGGTTTTGAGCATACTGTTTTGGTTCAGACTTGTGCAAGACTGATGCTAGGCCAATTTGAAGAAAGTTGTGTTACACACACAATTGCTGCACGGTTGACCGAACACACAGACACATGAACGGCTACTCTGGGACAGTGTTAAGATGGAAAGTATGGATGCACATTGCTATATTTGTGTGTATAGCAAACTAAGGTGCAGCCAAGGCTGCCTTCTGAAACGAAAAGATTCAACTTTTCTAGTTGTGGTTTTGGGTGGAAGTGAAGGAAAGGTAACAAAACCACTGGTTATGTCTCAAGATTAATGTGTCAACTGTCGAAAATAGAGTGCAAAACTGAAGCTGGATTTTCACAGAAATAATAGGACAGAAATCATTCGACACAATGGTGCATGTACAACTGAGATAATTGAGATCAGGTGAAAGAAATCTGGTGAATCCATTTGATAACAATGCGTCTAATGCAGTACATGGCAATGAATATGTTGGTTACAACATGATACAAATCGTACCATAACTGAAGATACCGACATAACAAAAAATAGGACTACATACTACTAAACTTGATGCACATAACCAACGCAGGTCCTCCTCGCTGCCTCCCACATAACCAACACAGCGAAGGAAAGGCCGTTCATGCTCTCTAGAATCTGAAGACCGACGCCTAACATCCGGCTCGCTGCAGTTGCAAAGAAAAAAGGGGCTGTCACCGTCCATGGATGCTCCCCGGCAGCTAACTTGATAACCCAAATTTCCTTAACTGTAAAATAATCCATGCTGGTTGTAGGGCGTTGCTCGTTGCAAATGCGATGAATATGATGTCCGTGACATGGTATTAGTAATGGTCAGAGAAACAAAACAAAGCACTGGCGAATAGTATTGCACTTTGCCTAAAATGAGTGTCTGTTGTTCTCGCAACATCGGAAAAAGGTCCGGTATAGTCCAGAACTCTTTGTGTCAAACGGTGCCGTCCCGCCAGACAAACACATAGGCATGTGGTCTAGACTGCAGCTAGGCTATGGACCACCAAGCTAAAAGAGGAAATATGAGAGAGCTGCGGAAAATCGTTTAATTCAAAGATGGAAAGAGACAAAGCTTGCCTGGAACAGATCCACATGCTGGATGGACGGCTTTGATTGTAGAGAGCATGGACTTACACAATACATAGACTTTTG
>LT934117.1:726320195-726344227 GCA_900231445.1 Triticum turgidum subsp. durum | reverse complement strand
AAAAAAATCATACATCAGTGCATACATATCCATGGATCATACATACATCTGCATATATGTACATATACATACAACATCCATATATACATACATCAATGAACAAAAAAGTGTATGAAAAAAGCACCAGAGAGCAGGCCGGGGCGGCGGCGGCGCGCGGCAAAGCAGAGCAGACCGGGGCGGTGGCGGCGGCGGGCAGCAAGCAGAGCAGGCAGGTGCGGCGGCGCGGGGGAAGGGAGGGGGCTCACAGCTGGGCGGCGACGACGAGGCGCGACAGAGTGCGGCGACGACGAGGTCGGGGTAGAGGGCGGCCACGTTGGGGCAGGGGTGGCGCGGGGCAGTGACGGCGACGGGGCGGTGCAGGACGGCGTCGGAGGCAGGGGCAACGACGGCGACGGCGAGGCAGAGATGCATCCTGGCGCCGTCGTTGGGGCGGGATCGGAGAACAGAACGAAAATTTTCATAAGTGTTGATTATATAGACAGAACATTGGTCCCGGTTCGTGCCAACAACGGAGACCAATGCCATCCTTTAGTCCCGATTGTTTCCACCAACCGGGACCAAAGGTCTCTTTTCAGCAGCCCAAAGGGTGGGAAGTAGAGACCTTTGGTCGCGGTTGGTTCCACCAACCGGGACTAAAGGGTGGCATTGGTCCCGGTTGTTAGCATGAACCGGGACCAATGCACACCTTTAGTCCCGGTTGGTGGCACCAACCGGGACTAAAGGCCTTGTGTTGCCAGCGTCGCGGCACGAAAGTTTAGTCCCACCTTGCTAGTTGAGGGAGCTAGAGAGTGGTTTATAAGCCCTAGTCCCGCTGTCCTCTCGAGCTCCTCTCAAATGCAGGCTTACGGGCCTAACACACATGTATGTGCATGTGGGCCTATTGGGCCTTCTACGGGCCTGGATCCTGGCCCATTAGAGGGTTTCTAGTCGTATTCAGACCGTGGTGGTCCTTTAGGTTGCACTTTTTTTATTTTTTAGTTTTATTTTTTTGCTTTGTTTATTTTATTTTGTTTCTACTTACAGCAAAACACTTACTAGTTTTTCAGCGATTCTTTTTTGCTTTTAGGTAATAAAAATTATAAACTTTCTATTAGTGCCATTTGTTTTCTAATTTGAATTTTTGGAAATTTGTGTGAATCACTAGTTTTTGAATAGCTTTACTATAAAAATAGATTTTTGAGTGATTCTTTTTTCTGCTATTTAATATTACTGTGTTTTATCATTATATTCAAAAACATATTTTGTTATTTTAGCTTCTAACAAAAAATTTTATGATAATTCTTTTTGCTATTAAGGTTTCTAACAAAAAATTTCTTTATGAAAATTCTTTTTTCTTTTAATGTTTTGAACAGAAAATACTTTGATAATTTTAGTTGCATTAATTTTATATAATTTTATTTTCAATAATACTAGAGGTTTTATAAAAGTTTATTTTGTTTTTACTTATTTATTAAAGTTTATTTTGTTTCTACTTATTTCTTTTCTTTTCTTTTTTGCTTCTTTTATTTATTTTATTAAAATTATTTTCTTTTCTGCTTCTTTTATTTATTTTATGAAAATTCTTTTATTTTTTGCTTCTTTTATTTATTTTATGAAAATTCTTTCTTTTGTTTCGACTTACTGTTGCTATTTTTATTTATTTTATTTTAATTTATTAAAGTTTATTTTGTTTCTACTTATTTATTAAAGTTTTTTTTGTTTCTACTTATTTATTTTCTTTTCTTTTTTTACTTTTTTATTTATTTTATGAAAATTCTTTTTGTTTATAATGTTTTACACACAAAAGCCCTCTCCTCTGGCAGGTTCATTGGTCCCGGTTCGTGGCTTGACCCGGTCCTAAAGACCTCCCTTTGGTCCCGGCTCCGGCCACCAACCGGGACCAATGGTGGTGGGCCAGGAGCGAGGCCCTTTGGTCTCGGTTTGTGCCACCAACCGGGACCAAAGGGGCCAGACGAACCGGGACCAATAGCCCCATGAGGCCCGGCAGGCCCCCTCGCCTCATGAACCGGGGCCAATGGGCCCATGGGTACTGGTTCGTGACCGAACCGAGACTAACGGGTTTATCTGTCCCGGACATATGCCCTGTTTTCTACTAGTGCATTCACTTCATCACAATTATTCTGTTCAACTATTGAAATTGAGATTCAAACACTAATTCCTAAATTGAGATTCATACAGAGGAAAGAGTATAGCTACACTAGCAAAATCACTCAAAGTGTTCAACTACACTAGCAAAATCACTCAAATTGTTCAACTACACTAGCATAATCAAACAGAAAATTTTGGAAACACTCACTCCATGCTGCCGAGGCCTGATGTGAAGTGGTGGCTCCGCCCTGGATTGGCCTACCAGACCTGGGCCAGTTTGACGGCCGCACGTGCCTCAATGTCGTCGGACTTGAAGATGTTGACATCCTCGCCCCGCTCATCTCCGCCGACGCCGGCGGATCGAGAGGCGCCAAACGTACCAGGGAGCACCGTCGGAGAGCGAGGAAGGACGGGGCGGCCACCAGCATCGGCGATGGCGAGGTCGCGGTCGTCCCTACCGTCACCGGATGCGCCTCCTTCGTCAATGCCGCCGCCGTCGTCAACGCCGCCGCCGCCACCACCGGTCGCCATGCGGGAAGTGAGCTAGGACGACTAGATGCGATCTGGGGGAAATGGCTGGATCGGGCTGGCTCGTTAGGTCATGTCCGACGCCGTCTAAAGGCGCGCGTCACGGGCGCCGTCTCCCCCTGGCCACGTGGTGCCTGACAGCGGGCCCAACCAGTCAGTTTTCCACTCAAGCGGGCCAAACCGTGCGATCAGCGTTATTTGAAAACTGCCAGCGCAAACGTGGTGGTTTTTTGAAAAAAAACGAAAGGTGGTGGTTTTCTGTTACTGCGTCCCCTAATGCGGTGGTTTTTTGCAATTTACCTTATTGATGTATGATGGAAATTAGAGACATTGTTGAGTGAGGTGAGGTCCACTAATTTTGCTGCCCTGCAGCTCACACGCCATGTCCAGTCCAACTGTCCAATGTACGTACTACATTGAATCCAGACTGAAAGGGGAGGATCGGTGCACCTTTTTCGCTGTCCTTGTCATTGTTGCTACATGCAGACGGAGCGGAACAGCTCGGCCCACCCGCCATCAGGCTTGCCTTAAGCGACCTAGGTGGGGGAAGCATCCACAGCACTGCTTCAGGCTCAAATGGCGGCCCACCAAAGCTCCACCCGATGGGGGCCAGCCACCATGAGGGCCGGCGAGGCCCGCACCCCGACCACCACCGTCTCCCATCTCCCACGTCGTTGGAGCATAGGTGGTGGCGCTGCTCCAGTAGGCAGTGCGGGGCCTGGCGGCGCGGCCTGCGGAAACAGTCATAGATGGTGAGGAGACTTGCCGCCGGTGCCGATTTGCGGCGGAGACGCCAAGTACGGGAGGTGTGTGTGACCTGGCATTTTTCTTTTTGAGGATCGTGTGTGTGACCTGGCCTATACGCGAGTGTGAGCTGGGCTGAACTGGGCTGGGATGTGTGTGTTGTATACTGAGCTAAGGCCTAGTAGGCCCAACATGTTGCGTTCTGTGCTCTGTCTCTGGGCCATGTCGCCGTCCTTTGTTTTGGCAGCTAAAATGCACAGTAATTCTAAAAAAAACTACAATGCGCACTTCTTCTAAAAAAAGCTAAAATATGCATGGTTTCTAAAGAATCTAAAAAACTCAGTTTTCAATAGTAACCAAGAAGCACTGGATGAAAGAAAAATGCCACTACAATTTTCATCATTCGAGAAAGTGTCACTATAGTGGCATTTTCGGAGCCCCATAGTGACATTTCCGAAGAATCTAGAGAATTGTAATGATATTTTTCAAAAACTGAAAACTAGAATTGCATTTTTTTATCTCCTAAAATTGTGGAGAGTTTTAAGTTTGACCTCAAACACTCTTGAAATTCTCTATTTAGTTACACCTAAGCTTGACAATCTTGCAATCTTGAAGCCTCTATCAAGTTATTTGTTACATTCTTATAATCTTAAATAATCGAATATGTTTGAAATTGTGTAGATATTTAAAATGAATGCACTGTAATACATTAAGGGCATTAACTAATACCGGTATGAGTGTGACACTTCTGGTTTGCCTAGATTTATGGTAAATAAATTCTAACAGGAAATTTAACATGACAAATTGAATAAAACATATTTTTGCAACATAATATCATCTCATATTAATGTAATTTTATTTTAATAATAAATATTCTAATTATATCCTAAAATATACGTATTCATATATTGACATCATGTTATTATTAAAATCCGTTTGTTGTATTTAAAAAATACTGAAATATATTTATATCAATTTACACAAACAACATATATCAGTTTGCAATATATATATATATATATATATATATATATATAATTGAAGCAGAAAAGTTTATTATAAATGCATAAAAATGATTGATATTAGAATTTTTTCTTCTAACATTTATTATACATATATTCAAATGCGGCAATTAGAAACTATACTTTAATTCTAAATTATATAAATTTTAACATAATGTCAGGCTTTCGTTTCAAATTATTTCATATGTTACCAGCTCCGCAACGTGTGGAATTTGAACTCTTAAATTGTTTATGATAGGAGAATCACACTGATGGTTTTTTAACTTTTCAGTAATAAAATTGACTACAACATTTAGAAGAACATCATTAATGCTATTACAGAAAAATTAACTACATTTTATAAGATTATCAAAGTCTTCACCCAAACAATTATGTTTAGTTTAATAACAACTTTAGAAATATTGTCTTTGTAATACTTTAACCCTTTTAACAATACGGTGTTCCCTATGATTTAAATAATAAGAAAGAAGAATTGTTGAAAGACTAAGTTTTCACGTTTCAATTTATTCATGATAATTTTTCAAATGGCGCACCGAATTTCCAATGTATCCCATATATTTTTAGAGGTCGTTGGACCGGAGGTGGTGGCGCTGTTCCAGTAGGCAGTGTGGTGGGTCTGGCGGCGCTGGCTGAGGAGACAGCCGGAGGTAGGTCAGGTGGGGCATAAATGGTAAGAAGACTTGCCGCCGGTGCCGATTTGTGGTGGAGACGCCAAGAACGAACGATAGTTTTGTGTGACCTGGGGCATGCGCAGGTGTGGGCTGGGCTGGGCTCCACAGCACCGTATGTAAAATGCCACTGCAATTTTCATCCTTCGAAAAAGTGTCACTGTAGTGCCATTTTCGGAGCCCCATAGTGACACCTTTGAAGAATTTAGAGAATTGTAATGATATTTTTCAAAAGCTGAAAACTAGAAGTGCATTTTTTTAACCTGCTAAAATTGTAAAGAGTTTTAAGTTTGACCTCAAACACTCTTGAAATTCTCTATTTAGTTACACCTAAGCTTGACAATCTTGCACTCTTGAAGCTTCTATCAAGTTATTTGTTACATTATTATAATCTTAAATAATTTAGTATGTTTGAAATTGTGTAGATATTTAAAAGGAATGCAATGTAATACATTAAGGGCAGTAACTAATTCCGCTATGAGTGTGATACTTCCGGTTGCTACTCGAAAACACATTAGTTTCTTAACCATTTTTATCGTTAATACTCGAAAACCACTAAGGGGAGACTAAATACATTTGCACTTTCACGTTGCTTGCAAAAGTAACAGTTTTTTTCTTAAACAGTGCTTAATGTGGTGCTATTATCGATGCTTTTTTCCTCTTCATCCACGCATATGATCTGACCACCATTCAACACTGTACATCAGACACCACATGTGTTTGAGCCGATGCTAGCAAGACGTCTCCTTCGTCTAAGCACATGTGTGGACATACTAGCATTGGAGAAAGTTAAGTGCTTAATGACACACAAATACTCTCTCCTTAAGGCCTTGTACAGTACATATTGCTTGGACACAAGTAATATCACCCCCCAAGCTTCCATCTATAATATCATCGATGAAATTTTTGCAATTGGAGGCAACTTGAATTCTACATACTGCTAAATTGGCAGCAAGAGCGAGCCCTTTGCAACAAGCAAAAGCTTCTAGGCTTGTAGGATCGACCATACCGCTATTCTCGCCTTCATCGTGGAATAGACTATATCCCACATTCTGGGACAACACATGAATGATGAGATGCGGTTTTTTTCTCATGCGGGTTCACTCGCTCCTCACTACGTGCTTTTTTCCATGGCATTCGCTACTATGAAAAAACAATAGAGAAAACAACAACATTTTGGTGTAGAAGAAAACATGGCTATTGGACATAATTTTTTTAAGGTATCACAATTTTGTACTTTCAACAATGAATTTAAAAAAATATTCAAAATTGAACATTTTCGTGAAATTGAAAATATGTTTGGAAATTTTAAAAGTTCTTTTAAATTAAAAAATAATTTACGAGTTTGAAAAATTATTCATTAATTTGGAAGTTTATGAATTTCACAAATGCTCGCAAATAAACAAATGTTCATGAATAAAGAATATTCTTAAATTTGTAAAACTTTTCCTGAATTTTAAAAAGTTCACCAATATATATACTTCTCAAGAATTTTAAAAGAATATTTATGAATTTGCAAAAAATATGAATTTGAGTTTTGTGTGAAGTTCAAATTTTTCATGAATTTGAAGAAAATATTGATGAATACAAAAATTCAGGAAAATATTGATGAATATAAAACGCCCGCAACATTTAAGAATAAAATATAAGAAGGGGCAAAAAAGAAGAAACAATGAACACAGAAAAAATGAAACAAAAAAGAAAAAGGAAACCGAAAAGGAAAAGAAAAGATATGAAAAACTAGAAGAAAGCAATTTTTCTCATCAAGTTTTATTTGTCTTCTTTTATAAAAAGGATCCAAATCTATTAAAAGATCCACCGGAAGAACAAAAGCACACTTAAGCATAAAAGAACATTGAGGTCACTGCACCACCGCAAAACCATTGTCGCCACCGTAATGAGCCATCGATGAGCCGCTGCCATATCGGTTTTGGCCTAATCTTGTTGGGATAATTAGGAAGTCTTCTTGCACGTGCTCTTAAGGACCAACGCCTTGGAACCACAATTATTGTCAACAAGACTTAGCTTCGGTCTTGTTTGACTTTCCTTTTTCGACAAAGGGTGGATTTTATTGGCTCAAAATGAAGCATTAAGTGGATACAAACACAATGATCACACTCCCGGCCACCGCATAGCTAGGATGCTCACAGCCACTACGAATACACGCACACAAACAAAATGCTGGCAAATAGCAAAGTCACATATGACCAAAGCTAGCTATGCCTAATCGAGAAAAAAGAAACAAAAAAAATGAAGTGATCAGACCTGCGGTTGACAAACTACAATTATGACCTTATCCGCACCAACCATCTCATGACACCACAAAGACAATAACAATGAGGTTCTTCAACAGCAACGCCTTCAAGAAGGGACCACCGCTCAAGCGTCGTCGTCACTGGATCCAACCACGAAAGTCTAGATTCTAGATTTTCACCCTGAAGAACCAGTCCGAGCATATCCGAGAAATGCCCTGACAAGGTAACGCCACAAAAAATATCGCCATTGCCAGGTTAACCAACTCGGGTTAGACCTAGGTTCTCACCCCGGTGCTCATCAAAGTCAATGTTGTGTTGTCGCCACCACTTTTCCACAATCTCAGCAAGTACATGCATTTGGCTGCCACCGCTGCACCACCATATCCTCTACATCAAGCCGTCATTCGAAGGTTGCATCTCACCACTGAAGGCAGCCACCGGATGTGCAGAAAGAAATCCTCACAAGCTCTTTCTATGACCACCAAAATCGGCCGCAAAGCCATCACTGCATGCCGGAGAGGTCACCATACAGATGTTGGTCCCTCACCAGGCAGTCACTCGCTCGCTTCAAGGCGCCACCAGCGGCGCGAGCAGCCTTGGACAGGCCGGCCAGATGCCAAACCAAGCCGGACCCTAGTCTCCGTGGCTGGCTGGATCAAGATCCAGTCCAAGGCTGAGACAACATGACCACCTAGCCCTTCACCAAGGACGGCTGATGCCCAGCAAGATCAGCGATTGGAAGGACCGGTGTGATTTTTGTATGTGTGTGTTGGCATTGGTCGTGTGCATTCTAACTATGCAGAGGCCAGGTGTGCTTTTTTGTCTGTCTCTTTAGTGCTTCATTTTAAGCTAATAAATTCCACTTTTATCGAAAAAGAAAAGGAAAAAGAACAGCTGCCTGCTGACTAGGACTAAATAAACAGAGCAGGGAGTCGTTGCTACAAATGAAGCACCAACAGTATGAACCTTTTGACGGTTCCATTAATTCAAACTACCTCCGGAGGATAGTTATATTTCTATAGGTGGTGGCTATGGCCGTTGAGGGGGGCCGCATATTATGACAACTAGATGATGCCCCGCACGTTGCAGCGGTCCTAATAGTGCAAGTACTATGTATGAACAATATAGCATCATGACAAAGGGAGTATGTCTTTGCCTTTAATTCAAGATTTGCATTCCTGGTCCCTTGTTGATCAAGTTTATAGTTATTGTACAATGAAAGGTTCATAGATCAACAAAGACAATTTTTTTGGCTCCATCTAGTAATGTTCTTCAATACAGAAGCGATGCCACATTTATCAGAGAACAGCCCGTATGTGGGAAACTTTGTGCTATTAATATAATAAAGCTCAAATCAGCTGATGGAAGATTTCATTGTATCTTATTCTTTTAGCTCATGCAAACCTGACAGAAATGAGCAGCTTCAAGCCTTAACCACAGAACAATCTCTACGTAAGCTGAAACAACCTGACAAATGCTTCCATCTCCATAATATTCATTTACCTCAATCATCCAATAAAAGATCACTCACCACACTATTCAGTCAATTAACTGATGTCTAGAATAAATGTGAAACATGAAGGAAAAATAAAATGGCGTCGAGAAAGAAAGAGATCAATTGTACCTAGGCTCAAATCAGCTCACAAAAAACTTCTCTCCACATTATTCTTCAGCTATCCCAAGTCTGAATAGTAAAAAGCAGCCGCAAAGGAACTCCTAGTAGATCAATACAAATCTAATTAACTAAGTCTCCTTAGAATGATAGAATTTCCATTTCCTTAATCTGATATTAACCATTTCTGCCAGCTTAAAATTTCGGAAAAGCACAAACTGTACTAAAATTCTCGGAACACAAACTGTATCAAAATTCTTACCAGATACAATTTGCGTTTTCATAATCTGAGATTAATCAGCACCATTAGGTGCAATAAATCTCGAGATACAAAATATCCTCACAAATGATGAGCCCAAAGCAAAAGCAAATCCAAGTCTTCATCTCTGCATTAAAATATTAGGGGTCAATATAAGTGACATAAGCATGCAAGATTTAATAGACATGGATGTAGTGGCGAACATGAATAAGCAAATTGAACTCATGATGGATACCCACAAAATTCTAGCACTTGTGCCAGCAATTGTTTCTGCTAAATGTGAAAGAAGAATAAATATCTTCTCTCAAACATAACAGGTGCAGAATTAGCCCAAGAAGACAATGCGTTGAGTCATAGTACTGGCTGTATGTACATAAGAATCTGAGAAGATATCAGTAAGAACATGATGAGTTTCGGGGACTTAACAATTCCATGTAAACAGGGTACGACCATCTGTTGTAAATAGAACGTGGAACTACTCCAAAGAAGTGGGAGGGGAAGTGCTACATGCTGCTCCCTGCATCATATACGGGGAAGTGCTACATACTGCTGCCTACATCATATAGACCATCAAGAGCGGCAATATGAAAATTAATGAAACAAACATACTTTGTCTAACTTATGAAATGCTAACTGCTAGGAAACAACATACTCCCTGAAAGTAAATAGAAATATCACATATGCTCTGATTCTGCAAAAAAAATCAATGGAAAGCATTAGAAATACCAAAAAAAAACACTAAACTAACATATACGTGTATGTAAGTGAGAGATATATAGAGAGAGATACAGGATTGTAGTTGCACGTCATAAATGGTAGGCTTCATTTGTTTATTTCTTCAAGAACACTAAAGAAAACAAATGAAGAGAATTTTTTCACCATCTAGTGCTTGGGATTAAAACCAACCGGATTGGAAACATGATCATGATTCATGAAACCGTCGTGTCTTGAAAAATGCTTGCCAGCATTGCTCGAGACCGGACTTGCTACCCCGAAAGAAGTGGCTGGAGACGGAATAGAGCTTTCTTCTAAAAAAATTGCCCACCACACATGAATTAGAGCTTGCAACCCAGGCTAACTCAAAAAAATCACTCAGATCTTGGGAGAAATAGAGGAAGGAGAGCCCCCACCTTTGGTGCAGGTGTTGTTGAGGGAGGACACTAACGGTGGCTTGTGCGGCTCATCGGGAGCTCCGGTCGATGCTGGGGCGCAGGGCATGGGTCCGCGGAGGCCGCAGGGCTCGACTTACCTGCAATGGGGTGCAAGGCTAGGTTGACCTGCAGTGATCACAAAGTGCCCACGGAATTGGCCTCCCCTGTAAAGCAGCTAAAGTAGTCCATGGACGAACGGACACGCCGTCAGAGAAGGTCGCCGTAGCGGCATCACATGCAGGGGGTCGCCGGGTGGCTCGCTGAGGTCACTTGTGGCGGCACCAATGGGGACGCCGGGTAGCGAGGTCGGGCGACACCACTGGGATCTTGGGCGGCTCACCGGGGTCACAGTGTATGCCGTGCCTGGATCACCGGGGGCCGCTTGGCACTTCGGCAGCGTCGCTACGCCTCACTGGGTCACTCTCCAGGAGGGTTCGAGTACTGGGTGCACATGACCTATTTGTGTGGATATAGGATTGACTCTTCAGTTTCCTTTATCATTAAGAAAAGGACAATTAGATTGACTCTTCAGTTACAGAATAGGAAGGCCAAACGAATGGACGATTAAAAATTAGGCATGGGGACAGTAACAAATGGATCGGTTCACACATCTGGGAGAGGTGACGTGGTTGCATGTGCATGTGGGGGTGACGTGAACCAATCAGAAGCTTGCTGATGTGTATAGCTTGCATGTGTAGAGAAATAGGTTAGTGGGGATCATCTATTTAGTTATTATAGATGAATGGTCATGGTTTACTTTTTGTCATAATTTTCTTTAACATCCAAATCGAAATATGGTATGATCACTATTTTTGGAGGCATTTTTTTGTTCTTGTGTTATTATAGCATAGTGCTATATGGAGTAAACTACAAATTTTCCACAGACTATCCAAGATGCAAGATATCGCCATATGGTGGTACTTTAGTGATCATTTAGCAGACTTCTTGTGCCGCCTTTTTTGCACACATGGTTCTACAGTTAACATGTACTCATATCGTTTAATCAACTATGTTTCATGTTTGTTAACCGTGCATTAAAGCATCTAAAAGAAAACCAATTTTGCAGTTTTGAAAAAGATTGGTTTTGCACGCACCCTACGGCATGGGAGAGGTACCAAACTTGCACAATCCACTATGAACAAGTCCCACAGCTAGAGCATTCTGAAGAAGAGTCGCAGCATTCTAAAGTAGAGCCGGAGCAATCTGAAGAAGAGCCGGAGCATACTGAATAAAAGATATACAGTAGTATTCTGAAGAAGGGCCATCACCCAACAAGTCAGAGCGTCTGCCTGCATCTCCGTATAACTCTAGTAGAAAAGGTTGGTCCTATAAGACTTTGTTTGGGCAAAACTCAATCAATTTGGATGTTCTTAGATCTTGCATAGGCTACAAAAATAAGTTGGTTCCGCCACTGGATCAACACATGGAGCAAGAGGAAGAAATAATAATGATGGTCACCTGCTCTTTCCAGCTGACCGACATCGTAAGGAATTACTGCATAACATGGTAGTTGCTCATTCCCGTCGTGACCCCCGCCTCCTGCTACGCGCGTAGCCAAAACATCATCTCATCTACTCCCTCCGTCCTAAAATTCTTGTCTTAGATTTGTCTAAATACAGATGTATCAAGTCATGTTTTAGTGTTAGATACATCCGTAGCTAGACAAATCTAAGACAAAAATTTTGGGACGGAGGGAGTATCTTCTACTGGTTTCTTGTGGACCAAATTGGTATTATGATCGATTTAGCACACTCACCTTGTTTACTTTTGGCAATGCGGTTTTCGCCATGGTCTTTTGGAAGTTGCTTTACTATTCTACCATTATTGACACGAATGGTGCATCTCCTAAGTTCATTGAGGTAGCACTTCAAAGTAACAGCAGAGAGTCAACCGAAGAAAGAACCAAGGAACAGAGCATGCTGGAGGAAAAAAATAATGAAAAGAAGCAGAAAAAACAGAAAAAGAAACTCAACTATGAAGGTAGATTTTTTTTCCCGTGATAGAGCTATGGATATAGTTAAGCCTAACAACTCTTCTGGTCCACCTCTTCTTCCCACAGAGCATTCTCTGTCGGTCTGTCCACACACACACACACACACACACACACACACAAGAAAGAAAAGAAAGAGTGATAGAGAGAGCATTCCTCAGGTCTTTGTAATTTGAGATTACCTTGGAGTCTTCACCATAGCGTAAGCTATGTGCTCATCTGCACTTGCCTTGGATATCCATCACAATTGCTCCCCAGCCGAGACACCATCTCCACATTGTTCATACACATTTCCACTGAGTAAAACAGCAAAACAGAGCACGGCTAGTCTGCTACCTCCCTTCCATGCATAAAAGGGAAAACAGCAAAACAACAACAGTTATCTGCTAGCAGGCATCAGCAGATTGCTCATCCATGCTCCATGTATACATTACAACACATGGTGTTTCCAAACCATCATAGTATACAGCTCAGACAACCCATATGTATAAACCTAAGGTGGTCATTCAGAATGCATGAGACAAATGAACAGAGCAGGGAATGGCCATTGTTATTCTCTGACCGGACGGCCAGTTGCTGCGGAACCAAATGGCGCACCAAGAGTATCAGCCTGTTCTTGTCTTTCCCAAGTCAGCATTAATTTAAGACGTACCTCGGTCAAGAAGATAGTTAAATAATGCCTCTATCGTGTTCTTCAAGAGAGAAGTCTGTGGATGATGACAATGCCTGAAGATCTGAAGCAGCTAGCTCTCTAGCTATATATGCTGCTGCTCATACATACTACATGAGGAAAGTAAACAGAGCAGAGAATGAGCAGCTACAGAAATAAACAGAGCACATGCCCTGCAGATCTTAAGCAGCAGCCTGTCTAGACCAACTAGACGAGATCATGGCACAAGGCACGTTGTATCAAGCTCGAAACCCAAGTACCGCGGGACTTGCAGTATATCACATAACTCGTTGCGAGAGTAAATGGTAAGAGATCATCACTCCGTTAGTTGCGTTTACTCAGAAGAGTATGTAACAGCACACAAGAGCTAACAATTACAGTCCATACGAACCAAAATTATAACATACTCCACGAGAGGATAGCACAACAAGACGACAATAACAAGATCCAAATTAGACACTACTTTCGGCCTATGAATAATATACTATGAAGAAAAATATATCTGACAGCAGGTTTACAAAAACCACCGTTAGTGATAGTGGCACCAGAGGACAGGAGGTGGTTCAGTGCGAGATGGCAATGCATGAAGCAATCAACAAAGCAGGAGTCCGACCGAGGAGATATGCACTGGCCAGTGAAGTAGGAGAAACAGTTGAATAGATGAGCCAACCTGAGGCCCTCCACCTTGTAACAGGTTGTTGGAGCCTGGAGCGCACCTCCACCGGCCTGCTATAAATTTGAAGTAAACAAATGAAAAAAAGAACTTTGAAAGATAGAAAAGGAAATGAAATGTATATGTATTAGGAAAGGCTACATATATCCTTGAGAGTGCAAAGGTGTCTGACAGGAGCTAACGTACCTTTCCAGAAATTTGCAGGTGGGAATCTAAATAACACTTCAGCTAATGTCCTTCCAGTGGATATGCGCGATCTTTGGCCAACTCTCTCCATCAGGTGCTCTGCAGCTCTCCTTCAAGAGCTCACAGCCAGGCCCTATGTGAATGTCCTTCAGGGAGGATGGCAAATCCGGTAAAGATGATATGTTCGGACATCTAAAGATTTTTAGATTCTTCAGATTGGAGAAGCACTTCAAATTTGTTGGCAGGGAAATCATTTCAGAATCACGGATTATTAGACTCTTGACAGATGTGAAATTTGCGGATTCTTCAAATGAAATGAATGGTTCCTTGCATTCATCAAGACAGAGAGTTGGTGGAACTGTGGAACCTTCAGCTGAGAGCATGTTGTTGAGTAGTACAGAACTGCTAACTTGGAGTGCACCATGGACTCGAAACTGTGAGATACACCCGGGGATGAGTTTTGGAACATCAACTAAACGTACCCAATAAAATTCCTGGTTAGACAATCCTTCAAGCGTACATAAATCTGGCAAGAAACACAGATTGAGTGAATGGACAGAGGTGAGGCAACCAACAGACAAGCATGCGGGGCTTCTGCAACTGTCTATGCTAATTTCTTTGACGTGTGGCCAGTCAGTACAGAGGAAGTCAGCTGCAAGCACACAGTAGTATATACTGAGGCTCCTAAGGGATAATGGGAAGCATTCTGCTCCACGTGACAACTCTAAGGAAGGCAAAGTTGACAGTCCAACATGTGAAACAGAGGCAGCAGCTCGTAAGCCCCCTAATGACCTGAGACACCAGCTATCTCCGATGAACAAATAGTCAAGTTTTGTCAAATGTTGGAGGACCTCTTTTGAAGGAAGTGTCGTTAAAGTCATAATCCCTACTAACGTTAAACTTCTTAGTGAAGCCAGGCCATGAAGGCAAATAGCTAAAGCTCCATCTGTAATACTGCATGAAGAAAGTTTAAGTTCACAAAGTCCTGATGGTGGAACTAGCGGCAGCCCAATGCTCCTTCCATACACGAGTCTAATCCTCTGCTTGTGACAGTATATCCATGCCTTGATGACATCCTCTTTTTCCAATACTTCATCTTTCTCTATTTCTAGAGCACTTTCAAGGTTTTGAACATGTGACACATCACCATGAAAATGTATCATCAGCTGCTTCAGATACAAATACTCCGTTGAGAGTACTCTCCTAAATTTTGATCTTGTATCCACCTCCCGTAATAAACGAAGTCGTGGTGCCAAGTGGTTTGTCCTCATGAAATTCTCTCTCTCATCATCATATTCCAACTCATCGTTGGAAATAAATACAAGCAGCGGGCATCTTTCTACTTGTAACGTCTTAAGGCCTAGAGGAAGACAAGGTAATATCTTCAGGTTTGGCACATCTTGGAGGACAAGTGAAGAGCAATTCCTAAATAGCTCAGTATTGGGTGGTAGTCTTTGCAATGCGCTGCAATTAACAAAGCTTAAAGATTCCAAATTCTCAAAATATGAACCATCAAGTAACCAGCCTGGGTATTTTGAAGATTTGTAACCCTCAATTGTAAGATGCCCAAGTTGAGGTGGTGGCATAAGGCCTTCTAGAATCTCCAAATGTAAACTATCCTCTGCATTCGTGTTATTCTTGCAACCCCAGAAAAGTCTCAAGCTGCCAAGATGATTTTTCTCATGCAACTTCGATTCTAAGGCTTGATCCTTCCCAGTGATGTTCTCAAGATTTGTGACACTTAAACTGCCATGAATCTGGTTCATATCCCTCAGCTGTTGCAACTCATATCCCAATTTCTTTTGCACAGAAATTTTTTGAACTTGTTGAAGCCAAGTTAGCTTTCCAATGTTAGGAATTTGAGGCGCTACTTTTCTGTTTGAGTCAGATGTTCCATAATCATACCAGTCAAGATGTCGTAACTTCCTTAAGTTGCAGAGTTTCCCAGGAAAACTCTCAACTTTATCATTTACCATAAGTAACTGCAAGTGGTAGAGAGTACACAATGATCTTGGCAATTCAGAAATCAGTGTTCTGATGATGTTCAAATACCGAAGGTGCTTCAACTCACCAACAGATTCTGGCAACTTACTACTGCTATAAGATGACAAATGTAGTACTCGCAACTTCTTCAAATTCTGTAGTGTCTGATTAAAAAGGTCACTTACATCATCCATTAGGGGGTCTATGCAGATCATAGTGCGCAAATGATGTAGGTTGCAGATACTTTGTTTGTGTTGCATCATACTATGAACACGAACAGATAGATGTCGAACAGTGCGTGGTATTTCTGTCACCTTATCATCTTCCAATCTGAAGTAATCCTCTTTGGTGAGTAATTCTGCCAGATCATGAAGAAGATCATGCATAACATAATATTTCCCATAAAATGGTTGAAAGAACGAAACAGAGATCATCTCCTTGAAGTAATCCGTCCCTATATCTTCCACTCTCTTGTTTTGATTGTATGAATCAATAAGGCCCTCTACCATCCAAAGATGAACCAACTCATCAATGACATACTTATGGCCTTTTGGAAACAAGCTGCAATATAGGAAGCACCTCTGTAAATGTGGATCTAACTTCTGATAACTCCACAACAAAGCTGTCATGGGCTCACTTATTTTGTCAATCATTAAAGTTAGAGCATCCTTCCATGCAGATATATCTGTCTCCCCTTTCAACTGGGAACCCACAACTTTTGCTGCCAAAGGAGATTGTCCAAGCCTTTTAGCAATCTTCTCTGCATAATCTTCAAGCCTTCCACGCAACTGCGGATTTCTGATTTCTGGTCCAGCGAATGCATGATGCTTGAAGAGTGCCAAGAAGTGAGCATCTTCCAAGTTTTCCAGAGGACACACTTCACAGCAGAGAGCAGCTGGAAATCTATCTCGTCGAGAAGTTACCAAAACCTTGCTTCCCTTATGTTGGGATACTAGAGGAGCCAACAGTTCATCCCATTCCTTCTCGCTGCCAGGTTCAAACCAAACATCATCCAATACAAGCAGGAATTTCCCTTTATCTTGCAGTATGTCAATCAACTTGTGATGCAGAGTATCAAGGCTGTCGATGCGTGGACATTTCTCATTTGTGGCAGACTCGATGATCTCCCGTGTATGACGGTGGACATCAAGTTTGCATGAGATGCTTACCCACATTCTCACACCAAAACATTTTATTACTCTCGCGTCATTATAGACAAGTTGTGCCAAGGTGGACTTTCCCATCCCTCCAGCCCCAACAATGGCCAAACTAGAGTACATGGCTGTACAAGACTCAGTAGTAGCAGCTGTCTTGGTAAGAAGATGTATTATACGATCACGGTCATTATCACGACCAATCACTTTGAAAGGTGGTACTGATGTGGTCACAGGAACATGAGCTGATGGTATGTCAGGGCTCTCTGCATTATAACCAGCAGGTAAGCAGAGCAGTTGATGGAAGTCCTTGGCTTTTGCAAGAGCAGCCTTCAGTTCCTTAAGATGGCGGATTAACTTTCTGTTCTCTAAACTCAGATTGGACAGCCTGCTGGATGCAACACGCATAGGCTTCATAAAGTTGTTGCTGATGGAGGAGGCATTGGCCTGCAAGGAATCCTTCCCCTTTGCTTGGCGCTTGAGGACGTTGTAATCACTCTCATCCAGCAAGTCTTCGGCCAGGTAAAGTGCTTCCTTGAGTTCCCGAAGCCATTTGTCCAGCTTGGGCCTGTGGTTTCCCTTGTCTGCTGCTTCAGTCAACAACTTGAGTTGTGGCAAGATAGTGGCCTCTAGTTCATGGAGTTCGTGTGCCATGTCCACTCCAAGATATGATGAAGCATTAGATTGGAGCTTCTTCAAGACTGGAGATGCGGCCAATTTTAAGCTAACACTTAAGGCAGCGCTAGCTAACGCCACTTCCATCAGATTGCAGCGTTTGTTTTTTGGGTGTATATGCCAAGGGAAGGGAATTTTGTTTGTTTTGTGGATGCACAGATCTTGGGTGTGGAAAGATAAATTACGGGAAACAAGTAGAAGAACAAGGCTGAGGTGAGGGTGAGGGTGACTAGGCTGAAGAGAGTAGGTGTGTATGGAGATGAACAAGTTTACAATGAAAAATATGAGCAAAAACTATGAAACAATTTCCCTTTTTTTGGTTCTTTGGGTGTGGAATGGCCCGAATAAATGAAAGCCGGGCACAAGAATTGCTTCTGGACGTGATGTTGGATGAAAAACCTGTTAGAGTAGGAAATTAGGGATAAATTAGTCAACTGCATGGTACAGAGATAAGAAAAAAGAAACCTACTGGCATGTGCGCAGACAATGGCAAAAACCAAGGATAATATTTTGAGAGTGGGTAATGACCTGAATAAACGATAGAAAAGCAATCAAAGTGCTTCTGGATCGCAGGTAGAAACAACCCGTGAATAAGCAATGGATGAACACCTGTTGGGAGTGAGAAATCACGAGATAAATTAGCAATTCTAGAGCCCTAGAGCCAGATTTGTAGAGGAAAACAGACAAGAATATAGTGGTGAGCTTACACAGATGAAGAAGTGAGAAGTAGCGTTGTAGGAGCCAGCAGAGCGATGAGGCAACTGTAACGAGGTTGTGTTGCAAGAGAATGAGAGGCAGAAATCCCCAAACAGCAGGTCAAACAAGGCTATAGCAGATCTGATCCACCCACTTGCCTTTTTTTTAAGTGTAGCTGATCTGGACTTGCTAATAAACTAACCAGTAACCAACGCGGACACAGCTCACTGATTGATAATCGAAGTATAAAGTAGCAGAGGGCAACATTGTGTGACTAAACAGAAACAACCAGATGGTAAAAAAAATATTTTTCTTTCTATCCATCACCATCGCTGGCTCTCCATGCTTTCCAGTAACCTTGCATCCACAAAGAAAGTAGCAAATTTCTAGCTAATGCACATATCCATAAATATATAATAATCATCATTCATATAACAACCAGCTCTGAAATGAATGTACATACCTAAGAATCAAATATTTTTATAGTTTCAACAAGCACAGGCTGACAGTTGAGCTATCTGCACGCAGTAAGAAACATCTCTCACCGCATATCACATCTGGAGCCGTAACCTCTCGCCTTTCCAAATCTGTTGCTAGCAATGTTCCATGGTCTCCAATGTAGTCACCCGGTACACAGTTGGTGACTGTAATAAGAACTGGAGAGGCAATCTGACAAACTGGTGTGTGCTTCTCATTTTCTTCTTCTCTTAGTCCTTCCTTGTCTAGCATTTTTCTCTTCTTAGGATTTGGTTGCCATCGATAAGCAGCCATTGTATTGATCTCACGTCTGAGAATTGTGGACAATAACACTTTCATGGCATTCCCTGTTTTACCCACTGAATTACTTTCTGTCCTGCACACCTAGAAGAAGAAAACACGAAAGCATGCCTCTGTAAAGTCCAGCGTATATAATTAAGATACAAGAAATTCCTTTGCAGCAAAAAGTATGATATACCAGAAAGCAAATTTGGGTATCATTAATTGGTGGTATAAAGTAAGCAGGGAGTGACTGTTGACGGGTATCCATCGATCCGACTACGCAATAACGCGGACGAGAATGAATGACGCAGACAAGGACAAGGCGGATGGGAAGTGGATCTTATCTAGTATCATCCGGGAGAGATGCCAACCGGTCAACAGGTCAATAGTGGATCTGATCCAGCTACTTGCCCTTTTTAAAGTTTTGCTGACTGGACCTACTAATAAACTAACTTGTAACCAATGTGGACAGTGGGCACAACTCACTAATCGATAATTAAAGTACAACAAGGTAAGCTAGATGCATCTTTCATGTTATGACATATCACATAATGGAGTGGTCTGTATCAAAATCTTCAGCAGCAGATACATAACTCTTACGCAATCAGATCAGCACTGGAGAACTCTGCAAATGCAACACCATTGGGTGACTAAATACGAACAACCAGTTTGTATTCCCAGAAGCATTTGGAGCGAAGAATTAGCATGCATCATGGTGGTGATCTGGTGGACATGGTGTCAGCCCATCAAAATTTTCTTTTATTTTCTCGCCATCACCCGCTCATGCTTTCCATGAACCATCCTCACATATGTGAAAGCTATGACCAAGAATAACATATGAGCGTACTGATGCTCAACCTGCAGGCAAAGGTAACATGATCTCCGTCAAATTGATCCATAAATTACATATTCAAAGGAAGGGATATTGTGCAGCCGAATAAATTCAGATTATAGTACTGAACCATGGGAAGTCAAGATATCAGAATTCCTTGAAAAGGATCCTCTTCAGGGCATAAACAAAAAGAATAAAACTCAGCGAGAATATGCCAGGAAGCAAATTCAGATATCAATCATCCATACAAATAAATCGTTGGTGGCAAGGAATGAGATGGAGTTCATTCAGCACTGTTGTACAAAAGCCCTGAATAAGCATACAAGAACCCGCCAAAAAATGCAATCCCCATAAATGGATACTAGACAGGGTTAATACAATCCAGCATGGTGAAACCTGAAAACTTCTCATTATAATCTGAACCATGCAGTATAACACAAACTTAAACAAACACTCTCCTGTTAACTGAAAACCTGAATTTTCAGTTACTGCTCCTGCTTCTAGGTTAGGAATTTTCAGTTACTGCTCCTACTCCTCTGCTGACCCAAAGAAACAAGAGCTGGGGTGGCTAACTAAGGACGTGCTTAGCCACCAACCAATTTGGCTTCAAAAATCCATGGTCGAGAGTATCCCTATTACCCTTGGATTGTTTAAGAGTCAACAAATATTTTTTGGTGCTTATCACTGAACTTCATCTCAGGTGCATTACATCTTTTTTTTTTTTGCGAAATATATGCATTATCATCTCAGAAAGGTAGCATCCAGTCCATTCCCAGAAAGGAATGGGCTGTGGAGCACATGTTCGGAGGGGGGCAAGAGCGCAACGGACTAACTTAGTTTGGGGATGAATGCGCCGGCGAACCTGCGTCGCCGGCGAGGGCGCGGGGCGGCGTCGAATCCATCAAACCACCCAACCCGAGAATGTGAAGGGATCTAACCGGAATAGAGGCGAGGCTAATGTGAAGGGATCTTATCACCTGGGATTGGGATTGGGATTGGGATTGGGAGGTACGCCCGCCACTGGCCGACGAAGCCAAGAGGGGAGGAGAGGGGATTTGGTCAGAGTTAGGGGTGCGCGTGGACCGGACTGGTGAAGGCAGTGAGCAGAACTAATCAACGGCCGTCCGTGCGGGTATGGACGACAAGGATGGGGACCACATCTGGCGTTTTGACAAGCTCTTGCCTGATACTGCGTTGCTTCCTAGCAAAATTCTTTTTTTTAGAACTGTTCGTTGCAAAATTGGTGGTGAATGATATCGTTCATTTTTTTTTACCAATAAATACAATGTGCTCTGATGACTAGGTCGACCGGATGGATATGGGCCTTGGGTGCCCGGTGGGCTCCTTCCTGTGCCGGTACCTAACCCTAACGATCAAGTAGCACACATCTGCGCAATTCGAGATATTACCGACAGAATCGCAAGGAAGCTTATTTTTTCATGCCCGGCGGCAAGTCCACCACACCAATTGTGATGGCCCTAGATGTCCCTCTCGAGGTGTTGGCAAGCAGTGGCGGAGCTTCAAAGAAATCTTAGGAGGGGCAAATCTACAACACTTTTTCACACCAAATCATAGGACTGCCCCAAATTGTCAGGATTGAACCAATTATATGTGAAGTGTCAATACCACGAAATTTGCAATTCTTCAAAAGGGTCTGCATAAGACATAGCTTCAAGTCTGCTTGCCACACATCATCGCTTCACTTTGATTAGGTGGATATCGCCAAATATGTGGACACAATGCTGGATGTCGTTCCAAGAATTCTATCCCCTGGAATAAGAAACCGAAAGAAATATTTTTATTACAAATTTAATATTTTTTAAATACATGGTCAACATTTTTTCTATACACATTTTTCAAAAGAAATCAAATTATTGATTAACATTTTTCAAATACAAGATTAACATATTTTGAATACATAGTCAATAGTTTTTTTACATATTTAACAGTTTCCAAATGCTTGAAAAACATTTTTCAAATACTTGTTCAATATTTTTCCAATGCTTGATTAACCTTTGTATATACATGGTAAAAAAATCATCATTTTGTTAGTACTTGGTCAACATATTTTCTATAAATATTTCACATTTTTTAAAAGGTTAATTAACATTTTTTAAATACTTTTTAAAAATTTCTTAAATACTTGATTAACATTTTGATATGCAAGATAATATTTTTCATCATTTGTTTAATACTTGCTCAACATTTTTCTATAGACATTTACCATTTTTCAGATCCTTGATTAATATTTTTCAAATCCTTGTTCAACATTTTTTAATGGTTGATTAACAATTTTTGATACATGGTCAACATTTTCTATATACACATTTAACATTTCTCAAATGCTTGATTAACATTTTTCAAATACAAGATTAACATATTTTGAATACATAGTCAATACTTTTTTTTACATATTTAACAGTTTCCAAATGCTTGAAAAACATTTTTCAAATACTTGTTCAATATTTTTCCAATGCTTGATTAATCTTTGTATATACATGGTAAAAAAATCATCATTTTGTTAGTACTTGGTCAACATATTTTCTATAAATATTTCACATTTTTTAAAAGGTTAATTAACATTTTTGAAATACTTTTTAAAAATTTCCTAAATACTTGATTAACATTTTGATATGCAAGATAATATTTTTCATCATTTGTTTAATACTTGCTCAACATTTTTCTATAGACATTTACCATTTTTCAGATCCTTGATTAATATTTTTCAAATCCTTGTTCAACATTTTTTAATGGTTGATTAACAATTTTTGATACATGGTCAACATTTTCTATATACACATTTAACATTTCTCAAATGCTTGATTAACATTTTTCAAACACTTGCTCAATTCTTTTTCAAATATTTGATTAACATTTTTTATGTACATGATCAAAATATTTGTACATATTTAATACATGATTAACATTTTTTTCTACACACATTCAACAGTATTCGAATTCTTATTCAACATTTTCAAATACTTGTTCAATATTTTAAAAATAATTATTGAACATATTCAAATACTTGTTCAACATTTTTCAAATAATTTTTCATAATTTTCTAAAAATTGTTCAAAATTTGTCAAATGTTTTTTGTAGAGTACTTTTTTTAATAAATATTTAGAATATTTTGAAGTAAAAAGAAAAGTAAAAAATAAGGGAAGAAAAAAAAGAAAACGTACCAAAAAAATGGAAAGCAAGACTCCCGCGCGCGCGAGCTGGCCCCTTCGGCGAGTCGGAAGCTGGACTCGATGAAACCGAGATATAGTGGCGCCCGCAGGGAGCAGACAATGAGCTGGCCCAGTTGCTACGGCTCGTTTGCTGACATTCTGTTTCTTCTTTTTTGCGTTTTTATTTAGTTTTTATTCACATTTTTGTTTTCCTGTTGTTAAATTTTTCACATTTTTGTTAAATTTTACAAAATTGTAATTTTACATTTCAAAAATGTTAAACATGCATAAAAAAGTTTCTGATGTATAGAAAAAAAGTACTATGTGAATTAAAAAAGTAGAAAATATTAATAATTCATATTACATTTATTAATTATATGGATGAAAAATGTTTACATATTGTAAAAAATGTGTACGTGTAATTCAAGAATAACAAGTTGTACATTAAAGATATAGGAAACTTGGAATGTCCGCAAGGAGGACATATCTTTCCGTACTAATAAAGTACGCATTGCTTTTGTCGGATTCACCGTCACAACGTTTTTGTAGAAATGTCCCTTCATTTTTTGGTATTCAACCCACACTCTGTAAATATACATATTACACCTCCACCAGCGATCACTCGCATTTGTCCCGGGCTCCGCTGGAGGGTGCACGAGGCGAAGCGGCAGAGGGACAGAGCCCTGCTGGGGGCGGATGTAGGCGACGTTGTGCGAGTGGTCCGCGGACGATGGTGGACGGAGGTGCAGAAGAGAAGGGCGCATGGGAGAGTGGCCATCGGAGGAGAGGGAGACGACCTAAGAGGGGAAGGAAGGGGACTGGTGGCGGGGAAGCAGCGGCTCGCCAGAGCAGGGGCAAGGAGGCGGGAGATCGGTCTAGGTGCCCTGGCACCGACGAGTGCGCGTGGGGATCGAGCA
>LT934117.1:726252703-726319671 GCA_900231445.1 Triticum turgidum subsp. durum | reverse complement strand
GGCGCTTTAAAATAAATACGGTTTAGGCTTGAACACATGCTGAATAAACCTAGCGGTTATTTTGTCAAGCACAAAACCTACAACAACTAGGCTCGCCTATGTGCACCAACAACTTATGCTAAGATAAACTACTAAGTGATAGCAAGATATATGACAAGAAACAATATGGCTATCACAAAGTAAAGTGCATAAGTAAAGGGCTCGGGTAAGAGATAACCAAGGGAAGCGGAAACGACGATGTATCCCGAAGTTCACACCCTTGCGGATGCTAATCTCTGTTTGGAGCGGCGTGGAGGCATAATGCTCCCCAAGAAGCCACTAGGGCCACCATAATCTCCTCACGCCCTCGCACAATGAAAGATGTCGTGATTCCACTAAGCGACCCTTGAGGGCGGTCACCGAACCCGTACAAATGGCAATCCTTGGGGGCGGTCACCGAACCCGTACACTTTGGCAACCCTTGGGGGCGGTCATTGGAACCCGTCAAATTGCTCGGGGCGATCTCCACAACCTAATTGGAGACCCCGACGCTTGCCCGGAGCTTTACACCAGAATGACTGAGCTCAGAACACCACCAACCATCTAGGGCACCAAGGCACCCGAGAGGAACAAGCTCAAGGGTACCAGCACCCAAGAGTAATAAGCTTCTCAACTTCACTTCCATGTATCACTGTGGAGAACTCAAACCGATGCACCAAATGCATTGGCAAGGCACACAGAGTGCCCAAGTCCTTCTCTCCCAAATCCACCAAAGCAACTAATGCTAGGGAGGAAAATGAGAGGAAGAACGAAGAAGAGAACATGAAGAATGCCAAGATCTAGATCCAATGGGTTCCCCTCACATAGATGAGAAAGTGATTGGTGGAAACATGGATCTAGATATCCTCTCTCTTTCCCCCCCAAAACTAGAAAGAATCCATGAAGGGATTGAGAGATAGCAAGCTCGAAGAATGACAACAATAGGGGCAAAACACGAGCGGATATGGCTGAATGGGGAAGAAGACCCCCTTTTATAGGAGGTGGAAAATCCAACCGTTATCCCCATTCTCAGCCCGCAGCGAGCGGTACTACCGCTCTAGGGAGCAGTACATCGCTGGCCGCAGCGATACTGCTGCTCGGCCCAGCGGTACTATCGCTGGGACTTCGCACAGCGCCTAGGGAAGAAGGAACAAAGAGGAGGGCCGTTGAGCGGCACTAGTAGCGGTAGTAGGGGTGGTATTACCGCTTACAAGAGGTACTACCGCTCCTACTACCGCTGAACCCGACACGGACACGCAGGTCTTGAGTCGAGGCGGTACTAACGCGAAACCGGAGCCGTACTACCGCCTATGGACATGGGCGGTACTACCGCTGTGAAACAGCGGTCCTACCGCTTGTGGCTTTCAGCGGTACTGTTGCTCTGGGGACGCGGTACTACCGTTGGCGCCTCCCAATGTCACTTCCAAGAAAAAAGATGCTTCAGGAAAACCAGAACTGCCACAACTTCTGCAAATGAGCTCCGAATTGAGCAAACTCAAGCTTGTTGGATACATGAAGACGAGTAGCATCCAATAGTGAGAGTTCACAAGGGCTCGTTATGCCCACGAGTGTTCACGAGTGCTCATTAAGGTAATAAATAACACCAAAGAATCCTATGATCCCATAAAAATTCACAATAGAATAAATTAAACAAAGACATTAAAATAATAAACAACATAGTAGAATCCTATGATCCCATTAAAAATTCACAATGGCATAAATCAAACAAGGATGTTTGGTTCCGGGTGGCTGGCTCCTGGTTGACTCTAGGGTCTCGTGGCAGCTAACTCCTAAGTGTAGGAGAAACGCCGAAGTGGGTTGGGTTGCTAGGCATCTTGGTTGGGCTAACTAGGAACTCTTTTGTTAGTGGGCTGATTTTAACTAGGGTTCTCATGTCAAACTTTTGATTATTAGTGAGCAGAACAAGTTAGCTCGTGAAACTCGTTTGCTCACTCGTTAATCTCGTTAATCTTAGTGAGCAAAAAACATTGTTCGGCTTGGTTCATTAACTAGTGAGCAAGAGCCGAAACGAGCCAAACTATTGAGCTCATTATGCTCGCGAGCTTCGAGCTTTTTGTCCAACCCTAATGGAAACCGTTCTATAATCTCCATATAATTAGGGTTCGGTAGCTGAATCTAATAGTGACTTTAGGGAAACTCTAACAGATCCACTAAAAACTTGTCGACCCTTATAATTCCGTACGTTTTACAGGTTTTGGCCTTTTTAAACCCGAACATGCCCGGTAAAAATCGCCTGGTCTATATTAAATATACAGGCGGCCCGTAAGACCCCCCTCCCCCCCGGCCACTATATGTACGTGACATTGATGACCCACAAGTGTAGGGGATCTATCGTAGTCCTTCCGATAAGTAAGAATGTCGAAACCAACGAGGAGCAGAAGGAAATGATAAGCGGTTTTCAGTAAGGTTTTCTTTGCAAGCACTGAAATTTTAGGTGATAGATAATTTTGTGATAAGATAAATAGTAACAAGTAACAAGTAAATAAAGTAAATAAAGTGCAGCAAGGTGGCCCAATCCTTTATGTAGCAAAGGATAAGCCTGGACAATTTCTAATAATGATAAAGGAGCTCCCGAGGACACATTGGGAATTATCGTCAAGCTAGTTTTCATCACGCTCATATGATTCACATTCGTACTTTGATAATTTGATATGTGGGTGGACCGGTACTTGGGTACTGCCCTAACTTGGACAAGCATCCCACTTATGATTAACCCCTATTGCAAGCATCCGCAACTACAAAAGAAGTATGAAGGTAAACCTAACCATAACATTAAACATATGGATCCATATCAGCCCCTAACGAAGCAACGCATAAACTAGGGTTTAAGCTTCTGTCACTCTAGCAACCCATCATCTACTTATTACTTCCCCATGCCTTCCTCTAGGCCCAAATAATGGTGAAGTGTCATGTAGTCGATGTTCACATAACACCACTAGAGGAAAAGACAACATACATCTCATCAAAATATCGAACGAATACCAAATTCACGTGACTACTAATAGCAAGACTTCACCCATGTCCTCAGGAACAAACGTAACTACTCAAAAAGCATATTCATGTTCATAATCAGAGGAGTAATAATATGCATAAAGGATCTGAACATATGATCTTCCACCAAGTAAACCAATTAGCATCAACAACAAGGAGTAATCAACACTACTAGCAACCCACAGGTACCAATTTGTGGTTTTGATACAAGATTGGATACAAGAGATGAACTAGGGTTTTGAGAGGAGATGGTGCTGGTGAAGATGTTGATGGAGATTGACCCCCTCCCGATGAGAGGATCGTTGGTGATGATTTCCCCCTCCCGGAGGGAAGTGTCCCCGGCAGAACAGCTCCGCCAGAGCCCTAGATTGATTCCGCCAAGTTTCCGCCTCGTGGCGGCGGAGTTTCATCCCGTAAGCTTGCCCATGATTTTTTTTCCAGGGTAAAAGTGATGATAAAGCAGAAGATGGACGCAGGAGGCCCACCAGGGGGCCCAGGAGATAGGGGTGCGCCCTATGGGGGGGCGCCCCCTGTCTCCTGGACAGGGTGTGGGCCCCCTAGCCTATTTCTTTCGCTCAGAAATTCTTATTAATTCCAAAAAGTTGTTTCGTGGAGTTTCAGGACTTTTGGAGCTGTGCAGAATAGGTTTCCAACGTTTGCTCCTTTTCCAGCCAGAATTCCAGCTGCCGGCATTCCCCCTCTTCATGGTAAACCTTGTAAAATAAGAGAGAATAGCCATAAGTATTGAGATATAATGTGTAATAACAGCCCATAATGCAATAAATATTAATATAAAAGCATGATGCAAAATGGACGTATCAGACATCGCGTTTTAGAATTCACATCCTTCATATTCCCCACCCCCTGCGCCACAATCCATATTACCGGGCGAGAGATTCCCCACGTTTCTTTCCCTTTCTCGTAGATCCATGGCTAAAGGAGCTCACAGGCGTGGCATCCGCAGAGGGTCGCCACCACGCAAGCTCGCCCGGCATGACACGGAGGTTGAAACTCCAGTCGGGCCGTAGCAAGTGGTGGTTGGGACGTGTGGCCCCGCTTCAAAGAGCTCGACACGATGCTTTTCCCACATATTAAGGCGTACCGTAGTGTACGCCTGCCACTTGACAAAAAATATCAATAAGAAAGAACAGCAAGTAAGCGTCATATAAAGCCGCATGTTGTAATTGAATAATGCGTCGAGGCGTACGAATACAAGTAGTGCGATAAACAGAAATATGACTTCGGAACCTGCTGAGACCAGGGGGGCTGTGTGCGGATCCGGGTAATAATCGGATGATCATCAAGGGGAATATCTAAGGATTCCCGTACGCGCTCGAGCTGTTTCCCTCCTTGGTATGTTTGTCCCTTTATAGGTCCGGTCGCCAGGCTGCCAGTGATGGCCTAGACAAAAGTGGACCTGCAAGGAAAATGCAAAAAATGTTTGTGTGCCATGGAGCGATTAAGCCGCATTGTGGGGCCTAACCTAGCATTGCCTCCGCCTATCGCCGAAGTGGTTAATTGAGCTCTTGACGAGCTGGGCTATCCTGCCGCGGAGTAGTTCGAACTCTTTTGACAGTGTCCTGGAGACTGGCTGTCCTGGAGAATGCCACTCTGCGCTTCTACTGCTAAGGCGGCGATGCGCTCTTCGGTACGGAGGGAGCGTTCAGCTTTGCCATTAACTGTTATGACGCCGTGTGGACCGGGCATCTTGAGCTTAAGATAAGCGTAGTGTGGCACCGCGTTGAATCGAGCAAACGCGGTTCGTTCGAGCAGTGCTTGATAGCTGTTGCGAAAAGGGACGATATCAAAGATTAACTCTTCGTTGCGGTAATTATCCGGGGGTCCGAAGACTACTTCCATAGTGAGGGAGCCTGTACAACGGGCCACAACGCCTGGTATGACACCTTTAAAGGTGGTTTTAGTGGGTTTGATCTTTGAAGGATCGATACCCATCTTGCACACTGTATCCTGATAAAGCAGGTTCAGACTGCTGCCTCCATCCATAAGGACTCACGTGAGGTGGAATCCATCAATTATTGGGTCAATGACTAGTGCGGTTGAGCCGCCCTAATGGATATTGGTCGGACGATCCTTGCAGTCAAAGGTGATCGGGCCGGACGACCATGGGTTATATTTTGGGGCGACTAGCTCCGTTGTGTAGACGTCCCTAGGTGTGCGCCTCCGCTCCCGTTTGGGAATATGGGTGGCGTGTATCATATTCACCGTTTTAATTTGCGGGGGAAACTTCTTTTGCCCTCCTGTGTTCGGTGGCCGGGGCTCCTCGTCGTCGTCATCGCTTTGCGACCCCTTCTCCTTGCTTTCGGGACTTGACTTGCCGGCTTGTTTGAAGACCCAGCATTCTCTATTGGTATGGTTGACTGGTGTTCCTGGGGTGCCTTGAATTTGGCATGGACGTTCGAGTATACGGTCCAGACTGGACGTGCCCGGACTGTTTCTTTTGAATTGTTTCTTCCTTTGACCGGTCTTAGAGACGTTGAATCCGGCATTGACGGTCGTGTCTTCGGCGTTGTTGCCATTATTTCGACGCTTGTGTTTGCTGTGTCGGGGCTTGTCGTTGTTATCTCTAGATGCAGAAGTTCCAGGCTTGCTTGAGGCGCTGTTGCTACGGGCTAGCCAGCTGTCCTCGCCCGCACAGAAGCGGCTCATGAGTGTCGTGAGGGCTGCCATGGACTTCGTGTTTTCTTGGCCGAGGTGTCGGGCGAGCCACTCGTCCCGGATGTTATGCTTAAAGGCCACTAGGGCTTCGACATCCGGACAGTCGATGATTTGGTTCTTTTTAGTTAAGAACCGAGTCCAGAATTTCCTGGCTGACTCTCCGGGCTGTTGGGTTATGTGACTTAAGTCATCAGCGTCCGGTGGTCGCACATAAGTGCCCTGAAAGTTGTCAAGGAATGTGTCTTCCAGGTTCTCCCAACTGCCAATGGAGTTTCCCAGCATACTATTCAGCCAGTGTCGAGCTGGTCCCTTGAGTTTTAGTGGGAGGCACTTGATGGCATGGAGATCATCGCCGCGGGCCATGTGAATGTGGAGAAGCAAATCTTCAATCCATACCGCGGGGTCTATTGTCCCATCATATGGTTCGATGTTCACGGGTTTAAACCCTTTTGGGAATTCATGCTCCATTACTTCGTCTGTGAAACATAGGGGGTGTGCGGCGCCTCTACACCAGGCTACATCGTGATGCAGTTTGGATGAATCTGGTCTGCTGTGTTCGGCCCGGACGGAGTTGCATTTAGTATATCTAGCGTGGCGGTCATCGTCACACGTTGGGGCGCGCCCCCATGATCTGTAGATCGATCTTGACTGTCCTGCTTTGTTTTCTAATTCGTCTCGTAGGTCATGTGTGTAGCCCCGGGCCATCGTGTTTTTATTTGTTCGGCGACGGGGTGAGGGCCGGTGTTCGGGCTGATACGCCGCTTTGTCTCGGCCACCAGGTGGTCGGTCAGCCGCATCCTGCGCTGGTAGTATAGGCTCTAGTGCCTCGTCCTCGAATTGAGGCAACAACCTGCGCCTCGGGTAACTTTTAGTTGGGCGCTTGAGTCCGTATTCCTCGGCCGCCAGGACCTCAGTCCATCTATCAGTGAGCAGATCTTGACCAGCTTGAAGTTGATGCTGTTTTTTCTTCAGGCTCTTTGTAGTGGCTATAAGTCGGCGCTCGAAGCACTCCTGCTCGATGGGATCCTCAGGCACGGTAAATTCTTCATCACCGAGGCTCACCTCGTCTTTGGAGAGGGGCATGTAATTGTCATCCTCCGAGTCTTCATTCATTGCCTGTTCATCGGGGCTAGCTTGCTTGTCCTTGCATCCGACCTGTTCGAAGCTTGGCTGGGCGGGATTGTTTTCTTCTTCGGCATCATCCGGAGTGCTATTGTCTCTTGTGCAGGTATCGCTGTTTCTAGCCTGGCGTGGTTTAGAGCGGCACCACTGACGTCGGCGCTTCGACTGTTTCTCATGAGGATTATACTCTGTTGCACCCTTTTGATCCTCGCCATTGTTTTCTTTGGGTGTGTCCACCATATATATGGCATATGATGAGGTGGTTGTCCAGCGCCCTGTGGGCGGTGGTTCTTGTTCTTCTCCGGCATTGTCGTCCATACTGTCGATGTCTTCGGAGTCGAAATCGAGCATGTCGGTTAAGTCGTCGACAGTGGCTATCAAGTGGGTGGTGGGTGGGTAACGAATTCCTTCGTCGTCCACTTCCCACTCAAGCCGGACATAGTTCGGCCACGAGTCTCCTGACAAGGAGAGAGATTTTAATGAGTTTAGCACGTCGCCCAAGGGTGAGTGCTGAAAGATGTCCGCGGAGCTGAACTCCAAGATCGGTGCCCAGTTAGGTCCGATGGGCGTGGATACATGCGGTTCGGAGCCTATGGCCGGAAACGAGTCCGAGGGTCCGATGACACAGACCTCACTGGAAGTGAAATCTATGTTCGTCTCTATCGCCGTTGAGTGTGCTGCTTCCGCGGCGGGGTCCATCCTCCCGTCCTCGGACGACACAATCTGCACTGGATCTAAAGCCAGGGCAGCTGCAGGTGCGATCTCCTGAACACCGTCCGATGGCAGTGTTGGAAATATGCCCTAGAGGCAATAATAAATTGGTTATTATTATATTTCTTTGTTCATGATAATAGTCTTTTATTCATGCTATAACTGTATTATCCGGAAATTGTAATACACGTGTGAATACATAGACCACAATATGTCCCTAGTGAGCCTCTACTTGACTAGCTCGTTGTGATCAACAGATAGTCATGGTTTCCTGGCTATGGACATTGGATGTCGTTGATAACGGGATAACATCATTAGGAGAATGATGTGATGGACAAGACCCAATCCTAAGCATAGCACAAAGATCGTGTAGTTCGTATGCTAAAGCTTTTCTAATGTCAAGTATCTTTTCCTTAGACCATGAGATTGTAAAACTCCCGGATACCGTAGGAATGCTTTGGGTGTACCAAACGTCACAACGTAACTGGGTGGCTATAAAGGTGCATTACAGGTATCTCCGAAAGTGTCTGTTGGGTTGGCACGAATCGAGATTGGGATTTGTCACTCCGTGTAAACGGAGAGGTATCTCTGGGCCCACTCGGTAGGACATCATCATAATGTGGACAATGTGATGAAGGAGTTGATCACGGGATGATGTGTTACGGAACGAGTAAAGAGACTTGCCGGTAACGAGATTGAACAAGGTATCGGTATACCGACGATCGAATCTCGGGCAAGTATAATACCGCTAGACAAAGGGAATTGTATACGGGATCGATTGAGTCCTTGACATCATGGTTCATCCGATGAGATCATCGTGGAACATGTGGGAGCCAACATGGGTATCCAGATCCCGCTGTTGGTTATTGACCGGAGAACGTCTCGGTCATGTCTGCATGTCTCCCGAACCCGTAGGGTCTACACACTTAAGGTTCGATGACGCTAGGGTTGTAAAGGAAGTTTGTATGTGGTTACCAAATGTTGTTCGGAGTCCCGGATGAGATCCTGGACGTCACGAGGAGTTCCGGAATGGTCCGGAGGTAAAAATTTATATATGGGAAGTCCTGTTTTGGTCACCGGAAAAGTTTCGGGCGATATCGGTAATGTACTGGGACCACCGGGAGGGTCCCGGGGGTCCACCAAGTGGGGCCACCTGCCCCAGAAGGCTGCGTGGGCCAAGTGTGGGAGGGGACCAGCCCCTAGGAGGGCTGGTGCGCCCCCCACAAGGGACCCAAGGCGCAAGGGAGAGTGGGAGGGGGCAAACCCTAGGGCAGATGGGCCCTAAGGCCCACCCCAGGCGCGCCTCCCCTCTCTCCCCCTCTTGGCCGCCTCCCCAAGCCCCATCTAGGGCTGGCCGCACCCCTTTGGGTGGGGAAACCCTAGATGGGGGCGCAACCCTCTCCCTCCCCTATATATACTTGAGGTTTGGGGCTGCTATAGACATGAGTTCTCTCCCTCTTGGTGCAGCCCTACCTCTCTCCCTACTCCTCCTCTCCCATGGTGCTTGGCGAAGCCCTGCGGGATTGCCACGCTCCTCCACCACCACCACGCCGTTGTGCTGCTGCTGGATGGAGTCTTCCTCAACCTCTCCCTCTCTCCTTGGTGGATCAAGGCGTGGGAGACGTCACCGGGCTGTACGTGTGTTGAACGCGGAGGTGCCGTCCGTTCGGCACTAGGATCTCCGATGATTTGGATCACGACGAGTACAACTCCTTCAACCCCGTTCTCTTGAACGCTTCCGCTTAGCGATCTACAAGGGTATGTAGATGCACTCTCCTTCCCCTCGTTGCTGGTCTCTCCATAGATAGATCTTGGTGATACGTAGGAATTTTTTTGAATTTCTGCTACGTTCCCCAACAGTGGCATCATGAGCTAGGTCTATTGCGTAGATTCTTTGCACGAGTAGAACACAAAGTAGTTGTTGACGTTGATTTTGTTCAATATGCTTACCGTTACTAGTCCAATCTTGTTTCGACGGTATTGTGGGATGAAGCGGCCCGGACCGACCTTACACGTACTCTTACGTGAGACAGGTTCCACCGACTGACATGCACTTGGTGCATAAGGTGGCTAGTGGGTGCCAGTCTCTCCCACTTTAGTCGGAACGGATTCGATGAAAAGGGTCCTTATGAAGGGTAAATAGCAATTGACATATCATGTTGTGGTTTTTGCGTAGGTAAGAAACGTTCTTGCTAGAAACCCATAGCAGCCACGTAAAACATGCAAACAACAATTAGAGGACGTCTAACTTGTTTTTGCAGGGTATGCTATGTGATGTGATATGGCAAGAAGAATGTGATGAATGATATGTGATGTATGAGATTGATCATGTTCTTGTAATAGGAATCACGACTTGCATGTCGATGAGTATGACAACCGGCAGGAGCCATAGGAGTTGTCTTTATTTATTGTATGACCTGCGTGTCATTGAAGAACGCCATGTAAACTACTTTACTTTATTGCTAAACGCGTTAGTCATAGAAGTAGAAGTAGTCGTTGGCGTGACAACTTCATGAAGACACAATGATGGAGATCATGATGATGGAGATCATGGTGTCATGCCGGTGACAAGATCATCATGGAGCCCCGAAGATGAAGATCAAAGGAGCTATATGATATTGGCCATATCATGTCACTACTCTATTTGATTGCATGTGATGTTTATCATGTTTATGCATCTTGTTTGCTTAGCACGACAGTAGTAAATAAGATGATCCCTTACAACAATTTCAAGAAGTGTTCTCCCCTAATTGTGCACCGTTGCTACAGTTCGTCGCTTCTAAGCACCACGTGATGATCAGGTGTGATGGATTCTTACGTTCACATACAACGGGTGTAAGACAGATTTACACACGCGAAAACACTTAGGGTTAACTTGACGAGCCTAGCATGTACAGACATGGCCTCGGAACACAGAGACCGAAAGGTCGAGCATGAGTCATATAGTAGATACGATCAACATGAAGATGTTCACCGATGATGACTAGTCCGTCTCACGTGATGATCGGACACGGCCTAGTTGACTCGGATCATCTAATCACTTAGATGACCAGAGGGATGTCTATCTGAGTGGGAGTTCATAAGATGAACTTAATTATCCTGAACATAGTCAAAAGGATTTTGCAAATTATGTCGTAGCTCGCGCTTTTGTTCTACTCTTTTAGATATGTTCCTAGAGAAAATATAGTTGAAAGTTGATAGTAGCAATTATGCGGACAGTAGAAAGCTTATGTCCTTAATGCACTGCTCAGTGTGCTGAACCCCAAACGTCGTTTGTGGATGTTGCGAACATCGGACATACACGTTTTGATAACTACGTGATAGTTTAGTTAAACGGTTTAGAGTTGAGGCACTAAAGACGTTTTCGAAACATCGCGGAACATATGAGATGTTTCAAGGGCTGAAATTAGGATTTCAGGCTCGTGCCCACGTCAAGAGGTATAAGACCTTCGACGATTTTCTTAGCCTGCAAACTAAGGGAGAAAAGCTCAATCGTTGAGCTTGTGCTCAGATTGTCTGAGTGCAACAAACACTTGAATCGAGTGGGATTTGATCTTCCAGATGAGATAGTGATGTTTCTCCAAAGACATTGCCACCAAGCTACTAGAGCTTCGTGATGAACTATAACATATCAGGGATAGATATGATGATCCTTGAAGTATTCGCGATGTTTGACACCACGAAAGTAGAAGTCAAGTAGGAGCATCAATTGTTGATGGTTGGTGAAACCACTAGTTTCAAGAAGGGCAAGGGAACAAAGGGATACTTCATGAAACGGCAAATCAGCTGCTGCACCAATGAAGAAACCCGAGGTTGAACCCAAACCCGAGACTAAGTGCTTCTGTAATGAGAGGAACGGACACTGAAGCGGAACTACCCTAGATACTTGGTAGATGAGAAGGCTGGCAAAGTCGATAGAAGTATATTGGATATACATTATGTTAATGTGTACTTTACTAGTACTCCTAGTAGCACCAGGGTATTAAGATACCGGGTCGGTTGCTAAGTGTTAGTAACTCGAAATAAAAGCTACGGAATAAACGGAGACTAGCTAAAGGTGAGATGACGATATGTGTTGGAAGTATTTCCAAGGTTGATCAAATATCGTACGCTCCCTCTACCATCGAGATTGGTGTTTGCGTTGAGCATAGACATGATTGGATTATGTCTATCGCAATACGGTTATTCATTTAAGGAGAATAATGGTTACTCTGTTTATTTGAATAATACCTTCAATGGTCTTGCACCTAAATGAATGGTTTATTGAATCTCGATCGTAGTGATACACATTTTCATGCCAAAAGATATAAGATAGTAATGATAGTACCACTTACTTGTGGCACT
Source organism: Triticum turgidum subsp. durum (assembly GCA_900231445.1). NCBI lineage: Eukaryota > Viridiplantae > Streptophyta > Magnoliopsida > Poales > Poaceae > Triticum > Triticum turgidum. The sequence goes on along the minus strand of LT934117.1, from coordinate 726,307,788 downwards.
GCCATGTAAGTCATATTGGTATAAAACGCATGAAGAAGCTCCATGTTGATGGATCTTTGGACTCACTCGTTTTTGAAAAGTTTGAGACATGCGAACCATGTCTATTGGTGTATACGCATGAAGAAACTCCATGCATATGGATCGTTTGGACTCACTTGATTTTGAATCACTTGAGATATGCAAATCATACCACATGGGCAAGATGACTGAAAAGCCTCGGTTTCAGTAAGATGGAACAAGATAGCAACTTGTTGGAAGTAACACATTTTGATGTGTCCAGTCCAATGAGTGCTGAGGTATGCAGTGAATATCGTTATGTTCTTACTTCACAGATGATTCGAGTAGATGTTGAGAATATTTACTTGATGAAACACAAGTATGAATTATTGAATGGTTCAAGTAATTTCAGAGTGAAGTAGAAGATCATTGTGACAAGAGGATAAAATGTCTATGATATGATCATAGAGATGAATATCTGAGTTACGGGTTTTGGCACACAATTAAGACATTGTGGAAATTGTTTCGCAAATAATACCGCCTGGAACACCATAGTGTGATGGTGTGTCCGAACATCATAGTTGCACCCTATTGGATATGGTGCGTACCATGATGTCTCTTATCGAATTACCACTATTGTTCATGGGTTAGGCATTAGAGACAACCACATTCACTTTAAATAGGGCACCACGTAATTCCGCTGAGATGACACCGTATGAATTATGGTTTAGAGAAACCTAAGTTGTCGTTCCTTAAAGGTTTGGGGCTTATGTGAAAAAGTTTCAGGATTGATAAGCTCGAACCCAAAGCGGATAAAATGCATCTTCATAGGACACCCAAAACAGTTGGGTATACCTCCTAATTCAGATCCGAAAGCAATATGAATTGTTTCTTGAATCGGGTCCTTTCTCGAGGAAAGGTTTCTCTCGAAAGAGTTGAGTGGGAGGATGGTGGAGACTTGATATGGTTATTGAACCATCACTTCAACCAGTGTGTATCAGGGCACAGGAAGTTGTTCATGTGGCACCTACACCAATTGAAGTAGAAGCTTATGATAGTGATCATGAAGTTTCGGATCAAGTCACTGCCGTACCTCGTAGGATGACAAGGATGCGTACTGCTTTAGAGTGGTACAGTAATCCTGTCTTGAAGGTCATGCTGCTAGACAACAATGAACCTACGAGCTATGGAGAAGCGATGGTAGGCCCATATTCCGACAAATGTTTAGAAGACATGAAATCCGAGATAGGATCCATGTATCAGAACAAAGCATGGACTTTGGTGGACTTGCCCAATGATCGGCAAGCCATTGAGATAAATGGATCTTTTAAGAAGAAGACGGACGTGGATGGTAATGTCACCTTCTATAAAGCTCGACTTGTGGCGAAGAGTTTTTCACAAGTTCAAGGAGTTGACTATGATGAGATTTTCTCATCCGTAGCAATGCTTAAGTCCGTCGGAATCATGTTAGCATAAGCTGTATTTATGAAATCTGGCAGATGGATGTCAAAACGAGTTTCCTTACCAACTTTCATAAGGAAAGGTTGTATGTGATATAATCAGAAAGGTTTTGTCGATCCTAAGGATGCTAAAAGATATGCTAGCTCCAGCAATCCTTCTAAGGACTGGAGTAAGCATCTCGGAGTTGGAATGTGCGCTTTGATGAGATGATCAAAGATTTTGGTGTATACAAAGTTTATGAGAAACTTGTATTTCCAAAGAAGTGAGTGGGAGCACTATAGAATTTCTGATGAGTATATGTTGTTGACATGTTGATGATCAGAAATGATTTTCTAGAAAGCATATAGGGTTATTTGAAAGGTGTTTTTCAATAGAAATCCTGGATTAAGCTACTTGAACATTGAGCATCAAGATCTATAAGGATAAATCAAAATGCTTAATAATACTTTCAAATGAGCACATACCTTGACATGATCTTGAAGGTGTTCAAGATGGATCAGTCAAAGAAGAAGTTCTTGCCTGAGTTGTAAGGTACGAAGTTAAGACTTAAAGCTCGACCTCGGCAGAAAAGAGAGAAAGGACGAGGGTTGTCCCCTATGCTTTAGATGTAGGCTCTACAATATGCTATGCTGTGTACCGCACATGAAGTGTGCCTAGCCATGAGTCAGTCAAGGGGTACAAGAGTGATCCAAGAATGGATCACAGTACAACGGTCAAAGTTATCCTTAGTAACTAGTGGACTAAGGAATTTTCTCGGTTATGGAGGTGATAAAGAGTTCGACGTAAAGAGTTACGACGATGCAAGCTTAACACCTATCCAGATAGCTCTGAGTAGAGATATCGGATACGTATATTGGAGCAACAATTTAGAATAGCTCCAAGTAGAACAGTTATTTGGAATAGCTCCAAATAGAGCGTGGTAGCTGCATCTAGGAGATGACATAAAGATTTGTAAAGCACACACGGATCTGAAAGGTTCAGACCCCTTGACTATAACCTCTCTCACAAGCAACATGATCAAACCCAGAACTCATTGAGTGCTAATCACATAGTGATGTGAACTAGATTATTGACTCTAGTAGACTCTTTGGATGTTGGTTACATGGCGATGTGACCTGTGAGTGTTAATCACATGGCAATGTGAACTAGATTATTGACTCTAGTGCAAGTGGGAGACTGTTGGAAATATGCCCTAGAGGCAATAATAAATTGGTTATTATTATATTTCTTTGTTCATGATAACAGTCTTTTATTCATGCTATGACTGTATTATCCGGAAATCGTAATACACGTGTGAATACATAGACCACAATATGTCCCTAGTGAGCCTCTAGTTGACTAGCTCGTTGTGATCAACAGATAGTCATGGTTTCCTGGCTATGGACATTGGATGTCGTTGATAACGGGATCACATCATTAGGAGAATGATGTGATGGACAAGACCCAATCCTAAGCATAGCACAAAGATCGTGTAGTTCGTATGCTAAAGCTTTTATAATGTCAAGTATCTTTTCCTTAGACCATGAGATTGTGCTACTCCTGGATACCGTAGGAATGCTTTGGGTGTACCAAACGTCACAACGTAACTGGGTGGCTATAAAGGTGCATTACAGGTATCTCCGAAAGTGTCTGTTGGGTTGGCACGAATCGAGACTGGGATTTGTCACTCCGTGTAAACGGAGAGGTATCTCTGGGCCCACTCGGTAGGACATCATCATAATGTGCACAATGTGATCAAGGAGTTGATCACGGGATGATGTGTTACGGAACGAGTAAAGAGACTTGCCGGTAACGAGATTGAACAAGGTATCTGTATACCGACGATCAAATCTCGGGCAAGTATAATACCGCTAGACAAAGGGAATTGTATACGGGATCGATTGAGTCCTTGACATCGTGGTTCATCCGATGAGATCATCGTGGAACATGTGGGAGCCAACATGGGTATCCAGATCCCGCTGTTGGTTATTGACCGGAGAACGTCTCGGTCATGTCTACATGTCTCCCGAACCCGTAGGGTCTACACACTTAAGGTTCGATGACGCTAGGGTTGTAAAGGAAGTTTGTATGTGGTTACCGAATGTTGTTCGGAGTCCCGGATGAGATCCTGGACGTCAAGAGGAGTTCCGGAATGGTCCGGAGGTAAAGATTTATATATGGGAAGTCCTGTTTTGGTCACCGGAAAAGTTTCGGGCGATATCAGTAATGTACTGGGACCACCGGGAGGGTCCCGAGGGTCCACCAAGTGGGGCCACCTGCCCCAGAAGGCTGCGTGGGCCAAGTGTGGGAGGGGACCAGCCCCTAGGAGGGCTGGTGCGCCCCCCACAAGGGACCCAAGGCGCAAGGGAGAGTGGGAGGGGGCAAACCCTAGGGCAGATGGGCCCTAAGGCCCACCCCAGGCGCGCCTCCCCTCTCTCCCCCTCTTGGCCGCCTCCCCAAGCCCCATCTAGGGCTGGCCGCACCCCTTTGGGGGGGAAACCCTAGATGGGGGCGCAGCCCTCTCCCTCCCCTATATATACTTGAGGTTTGGGGCTGCTATAGACATGAGTTCTCTCCCTCTTGGTGCAGCCCTACCTCTCTCCCTACTCCTCCTCTCCCATGGTGCTTGGCGAAGCCCTGCGGGATTGCCACGCTCCTCCACCACCACCACGCCGTTGTGCTGCTGCTGGATGGAGTCTTCCTCAAACTCTCCCTCTCTCCTTGCTGGATCAAGGCGTGGGAGACGTCACCGGGCTGTACGTGTGTTGAACGCGGAGGTGCCGTCCGTTCGGCACTAGGATCTCCGGTGATTTGGATCACGACGAGTACGACTCCTTCAACCCCGTTCTCTTGAACGCTTCCGCTTAGCGATCTACAAGGGTATGTAGATGCACTCTCCTTCCCCTCGTTGCTGGTCTCTCCATAGATAGATCTTGGTGATACGTAGGAAATTTTTTGAATTTCTGCTACGTTCCCCAACAGGCAGATCTAGGTCATGCTCATCGTGGTTGTGGGGTGTACCTGTCATGGGCTCGAATCCGTCGAAGATCAAATCTCCGCGGATGTCGGCAGTGTAGTTCAGGCTTCCAAACCTGACCTGATGGCCAGGGGCGTAGCTATCGATCTGCTCCAGATGGCCAAGCGAGTTGGCCCGCAGTGTGAAGCTACCGAATACGAAGATCTGCCCGGGGAGGAAAACCTCACCCCGGACCGCATCGTTGTAGATGATTGAAGGAGCCATCAAGCCTTATGGTGACGACACAGTGGAACTCTCAATGAAAGCACCAATGTCGGTGTCAAAACCAGCGGATCTCGAGTAGGGGGTCCCGAACTATGCGTCTAAGGCTAATGGTAACAGTTGGCGGGGGACATGATGTTTACCCAGGTTCGGGCCCTCTCTATGGAGGTAATACCCTACTTCCTGCTTGATTGATCTTGATGATATGAGTATTACAAGAGTTGATCTACCACGAGATCGTAGAGGCTAAACCCTAGAAGCTAGCCTATGATTATGATTGTTGTGCTCCTACGGACTAAACCCTTCGGTTTATATAGACACCGGAGGGGTCTAGGGTTACACAGAGTCAGTTACAGAGAAGGGAATCTACATATCTGAATTGCCAAGCTTGCCTTCCACGCAAAGGAGAGTCCTACCCGGACACGGGATGAAGTCTTCAATCTTGTATCTTCATAGTCCAACAGTCTGACATAAACATATAGTCCGGCTGTCCGAAGACCCCCTAATCCAGGACTCTCTCTCTCAATCGTCTCAACGGATTTTTGATGGTGCCCTATTTAAAGTGAATGCAGCTGTCTCTAATGCATAACCCCAAAATGATAGTGGTAAATAGGTAAGAGACATCATAGATTGCACCATATCTAATAAAGTGTGGTTATGATGTTCAGACACACCATTACACTGTGGTGTTCCAGGTGGCATGAGCTGTGAAACTATTCCACATTGTTTTAATGAAGGCCAAACTCGTAAGTCAAATATTTTCATCTGCGATCAGATCATAGAAACTTTATTTTCTTGTTATGATGATTCTCCACTTCACTCTGAAATTCTTTGAACTTTTCAAATGTTTCAGACTTGTGTTTCATTAAGTAGATATACCCATATCTGCTCAAATCATCTATGATTCCAAATGATTCATTAAGGCACGGTTCGCAAGTATCAAATGATTCATAATCAAGTGATTCCAAAAGTCCATCTTTATGAAGTTTCTTCATGCGCTTTACACCGATATGATCCAAACGGCAGTGCCACAAATATGTTGCACTATCATTATCAACTTTGCATCTTTTGGCATCAATATTATAAATATGTGTATCACTACGATCAAGATTCAATAAACCATCAACATTGGGTGTATGACCATATAAGATTTTATTCATATAAACAGAATAACAATTTATTCTCTGTCTTAGATTAATAATCATATCACAATGAAAATGATCTAATCATATTTATGCTCAACGCAAACAGCAAATAACATTTATTTAGGTTCAACACTAATCTCGAAAGTATAGGGACTGTGCGATGATGATCATATCAATCTTGGAACCACTTCCAACACACATCATCACTTCACCATCAACTAGTCTCTGTTTATTCTGTAACTCCTGTTTCGAGTTACTAATCTTAGCAACTGAACAAGTATCAAATACCCAGGGGCTACTATAAACACTAGCAAGGTACACATCAGTAACCTGTATATCAAAATATACCCTTGTTCACTTTGCCATCCTTCTTATCCACCAAATATTCAGGGCATTTCCGCTTCTAGTAGAAGCACTCAGTTTCAGGCTTTGGTCCAGCTTTGGGCTTCTTCACGGGAGTGACAACTTGCTTGCCATTCTACTTGAAGTTCCCTATCTTTCCCTTTGCCCTTTTCTTGAAACTAGTGGTCTTGTCAATCATCAACACTTGATGTTCTTTCTTGATTTCTACCTTCGTCAATTTCGGCATCACGAAGAGCTCGGGAATCGTTTTCGTCATCCCTTGCATACTATAGTTCATCACGAAGTTCCAGTAACTTGGTGATGGTGACTAGAGAACTCTTTCAATCACTATCTTATCTAGAAGATTAACTCCCACTTGATTCAAGCGACTGTAGTACCCAGACAATCTGAGCACATGCTCACTGCTTGAGCTATTCTCCTCCATCTTTTAGCTATAGAACTTGTTGGAGACTTCATATCTCTCAACTCGGGTATTTGCTTGAAATATTAACTTCAACTCCTGTAACATCTCATATGGTCCATGACGTTCAAAATGTCTTTGAAGTCCCGATTCTAAACTGTAAAGCATGGTGCACTAAACTATCAAGTAGTCATCATATTAAGCTAGCCAAACGTTCATAACATCTACATCTCCTCCTGCAATAGTTTAGTCACCTAGCGGTGCATCAAGGACATAATTCTTCTGTGCAGCAATGAGGATAAACCTCGGATCACGGACTCAGTCCGCATCATTGCTACTATGATCTTTCAACTTAGTTTTCTCTAGGAACATATAAAAACACAGGGAAGCTATAATGTGAGCTATTGATCTACAACATAATTTGCAAAATACTAACATGACTAAGTTCATGATAAATTAAAGTTCAATTAATCATATTACTTAAGAACTCCCACTTAGATAGACATCCCTCTAATCATCTAAGTGATCACGTGAACCAAATCAACTAAACCATGTCCGATCATCACGTGAAATGGAGTAGTTTTGAATGGTGAACATCACTATGTTGATCATATCTACTATATGATTCACGCTCGACCTTTCGGTCTCAGTGTTCCTAGGCCATATGTGCATATGCTAGGCTCGTCAAGTTTAACCCGAGTATTCTGCATGTGCAAACCTGGCTTGCACCCGTTGTATGTGAACATAGAGCTTATCACACCCGATCATCACGTGGTGTCTCGGCACGACGAACTGTAGCAACGGTGCATACTCAGGGAGAACACTTGTACCTTGAAATTTAGTAAGGGATCATCTTATAATGCTACCGATGTTCTAAGCAAAATAAGATGCATAAAGGATAAACATCACATGAAATCAAAATATGTGACATGATATGGCCATCATCATCTTGTGCTCATGATCTCCATCACCGAAGCATGGTCATGATCTCCAACGTCACCTGCACGACACCTTGATCTCCATCGTAGCATCATCTTCGTCTCGCCAACTATTGTTACTACGACTATCGCTACTGCATAGTGATAAAGTAAAACAATTACATGGCGATTGCATTGCATACAATAAAACGACAACCATATGGCTCCTGCCAGTTGCCGATAACTTTGTTATAAAACATGATCATCTCATACAATAATTTATATCACATCATGCCTTGACCATATCACATCACAGCAAGCCCTGCAAAAACAAGTTAGACGTCCTCTACTTTGTTGTTGCAAGTTTTACGTGGCTGCTACGGGCTTCTAGCAAGAACCGTTCTTACCTACGCATCAAAACCACAACGATTTTTCGTCAAGTGTGTTGTTTTAACCTTCAACAAGGACCGGGTGTAGCCACACTCGATTTAACTAAAATTGGAGAAACAGACACTCACCAGCCACCTATGTGCAAAGCGCGTCGGTAGATCCAGTCTCGCGTAAGCGTACGCGTAATGTCGGTCTGAGCCGCTTCATCCAACAATACCGCCAAATCAAAGTATGACATGCTGGTAAGCAGTATGACTATTATTGCCCACAACTCTTTGTGTTCTACTCGTGCATATAAAATCTATGCATAGACCTGGCTCAGATGCCACTATTGGGGAACGGGGTAATTTCAAAAAAAAATCCTACGATAACGCAAGATCTATCTAGGAGATGCATAGCAACGAGAGGGGAGAGTGTTGTCTAAGTATCCTTGTATACCGAAAGCGGAAGCGTTATGACAACGCGGTTGATGTAGTCATACGTCTTCACGATCCGACCGATCCTAGCACTGAAGGTACGACACCTTGCGATCTGCACACGTTCAGCTCGATGACGTCCCACGAACTCTAGATCCAGCTGAGGTTGAGCGAGAGTTTCGTCAGCATGACGGAGTGGTGACAGTGATGATGAAGTTACCGGCACAGGGCTTCGCCTAAGCACTACGACGATATAACCGAGGTGTGTAACTGTGGAGGGGGGCACCGCACACGACTAAAACAATTGTCAACTTGTGTGTACTAGGGTGCCCCCTGCCCCCGTATATAAAGAAGCAAGGGGGAGGCTGGCCGGCCCTCCAAGGGCGCGCCCCCAATAGGGGAATCCTACTAGGACTCCAAGTCCTAGTAGGTTTCCACCTAAAGGGAGAGAGCGGGAAGGAAGGAGAGGGAGAGGGGGAAGGCAAGGGGGGCACCGCCCACCCTCCTTCCTTGTCCTATTCGGACTCAAAGGGAGGGGGCGCACGTCCTGCCCAGGCCGGCCCCTCTCTCTCTCTCCACTAGGGCCCATCGAGGCCCATTAGTTCCCCGGGGGGTTCCGGTAACCCTCCGGCACTCCGGTTTTATCCGAAATTTCTCCGGAACATTTCCGATGTCCGAATATAGTCGTCCAATATATCAATCTTTATGTCTTGACCATTTCGATACTCCTCGTCATGTCCGAGATCACATCCGGGACTCCGAACAATCTTCGGTACATCATATCACATAAACTCATAATACCAATCGTCATCGAACGTTAAGTGTGCGGCCCCTACGGGTTCGAGAACTATGTAGACATGACCGAGACACATATCCCGTCAATAACCAATAGCAGAACCTGGATGTTCATATTGGCTCCTACATATTCTACGAAGATCTTTATCGGTCAAACCGCATAACAACATACGTTGTTCCCTTTGTCATCGGTATGTTACTTGCCCGAGATTCGTTCGTCGGTATCATCATACCTAGTTCAATCTCATTACCGGCAAGTCTCTTTACTCGTTCCATAATAGTTCACCCCGCAACTAACTCATTAGTCACAATGCTTGCAAGGCTTTATAGTGATGAGTATTACCGAGAGGGCCCAGAGATACCTCTCCGAAACACGGATTGACAAATCTTAATCTCGATCTATGCCAACCCAACAAACACCTTCAGAGACACCTGTAGAGCACCTTTATAATCACCCATTTACGTTGTGACGTTTGGTAGCACACAAAGTGTTCCTCCGGTATCCGGGGGTTGCATAATCTCATAGTCTAAGGAACATGTATAAGTCATGAAGAGAGCAGTAGCAATGAAACTGTAACGATTATAATGCTAAGCTAACGGATGGGTCATGTCCATCACATCATTCTCCTAATGATGTGATCCCGTTCATCAAATGACAACACATGTCTATTGTTAGGAAACATAACCATCTTTGATTAACGAGCTAGTCAAGTAGAGGCATACTAGGGACTATATGTTTTGTCTATGTATTCACACATGTACTAAGTTTTCGGTTAATACAATTCTAGCATGAATAATAAACATTTATCATGAATTAAGGAAATAAATAATAACTTTATTATTGCCTCTAGGGCATATTTCCTTCACTACCACCATGAGACCGGTAAAATAGAGAAACTATCAAGGGCAAATCTTTGCCTTGTACTTAGTCCACTTGAGCTAGATGATGACGATCTTGACTCCTTAAGATGGACCACCTGTCTTGATTGTGTTGGCTCGATGAGAACTAGTTGATTGTTACCCCATACTCCACTATGGGTGAGGCACTCTTCCTCATATCTTCACAAGTCCATTGACACCACAATAGACGGCAAGCTTCAAACACTTGACCTCTTCGTGATGCTCCACTTGAACTTGCACACCACAATCTTGATGACGATCACCACTTGATGTCATCCTCCATAGGTTGTATAATATCTTCCTCTTGACGCAAGCCCATGGAAACATACCTAACCCCACATAGAACTCTCATGTAGACCATGGGTTAGTACACAAAGCGTAATGGACAATGCTTACCATACCATGGGATCACTTGATCCCTCTCGATACATCTTCTACACTATGTGTGTTGATCAACTTGAATCACCCTCTGTACTTAGTCTTGATCAACCTTGAATCTTTCCAACTCTCTTCATTTGGATGATGTCTTGAAGGGCATCTCCATCGCTGACCCCTAATATGGACATGGTTTGTACTGGTGTTCGGACATGGATATGGGAGGCGGCTATCCAACCATGTACCTCATATGTGTCTTCATTAACTTAAAAAAACATTTCGCTTAAATCTTCCACAAATTATCAGCCTTTTGCCAAAGTATTATAAAGAACCATAATAGAAAATCTTAATAAACAACTAATCACCTTGCTAATCATAGACCTTTCTGCCAAATGGGTTTGGTCACTTTCAAACCCTTCCAGCAAGTGCCCAAACTATTTGCAAAGCTTTTGTCATTCCGCTACCATGTGATAAAGAACTTTAAAACTACCGCCTTGCCAAATGCTAAAGTACAGCTTCGGCCAAATGCCCAAAAAACTATTTGTAAAGCTTCCGCCAAATGCACAAACACTAATCTTTTAACATGCCAGCCTTTGACCAATTAACAACAACAGTCCGCCATACATATTCTGCATGCGCTACAACCAAAGTTAGAACTTGGGAGCCCTGACTAGAGGGCATTAGCACGTAGCATTGAAAAGCTCTATCTCTTGACATTTGGGCAACTACATGTGTTCGAGTTTGTTCAAGAGAAAAACAGAAAAAATTGGATAAGTAATTAAGTGGGAGGATCCCAGTATTTTCTTTCATGCTAGATTTAACTTTGACAAGGTACATAGAAACTTTGGTTGAAGCTCTAGTGGTATGTATATCATAATATATTACATAACTAATCTTATATGTTACCTTGTATGAGTATGTTTCTAGAGAGGAGGCCAAGCTGGGGCAACTGGAGGTAGACTCGAAGACTCCATTGTATGATGGTTGTGATCTCGAGGTGACCCGCTTGAGTTTCACACTCTAACTTCTAAAACGAAGGCCAAAAACAAATGGACAGTTGCAAGCTTCGATAAGCATTTGAAGTATCTACATTATAAAGTTCTTCCCGCAGGGAACCTGTGTCCTACTAGTGTCGATGAGGCCAAGAAGTTCTTGTGCCCTTTGGATCTGCCCCACATTAGATACCATGCATGTATCAACGATTGCATCATTAATCGAAATGAGCACGTGGAAAAAACCAGTTGTCCGGTCTGCAATGTTTCTCGATACAAGAAGGCCGGGAAGAAATCTCCTCGGAAAGTTGTATGGTACTTACCGATCACTCCCCGTCTGCAGCATTATTTCTAAAATCCTAAGGAAGCAAAGCTCATGCGCTGACATGCGGTGAGACACCTAACAGTTGCTAGCCAGTGGCGAGCATTCTCTGCAGAATATGGATATTTCGTAGATGATGTAAGGAACATCGTGCTTGGCGTGAGTACCAGTGGCATGAATCCGTTTGGCAACCAGAACACCAACCATAGCACATGGCCCGTGTTTGTATGGACGTACACCCCCTGGTTATGCATGAAGTCAAAGTACATACACACGAGCATGCTGATTCAAATGCCGAATCAACCGGGAAAAAATATTAATCTGTATCTGGGGCTACTGAAAGAGGAGTTAGACACATTATAGAAAACACCGGGCAAGACATGGGACGCCAGCAAAGGCAACTATTTCTATATTATAGCCGCGCTGATAACGATGGTGCACGACTATCTCGGTTACCTTTGCTGGCGTCTCATGTTTAAAAAATGTCATGATTGGAAAGATGCATAGAATTTTAAAATTGTTCAAATCTTCTTTAAAATATTCTGAAAGTATAAAATTATTTTTGGATCCTTAAAATATTCAAGAATTTGAAAAAATATTCACCAATATGAGGAAAATCTCGGTTTTGAAAAATGTTCCATAATTGACAAAAAATCACAAATTTTTAAAAATCTTCATGAATGTTTTAAAAATATTTGCAGATTTGGAAATTGTTCACAATATTTTTTTAAACCTCATGAATCTCAGAAATGTTTGTGAATTAAAAATATTCACGAATTAAAACAATATTATACCAATTAATAAAATAATCACAAATGTATACAGATTTTTAAGTATGGCAAATCTGATGTCTAGGACGGTTTATGTCATCACGGGCATGTCAATTTCCTTCAGCAAGCATGAGAAATAATTGCCTAGCTCAATTTTTTTTAGGATTTGTCATGCTTGATGGAGGAAATTGATGTGCTTGCGACAACATAATTTTTCATCTCAGACGTAAGATTTGCCATACTTCAAAATTTGACAACAAGTTTTTAACAATCCCGTTTAGAAAAAAATATGGCCTCATAGTTAGATTTCTAGTTGCGCCTTGTTTCGTCGGAGCTCCTATTCTAGCCTTCTGCGAGGAATAAACACTATGCGCAGTTTGGACCGACCATGAGCGCTAGGTGCGGTCCTCCCATGTTGGTTCGCTCAGTCCTCTCCGCTCGCTTTTTCGTCAGTTGTTCGCGATTCTAAGAAAACCATTGCCACAGAAAACCAACAACCTCGTAGTTCGAACAAAATACGACTATTCGTTATATTTAAAAAGTTTGTAGAAGTTGTTCATGTCATGATTGGTAAGATGTTTAGAATTACAAAAACATGAATTTGAAAAATGCTGAACAATTCTTTATAACATCCGTAAATTTAAAAAGTTCACAAATTTTAGAAAATCTTCATGAATGTTTTAAAAATAATCAGAGATTTGAAAATTGTTCATTTTTTTAGATCTCATTTATATTAGAAATGTTTGCAAATACAAAAATATTTACAATTTGGAATAATATTATACTAACTTATAAAATATTCACAAATGTACAAAGATATTAAAGCATGGCAAATCTGATACCCGGGGCGGTAAATGATGTTACACGAACATGGCAATCTCCTTCAGCAAGCATGGTAAATTCTTGCGTGCTCAGTGTTTTGCCAGAATTTGCCATGCTTGATGAAAGAAATTGTAGTGCTCGCAATAATATAATTTTTCATCCCAGACATCAGATTTTCCATATATAAAAATTTGATGTTAAATTTTTAACGTTCGTATTTAGGAAAAATATGGCTTGATAGTTGGATTCCTAGTTAGGCTTTGTTTTGTCGGAGCTCGTATTCCCACCTTCAAAGGGGAAATTGTCACTATATCGCACAATTTGGGCCGTCCCACAAGAGCTAGGTGTAGTCCCATCGTGTTGGTCCGCTCATTCCTCTCCACTCGCTTTTGCCACCTATTGTTCGCTATTCCGAGAAAACAATCAGTAGAGAAAACCAACAACCTCCTGGTTTACCCCTAAAGAAATAGCCACCTGGTTTGAAAAAAGACCGCTATTGATTATTAATAATTAATAAGGTATTTGAAAAAAAATACATTAGAAAAATGTTCACGGAATTTTAAAATTGTTCTTGTTTAAAAAATGCCATGTTTGGGAAAATGTATAGCATTTGGAAAAAGTTCAAGAATTCTACTAAATATTCATGCATTATAAAAATATTATTAGGTTTTTAAAATATTCATGAATTAGAAAAATACTCAGGACTTTTATAAATATTTTCAAATTTGAAAAATGTTCACGTTTAAAAAAAATCAGGTATCTTTAATGGTCTTTTGAATTGAAAAATATTCGCAAATTTGGAATGATGAATACAAATTTATAAATTACTCTATTTGTGAATTTGAAAATTATTCAGGCTGACCAGAGCAAAAATGGACAAGATCCGCCACTGTTCCAAACTGAGATACCATCAAGATGGTATATCAGTCAGACCCGCAAAATAAAAAGATGGAAAAAGAAACTCATGCTCCTGCCCACCTCTTCTTCTAACAGAGCATTCTCTGTTCACGCAAAAAGGAAAAGCGAAAAAAAAAGAGCATCCTTCAGTTGTTGGTAATTCGAGACTACCTTGCAGTCTTCATAGCATTAGTTGTCCAGACTATCTTTCATATAAGGGAAAACATGTCAAGATGAAGTAGAGTCATCCTGGATCCATAGAACCATCATCCATCACCATTGTTCATACACACATTTCAGTGGTAGCACCAGCAAAACGGAGCACGGCTTACTCGCCTACCATAAAATCAAAACAGCAGTTATCTGCTGACACATAACACACGCATCACCATGCCATGAACTGGTGCTCGTGTATATATATCACATAACACAGGGCTTTTCAAAACAAAACATTAAGCCTACATGCATCAGACAACCCATAAGTATAAAGTTAGAGTGCTCATTCACAATACATGCATGTGATAAATAAACAGAGCAGGGAATCGTCATTTTTGTACATCCTCTAACTGATATAGTGATACTGATAGCGCACCAACAGTATGTGCCAGCCAGCATTAATTCAGACGTCTCTATGATGTTCAAAGAGAGCAAACTCGGCTAGTGGCCACCACATCTAAATGAATGGATGCTTAACAGTGTTGATGTTAGTGAGCTTCTTCTTCTTCTTCTTAACCAATTAGAACACCCCTCAGGACATGCTAGTCAGGTCGTCACTTCTCACTTTCAAATGGAGATACAAAGCCACACAGGCTTGGTCCACAGAGTCTCCAACAAAGCGCCAGCAAAAGAGCATGGCTACTTACCGGGAGAACAGCAAAATAACAGCAGTTTATCTGCTAGCTAGCTACGACTCGTTGAAGTGCTCACATCAGCATCCTATCGGACAAGCCATATATTGTACATACTTAAATTGCTCATCCATAATAAATATGGCAGCATACGATGATTTCTATCCGCTAATTAACCGGGCGGGCGATCGCTTTCAGAGCTTGTACATCGCATGCCCGAAGATCTGAAACAGCAGACAGAGTTGAACTGGAAGATGAGCCAACCTCAAGCACTCCGCCTTGCTGGAGCCTGCAGGTGCAGGGCAAACATCTTGGGCCTGCCACTAATCTGAAGAAAACAAATGAAAGAACCTTTAGAATTAATGGACTATTTGAAAGATGAAAGAATTTACAAATGCAAAGGTGACTAACCGGAGCTGTACCTTTCCGTTTATTTGTAGGTGGGCAATCTAAATCACACTTCTGAAGTCCTTCCAGCGGATATGCGCGATCTTTGGCCAACTTTCTCCATCAGTTGCACGACAGCTCTCCATCAAGAGCTCAGAACCACGCCATACATCTATTTTCTGTAGGGAGGATGGCAGATCTGGTAAAGATGATATGTTGGGGCAGTCCCAGATGTAGAGACTCTTCAGATTGGAGAAGCACTTCATATTTGTTGGCAGGGACGTCATCTGACAGTCACAGAATTTCAGGGTCTTGACAGATGTAAAGTTTGCGGATTCTTCAAATGAAACAAATGGTTCCTTGCATCCTCGAAGAGATAGATATGCTGGAACTTTGAAACCCTCAGCTGAGAGCAAGTTGTTGAGTATTACAGGACTGCTAACAGTGAGTTCGTCCTGGACTCGAAACTGTGAGATACACTCAGGACTGAGCTTCGGAACATCAATCAATTGTACGCTGCGGAGTTGCAGGGAAGACAATCCTTCGAGCATACATAAATCTGGTAATTGATGCAGAGAAAATGATTTAACAGAGAAGAGACTAGCAATAGACAAGCATGCGGTGCTTCTACAATTGCTTATGTAAATATCTTTCATGTGTGTCCAATCAGTACAAAGGAAGTAAGGTGCAAGCACGCAATTGTGTATTGTGAGCTTCTGAAGGGATAATGGCAAACATTCTGCTCCATGTGCCAACTTCAAAGTAGGGCACAAAATCAATGTAACTTCTGAAAGAGAAGTAGCAACTCGTAACCCCCCTAATGACCTGAGACACCAGCAATGTCGGATGGACAAGTGGTCAAGTTTTGCCAAATGTTGGACCACCTCTTCTGAAGGAAGTGTAGTTAAAGTCATAATCTCTTTTAAGCTCAATATTTTCAGTGAAGTCAGGCCATGAAGGCAAGCAGCTAAAGCTCCATCTGTAATACTGCATGCAGAAAGAAAAAGTTCACAAAGGCCTGATGGTAGAACCAGCGGTAGTCCCATGCTTCTTCCATAGATGAGCCTCATCCTCTCCTCGTGACTGTACATCCATGCCTTTATGATATCCTCTTTTACCAGTACTTCATCTTTCTCTCCTTCCATAGCCGTTTCAAGGTTTCGAACATGTGACACATCAGCACACATACATATCATCAGCTGCCACAAAAAGAAATATTCCCGTAATAGTACAGTTCTAATATTTAACCCTGAATCCACCTCCCAGATTAAACCAAGTTGTGATGCCAAGTGGTGTGTCCTCATGATACTCTTTCTCTGATCATGATGTTCATCATTGGAAATAAATATAAGCTGTGGGCATCTGTCTACATGTAACATTTTAAGGCCTAGTGGAAGACAAGGTAACACCTTCAGGTTTGGCACATTGTCCAGGACAAGTGAAGAGCAATTCTCAAACAACTCAGAATTGGATGGTAGGCTTTGCAATGCTCTGCAATTAACAAACTTTAAAAGATTCAAATTCTCAAAACACGAACCATCAAGTAACCAACCAGGATATTTTGAAGATTTGTAACCATCAATTGTAAGATCCTCAAGTTGAGTCGGTGGCATAAGGCCTTCCAGAATCTCCAAATGTAAACTATCCTCTACGTGCGGGTTATTCATGCGACTCCAGACAAGTTGCAAGCTGCGAAGATGACTTTTTTGATACAGCTTCGATTCTAATGCATGATCCTTCCTAGTGACATTCTCAAGATTTGTGACACTTAATCTGCCATGGATCTCGTTCATGTTTCTCAGTTGTTGCAACTCATATCCCTTCTTCTTCCGCACAGAAAACTTCTCAAATTGTTGAAGCGAAGTTAGCTTGCCAATGTTGGGAATTGGAGGCAGTGATGTGTACGATGGAATTCTTCTACAATCATGCCGTTCAAAATGTCGTAATTTCCATAAATTGCACATCTTCCTAGGCAACCTCTCAACTTTGTCATTCAACAGAAGTAACTGCAAGTGGTAAAGAGTACACAGTGATCTTGGCAATTCAGAAATCTGTGTTCTGGTGATGTTCAAATACCTAAGGTGCTTCAACTCACCAACAGATACGGGCAATCTACTACTGCTGTAAGATGCCAAATATAGTACGCGCAACTTTGACAAATTCTGTAGTATCTGATTAAAAAGGTCACTTACATCATCCATTAGGGGCTCTATGCAGATAATAGTGCATAAATGAAGTAGCTTGCAGATATTTTGCTTGTGTTGCTTCATACTACCAACACAAACAGATATATGTCGAACAGTGGATGGTATTTCTTCCACCTTATCTTCTTCCAATCTGAAGTATTCCTCCTTGGAGAGTGATTCTGCAAGATCATGAAGGAGATCATGCATAACATAGTATGTGGGAGTGTGCTCCTTTTGCTTACCAAATTGTTGAAAGAACGAAACAGAGATCATCTCCTTGAAGTAGTTCCTCCCAATATCTTCCACTCTCTTGTTTTGGTTGCACGAATCAATGAGGCCCTCTGCCATCCAAAGATGAACCAACTCATCAATTAAATACTTGTGGCCTTTTGGAAACAAACTGCAATACAGGAAGCATCTCTGCAGACATGGATCTAACTCCTCATAACTCCACAACAGAGCTCTTATGGGCTCACTTAATTTGTCAATCTTTATAGTTAGAGCATCCTTCCATGAAGTGATATCAGCTTTCCCTTTCAATTGGGAACCCACAACTTTTGCTGCCAAAGCAGATTGTCCAAGCCTTTTAGCAATCTTCTCTGCAAAATCTTCAAGTCTTTCACGCAAATGCGGATCTCCGATCTTTGGTCCAGAGAATGCATGGTGTTTGAAGAGTTCCAAGAACTGAGCATCTTCCATCTTTTTCAGGGGATACACTGCTTCACAGCAAAGAGCGGCTGGAAATGTATCCCGTCGAGAAGTTACCAAAACTTTGCTTCCCGTCTGTTGGGAAACTAGAGGAGCTAACAGCTGCTCCCATTCCCTCTCACTACCAGGCTCAAACCAAACATCATCCAACACAAGCAAGAATTTCCCTGATTTTTGTAGTATGTCTGTCAACTTATGCTGCAGAGTATCAAGGTTATCAAGGCGAGGGCATTCTCCCTGAGAGGCAGACTCAATGATCTCTCTTGTATGACGGCGGACGTCAAGTTTGCGTGAGATGCTTACCCACATTGTCACATCAAAATGTTCTTTTACCCTTTTGTCACTGTAAACAAGCTGGGCCAAGGTGGACTTTCCCATGCCTCCAACTCCAACAATGGCCAAACCCGAATACATAGCTGTACTAGACTCAGTACTAGCAGCTGTCTTGGTAAGATGTTTTATTATATGATCACGATCCTTGTCACGACCAATTACTTTCAAAGGTGGTATTGATGTGGTCTCAGGAACAACAGCTAATCGTATGGGCGGGTTCTCTGCATTATAACCAGCTGGTAGGCAAAGCAGTTTACGGAAGTCCTTGGCTTTCGCCAGGGTGGTCTTCAGTTCATGCAGATGTTTAATTAGCCTTCTGTTCTCGGAGCTCAGATTGGATAGCCTGCTTGATGCAGAACGCAGAGGCTTCATAAAAGTGTTGCTGATGGAGGAGCCATTGGCCGGCGTGGAATCCTTCCCCTTTGCTTTGCGCTTGAGGAGGTTATACTCATGCTCGTCCAGCAAGTCTTCAGCCAGGTATAAGCCTTCTTTGAGTTCCTGAAGCCATTTGTCCAACTTGTGCCTGTGGTTTCCCTTGTTTGCTGCTTCAATCATCAGCTCGAACTGCGGCAAGATAGTGGTCTCTAGTTCATGGAGCTCACGCGCCGTGTCCACTCCAAGATACGTTGAAGCATTACCAAGGAGCTTCTTCAAGGCCGGTGATGCAGCCAATTTTAAGCTAACGCTTAAAGCAGCACTAGCTAATGCCACTTCCATTGGGTTGCAGGGTTTATTTTTTTGTCTGAATAAATTGAAGATAGAACTGGAATTATTTCCGGACACAGTGATGGATGAAAAATCTGTTGAAGCGGTAAATCAGAACATAAATTAGCCAGCTGCAACGGTGATATGAAAACAGAAACCTACGGGTAGATCAATAGATGATGGCAAAGACTAAGAATACTATTTTCAGAGTGCGGAATGACCTGAATATCGATAGATGGGCGATTCAAAGTGCTTCTGGATCAGAGGTAGAAATAACCAGTGAATATAACAATGGATGAACACCTGTTGGACTGAGAAATCACGAAATAAATTAGCCAGTTGCAAAACAAAGATAATAAACAGAACCCTACAGCTAGATTTGTAGAAGATAACAGATCAGAATATTTTTTGAAAAGGAACAGATCAGAATATAGTGGTGAGCTTACACAGAAGCAGAGTTGTAGGAGCGGGCGCAGAGATGAGGCAAGGTTGCAGGAGACGCAGATAGAAGGAGATAACAATGTTGTGTTGCAAGAGAATGAGAGGCAGAAATCCCCAAACAGCAGGTCAACAAGGCAATAGCAGATCTGATCCAACTACCTGCCCTTTCTTTAAGTTTAGCCGAGATAGACTAGCTAATAAACTAACCAGTAACCAATGTGGACACAGCTCACCGATGATAATTGAAGTATAAAGTAGCAGAGAACATTGTGTGACTAAATACAAACAACCAGTTGGTAGTTGGTATCCATCACCATCGCTGGCTCTTCATGCTTTCCAGGAACCATCCTTATAGATGTTCAAGGAAATTACTGTCTGTCCTGCACAACTAGCTAGAAGCAGAAATCAGGAAAGCATGCCTCTGTAAGTCAAGTCCACCGTATATAATTAAGATATCAGAAATTCCTTTACAGCGAGAATATGATATACCAAAAGAAAATTTGGGTATCATTAATTGGTGGTATAAACTAAGCGTGTGCTTCCAGGAATCAATCCAACTATGCAATTAACGCAGGCCAGAACGAATGAAGCCACTGGGGCAAAGACAAGGAGCGTGAGTTCCTATTTGCCCTTTTTTAAGTTTAGATGAGCTGGACTTGCTAATATACTAACCAGTAACCAATGTGGAGACGAGACGCGTCTTTCACGTCTTTCACGTTATCACATATAAAAAGCTTTAGCAGCGGTTACATTACTATATGCAATCAGATCAGCATTAGGGAACTCTGCGAATACAACAATATTGTGGGACTAAACACAAATAACCTACCTGCAGGAGCAAGGTGGTGGTGGTCTGGTGGATATGATGTGAGCCCAACGAAATCTACTTCTGTTCTCTCCATCACCATCAGTACATCACTGCCTCTCATGATTTCCATGAATCATCCTCATAGATCTGAAACCCATGACCAAGAATAACATATGACCCCATTGAGGCATTGATGCTCAACCTGCAGGGAAAGGTAACATTATATCCTTCAAATTGATCCGCATATTATATATTCAAAAGGAAGGGATATTGTACAGCCACATAGCTTCTGAACTACTATACCATAGAAGTGTACAGAATTTGATGGAGCGCTTGCTTCTAGATCTTCCACAATGGAAGTAGCAGCTTTCTAGCTGATGCACTAGTGTACATACCACTATTTGATATAACAACTAGCTTTGTAAAGAATGCACATACCTAAGAAAGAATCAGTGACTTTTCTTGTTTCAAGTACTAGCATGGGCAGGCAGTTGAGCTATCGTTATCCTGCCTGAACCACCCGCCCATCTGATTTCCCCTTTTTCAGACTGTGTTGCCTCTGGAGATACATCGACTCCTTCACACGGTTTCCCCAAGGCATCTCTGTTCTTGTAGGCTAACCTGATTCACCAAATTAGCGTTAGTCCGATAATCGGCTAAATGATTTCTAACCAAAGGTGGACAATATCCAACCTATTCTGTAAAAAAGGAAAAAAAAAAGGACCAGAGTATATCCTCATGTCGACTCTGAGGAGTCATTATCAATGTTGCTAGTGTGCACACATGTAAACAATGAGAGGCGAGTTCCAAGAAAAGAGACATAAAACTAATGTGACTATGTGAGTATGAATGCCTCTAACTTGTTTTGGGTTCAGCAGCATGGTTCCAAAAAGCTTGAAGCTTTGAATAAGCCATTCAAATGGATGCGCACTTTCTTCCCTGGCCCTGCCTTACCCACTTAATCAAGCAGGACCTACTTAATGGGCGCGCACCATTGGAAATCAATATATCAGAATTCCTTTAAAAGGATCCTCTTCAGGGCATAAACAAACAGAATAAAACTCAGCGAAAATATGCCGGGAAGCAAATTCAGATATCAATCATTCATACAAATAAATCGTTGGTGGCAAGGAACGAGATCGAGTTCATTCAGCAGTACTGTACAAAAGCCCTGCATAAACATACAAGAACCCACCCAAAAATGCAATCCCCATAAATATTGGACAGGGAGAATACAGCCTCAGCATAGTGAAACCTGAAACCTTCTCGTTACAAACAGAAACTTGATATTACCTTCTAGATAGGGTTCGAATTTGGTCCTGCTCCTGCTCCTAGATTAGGAATTTACAGTTGTTGCTGACCCAAAGAAACGAGAGCCCGGGCGGCCAACTAAGGAAGTGCTTAGGCACCATCCAAATTGACTTCAAAATCCTTGGTCGAGATTAATCCTTTTACACTTGTGTTGTTTAAGAATCAAATATTTTTTGGTGCTTATCACTGAAGCTATCTCATTGCCTGTACATATCCCCCAAATATTTTTTGATTCTGCCAGTATATTAATTATACATGACCAGTTGATTGAGTATCTAGCAAGGCATGAAGATCTACACTTCAAAGTAGCCCTCAAGTAATACAAATATTTACACTGCTCTAACACAAGAAACAGTTGAACTCCGAGACATAAGTAAAGCAAAGCAGCCACTAATGTACTGGTGCCTAACTACAGGGCATTGCTCGCTGTTCACTATAGGGCATTGGTCAAGCAGAATTGCTCTACGTGAGATAAAAGTGCATATTGTTTGCGTATGATGGTATCCTAACGCTTCAGCAAACACAATTGATGGCTGTCACTGATGCCTGATGGTCGAATAAAAGTGTTTGCCTTCTCTGTTATGCCTTATGCTCACACGCCCTAGCTCGGATGCAGTTTGGTTTCACCTTTGGATATCTCCACTGCATAATATTTTAGTAAAACAAAACATTTGTGATTGTCAATGCCTGAAATTTACGTATTGTTCGTAACTTCGTATACATAGTGGATTTCTTAGATTCGTAGCGACTCAAGGATCTAACAACAAACTATTGTGGACTGAGATCCAGTAATTAAATGGACTGAGGTCCAGTAACAACAACACTGAGCATACTGCATACACATACATGTAAAACAGAGAAGGAAACTAAATGAGTGTTGATTAGCAGGTTATTCAGATTCAGAACTAAATTACTGCTATGGCGGGCTGAGCTTCGCCGGTTTTGGAGAATCGCAGATAATTAAAGCTATTGTGGAGAGGAGATGCAGAAGAAAAGAAATTGCACCTTGTTCGCTGTGTGGAACAGCTCGTCTCACGCTGCTCGCACAGGCTCAAATGGTGGCCCGCCGTGGCGGGCTCTAAGACCACCCGCAGCTCCGGGCGACACAGCCGACGGGGGTCAGCCACCCTGAGCGCCGGCGAGGACCACATCCTGACACCCACCATCGTCGATTGGGGGCACAGATGAGAACGGCGCGTAGAATGTCTGGCGGCGCTGGCTGAGAACATAGGCGGAGATCGGTGGGGCAAACGGGGGATGCACAAGAGAGAGAGAGGGCTTGCCGCCGGTGCCGATTTGCGGCGGAGACGCCGGAATGGAGAGTGGCCAGTGATTGCGTGAGTGGTGTAGTGGGCTAAGCCCAAGTGGATGGCCCAACCGTGTTGTGTCCCTTGGTATTTTGAGAAAAAAGTTTCTCTTATGTCTAAAAAAATCTCTTAATCTAAAAAAAGATTCTCTTACCCCTAAAAAAAGATTTTCTTTGCCTCCAAAATAAAAAATTTCTCTACTTTTTTAAAAAAGGCAATGTACCTCTCTCTCCTCTCCTCTGTTTTTTTTAGATGTCCTCTCCTCTCTCTCTCTCTCTAACGTGCAGTTTGTCAAGCACCTCGTGTGCATTTTTTTTCTCACCGGCATGATTGATACGAGGTAGATAAAAAAAGTGATTTTGCGTGCATAGTGGTGCGGCGCAGTGGCAGCTCTAGAGCGCATTGGCGTTGGGGCGGATTGTAGAGAAGGAGGAAAGAAAGGCAGTGATGATGGTTCAAGTGGGTGCTCTATTTTTTCTTCAAACTAATGACCTCAAAATATTTCTCTTCCTTTTTTTCATATTTTAAACAAAGGAAAACAAACGAACCAACCAAAAATGGCTACTGATCCGACCCATTAGTAACAACACCTGAGGCGAGAGGTGCTTTTGTCTCGCTGCAACTGAGACAAGAGAGTGGCAGGTCTTCTTCTTCTTTGTCATCTTAGGTTTTGTAGTGTTTGTTTTCTGAAGAAAGTGTCACCTGGAGAGATCAAAACAAAATAAAGGAATAACCAGTTTTTATTTTTATATTTTAAATATATTTTACAAACTAATTTACATACTTTTTTAGAAGCATTCATAAAAATATTCAGGCAAAAAGATTGTTCAAACCTTTCATAAAAATGGTCGTGTCATTTGAACAATATTCACATGTTTACAAATATGTTCATGACATTAAAAATCATAAAAATGTAAGATTCTTTTTGTATATTTTCTAAAAATTCTCCATATTATTCAAATATAGTTCATGAAATTTTAAAATATTCGCACATTTAAAAATATGGTCATGGAATTTTCAAAATTATTCATGCAATGTTGAAACTGGTTCACGTAATTTTGACAAAATGTTCATAACATATAGAAAAATGTTCATGACATTTAAAAGTTCACAACACTAAAAGAAAACATGTGAACATCACAAACGTATGCCTATCTGAAAATCTCGGCGCCCTGACTCTAGATCGACTTTGGAAGTATGTTATGATCTAATTCATTTTTGGATGCCCTCATTGCATGCGATTTAGGTTACAAAAATATATGTGATACGTTTTAAAATTCTTAAATCTTTAAAGTCACACGCACTAACACTATCATTTTTTAATCATCCATAATAAATCTATTCCATATGGTTTTCATTGAGCACTTGAACTACCTATTCTGATAGTAGTGGTAAGTTGAGCAGAAAGGATAAATTTGACACTGCAACTACTCTTCATTTCTCTCTTTTATGTACACCTAAACTTGTTTGTCTTGTATTCTAGAAACCTCTACCAAATAATTTGCTAGATTCTTAGTTATATTTTAAAATAGCTAGCTAAGTTCCGTGTTAGGTAGATATTTAAGGATACTACGCAAAACCATACATGTGGATGCTTAGATTTATGGTGGAATGTGTTGTAAAAAAGAATTACAAGGACAAGTCAAACCAAATAAAACACATACCGCGGCATAATAATATTTTAGATAGTACAATAAAATATAGTTCTAATCATAAAAAAGAATGTAAATATGTGTATTTTACTAAATATGATGGCATTAAGTCTTCATTAAATCACTGATTGAACTTAAATAGTATTAATTATGGGATAATATATTGAAGAATGTATCAACTAATACAAAATAACATTTATTTAGTGGCAAGATGCTTCTTTTTTAACTTTGAAGTGAAAATGTTTATTACAAATATGTGACAACGATTATAGCTGATCTCGAGTTTGATGTGCTTCATCTGCCATGACGGACCCACTCGACTGTTTTTCTGCATCCGTCATCTCTGTCACAAAACATCTCGTATCTAGCGGAGATTCACCAAGTTTCTATATCTTTTTTATGTTCATTCTTCTTACTGTGTTACTCCCGATTAACGTTACTCCAACGAAAGTGGAAAACAATGTACTTTTTCTGAGAAACTCACGAATGAAAATAAATAACATATTTGGAGATGTGAAGTTAACTATAAGTCACTATACTTAACACCACACAACATCATGTCAAGGTTTATACATCACAACCATTGTTATTCTCAACACTACACAACATCAATCATAGTATATATATTGCAATCCATTGAAAAATACTTAATCCAACACACAAAATGACATCCCACTGATCTTACTTTACTCCATAGTCTGGAGTACGATATAATTAGGAAACGATGACCATTTATGGAGTATTTTCATACAAATCGTTTTGCTGCATGCACCTTGTGTCATAAGAAAAATGATTAAAGATAGACACAATTGTTGCTTGACTTGCTCAAATTCAAGCCTTGGAATAAATAATTAGCAATACCCACAAAATTTATGAATGCACGCAGAAGGATTTCTCATATTTTGAATAAAAAAGTCTTGGACTTAACTCACATATAAGAAATCTTCTATCTTATGCTATCCCTACTTCTAGTAGAATACATAGCATGTTAGATTTCGTTAGGGAAAGCCTTTGATCGATGATTATTCTGTTAATATATATATATATATATATATATATATATATATATATATATATATGTGTGTGTGTGTGTGTGTGTGTGTGTGTGTGTGTGTGTGTGTGTGAAATAAAATCAATGTAATTGTAGTCGTATTCAATAGTATTTTTAATGGTTTTGATTTTGTATCAGGGAAGTTACATACTAATAGAGTAAACATTGGTAAAAAGCTTGCAATAATGAGATCTGATATCCAGTTTGTTTTGAAACGGAGGGAGCACCTACTTATATCACCTAACTAATAACCCTTTAGCAAAAAGATAGTAAGGTGTAAAATCTAAGAAAACAGAAATAAAATTGTTGGCCATATATTAGTCTTCCACATGTGCATGTGTTAGTAGAAACAAGGACCATATTTTTCCTCTCTTCGCACACCCCACAAAATGCTTGAAATTAGCCATCTCATTTATATTGAATTAAATTAATATAGTAGGGCTAATTAGGACAAACAAAACCCAAGAAACTTGTACTATTGAGAATGAGAAAGTATAGGAATTAGGAGGGTTGCCGAAGCCTACTTTAAGAATCACTATTAGAATCGTCATTGCTAGCAAATCGAGGTAATCGTTCTACACATCACAAAACTTCATACATACTTGAAGCAGATGGTGTCTCCAATGTTTGAAGTCTTAAGTAAACCTTAAGGTAGGATCCACCATATGTGTCATAATAATTCAAAATACTCACAGTGCTCAGGACTACCTTTGGACCATAAGGTGGAGCCCACATGTGGGATATTTTTCATTTTCTCACTACATCAACAGTTTGGGATTGCACTCAATGTAGAGGGAGGAGAGGAAAAAAGAAACAAATATTGCTTTTATCTTCTTTTGCAGGAAATACTACTTTTATCTTACTATCTTCCTCACTATGACCGACTCCCACCACCCTTTCAATGCTAGCCGCTTAAGATCCACCATAAGTGTAGGAGGCCAACACGGGGCAAAGCAACGACGCCGGTGATCCCGACGAGCCCGAAACTGGAGAGACGTGGATCTGGACTGTCGTAGTCATGATTGTCAGGACACCCGCAAAACGAAAGAGCCTGGAGAACGCAAACTCTCTAGCATCGGGGACCGGAGAAGCACCGACAGAGGACACCGGTGAGCTGAGGGTACCGAATAACACAGTCTAGGGCTATGGTGGCCAAAGCTGCCCCGGCAGAAGGCCCACTGTGGGTCTCAAACGCCCGCCTTTGCCGCCAGGCCGGCACGCCGCAGGAGCAGTCGCCATTGGGGAGCACCATCCGAAACAAAAGGGGGTCGTAGTCCCGTAGCCTTGACCGAACCTCGGAGAAGACAGTCGGCGCTGCGACGCCACCACAGAAGAGGTGGGAGGGGACGAGGCAGCTGAGGAGGCCCCTGCCTCCAGCTCGGCTATATCTGGCGAAGAGCAGGAGGGGACGGAGAGCTTCGCTGGCACCAAGCATAGGCAGCAGCCGGTAAACCGGAGAGGAGGGGGCAAGGAGGTGAGGAGCGGGACGGCCGTTCATACGTCCCAATGTATCTATAATTTATGAAGCATTCATGCTATATTACTATGTGTTTCGAATGATTACGGGCTTTATTATACACTTTTATATTACTTTTGGGACTAACCTATTAACCGAAGGCCCAGCCCATATTGTTGTTTTATTGCCTGTTTCAGTATTTCGAAGAAAAGGAATATCAAACGGAGTCCAAACGGAATGAAACCTTCGGCATCGTGATTTTTTGGAAGAATATCATCCTGGAGGCTTGGAGATCAAGTCAGAAGATACTCGAGGAGCCCAGGAGATAGGCCCCCACGCCTACAGGGCGCGGCCCCCTGTCTCGTGGACCCCTCGAGCACCCCCCGATTGACTTCTTTTGCCTATATAACCCTACGTACCCTAAAACTATCGGATATGAAGATAGATCGGGAGTTACGCCGCCGCAAGCCTCTGTAGCCACCAAAAACCTCTCGGGAGCCCGTTCCGGCACCCTGCCGGAGGGGGAACCCATCACCGTTGGCCATCTTCATCATCCCGGCGCTCTCCATGACAAGGAGGGAGTAGTTCACCCTCGGGGCTGAGGGTATGTACCATTAGATATGTGTTTGATCTCTCTCTCTCTCTCGTGTTCCCTCTATGGCACGATCTTGATGTATCCCGAGCTTTGCTATTATAGTTGGATCTTATGATGTTTCTCCCCCTCTACTCTCTTGTGATGAATTGAGTTTCCCTCTTGAAGTTATCTTATCGGATTGAGTCTTTATTTGAGAACACTTGATGTATGTGTTGCCGTGTTTATCTGTGGTCACAATGGGATATCACGTGTCTCTTGATGTATGTTTTGGTGACCAACTTGCGGGTTCCGCCCATGAACCTATGCATAGGGGTTGGCACATGTTTTCTTGACTCTCCGGTAGAAACTTTGGGGTACTCTTTGAAGTACTTTGTGTTGGTTGGATGAATCTGAGATTGTGTGATGCATATCGTATAATCATGCCCACGGATACTTGAGGTGACAATGGAGTATCTAGGTGACATTAGGGTTTTGGTTGATTTGTGTCTTAAGGTGTTATTCTAGTACGAACTCTTGAATAGATCGATCCGAAAGAATAACTTTTAGGTGGTTTCGTACCCTACCATAATCTCTATGTTTGTTCTCCGCTATTAGTGGCTTTGGAGTGACTCTTTATTGCATGTTGAGGGCTTGTTATATGATATATCTATGTTATTATTGTTGAGAGAACTTGCACTAGTGAAAGTATGAACCCTAGGCCTTGTTTCCTATCATTGCAATACCGTTTACGCTCACTTTTATCATTAGTTACCTTGCTGTTTTTATTATTTCAGATTACAAAAACCTTTATCTACTGTCCATATTGCACTTGTATCACCATCTCTTCGCCGAACTAGTGCACCTATACAATTTACCATTGTATTGGGTGTGTTGGGGACACAAGAGACTCTTTGTTATTTGGTTGCAGGGTTGTTTGAGAGAGACCATCTTCATCCTACGCCTCCCACGGATTGATAAACCTTAGGTCATCCACTTGAGGGAAATTTGCTACTGTCCTACAAACCTGTGCACTTGCAGGCCCAACAACGTCTACAAGAAGAAGGTTGTGTAGTGGACATCAAGCTCTTTTCTGGTGCCGTTGCCGGGGAGGCTAGGTAAAGGGCACTCACTCACACCCCGTCAACTAAGCTCTTTTCTGGCGCCGTTGCCGGGGAGGTGAGTGCTTGAAGGTATATCTTTAGATCTTGCAATCGAATCTTTTTGTTTCTTGTTTTATCACTAGTTTAGTTTATAAAAGAAAATTACAAAAAAATGGAATTGAGTTTGTCTCATACGCTTCATCTTTTTAATATCTTTCGTGAGTTTGATGAAAAGGAAAATTGTGCTCAAGTGCTAGAAGAAGAAATCTATAGAATGTTTGATACTAAATCTTTGAATGATGAGCATGATTGCAATGTTGTTAGTATGAATTCCTTGAATATCCATGATGCTAATGATATGCAAAGTCACAAGCTTGGGGAGGCTATGTTTGATGAATATGATATTTTTAGTCCCCCAAGTTTTATGAGAATATTTATTATGATGAAAGCATGCCTCCTATTTATGATGATTATATTGATGAAAGTGGGTTTGGAAGAGTGTCAACTAGGAAGTAGTGATCCCACTATTTTGGAGGATGTTGAATCTTATTGTGATGAACATGAAAGTGGATTTGGAAGAGTGTCAACTTTATTTAGTGATGAATCCACTATTTCGGAAGAGGTTCCAATTGATTATGAGAACAAAGTTGCTATCTATGATGATTATTGTGATGACTTGTATGCTATTAAGAATAATGATAACCATGAAACTTGTCATCATGATTTTAGTTTTCAATTGGATTATGCCTCACATGATAATTATTTTGTTGATTTTGCTCCCACTACTATTCATGGGAAGAATTTTGCTTATGTAGAGAGTAGTAAATTTTATATGCTAGTAGATCATGAAAAGAATGCTTTAGGTGCTGGTTATATTTTTGAATTCATTCATGATGCTACTAAAAATTATTATGAGGGAGGAATATATGCTTGTAGGAATGGCAATAATGTCAAGTTTGCTCCCTATGTGCTTAAATTCTTGAAGCTATGCTTGTGTTACCTTCCTATGCTAGTTGATTATTGTTCCCATAAGTTGTTTGCTCACAAAATCCCTATGCATAGGAAGTGGGTTAGACTTAAATGTGCTAGTCATATGCTTTATGATGCTCTCGTTATGTTTCAATTCTTATCTTTTATGTGAGCATCATTGTCATCATCATGCCTAGCTAGAAAGGCATTAAAGAAAAGCGCTTGTTGGGAGACAACCCAATAATTACCCTTACTGTTTTTGTGTGTCCCCATGATTATGCTACTGTAGTAATCATGTTTTATAGCTTTTTTTCAATAAAGTGCCAAGTAAGACCTTTAGGATAGCTTACGGTGATAGTTGTGTTGATCCTGCTGAAAATCAGAAACTTTTGCATCCAGTAAATTAGTTTTGTTAATTCAAAGAAACGTGCTTATGATCTGGTTCTTTTTGCTATGGGTTGGTACAAAAATTGCTTAGGACTTCCTAATTTGGTAGAATGTTTGGAGTTCCAGAAGTATACGTTAGATACAGATTACTACAGATTGTTCTGTTTTTGACAGATTCTGTTTTCTATGTGTTGTTTGCTTATTTTGATGAATCTATGAGTAATATTGGCGGGTATGAACCATAGATAAGTTGGAATACAGTAGATATTACACCAATATGAATTCATAATGAGTTCATTACAGTACCTAAGTGGTGGTTTTATTTTCTTATACTAACGGAGCTTACGAGTTTTCTGTTGAGTTTTGTGTTGTGGAGTTTTCAAGTTTTGGGTAAAGATTCGATGGACTATGGAATAAGGAGTGGCAAGAACCTAAGCTTGGGGATGCCCAAGTCACCCCAAGGAAATATTCAAGGATAACCAAAAGCCTAAGCTTGGGGATGCCCCGGAAGGCATCCCCTCTTTCGTCTTCGTTCATTGGTAACTTTACTTGGAGCTATATTTTTATTCACCACATGTTATGTGTTTTGCTTGGAGCGTCATTTTATTTTGTTAGTATTTGCTTGCTGTTATCTAGAATAATGTTTTGCATCTTTTATTTTCAATAAAAAAGTCAAGGATAGCCTTTACCATGCTTATTTTGCTAGTATACATGTTGCTGTTTGAAAACAGAAAGTTTACCGCTGTTGCAAAAATTCCCTAGAAAAATCAGAGAATGATATAATAATGAAACTTTGTGCATAATGAGATCTGATAAATTTACTACAGTAGGAATTTTATTTCATAATTTTTGGAGTTAGGGAAGTATTGATACTCCTGCATTCTTTACAGACTGTACTGTTTTGGCAGATTGCTGTTATGTTTGCATTGTTTGCATATGTTTGCTTGTTTAATGATTCTATTTGAGGATATGAGTATTAAATATGCAGAGGCATTTAGTATGGAATTTTTAATAATAATTTTAGTGATTTGTTACAGTAGAAAATGACAAGGTTTTGCATTGGTTTATACTAACCTATCTCACGAGTTCTTGTTGAGTTTGGTGTGGATGAAGCTTTTTAATAAAAAGAAGAAACCATGGTATGAGAGGAATTAAGGAGAGACAAAAGTTCAAGCTTGGGGATGCCCAAGGCACCCCAAGATAATATTTCAAGAAGTCTCAAGCATCTAAGCTTGGGGATGCCCCGGTAGGCATCCCACCTTTCTTCTTCAACAACTATCGGTTAGTATCGGTTGAGCCTAAGTTTTTGCTTCTTCACATGAGTTGTTCTATCCTTGCAATGTCATTTTATTTTGTTTTGCTTGCTGTTTGAATGCAATACCAAGGTCTGAAATTCTTTAATGAGAGAGAGTCTTCGCATAGCTACTTAATTATTTAGCTACTCATTGATCTTCGCTTATATCTTTTTGGAGTAGTTTTTCATTTACTCGTGTGCTTACTTATATCCTATGAGTAAATTTTTGAATGAGTTGATTGTCATAAATCTGAAATTATATATGTCTCATTTTCTTATCCCATGGGGAGTTATGACTTCACATCTAAGAAGCAGAGGTTGTAAATTTATTGAAGGTTAGCAAGCATTGTATTGGTAATTTGAACAATTTCATGAAAGAATATTGAAGGAAGAGAGATTTCACATATAAATACACTATCCTAGACATCTTTTATAATTGGGAGCACTCATTAAGTATGACATGCTAAAGAGTTGATGTTGGACAAGGAAGACAACGTAATGGTTTATGTTTTCCGACATCTCAGTTAAAGTATATTGTCATGGATCATTCAAACATTTTGAGCTTGCCTTTCCCCCTCATGCTAGCCAAAATTCCTTGCACCAAGTAGAGATACTACTTGTGCATCCAAATATCCTTAAACCCAGTTTTGCCATGAGAGTCCACCATACCTACCTATGGATTGAGTAAGATCCTTCAAGTAAGTTGTCATCGGTGCAAGCAATAAAAATTGCTCTCTAAATATGTGTGACTTATTAGTGCGGAGAAAATAAGCTTTGTACGATCTTATTATGGAAGAAATAAAAGCGATGGACTGCATAGTAAAGGTCCATATACAAGGGGTAATATAAAGTGACGTTCTTTCGCACTAAGATTTTGTGTATCCAACCCTAAAAGCGCATGACAACCTTGTTGGGGAATGTAGCAGAAATTCAAAATTTTCCTACGTATCACCAAGATCTATCTATGGAGAGACCAGCAACGAGTAGAAAGGAGAGTGCATCTACATACCCTTGTAGATCGCTAAGCGGAAGCGTTCAAGTGAACGGGGTTGATGGAGTCGTACTCGTCGTGATTCAGATCACCGATGATCCTAGTGCCGAACGGACGGCACCTCCGCGTTCAACACACGTACAGCTCGACGATGTCTCCCACGCCTTGATCCAGCAAGGAGAGAGGGAGAGGTTGAGGAAGACTCCATCCAGCAGCAGCACAACGGCGTGGTGATGATGGAGGAGCGTGGCAATCCTGCAGGGCTTCGCCAAGCACCTACGGGAGAGGAGGAGGTGTCACGGGAGGGAGGGAGGCGCCAAGGGCTCAGGTATGGATGCCCTCCCTCCCCTCCACTATATATAGGGGCAGGGGAGAGGGGGGAGGCGCAGCCTTGCCCCCTACTCCAAGAAAGGGGTGCGGCTAAGGAGGGGGGGAGGAGTCCATCCTCCCCAAGGCACCTCGGAGGTGCCTTCCCCCTTGAGGACTCTTCCCTCTAGGGTTCCCTAGGCGCATGGGCCTCTTGGGGCTGGTGCCCTTGGCCCATGTAGGCCAAGGCGCGCCCCCTTCAGCCCATGTGGCCCCCCGGGGCAGGTGGCCCCACCCGGTGGGCCCCTGGGACCCTTCCAGTGGTCCCGGTACAATACCGATGACCCCGAAACTTGTCCCGATGGCCAAAACAGGACTTCCTATATATAAATCTTTACCTCCGGACCATTCCGGAACTCGTCGTGACGTCTGGGATCTCATCCGGGACTCCGAACAACATTCGGTAACCACATACAAGCTTCCTTTATAACCCTAGCGTCATCGAACCTTAAGTGTGTAGACCCTACGGGTTCGGGAGACATGCAGACATGACCGAGATGTTCTCCAGTCAATAACCAACAGCGGGATCTGGATACCCATGTTGGCTCCCACATGTTCCACGATGATCTCATCGGATGAACCACGATGTCAAGGACTCAATCAATCCCGTATACAATTCCCTTTGTCTAGCGGTATGGTACTTGCCCGAGATTCGATCGTCGGTATACCGATACCTTGTTCAATCTCGTTACCGGCAAGTCTCTTTACTCGTTCCGTAACACATCATCCCGTGATCAACCCCTTGGTCACATTGTGCACATTATGATGATGTCCTACCGAGTGGGCCCAGAGATACCTCTCCGTTTACACGGAGTGACAAAATCCCAATCTCGATTCGTGCCAATCCAACAGACACTTTCAGAGATACCCGTAGTGTACCTTTATAGCCACCCAGTTACGTTGTGACGTTTGGCACACCCAAAGCACTCCTACGGTATCCGGGAGTTGCACAATCTCATGGTCTAAGGAAATGATACTTGACATTAGAAAAGCTTTAGCATACGAACTACATGATCTTGTGCTAGGCTTAGGATTGGGTCTTGTCCATCTCATCATTCTCCTAATGATGTGATCCCGTTATCAACGACATCCAATGTCCATAGCCAGGAAACCATGACTATCTGTTGATCACAACGAGCTAGTCAACTAGAGGCTTACTAGGGACATGGTGTTGTCTATGTATCCACACATGTATCTGAGTTTCCTATCAATACAATTCTAGCATGGATAATAAACGATTATCATGAACAAGGAAATATAATAATAATCAATTTATTATTGCCTCTAGGGCATATTTCCAACAGTCTCCCACTTGCACTAGAGTCAATAATCTAGTTCACATCGATATGTGATTAACACTCAAGGTCACATCCCCATGTGACTAACACCCAAAGAGTTTACTAGAGTCAATAATCTAGTTCACATTTACCATGTGATTAACACTCGATGAGTTCTGGGTTTGATCATGTTATGCTTGTGAGAGAGGTTATAGTCAACGGGTCTGAACCTTTCAGATCCGTGTGTGCTTTACAAATCTCTATGTCATCTCCTAGATGCAGTTACCACGTTCTATTTGGAGCTATTCCAAATAACTGTTCTACTTGGAGCTATTCTAAATTGTTGCTCCATTATACGTATCCGGTATCTCTACTCAGAGCTATCCGGATAGGTGTTAAGCTTGCATCGACGTAACCCTTTACGACGAACTCTTTTACCACCTCCATAATTGAGAAAATTCCTTAGTCCACTAGTTACTAAGGATAACTTTGACCGCTGTCCTGTGATCCATTCTTGGATCACTCTTGTACCCCTTGACTGACTCATGGTAAAGCAAACTTCAGGTGCGGTACACAGCATAGCATACTGTAGAGCCTATGTCTTAAGCATAGGGGACGACCTTCGTTCCTTTCTCTCTATTCTGCCATGGTCGAGCTTTAAGTCTTAACTTCATACCTTACAACTCAGGCAAGAACTCCTTCTTTGACTGATCCATCTTGAACACCTTCAAGATCACGTCAAGGCATGTGCTCATTTGAAAGTACTATTAAGCGTTTTGATCTATCCTTATAGATCTTGATGCTCAATGTTCAAGTAGCTTAATCCAGGTTTTCCATTGAAAACACTTTCCAAATAACCCTATATGCTTTCCAGAAATTCTACGTCATTTCTGATCATTAATATGTCAACAACATATACTCATCAGAAATTCTATAGTGCTCCCACTCACTTCTTTGGAAATACAAGTTTCTCATAAACTTTGTATACACCCAAAATCTTTGATCATCATCAAAGCATACATTCCAACTCCGAGATGCTCACTCCAGTCCTCAGAAGGATTGCTGGAGCTTTGCATACTTATTAGCATATTTCAGGATAGACAAAACCTTCCGGTTGTATCACATACAACCTTTCCTCAAGAATCGTCGAGGAAACAATGTTTTGACATCCTATCTGCAAGATTTCATAAATAATGTAGTAATTGCTAATATAATTCCAACAGACTCTTAGCATCGCTACGAGTGAGAAAGTCTCATCGCAGTCAACTCCTTGAACTTGTCAGAAAACATCTTAATGACAAGTCGAGCTTTCTTAATGGTGACATTTACCATCATTGTCCGTCTTCATTTTAAAATCCATCTATACCTAACAGCCTTACGACCATCAAGTAGTTCTTCCAAAGTCTACACTTTGTTTTCATACATGGATCCTCTCTCGGGTTTTATGGCCTTGAGCCATTTATCGGAATCCGGGCCCACCATCGCTTCTCCATAGCTCGTAGGTTCATTGTTATCTAGCAACATGACTTCCAAGACAGGATTACGTACACTCTGAAGTAGTACGCATCCTTGTCATCCCACGAGGTTTGGTAGTGACTCGATCCGAAGTTTCATGATCACTATCATAAGCTTCCACTTCAGTTGGTGTACGTGCCACAGGAACAACTTCCTGTGCCCTGCTACACACTTGTTGAAGTGACGGTTCAATAACCTCATCAAGTCTCCACCATCCTCCCACTCAACTTTTCGAGAGAAACCTTTCCTCGAAAAAGGACCCGATTCAAGAAACAATCCCTATTGCTTTCGGATCTGAATTAGGAGGTATACCCAACTGTTTGGGTTTCCTATGAAGATACATTTTATCCGCTTTGGGTTCGAGCTTATCAACCTGAAACTTTTTCATATAAGCGTCGCAGCCCCAAACTTTTAAGAAACGACAACTTAGGTTTCTCTAAACCATAATTCATACGGTGTCATCTCATCGGAATTACGTGGTGCCCTATTTAAAGTGAATGTGGTTGTCTCTAATGCCTAACCCATGAACGATAGTGGTAACTCGATAAGAGACATCATGGTATGCACCATATCCAATAGGGTGCAACTATGACGTTTGGACACACCATCACACTATGGTGTTCCAGGCGGTATTAATTGTGAAACAATTTCCACAATGTCTTAATTGTGTGCCAAAACTCGTAACTTAGATACTCATCTCTATGATCATATCATAGACATTTTATCCTCTTGTCACAATGATCTTCTACTTCACTTTGAAATTACTTGAACCATTCAATAATTCAGACTTGTGTTTCATCAAGTAAATATTCTCAACATCTACTCGAATCATCTGTGAAGTAAGAACATAACGATATTCACTGCATGCCTCAGCACTCATTGGACTGCACACATCAAAATGTGTTGCTTCCAACAAGTTGCTATCTTGTTCCATTTTACTGAAACCGAGGCTTTTTAGTCATCTTGCCCATGTGGTATGATTTGCATGTCCCAAGTGATTCAAAATCAAGTGAGTCAAAACGGTCCATTTGCATGGAGTTTCTTCATGCGTATACACCAATAGACATGGTTCGCATGTCTCAAACTTTTCAAAATGAGTGAGTCCAAAGATCCATCAACATGGAGGTTCTTCATGCGTTTTAAACCAATATGACTTACATGGCAGTGCCACCAGTAAGTGGCACTATCATTACTATCTTTTGGCATGAAAATGTGTATCACTACGATCGAGATTCAATCAACCATTCAGGTTTAATGCTAATCTTGATGGTAGAGGGAGCGTGCGATGTTTGATTACATCAAACTTGGAAACACTTCCAACATATATCATCAGCTCACTTTTAGCTAGTCTCCGTTTATTCCGTAGCCTTTTGTTTCGAGTTACTAACACTTAGCAACCGAACCGGTATCTAATAATCTGGTGCTACTAGGAGTACTAGCAAAGTGCACATTAACACAATGTATATCCAATATACTTCTATCGACCTTGCCAGCCTTCTTATCTACCAAGTATCTAGGGTAATTCTGCTCTAGTGGTTGTTCCCCTTATTACAGAAGCACTTAGTCTCGGGTTTGGGTTTTACCTTGGGTCTCTTTACTAGAGCAGCAGCTGATTTGCCGTTTCATGAAGTATCCCTTCTTGCCCTTGCCCTTCTTGAAACTAGTGGTTTCACCAACCATCAACAATTGATGCTCCTTCTTGATTTCTACTTTCGCGGTGTCAAACATCGCGAGTACCTCAAGGATCACCATATCTATCCCTGATATATTATAGTTCATCACGAAGCTCTAGCAGCTTGGTGGCAATGTCTTTGGAGAAACATCACTATCTCATCTGGAAGATCAACTCCCACTCGATTCAAATGATTGTTGTACTCAGACAATCTGAGCACAAGCTCAACAATTGAGCTTTTCTCCTTAGTTTGCAGGTTAAGAAAGTCATCGGAGGTCTTATACCTCTTGACGTGGGCATGAGCCTGAAATCCCAATTTCAGCCCTCAAAACATCTCATATGTTTCGCGATGTTTCAAAAACGTCTTTGGTGCCTCAACTCTAAACCGTTTAACTGAACTATCACGTAGTTATCAAAACGTGTATGTCAGATGTTCGCAACAACCACAGACAACGTTCGAGGTTCAGCACACTGAGCGGTGCATTAAGGACATAAGCCTTCTATGAAGCAATGAGGACAATCCTCAGTTTACGGACCTAGTCCGCATAATTGCTACTATCAACTTTCAACTAATTTTTCTCTAGGAACATATCTAAACAGTAGAACTATAGCGTGAGCTACGACATAATTTGCAAAAACCTTTTGACTATGTTCAAGATAATTAAGTTCATCTTATGAACTCCCACTCAGATAGACATCCCTCTAGTCATCTAAGTGATTACATGATCCGAGTCAAACTAGGCCGTGTCCGATCATCACGTGAGACGGACTAGTCATCATCGGTGAACATCTTCATGTTGATCGTATCTTCTATACGACTCATGTTCGACCTTTCGGTCTCCGTGTTCCGAGGCCATGTCTGTACATGCTAGGCTCGTCAAGTTAACCCTAAGTGTTTCGCGTGTGTTCCGAGGCCATGTCTGTACATGCTAGGCTCGTCAACACCCGTTGTATTTGAACGTCTGAATAAAACACCCGATCATCACGTGATGTTTTGAAACAGCGAACTGTCGCAACGGTGCACAGTTAGGGGAGAACACTTCTTGAAATTGTTGTAAGGGATCATCTTATTTACTACCGTTGTTCTAAGCAAATAAGATGTATAAACATGATAAACATCACATGCAATCAAATAGTGACATGATATGGCCATCATCACTTTGCTCCTTTTGATCTCCATCTTCGGGGCTCCATGATCATCATCGTCACCGGCATGACACCATGATCTCCATCATCATGATCTCCATCATCGTGTCTTCATGAAGTTGCCTCGCCAACTATTACTTCTACTACTATGGCTAACGGTTAGCAATAAAGTAAAGTAATTACATGACGTTTAAGTTGACACGCAGGTCACAAATAAATAAAGACAACTCCTATGGCTCCTGCCGGTTGTCATACTCATCGACATGCAAGTCGTGATTCCTATTACAAGAACATGATCAATCTCATACATCACATATATCATTCATCACATCCTTTTTTTTGGCCATATCACATCACATAGCATACCCTGCAAAAACAAGTTAGACGTCCTCTAATTGTTGTTTGCATGTTTTACGTGGCTGCTATGGGTTTCTAGCAAGAACGTTTCTTACCTACGCATGAACCACAACGTGATATGCCAATTGCTATTTACCCTTCATAAGGACCCTTTTCATCGAATCCGATCCGACTAAAGTGGGAGAGACAGACACCCGCCAGCCACCTTATGCAACTAGTGCATGTTTGTCGGTGGAACCGGTCTCACGTAAGCGTACGTGTAAGGTTGGTCCGGGCCGCTTCATCCCACGATGCCGCCGAATCAAGATAAGACTAGTAACGGCAAGCATATTGAACAATATCGACGCCCACAACTACTTTGTGTTCTACTCGTGCAAAGAATCTACGCAATAGACCTAGCTCATGATGCCACTGTAGGGGAACGTAGCAGAAATTCAAAATTTTCCTACGTATCACCAAGATCTATCTATGGAGAGACCAGCAACGAGTAGAAAGGAGAGTGCATCTACATACCCTTGTAGATCGCTAAGCGGAAGCGTTCAAGTGAACGGGGTTGATGGAGTCGTACTCGTCGTGATTCAGATCACCGATGATCCTAGTGCCGAACGGACGGCACCTCCGCGTTCAACACACGTACAGCTCGACGATGTCTCCCACGCCTTGATCCAGCAAGGAGAGAGGGAGAGGTTGAGGAAGACTCCATCCAGCAGCAGCACAACGGCGTGGTGATGATGGAGGAGCGTGGCAATCCTGCAGGGCTTCGCCAAGCACCTACGGGAGAGGAGGAGGTGTCACGGGAGGGAGGGAGGCGCCAAGGGCTCAGGTATGGATGCCCTCCCTCCCCTCCACTATATATAGGGGCAGGGGAGAGGGGGGAGGCGCAGCCTTGCCCCCTACTCCAAGAAAGGGGTGCGGCTAAGGAGGGGGGGGGGGAGGAGTCCATCCTCCCCAAGGCACCTCGGAGGTGCCTTCCCCCTTGAGGACTCTTCCCTCTAGGGTTCCCTAGGCGCATGGGCCTCTTGGGGCTGGTGCCCTTGGCCCATGTAGGACAAGGCGCACCCCCTTCAGCCCATGTGGCCCCCCGGGGCAGGTGGCCCCACCCGGTGGGCCCCCGGGACCCTTCCGGTGGTCCCGGTACAATACCGATGACCCCGAAACTTGTCCCGATGGCCGAAACAGGACTTCCTATATATAAATCTTTACCTCCGGACCATTCCGGAACTCCTCGTGACGTCCGGGATCTCATCCGGGACTCCGAACAACATTCGGTAACCACATACAAGCTTCCTTTATAACCCTAGCGTCATCGAACCTTAAGTGTGTAGACCCTACGGGTTCGGGAGACATGCAGACATGACCGAGATGTTCTCCAGTCAATAACCAACAGCGGGATCTGGATACCCATGTTGGCTCCCACATGTTCCACGATGATCTCATCGGATGAACCACGATGTCAAGGACTCAATCAATCCCGTATACAATTCCCTTTGTCTAGCGGTATGGTACTTGCCCGAGATTCGATCGTCGGTATACCGATACCTTGTTCAATCTCGTTACCGGCAAGTCTCTTTACTCGTTCCGTAACACATCATCCCGTGATCAACCCCTTGGTCACATTGTGCACATTATGATGATGTCCTACCGAGTGGGCCCAGAGATACCTCTCCGTTTACACGGAGTGACAAAATCCCAATCTCGATTCGTGCCAACCCAACAGACACTTTCAGAGATACCCGTAGTGTACCTTTATAGCCACCCAGTTATGTTGTGATGTTTGGCACACCCAAAGCACTCCTACGGTATCCGGGAGTTGCACAATCTCATGGTGTAAGGAAATGATACTTGACATTAGAAAAGCTTTAGCATACGAACTACATGATCTTGTGCTAGGCTTAGGATTGGGTCTTGTCCATCACATCATTCTCCTAATGATGTGATCCCGTTATCAACGACATCCAATGTCCATGGTCAGGAAACCGTAACCATCTATTGATCAACGAGCTAGTCAACTAGAGGCTTACTAGGGACATGGTGTTGTCTATGTATCCACACATGTATCTGAGTTTCCTATCAATACAATTCTAGCATGGATAATAAACGATTATCATGAACAAGGAAATATAATAATAATCAATTTATTATTGCCTCTAGGGCATATTTCCAACAAACCTCTGCTTCCCTCTGCGAAGGGCCTATCTTTTACTTTATGTCTTTTACTTTATGCAAGAGTCAAGGTGATCTTCACCTTTCCCTTTTTCATTTTATCCTTTGGCAAGCACTTTGTGTTGGGTGATCCTGATATATATATCCAATTGGATGTAAGTTAGCATGAACTATTATTGTTGACATCACCCAAAGGTGAATACGTGTGGAGGCAACATTATAAGCCCCAATCTTTCTCTGTGTCTGATTAAGACTTCATAACCACAAGTATTGCGTGAGCGTTAGCAATTGTAGAAGACTATATGATAGTTGAGTATGTGAAGTTTGCTAAATCAAAGCTCTGACATAGACCCTTCCTGAAAATAAGATGAATTGCAATTGTTTGATGACTGAGAATTGATACGTCTCCAACGTATCTATAATTTTTGATTGCTCCATGCTACTTTATCTACTGTTTTGGACTATATTGGGCTTTATTTTCCACTTTTATATTATTTTTGGGACTAACCTATTAACCGGAGGCCCAGCCCAGAATTGCTGTTTTTTGCCTATTTCAGTGTTTCGAAGAAACAGAATATCAAACGGAGTCCAAACGGAATGAAACCTTCGGGAACGTGATTTTCTCACCGAACGTGATCCAGGGGACTTGGACCCTACTCCAAGGAACAAAAGAGGCGGTCACGAGGGTGGGGGGCGCCCCCCTGGGCGCTCCCCCTGCCTCATGGGCCCCCTGTTGCTTCACCGACGTACTCCTTCCTCCTATATATACCTACGTACCCCCGATAGATCAAATACGGATCCAAAAACCTAATTCCACCGCCGCAACTTTCTGTATCCATGAGATCCCATCTTGGAGCCTGTTCCGGAGCTCTCCGGAGGGGGCATCCACCACCGAGGGCTTCTACATCATCACCATAGCCCCTCCGATGAAGTGTGAGTAGTTTACCTCAGACCTTTGGGTCCATAGTTAGTAGCTAGATGGCTTCTTCTCTCTTTTTGGATCTCAATAAAATGTTCTCCCCCTCTCTTGTGGAGATCTATTTGATGTAATCTTCTTTTTGCGGTGTGTTTGTTGAGACCGATGAATTGTGGGTTTATGATCCAGCTTATCTATGAATAATATTTGAATCTTCTCTGAATTCTTTTATGTATGATTGAGTTATCTTTGCAAGTCTCTTCGAATTATCCGTTTGGTTTGGCCAACTAGATTGGTAGTTCTTGCAATGGGAGAAGTGCTTAGCTTTGGGTTCGATCTTGCGGTGTCCTTACCCAGTGACAGAAAGGGTTGCAAGGCACGTATTGTATTGTCGCCATCGAGGATAACAAGATGGTGTTTTTATCATATTGCATGAATTTATCCCTCTACATCATGTCATCTTGCTTAAGGCGTTACCTGTTTTTAACTTAATACTCTAGATGCATGCTGGATAGCGGTCGATGAGTGGAGTAATAGTAGTAGATGTAGAATCGTTTCGATCTACTTGTCATGGACGTGATGCCTATATACATGATCATACCTAGATATACTCATAACTATGCACAATTCTGTCAATTGCTCAACAGTAATTTGTTCACCCACCGTAGAATACCTATGCTCTTGAGAGAAGCCACTAGTGAAACTTATGGCCCCCGGGTCTATTCTCATCATATCAATCTCCATCACTTTTATACTTGCTTTGTTTTTACTTTGCCTTTTACTTTTTACTTTGCATCTCTATACCAAAAATACCAAAAATATTATTTATCGTCTCTATCAGATCTCACTCTCGTAAGTGACCGTGAAGGGATTGACAACCCCTAATCGCGTTGGTTGCGAGTAGCTATCGTTTTGTGCAGGTACTAGGGACTTGTGCGTGGCCTCCTACTGGATTGATACCTTGTTTCTCAAAAACTGAGGGAAATACTTACGCTACTTTGCTGCATCATCCTCTCCTCTTCGGGGAAATCCAACGTAGTGCTCAAGAGGTAGCAAGAAGAATTTCTGGCGCCGTTGCCGGGGAGGCTCACGCAAGAGCAAGTCAAGCATACCAAGTACCCATCACAATCCCTATCTCTCGCATTACATTATTTGCCATTTGCCTCTCGTTTTCCTCTCCCCCACTTCACCCTTGCCGTTTTATTCGCCCTCTCTTTCCCAATCTCCTCCTCTTTTTCCTGTTGCCTTTTCCTCGCCCGTTTGTTTGCTCGTGTGTTGGATTGCTTGTTTGTCGCGATGGCTCAAGATGCTACCAAATTGTTTGACTTCACCAATACTAATAATAATGATTTCCTTAGCACTCCGATTGCTCCTCTTGCCAATACTGAATCTTGTGAAATAAATACTGCTTTGTTGAATCTTGTTATGAAAGATCAATTTGCTGGCCTTCCTAGTGAAGATGCCGCTACTCATCTGAATAGCTTCGTTGATTTATGTGATATGCAGAAGAAAAAAGATGTCGATAATGATGTTGTTAAGTTGAAGCTATTTCCTTTTTCGCTTAGAGATCGTGCTAAAGCGTGGTTTTCTTCTTTGCCTAAAAATAGTATTGATTCTTGGAACAAGTGCAAAGATGCTTTTATCTCTAAGTATTTTCCTCCCGCTAAGATTATCTCTCTTAGGAACGATATTATGAATTTTAAGCAAATTGATCATGAACATGTTGCACAAGCTTGGGAGAGAATGAAATTAATGATACATAATTTTCCTACTCATGGTTTGAACTTGTGGATGATTATACAAAAAATTTACGCCGGATTGAATTTTGCTTCTAGAAATCTTTTAGATTCGGCCGCGGGAGGCACTTTTATGGAAATCACTCTAGGATATGCTACTAAACTTCTAGATAATATTATGGTCAATTATTCTCAATGGCACACTGAAAGATCTACTAATAAAAAAGTGCATGCGATAGAAGAAATTAATGTTTTGAGTGGAAAGATGGATGAACTTATGAAATTATTTGCTACTAAGAGTGTTTCTTCTGATCCTAATGATATGCCTTTGTCTACTTTGATTGAGAATAATAATGAATCTATGGATGTGAATTTTGTTGGTAGGAATAATTTTGGTAACAACGCGTATAGAGGGAATTTTAATCCGGGGCCTTATCCTAGTAATCCTTCTAATAATTATGGAAATTCCTACAACAACTCTTATGGAAATTTTAACAAGATTCCCTCTGAATTTGAGAGTAGTGTTAAAGAGTTTATGAATTCACAAAAGAATTTTAATGCTTTGCTTGAAGAGAAATTGCTTAAAGTTGATGATTTGGCTAGGAACGTTGATAGAATTTCTCTTGAAATTGATTCTTTAAAGCTTAGATCTATTCCTCCTAAGCATGATATCAATGAGTCTCTCAAAGCCATGAGAATTTCCATTGATGAGTGCAAAGAAAGAACTGCTAGGATGTGTGCTTCCAAAGATGCCTTTATTAAAGCGTGTTCTTCCAATTCCTATGAAAATCAAGATGAAGATCTAAAAGTTATTGATGTGTCCCCCATTAAATCTTTGTTTTGCAATATGAATCTTGATGAAACTGAATATGATCTTCCTTTACCTAGAAGG
The DNA here is from genome assembly GCA_900231445.1 of Triticum turgidum subsp. durum. Taxonomy (NCBI): domain Eukaryota; kingdom Viridiplantae; phylum Streptophyta; class Magnoliopsida; order Poales; family Poaceae; genus Triticum; species Triticum turgidum. Next base: position 726,263,061 of record LT934117.1, on the reverse strand, counting down.
CGTTCTAAAAATTCAGAGTATTTAGATCTTGATGATGAAATTGATAAGTGTGGGATTGAAATAAATAAAAACCTAGATGTTGCTAAACCCACTATTTTGGATCTCAAGGAATTTAATTATGAAAATTGCTCTTTAATGGATTGTATTTCCTTGTTGCAATCCATGCTAAATTCTCCTCATGCTTATAGTCAAAAGAAGGCCTTTACCGAACACATTGTTGATGCCTTGATGCAATCTTATGAAGAAAAACTTGAGTTGAAAGTTTCTATCCCTAGAAAACTCTATGATGAGTGGGAATCTACCATTAAGATTAAAATTAAAAATTATGAGCTTCATGCTTTGTGTGATTTGGGTGCTAGTCTCTCTACTATCCCCAAAACTTTGTGTTATTTGCTAGATTTCCGTGACTTTGATGATTGCTCTCTAAACTTGCATCTTGCGGATTCCACTATTAAAAAGCCTAAGGGAAGAATTAATGATGTTCTTATTGTTGCAAATAGGAATATGTGCCCATAGATTTTATTGTTCTTGATATAGATTGCAATCCTTCATGTCCTATTATTCTTGGTAGACCTTTCCTTAGAACGATTGGTGCAATTATTGATATGAAGGAAGGGAATATTAGATTCCAATTTCCCTTAAAGAAGGGCATGGAACACTTCCCTAGAAAGAAAATAAAATTACCATATGAATCTATCATGAGAGACACTTATGGATTGCCTACCAGAGATGGCAATACCTAGATTTATCCTTGCTTTTATGCCTAGCTAGGGGCGTTAAACGATAGCGCTTGTTGGGAGGCAACCCAATTTTTTTTTGTTTTTTTTTGCTCCTGTTTAGAAATAAATAATCCATCTAGCCTATGTTTAGATGTGGTTTTATCTTTTAATTAGTGTTTGTGCCAAGCTAGACCTATTGGATCTTCTTGGATGATAGTTATTTGATCTTGCTGTAATTTCCAGAAACTTTGCGCTCAGTGCCAGAATTATTAAAAATCACCAGAACGTGATAAAATACTGATTCCAATTGCTGCTGATCAATAAAACAATTGTCTAGGTCGTCTAATTTTGGTAGATTTGTTTGAGTTCCAGAAGTTTGCGTTAGTTACAGATTACTACAGACTGTTCTGTTTTTGACAGATTCTGTTTTTCGTGTGTTGTTTGCTTATTTTGATGAATCTATGGTTATTAAAATAGTTTATAATCCATAGAGAAGTTGGAATACAGTAGGTTTAACACCAATATAAATAAGGAATGAGTTCATTACAGTACCTTAAAGTAGTCTTTTGTTTTCTTTCTCTAACCGAGCTCACGAGATTTCTATTGAGTTTTGTGTTGTGAAGTTTTCAAGTTTTTGGGTGAATTCTTTTGATGGATTATGGAACAAGGAGTGGATAGAGCCTAAGCTTGGGGATGCCCATGGCACCCCCAAGATAATCCAATGACACCAAAAAGTCAAAGCGTGGGGATGCCCCGGAAGGCATCCCCTCTTTGTCTACTTCCATCGGTAATTTACTTGGAGCTATATTTTTATTCACCACATGATAAGTGTTTTGCTTGGAGCGTCTTGTATTATTTGCGTCTTTGCTTGTTAATTTACCACAATCGTCCTTGCTGTACACACCTTTTGAGTGAGCCATACATGAATTGGATTTTGATAGAATGCTCATAGTGCTTCACTTATATCTTTTGAGCTTGATAGTTTTGCTCATAGTGCTTCACTTATATCTTTTGAGCTTGATAATTTTTGCTCTAGTGCTTCACTTAGATCTTTTAGAGCACGGTGGTGGATTTGTTTTAAAGAAACTATTGATCTCTCATGCTTCACTTAGATTATTTTGAGAGTCATTAATAGCATGGTAATTTGCTTAAAATTAATATACTTGGTATTCAAGATATGTGAAACTTTCTTTTGAGTGCGTTGAATAGTAAGAAAAGTTTGATACTTGATAATTGTTTTGAGATATGGAGGTGGTAATATTAAAGTCATGCTGGTTGGGTGATTATGAATTTAAAGAATGCTTGTGTCGAAGTTAGCAAATCCCGTAGCATGCACGTATGGTTAAAGTTGTGTAACAAACTTGAAAAATGAAGTGTACCTGGCTTGTGCATCCTTATGAGTGGCGGTCGGGGACGAGCGATGGTCTTTTCCTACCAATCTATCCCCCTAGGAGCATGCGCGTAGTACTTGATTTTTGATGACTTCTAAATTTTTGCAATAAGTATATGAGTTCTTTTGACTAATGTTGAGTCCATGGATTATACGCACTTTTACCTTTCCGCCATTGCTAGCCTCTTCGGTACCGTGCGTTGCCCTTTCTCACATTGAGAGTTGGTGCAAACTTCGCCGGTGCATCCAAACCCCGTGATACGATACGCTCTATCACACATAAACCTCCTTATATCTTCCTCAAAACAGCCACCATACCTACCTATTATGGCATTTCCATAGCCATTCCGAGATATATTGCCATGCAACTTTCCACCGTTCCGTTCATCATCATCATGACATACTTTACTTTTGTCATATTGCCATTGCATGATCATGTAGTTGACATCGTATTTGTGGCAAAGCCACCATGCATTATTTTTCATACATGTCACTCTTGATTCATTGCACCATCCCGGTACACCGCCTGAGGCATTCATATAGAGTCATATATTGTTCTAGTTTCGAGTTGTAATCCTTATGTTGTAATCAATAGAAGTGTGATGATCGTCATTATTAGAGCATTACCAAAGAAAAAAAAGAGAAAGGCCAAAAAGAAAAAAAAGAAAGGCCCAAAAAAAGAGAAAATAAATAAAAAGGGCAATGTTACTATCTCCTTTTCCACACTTGTGCTTCAAAGTAGCACATTGTTCTTCATGTAGTGAGTCTCATATATTGTGCATCAAAGTAGCACCATGCTTTTCATATAGTGAGTCTCATAAGTTGTCTTTTTCATACTAGTGGGCATTTTTCATTATAGAACTTGGCTTGTATATTCCTACGATGGGCTTCCTCAAATGCCCTAGGTGTTCATGAGCAAGCAAGTTGGATGCACACCCACTAGTTTTCTTTTGTTGAGCATTCATTTAAACCTCTAGTGCATCCGTTGCATGGCAATCCCTACTCCTCATGTTGACATCAATTGATGGGCATCTCCATAGCCCGTTGATTATCCTCATCAATGTGAGACTTTCTCCTTTTTTGTCTTCTCCACACAATCCCCTTCATCATATTCTATTCCACCCATAGTGCTATATCCATGGCTCACGCTCATGTATTGCGTGAAGGTTGAAAGAGTTTGAGATTATTTAAGTATGAAACAATTGCTTGGCTTGTCATCGGGGGTATAGAAGTTGGAAACATCTTTGTGTGACGAAAATGAAGCATAGCCTAACTATATGACTTTGTAGGGATGAACTTTCTTTTGCCATGCTATTTTGAGAAGACATGATTACTTTGATTAGTATGCTTGAAGTATTACTATTTCTTTTATCAATATGAACTTTTATTTTGTATTCATTCGGATCTGAATATTCATACCACAATTAAGAAGATTTACATTGAAATTATGCCAAAGTATCACTCCGCATCAAAAATTCTCTTTTTATCATTTACCTACATGAGGACGAGCAGGAATTAAGCTTGGGGATGCCTGATACGTCTCCAACGTATCTATAATTTTTGATTGCTCCATGCTACTTTATCTACTGTTTTGGACTATATTGAGCTTTATTTTACACTTTTATATTATTTTTGGGACTAACCTATTAACCGGAGGCCCAGCCCAGAATTGCTGTTTTTTGCCTATTTCAGTGTTTCGAAGAAACAGAATATCAAATGGAGTCCAAACGGAATGAAACCTTCGGGAACGTGATTTTCTCACCGAACGTGATCCAGGGGACTTGGACCCTACTCCAAGGAACAAAAGAGGCGATCACGAGGGTGGGCCCCCCTGGGTGCGCCCCTGCCTCGTGGGCCCCCTGTTGCGCCATCGACGTACTCCTTCCTCCTATATATACCTACGTACCCCCGATAGATCAAATACGGAGCCAAAAACCTAATTCCACCGCCGCAACTTTCTGTATCCACGAGATCCCATCTTGGGGCCTGTTCCGGAGCTCCGCCGGAGGGGGCATCCACCACGGAGGGCTTCTACATCATCACCATAGCCCATCCGATGAAGTGTGAGTAGTTTACCTCAGACCTTCGGGTCCATAGTTAGTAGCTAGATGGCTTCTTCTCTCTTTTCTGATCTCAACACAATGTTCTCCCCCTCTCTTGTGGACATCTATTCGATGTAATCTTCTTTTTGCGATGTGTTTGTTGAGACCGATGAATTGTGGGTTTATGATCCAGCTTATCTATGAATAATATTTGAATCTTCTCTGAATTCTTTTATGTATGATTGAGTTTTCTTTGCAAGTCTCTTCGAATTATCCGTTTGGTTTGGCCAACTAGATTGGTAGTTCTTGCAATGGGAGAAGTGCTTAGCTTTGGGTTCGATCTTGCGGTGTCCTTACCCAGTGACAGAAAGGGTTGCAAGGCACGTATTGTATTGTTGCCATCGAGGATAACAAGATGGGTTTTTTTATCATATTGCATGAATTTATCCCTCTACATCATGTCATCTTGCTTAAGTCGTTACTCTGTTTTTAACTTAATACTCTAGATGCATGCTGGATAGAGGTCGATGAGTGGAGTAATAGTAGTAGATGCAGAATCGTCTCGATCTACTTGTCATGGACGTAATGCCTATATACATGATCATAACTAGATATACTCATAACTATGCTCAATTCTGTCAATTGCTCAACAGTAATTTGTTCACCCACCGTAGAATACCTATGCTCTTGAGAGAAGCCACTAGTGAAACCTATGGCCCCGGGGTCTATTCTCATCATATCAATCTCCATCACTTCTATACTTGCTTTGTTTTTACTTTGCCTTTTACTTTTTACTTTGCATCTCTATACCAAAAATACCAAAAATATTATTTATCATCTCTATCAGATCTCACTCTCGTAAAGAGTGACCGTGAAGGGATTGACAACCCCTAATCGCGTTGGTTGCGAGTAGCTATCGTTTTGTGCAGGTACGAGGGACTTGTGCGTGGCCTCCTACTGGATTGATACCTTGTTTCTCAAAAACCGAGGGAAATACTTACGCTACTTTGCTGCATCATCCTCCCCTCTTCGGGGAAATCCAAGGCAGTGCTCAAGAGGTAGAAAGAATGAAGTTTGCTAGTTTTCAAGAAAGTTTATGGTCTATGCTTTAACATGTGAATTGCTTGTTACTTTATCGTGAGAAGTTTTATGAGATGAACTACTGTTATGACATACTATCATGCTAGAAAAGGTGATTGAAATTATCATTGATCAAACTTGTGCGCCTTCTAGCATTCACACTTCATAAATTCTTGCTTTTATCATTTACCTACTCGAGGACGAGTAGGAATTAAGCATGGGGATGGTGATACGTCTCCAATGTATCTATAATTTATGAAGCATTCATGCTATATTACTATGTGTTTTGAATGATTACGGGCTTTATTATATACTTTTATATTACTTTTGGGACTAACCTATTAACCGGAGGCCCAGCCCATATTGCTGTTTTATTGCCTGTTTCAGAATTTCGAAGAAAAGGAATATCAAACGGAGTCCAAACGGAATGAAACCTTCGGCATCGTGATTTTTTGGAAGAATATCATCCTGGAGGCTTGGATATCAAGTCAGAAGATACTCGAGGAGCCCAGGAGATAGGGGGCGCCCCCCCTACAGGGCGCGCCCCCTGTCTCGTGGACACCTCGAGCACCCCCCGACCAACTTCTTTCGCCTATATAACCCTACGTACCCTAAAACTATTGGATATGAAGATAGATCGGGAGTTCCGCCGTCGCAAGCCTCTGTAGCCACCAGAAACCTCTCGGGAGCCCGTTCCGGCACCCTGCCGGAGACCGATGGCCATCTTCATCATCCCGGCGCTCTCCATGACAAGGAGGGAGTAGTTCACCCTCGGGGCTGAGGGTATGTACCAGTAGCTATGTGTTTGATCTCTCTCTCTCTTTCTCGTGTTCTCTCTCGTGTTCCCTCTATGGCACGATCTAGATGTACCCCGAGCTTTGCTATTATAGTTGGATCTTATGATGTTTCTCCCCCTCTACTCTCTTTTGATGAATTGAGTTTCCCTCTTGAAGTTATCTTATCGGATTGAGTCTTTATTTGAGAACACTTGATGTATGTCTTGCCGTGTTTATCTGTGGTGACAATGGGATATCACGTGCCTCTTGATGTATGTTTTGGTGACCAACTTGTGGGTTCCGCCCATGAACCTATGCATAGGAGTTGGCACACGTTTTCTTGACTCTCCAGTAGAAACTTTGGGGCACTCTTCGAAGTACTTTGTGTTGGTTGGATGAATCTGAGATTGTGTGATGCATATCGTATAATCATGCCCATGGATACTTGAGGTGACAATGGAGTATCTAGGTGACATTAGGGTTTTGGTTGATTTTTGGCTTAAGGTGTTATTCTAGTACGAACTCTTGAATAGATCAATCCGAAAGAATAACTTTGAGGTGGTTTCGTACCCTACCATAATCTCTACGTTTGTTCTCCGCTATTAGTGGCTTTGGAGTGACTCTTTGTTGCATGTTGAGGGCTTGTTATATGATATATCTATGTTATTATTGTTGAGAGAACTTGCACTAGTGAAAGTATGAACCCTAGGCCTTGTTTCCTATCATTGCAATACCGTTTACGCTCACTTTTATCATTAGTTACCTTGCTGTTTTTATTATTTCAGATTACAGAAACCTTTATCTACTGTCCATATTGCACTTGTATCACCATCTCTTCGCAGAACTAGTGCACCTATACAATTTACCATTGTATTGGGTGTGTTGGGGACACAAGAGACTCTTTGTTATTTTGTTGCAGGGTTGTTTGAGAGAGACCATCTTCATCCTACGCCTCCCACGGGTTGATAAACCTTAGGTCATCCACTTGAGGGAAATTTGCTACTGTCCTACAAACCTGTGCACTTGCAGGCCCAACAACGTCTACAAGAAGAAGGTTGTGTAGTAGACATCAGCCGTATCCGCGCCAGCGCAAACAGCAGCCGCTGACGGTGGCCGAATCGCGCGGGAGGTATGGCCGGCAGCAGGAGGCCACCACGCCGAGGGAAAGGCCTCGCCGCCGCATCCACAGGCACTAGCACACGCTTCGCTGGCTGGGCCTCTGGCGGCGGCGCGGCGGGGGAGGGGTGTGAAGGAAATATGCCCTTGAGGCAATAATAAAGTTGTTATTTATATTTCCTTATATCATGATAAATGTTTTTATTCATGCTAGAATTGTATTAACCGGAAACTTGATACATGTGTGAATACATAGACAAAACAAAGTGTCCCTAGTATGCCTCTACTAGACTAGCTCGTTAATCAAAGATGGTTAAGTTTCCTGACCATAGACATGTGTTGTCATTTGATGAATGGGATCACATCATTAGAGAATGATGTGATGGACAAGACCCATCGTTTATTTTGTTGCTATTGCTTTCTTCATAACTTATACATGTTACTATGACTATGAGATTATGCAACTCCCGAATACCGGAGGAACACTTAGTGTGCTATCAAATGTCACAATGTAACTGGGTGATTAGAAAGATGCTCTACAGGTGTCTCTGATGGTGTTTGTTGAGTTGGCATAGATCGAGATTAGGATTTGTCACTCCAATTGTCGGAGAGGTATCTTTGGGCCCTCTCGGTAATGCACACCACTATAAGCCTTGCAAGCAATGTGACTAATGAGTTAGTTGCGGGATGATGCATTACGGAACGAGTAAAGAGAATTTCCGGTAACGAGATTGAACTAGGTATGATGATACCGATGATCGAACCTCAGGCAAGTAACATACCGATGACAAAGGGAACAACGTATGTTGTTATGCGGTTTGACCGATAAAGATCTTCGTAGAATATGTAGGAACCAATACGAGCATCCAGGTTCCTCTATTGGTTATTGACCGGAGATGAGTCTCGGTCATGTCTACATAGTTCTCAAACCCGTAGGGTTCGCACGCTTAATGTTCGATGCTGATATGTATTATGAGTTTTGTGATTTGATGTACCGAAGGTTGTTCGGAGTCCCGGATGTGATCACGGACACGACGAGGAGTCTTGAAATGGTTGAGACATAAAGAATGATATATTGGATGATGTTATTCGGACACCGGATGAGTTCCGGAGGTCACCGGATAAATATCAGAGTGCCGGAAGGGTTATCGGAACCACCGGAGAAGTAATGGGCCTTATTGGGCCTAGGGGAGAGAGAGAGGGGCAGCCAAGGGCTGGCCGTGCGCCCCCCATGGGCCTAGTTTGAATTGGACTAGGGGGAGGGGCGGCGCCCCCTCCTTCCTTCTCTTTCCTCTCTCCTTCCTTCTTCTCCTAGTAGGACTAGGAAAGGGGGGAATCCAACTCCTACTAGGAGTAGGATTGCCCCCCTTGGGTGCGCCATATAGGGCCGGCCGGCCTCCCCCTTGCTCCTTTATATACGGGGGCAGGGGGCACCCTAGAACACACAAGTTGACAGTTGTCTTAGCCGTGTGCGGTGCCCCCCTCCCCAGATTTCCACCTCGGTTATATGGTTGCAGTGCTTAGGCGAAGCCCTGCGTCGGTAACTTCATCATCACCGTCACCATGCCGTCGTGCTGACGAAACTCTCCCTCGGCCTCAGCTGGATCAAGAGTACGAGGGACATCACCGAGCTGAACGTGTGCAGATCGCGGAGGTGCCGTGCGTTCGGTACTTAATCGGTTGGATCACGAAGACGTTCGACTACATCAACCGCGTTTCTTAAGCTTCCACTTTCGGTCTACGAGGGTACGTGGACACACTCTCCCCGCTCATTGCTATGCATCTCCTAGATAGATCTTGCGTGGTCGTAGGAATTTTTTTTGAAATACTGCGTTCCCCAACAGGGTGGCGGCGGGGGAAGTTGCGGCAGCTAGGGTTGCCCCCGAGCAGCCACAGATGGTTTTTTATAATAAAAAAGGAAAGAAACATTTGTGACACCTTGCATGATCTTGAAACTAAAAAGTTGTATCTAATATACATTTCATTTTTAGTCCTCTGTGATAAGACATTTCTCACCATTTTTAGCGCACTGCTTAGTTCCAGGGTACTGCTAAACTAACCCCCAAGTATAATAAGTGTAATTTGACCACGAACACTCTTGAATTCTCCGTTTAGTTACACCTAAGCTTGATAGTCTTGCACTCTTGAAGCCTTTATGAAGTTATTTGTTCCACTCTTATAATCTAAATTGTCAATTACAATTGAAATTGTGTAGATATTTAAAGGATACTACAAAAACACATAACCCATACATGTAAACAGACTGCAACACATTAAGGGCTTAACCAATTTCAGTATTGATGTGATACTTTAGGTTTGGAGATCTATGGTAAATATATTGTAGATTTAACAGGACAATTAAATAAAACAGTTTTTGCAGAAATAAAAGTTCTCGGAATTGGACGAAACTTTTCAGAGATGTTTTATGGAATATATAAAAAATACTAGAGCGAAAACCCACTGGATGGGTACCACCTACTACCCATGGTGGCTTGTGGGGTCCACAAGGCTCCACTGACCCTAATCTCAGCACTATAAATTCATAATTCTTGAGAAAAGAAGGAGAGAAAGTTTCATTGCGTTTTACGACACGGAGCCGCCGCCACTGCCTGTTCTTCATCGGGAGGCCAGGTCTGGAGTCTGTTCGGGGCTCTGAGAGGTGGCTTCGTCGCCATCGTCATCATCAACCATCCTCCATCACCAATTTCATGATGCTCCTCACCGGGTGTGAGTAATTCCTTCGTAGGCTTGTTGGATGGTGATGGGTTGGATAAGATATATCATGTAATCGAGTTAGTTTTGTTAGGACTTGATTACTAGTACCCACTATGTTCCGGGATTGATGTTGTTATGATTTTGCTATGCTTAATGCATTCAGATCTGAACCGTTTATGTTTTCACAAATATATTTGTGTTCTTGGTCCTATCTTACAACTTATACGCACCTATTTCGTGTTATGGTCCGCATACCCCAAAGTGACAATAATTTAGATTCTTTCCGGTGATTACCGTAATTTGAGGAGTTCATGTATGGGAAACTCTTCCTATCTATAGTCTGGCAGACGTCCAGCGCTAGACCAGTCCAACGCCGTTGATCCAATTGAAATCTGACGCCTCACAAATTGTGCTTCTTACGTAAGAAAAAAAAATCAGCAGGGAACTAACTACCCACAGCCCGCTTGCGTAATTAATCCTCTCCCATAATATCTCCCGATTCCAATCACAGCAGGACCGG
>LT934117.1:726236891-726252306 GCA_900231445.1 Triticum turgidum subsp. durum | reverse complement strand
CCTCGCCGTCGAGCGGCATGGACACCCAACCAGCCAGCTCCGCCCCTGCCTCTCCAAACATCATCCACTGATCAAGCCCCCCATCCTCATCTGGATTGGTGCTACTGGATTTGACTATCCAACAACCGACTACTCATTGGTTTGTATGTTCATTTGCTGCCTAGTATTGTTCTGGTGATGTGTAGGCCATTTATCATAAAAAAATGAGGTCAAGCTTTGTGTAGATAGATAACCCATAGCTATGTATGCAGGCAATCGTGGCTATTCCTTAATTTCAATATTCAGTGCATCGAGTAATGGTGAGAAATGCAGATAAAACATTGTTTCATTGCTTCCTATATAAAAGAGCTTCGAAATATATGCATACACAGTTGGCGGCAATTTTTTTCTTTCATTTATCAAGATTTCATGCTTCCAACCAACAATAATAATGCACCATTTGAATTATTTTCCAGCTTCATACCTGAAGAAAAATGGAAGAATGAGCGTACCAAATATATGCGTCGAGGGTTGCTTGTTAGATTACTGTTAATAGGCTTGTTTGTGAGTACGCTTTGATGAAAAATATTCCAAGCAATTACTATTAGATGGGAGCTTCCAAATATATGCATCTGCAGTTAGCGGAAAAAAATTGGTTTCAGTTTAAAAAATTTACATGCGTCCACCCAACACTAATGATGCACCAGTTTTGTTGTTTGCCAGCTTCATCCTCTAGAAAACTGGAAGCATGATCGTACATATATATGCACCGAGGGTTGTTTGTTAGAAACTTAGAATTACAGTTAAAAGGCTTGTCTATCAGTGTGCTCTCTGCAAACCATCTCTTATATCGAGGTACTACCGCGCTACAACCATACTTTTCAAATTTGTCCTATACGTCCTATCATTTATGTTTTGGTAGATCAAACCTCTCTTATTTTTCTTATGTGTGCTTCTAATATACAACTGTTTTGCACCACATGATATTATGCTTCCATATTTTTATTAAAGAGAGCTTTGCTTCCATAGTTCAACCAAATTCTGTAAACTTTTTGGAATGTAGGTCATCGAACCATGTGTGAGTTCTGCTTGGCTCCACCCTTGAAGACGTGGTGGTCATTGCCTCAAACTGTATGTATGGTTGTGGTCTGTGGAAGACACAAAGGAGCCCGTGGCCGTGCCATGCCCAGAGAGGAGATCGTGGTTAAGATTAGAGGCCGGTGACGATATTTGCCCAGAAAAGAGACAATGTGCTAGCATCTGGCTCAATTTAAATATATTTTTTATTTCTTGGATGCAAATTATATTATTCGGAAGCAGATTCTAATATCTCTAGAAGCAATGTCTTATTGATGGAAACAATTTTTTTCTGTTGGCAGCAATTCCATGTTACACTTGATACAATTTTTGGCCGTCGAATTGTGTGTAGCAAAAAAGTACACTGATATATTGTACATAATTTTGCACTAGATCAAAGCAATCATCCGCTGGCATGAAACACTTTCTTGGCGAGTAACATGACTTAGTTACATGTTTTTTCCCTGCTTTATACAACTTGTTTCATGCTTCCATAGCCACATGCTTCGAGTATATTTTGTTCATCTACTTCATAAAACTTGCTTTCATGTTTCAAAGGAAGCATGCTTCGAATTTAATCACCTGTCCGATCTTGTCAAGCACTTCAATGTGTCGGTTCACAATGCATCTCGGTCTGCAGCAGCTGCCTGCTTCTTCAATATATAAACACGCATGGAAGCACACAGATAGCAGAGTGAAGCAAATATTATAGTGATTGTGTAACATATGATGTGAAGCATGTTAATTTTGGTCGATGTGGAAGCAAAATTTTGGTGATCGGAATGAAGCGAATATTGAGGTCGTTGGGAACAAAATATTATGATGAAGCACCGTGACGAAGGAAGCAAATGTTTACGTGGTTGGAAACATGTTATACGAACCGATGAATCATGTTAATTTTCAGTCGATGTGGAAGCAAAAAAACAATTAGCAATAGAAGCATAGTTTTGGTGCTGTGGAAATGAATAGGAAAAAATTGTGTAAAAATAACTTTTTATTTTCCTTGGAAGCAAAAGTAGTATGGAAGTAACGGTAACGGTGGCAAAAGTAACAGTAGCAGTTTTGTAGCGATTGTAACAGTGCCAACGGAAAAGTAACTTAGCAAAGATCATTATGAAATAAGCTCGTAGGCAATGGATCAATGATGGATAATTATGTCGGATGTCATTCATCATGCAATGGTTATAACATAGGGTGATACAGAACTGGCTCCAATTCAACAATATAATGTAGGCATGTATTCCGTATATAGTCATACGTGCTTATGGAAAAGAACTTGCATGACATCTTTTGTCCTACCCTCCCGTGGCAGTGGGGACCTATTGGAAACTAAGGGATATTAAGGCCTCGTTTTAATGGAGTACCGAACCAAAGCATTAGCACTTAGTGAATACATGAACTCCTCAAACTACGGCCATCACCGTGAGTGGTCCCGACTATTGTCACTCCGTGATTGCCGGATCATAACACGTAGTAGGTGACTATTGACTTGCAAGATAGGATCAAGAACCCAAATATATTCATGAAAACATAATAGGTTCAGATCTGAAATCATGACACTTGGGCCCTAGTGACAAGCATTAAGCATAGCAAAGTCTAGCAACATCAATCTTAGAACATAGTGGATACTAGGGATCAAACCCTAACAAAACTAACTCGATTACATGGTAAATCTCATCCAAACCATCACATCCAGCAAGCCTACGATGGAATTACTCACGCGGTGAGCATCATGAAATTGGTGATGAAAGATGGTTGATGATGATGATGGAGACGATTTCCCCTCTCCGGAGCCCAAAACGGACTCCAGATCTGTCCTCCCGAGGAAGAATAGGAGGTGGCAGCTGCTCCATATCGTAAAACGTGATGAACTCTTCTCTTTGATTTTTTGTCCCCAAAAGTGAATATATGGAGTTGGAGTTGAGGTTGGTGGAGCTCCAGGGGGCCCAAAAGGTCGGGAGGCGCGCCCTCCACCCTTGTGGCCAGGGTGTGGGCCCCCTTCTGCTGATTCTTTCGCCAATATTTTTTATATACTCCAAAACTTATCTCCGTGAATTTTCAGGTCAATCCGAGTACTTTTTATTTTGCACAAAAAATAACACCATGGCAATTCTGGTGGAAACAGCGTCAGTCCGGGTTAGTTCCATTCAAACCATGCAAGTTAGATTTCAAAACAAGGGCAAAAGAGTTTGGAAAGTAGACACGATGGAGACGTATCAATGGGTTGACGACTAGTAATATCTAATTTTCATCATAAGCATGTTTAATCATAATATGCTGAATCATGGGTACTAAGTTAAACATATTTACAAAAACAAAAACAAGTTGAGTTCATACCTGCCTTTCTTTCACTTGCACGACCGAATGATATGAAAATAATAATAGTGCAAGAGTGTCGTGGACTAAGCTGGAAACTGCAAACATTTTTTTCAAAGGAGGAGACAAAACAATATGGGCTCATTGTTGGATCAACAATAGTGCATATGAGAGTCACTCAACATTTTCATGGTCTTCTCCTTTGTATGACTCAACAAAAGAAAAGAATTTCAAAGAAACACACTGAAATATTTTTGGAGTTTTTTTTCATGGAGAAAGCAAATTAACAGAGGAAAACAATGACGAGAAAAATTATTTACACGGGAGAGCTCTCAACAACTAAAAGAAGAAACAAGAAATCTTTTCGGGTTTTCTTTTAATACTACAACTGATTTAAACTAGAAACAAAAACCGAAAAGAAGCGAGAAATATTTTTGAATTTTCTCAAAAAAATTCAAACACAAAAGAAGAAAGCGAGAAAATAGAACTAACATGGATAATACATGGACTCCGACAACTGGAATGGATTGTGCGAACATGAATGTAATTTTGGTGGAAAATACGTACTCCCCCAAGCTTAGGATTTTGCCTTGCTTGGTGATCACCATCCCTGGGTTGGATAATAGTCAAAGTGATAGCTCATAAAGGCTCTAAGTGCTGCCTCCTCAGCCAGACTGGCAGCTTCCACCACTGCGTTGTACTCACGTGCCTCTCTCTCATAAATGTAATATATTCCTTTAGCGTGCTAATCAAAGAGAGCAGGTGCAGGAAAAATAATAGTCACAGTAGATTTTTTATTGAACATCAAATTGTAATTGTAATTCGTGGCTCCATACTTAATGAACTTATGACGCTGCATCACATCAAAGTCTAGATATGTAGTGCAAAGTCTAGATATGTAGTGGGTAGAATAGGATCATTACGCAATGGTGAAACTCTCAGCCTTGCAGCTAAGCGGGAGGCATAAATCTCTCCGTATAAATGACCACTATCAGCATTACATTGCAGCCTCCATGCATCAATTGCTCCAAGATTATATCATTTAATGCTTGTTAAAGCAGTATGTATAAGTCCCAAATATGGGGCACATTGTATTGCAGTCTTGTTTAGCAACAAAACATTTACCATTAAAGACTGCAAAGTAATAGATAGAGGGAAAATGTATACTTTTTATTCTAGCTTGTGCAACTCCCCTATCCTCACCACAACAGAGGCTAGTCAGGAACATTTCATAATCAGATTTTGGAGGTTCATCTAACGAGCCCCAAAATGGAATTTGCATGCATCACATAATTCTTCTAAAGGAATACTAAAGGTTCTATCATAAAGGCTAAATGAAACTCTAAATTCATGAGGATGATACTTCAACTTTTTGGTGAACGATTCAGTAAGGTTGTAGTGCTGAATACACGTATCTGCTATGAAGGTGGAAGCTCAACATTGTGAACATACTGATCAAATTCTTATTTAATGCTTGCACCTATCATGAACTCGTCACATGGCCAGAGGCATGACCTGATGTCGGTATCCCGCACTGAACTTGCACTTGTATCATCATAGGCCTGTCGTATCGAGATCTCACTCGAGGGTGCTTCCGAAGACCTCCGCCTCGAAAACCCCCTCCTAAAGAGGTACATTTTTCTGCGTACAATTTCTGAAATTTTTGTAACACAAAATGATATCAATAAAACTTCAGAAAACTGATAGCAACTACTCATATGGATGTATAGAGGCTATATCAAGCATTCAGACTACTTGGAACTCAAATAATTCAACATGCAAGCTCATTTTCAGTAGCACCAAGAGTAACTAATTAATTAAATTTTAAACCGCTAAAGCAAAAACTAATTGGAGCAATGGAGGAGTCACATACCAAGTAGCAATCCCTCAAAACAGTCTCAAAAATGGAGCTCCAAGCAAAGAGATCGAAATTCGTGGGTTTGAGAATAGGAACACGAGATAGAGAGCAACAGAGATTTTTTTCTAGAGGTAGGTGATGAAGTGGTCTAAACAGATAAGTGAGGGGGGGGGGGGCTTATGGGGCCCACTACCCACCAGGTCACGCTAGGTGGGTGTGGCATGCCCTGTTGCCTAGTGGGCACCTGGGGCACCCCCTTGTGGTGTTTTCAGTACCAAAAATTCTCAAATATTCAGGAAAAAATCATGTTAAAATTTTATTAGCAACCACTTTCGATTAGCATGAACCGGAATTTTTTTCGTAAAACACTAAGTTACCTCAATGGGAATATGCGTATCCCCAACAATAAGTATTTCATATTTCCTTTTGGCAGTAGGAAGGGGAAGTTGGAAGCTTCCAATAGTAATTGTTGGAGCCTTTTCAATAACATTAATACCATTCACTTGAAATTGTTTCTTCGGAAAGTACACCGTATGCTCATTACCATTGATATTAAAAGTGTTCTTACTCTTGTTGCAATCAATAACAGCCCCCGCAGTGTTCAAGAAGAGTCTACCAAGGATAATCGACATGTTGTCGTCCTCAAGCATCTCAAGTATAACAAAGTCTGTTAAGATAGTAACATTTGCAACAACAACGGGCACATCCTCACAAATATCGATATGTATGATGGTTGATTTGTCAGCCATTTGCAATGATATTTCAGTAGGTGTGAGTTTATTCAAATCAATTCTTTTGTATATAGAGAAAGGCATAACACTAACACCAGCTCCTGAATCACATAAAGTAGCTTTGACATAGCTTCTTTTTATGGAGCATGGTATAGTTGGTATTCCAGGATCTCCTAATTTTTTAGGTACTCCATCCTTAAAAGAATAATTAGCAAGCATGGTGGATATTTCAGCTTCGGGTATTTTTCTTTTATTCGTGATAATGTCCTTCATGTATTTAGCGTAACAGGCAATCTTTAAAATATCAGTCAAACGATTATACAAAAAGACTGGCCTAAGCATTTCAGCAAAGCGTTCGAATTATTCCTCATCCTTTTTCTTGGATGGTTTAGGTGGAAAAGGCATGGGTTTCTGAACCCATGGTTCTATTTCTCTACCATATTTTCTAGCAACAAAGTCTCTTTTATCATAACTTTTATTCTTAGCAAGTGGGTTATCAAGATCAACAACAGGTTCTATTTCAACATCATTGTTAGGTTCTTTATCATTGTCTAGCTGAGCATCTATATGAACATCATCATTATCTTCTTCATCATCACTAGATGAATGTTCATTACCAGATTGTGTTTCAACATCATAAATAGAGACATCATTATTGTCCTCAGAAGGTTTTTCTATCTCAGGATCACTAGAGTTATGCAAAGTCCTATCATTTTTCTATTTCTTTTTCTTCTTGGATGGACTAGGTGCATCAACATTAGTTCTTTGAGATTCCTGTTCAATTCTTTTGGGATGTCCCTCGCGATAAAGTGGCTCCTGAGTCATTCTACCTCCCCTAGTCATTACTATAACAGCATGATCATTCATATTTTTATTAATTTCATTAAGCAGCTCACTTTGAGATTTAGCTACTTGTTCTGAATGAGTTTGAACCATAGAAGCATGTTTAGTAACACCTTTTACATCATTAACAATTCTAAACAGCAAGTCACTCAAACGTGAATCATATCAGTCGTTTCAACTAATTCATAACATTTGCCTTGAAGAAATGATCTTTATTCATAATATAGTTGTCAAATTCATATAAGCATCGACTAGGAGGTTTATTATAAGGAACACCACCTTCGTCAAACTTTAGAAGAGAATTTACCTCTACCACCATGTTCAAAAATGTCTCATAAAACACCATGTTCAATGTAGAGTGTTTGGGTAGGCCAGAAAGCTTCGTTTGAGAACTTGTTGCTTCACGACATCCGTCAAATGACCACAATTATTTCATTGGCTTGTATGACCAATTCAAGGCGCCATGACAAGTTGTTTTAGTTTCTACAAATTTTGCATTGCCTCGAGTTTCTCTATAAAAAGGGCGATAAATGGTCAGATGTGTCACAACTTGCATACGATGTTAGAAATCATTCAAACTTGGCATGGATGCCTACCATGGACATGCACACCTTCTTGCAAAAGTTGGGGACATTTCAATAATTTCAAAAAATAGACCATTTTGTCGGGGTAGGCCAGAAGACTTCGTCTGAGAGCACACTGTTTCTGGACATCCTTGATATTGCCCCAATTTTTTCATGACTTGTATGACCAATTGAGGGCAACATGCGAAGTTATTTGTGTTTTTGATAAGTTTTACATTTTCTAAAGTTTTTCTCAATACAAAAAGGCCGATAAATTGTTGGACATGTCGAAACATACACACCGTGTCAAAAGTTGTTCAAACCTGGCATGGATGCCTACCATGGGCATGCCCACCTACTGGAAAAACTTGGGTTCATTTCAAGGATGTCCAAGAAACACAATGTTCAACGAGGGTGTCCGGGTAGGCCAGAAGGCTCCGCTCGAGAGCACGTTTTTTCAGGCATCCGTTAAATGGCCCCAATTGTTTCCATTGCCTTGTATGACCAATTCAAGGTACCATGCCAAGTTCTTTGAGTTTTTCACAAGTTTTGTATTTTCTCGAGTTTTCTTATCAAAAAATGCGGATAAATGGCTGAACGTGTCACAACTTGCATAGAGTGTCAAAAGTCATTCAAACCTGGCATGGGTGCCTACCATGGGCATGCCCACCTAGTGGAAAAAGTTGGGGTCATTTTAAGGACCTCCAGAAAAACACCATATTCAACGGAAGGTGCACGGGTAGGCGAGAAGGCTCTGTCTGAGAGTTCGTTGTTTTTTGACATCTTTCAAATGGTCTCAATTTTTTCCATAGCATTGCACGACCAATTTAAGGCACCATGCCAAGTTGTTTTTATTTTTGATAAGTTTGGTATTTTCTATAGTTTTCTCAGTCAAAAAAGACGATAAATTCTCAGACGTGTCGCAACTTGCATATGGTTGTATGAGATAAGCTAGCAAACTAGTATTTCTATTCCCTAAAAAAACTAGTCTTTCTATGTGATAGGCCAGGTCCGTCCAATTAAATTGCATGGCCCAGACCATTGACTTCCAAAATGGGTAGATCTTTTTGGAAACGTTCATGGATTTCAATAAATAGTCGCAGATTTGCACAATGTTCACAAATCGAAAAATACCATGTATTGAGAAAAAAAATCCATGGTTTTCAGAAAAAATCATGGAATCGAAAAAAATTCAGCGCTTTTAGAAAAAGTTTATCGAGTTTGAAAAACGTCGATCAATTTTGGGAAAAACAATTCATCGAATTTGAAAAAAAAAGATTCATTTTAAAAAAATCACCACTTTTAAAAAAGGTCATCTATTTTGTAAAATGTTCATCAATTTTAAAAAAACATCCATATTAAAAAAAGCTTACGAATTGGAATAGAGTCTCAAATTTCAAAAACCCTTCACCAAGTTTGAATAAACATTCACAAATTTGAAAAAAAGGTCACTCATTTTTTTTAAAAATAAAGTTGAAAAAAGTTTGCACATTGCAAAAGAAAAACATAAAATGAATGGAAAAAATAAAGGAAAACAAAAAATAAAAACAGAACAAAACCACTTGAAAAAACGAGAAAAATTGAACAAGAAAAAAGGAAAAATAAAAATAAAAAAGGAAAAAAGAAAAGAGGAAAAAAGGAAAGAGGAAAGATGAAAGATGAAAAGAATGAGAAAGAGGCATGTAACCACTTGAACTGATGGTAGCTGGTTGGTTATTATGTTGAACTCTAAATCATGAAGTTGGTGGTTCGAATCTTGCCTCCCTCAATAGTATTTTGCGATTTTAAATTAGAAAAAAATAGATGGGCAATCCCAGCAGCCGTATGTATTTCTAAAATATGATCATCATGCCCTTTCTTACGAAGAGGTATGTGCTAATCTAAACCGTCCTTGTGTTTAGGAGGAAGATGTACCGAAGAAGTGATTTCTCTTAGATGAGAAACACCTTGATTTATTCGTTGTTCGATGTGTGTATGAGGTCAAGCTGCAAGTAGGACTGCTTGTGGGTGTCCCACCTCTGCCCACTTCATCCCAATACAATTTGGTGGGCGTGAGCGGGCAGCCTGCCAAAGCTTAGCCGGATTAAGTGGGTTAAGTGGGGTGAGCTGAAGAAGTAGAATCCTGGACACGACGCTGCCCAGCGCGTTTGCGGACGTGCATCAACGAGGCCGGTCACGAGTGCAGGTGTGCCCAACCTTCATGGTGTCCTGGCCCGTCGTGTGGAGCGCCGACGTGGACAACCTTGCTATGCACTGTCAGGTAGGGTTGCTCCTGAAGCTCAAGGACTACCTGAAGAGCGCCGTCAACCCACCAACTATGTCGAGACCTGCACCGGGGTTCGGCGCTCTGACGTCGTGTCCTCCCTCAGGCTGGATGAGCATGCTGGGTAGCCTGGGCTGCTCTACTCGACCTCATGGGACAGGACCTTCAAGGTGCGGTGACCGTCAGACTCCAAGTGCCTCGAGTCCGTTAGTGCGCACGACGAGGCAGTGAACACTGTGGCTGCCGTCAGGTTTGACAGCATCGTGTTCACCGGATCGGCTGACGGCGGGAGATGACCGCGAAGGGCGACACGACAAAGCATGTCCTCGAGAAGGTACTTAGGAAGGGCGAGAGCGAGGTAACCTCCATCACCGTGTCGCCAGAGGACCGTGTCGGACGGGCTAGTCTACTAATACTGGTCGACGACGAGTCGAGATATGGTGGTGTGCTCAAGGGCCACGAGATGGCGGTGATGTACCTGGCGGTGGACGGTAACCAGCGACGGAGACAGGGGGACCAGCAGGGCCCTGGCCCCCCTAACACCATGGATTTGCTACTGATTTGCTCATGAGTCATGAGTAGTACAGACTTAGTGATTTTCTTTCTGCCACAAGACTATCTTCCTATTGTTTGGTCCTCCCCAGCTTGTTTTAGCCGCACTCGGCCCCCCTAATTTAATTTTTCTATATGAATTTAATCTAATTTTTCTGGCTTCGCCGCTGCCGGCAACGCCGCCGTGAGCGGCTTGGCCAACCGGATCCTCTGAGTTTGGCGTCGTGCCGGGACAGAGCATGTCTTTCTAAAGCGTGCTAGCCGGACACACCGTGAAGTGCATCGCCATGGACGAGGAGACACGGCTACCGGTTCGGATGGTGATCAGCGATTTGTGGTGTACAGCAGAAGCCTCAACCGGTTGGTCAAGGTCTGGCGCCTGTCGGGCGTGGAAGCAGAGCGGGTCGTGCCAACGTTGGTGACGGGGCACACACCAGCACCACCGCAGCTTCGCAGGTGTGGAGGGGCCGGCCGGCTGTTGCCAATGTCCTGCTCCATACAGTCATACAAATACAGGCATGCATGCCACCGGCCGACCGGCGTCGCTATCACTAGAGATGAAGGTGACCTTATCTCTGACGCTGGTCAGAGTTTCATCATATAAGAAGTGAGAAAAAACGCATAGTGGCATGTGGAGCAGGTTTTGTGATTTTTTTTTCATTGCAACACACGGATATATGTACTATATATTTAACTAAATCGTGGATAAGGACAACCTAGTTTTACGAAAGCCCCAAATATATGTGTATAGACTAATAGACGTCTTTCTATAAACCGGTTATATCTGGATACTGGATACAGTAGCGCCGAGCCTTCTGGTGCCTGGCATGGCTTATTCGGATGGAGTTCATCGGCGGCCTACCTTCCGGTGCCTCTCCACTGGTTACTGCTCGCCACCTCGCCATCACTTTTACCTTCTACTTCTGCGCTCATCGATCGTGCCGTGGCGAGGCGATCACCGTAGACGTCGCAGACAACGGCGACGTCGAGCTAGCCAGCATCGACAAGACGACCCTAGGCTAGTACTTGGCGCCAACAGACTACGGGAAGAGATGAAGGAAGTTGACGTCCTCGCCGGGGCAGACAATGCTGCCATGCATGGCGGCCATGCCTCGTCCGGCTCAATCGCTAGTTCGCTACTTGGCCGCTGTTCGTCTCGCCATGCCGATGCTTGACAGCACCGTGGGCAGCTTGGCCATGGCCCCTGTTGCCAATGTCCTGCTCCATATACAGTCATACTCCACCGGCCGACCGGCGTGGCTATCGTTGCTTCGTGAGCATTCTATCTAACGCTCGGTGGCCCTCGCTTGGCACCCAGCGCCTATATATGTTCCCGTGTTTGGGCTCGTGGCCGCCGTACATCCACATCGAAGCCATGCATTGTTGTGCTCGTTGTATGTGTACAACAATCATAGGAAACCGGACACGGTACATGACGCATGTTTTTTTACCTGCAGTACTATATAATGACCCTACTTCGCATTCTGAGGCGGCGCAGACCCTAACCCCTGGCGTGGAAGGGTTTCGTCCGTGCACCCCGCGGGGGTACCAGGATTTCCCTTCCGTTCCCCAATCAAACGCCGGTGGTGACGGGACCTATCTAGGGTTAGGGTTTGCCTGCGGAAATTCAACGGGCGAATCGGCAGCAAATCAAACACCAATTTGCCTTTGTCTCCATCCCATCCATCGACTCCGTCCATCTTGATTGTGTGGGAGGTTTGCTGCAGCAGTTCCAGGAGGCAAAGACACTCAAATTGGAGCTGTCAGAGGAAGAGGACAAGATCTTCCTACGGCTTCTTGATGTCGTCCGTCACTACCGCCTTGGCACTACTCTTCGCGTCGCCGGTGGCTGGGTCCGGGACAAGCTACTAGGGAAACAACCTACTGACATTGACATTGCCCTTGATAATATCACGGGCCAGGATTTCTCCAAGAAAGTAGACACCTACCTAAAGCTCATAGGGGAGGGGGACAAGAAACGAGGAACCAAAGTTATCCCCTGGTATGCTGATCCTCCTCCTCGTGACTGTTATGACACTTTGGCACATGTTTTTTGAGATGCCATGGCTGTTCTTTAACTTGAATTATATCTTACCTTTTTTGTGCAGCAATCTGGATAAATCCAAGCACTTGGAAACAGCTAGGACGTACATGTTCGACAGAGAAATTGATTTTGTTAACTTGAGGTCTGAAAAATATGCAGAAAGCAGCCGCATTCCTACCATGGAGGGCGCCACTCCTGAAGAAGATGCCCACCGCAGGGACCTAACAATTAATAGTTTATTCTTCAACATCAACGATCACATTGTAGAAGATTTTACTAAAAGAGGTATTGACGACCTCATCAAGGGCCTTATTGACACTCCTCTAGATGCCAAAGCTACCTTCTTGGATGACCCACTTGAGTTCTTCGGGCAATTCGATTTGCCGCTAGATTCAACTTTACGTTATCCGATAGGTTGAAAGAAGCTGCTTCAGACGAAAAGGTGAAGTTGGAACTTGCTTGCAAGATCAGCAAAGAACGTGTTGGGAAGGAGATTGATCTTGCCAACACCCAGCTGATGCAATGTCTTACATTCGTGATCTGGGGCTATTTTATATTGCATTTGCTTTCCCCAAAAGTTGCAGCCCTCCAGTTTTTGACAATTGTGATCGGTGTTGTGTTTCACACATTGAATCAGCTTGGAACTTTGCAGTTTCAGTGCACAGCGGTGATTCTCATCCCATGCTGCTGGATGAACAGGAAAAGCTTTACCTCTATAGTGCACTCTTTTTTCCCCTCCGGAAGATGTTCTACTTGAATAAAAAATCTAAGAAGATTGCAGTCACTAGCTATATTATTCAGGAGTCACTAAAGCTGCCAGCATGTGTTGCTAAATCGGTTCTCGACGTGCATGTTGCCAGCGGAAAATTTGCTGATCAAGTGCTCTTCTTTGAATCGAATGTCGCTTCACGAGCTGTTAGGGAGGAGGTGGAAGATGCACATCATGATATACCAATGGACACATGGAAGCGTGTTTATGCAGGAGTCGTACTTCATGAAATAAAGGACTTATGGCGGGTGGCACTTGCCATATCCATTATCTTTCATCCAGAAGCTGAAAATGCCAGCGCCACACTCAGCCAGCAGCAGGATGAGCTACATCGGAGGAAAGAGCAGTACATGAGAGTTGAGCATTCCATAACTGATCTAGGTCTCAGTGAGGTGTGGAAGTTGGAGCCGTTGGTCAATGGCAAGATCATAATGCAAATTATGCAGAAGTCAGAAAGTCCACTGATCGGAGAATGGAAAAAGCGTGTGTTCAAGTGGCAGCTTGTGCATCCTGAAGGAAGCAGGGATGACTGCGTGGATTGGTTGACAGGATCGCAATTGAAACGCTAGAAAGTATAATCCAGCATCTGATGGTGAACTGCCTATCTGTGCTAGTTATGTCAAGTCAAGCGCTGTTGTGGATAGTTGGATACCTCTTGGCTCACATTGGACGTTTAGTTTATCGTCCAGTTTACATTTCAAACTATTGCAGAATACATTCTTCCTAAATATTTGTAATTGCTGCTCCTCTGTCTGTTATAAAACCAGGGAGACAGAGTACGAACAATGAAAACCCATAGTTAACTCAAAAAAAATTATAATGCCCGCTCCAAGGTGTGCGCTACATGCCAGAAGACTGCATTATGTACAAGATACAAAACCTTTCACCTGCTGTGAGATGAAAGATAGCCTTGTATTGTATCGATGGTTTTCTTTAGTGGTCCGGTCCAATCGCAAGATCTTAGAAAGGCTTTTCACGTGTTTTGTATTCTTTTCTGATTTTTAGTCTTTTTCTATCTATTTTCGGTGGTAACCTATTTCATTTTTCTGTTCTGTTTTCTTCCTTTTTTTTGCTTTTCGCTTTTCCTATGTTTTTCATTTCGCTTTTCATATGTTTTGCTTTCACCTGGTTTCCTCCGCCGGTCGAGCCGTGTTCCTCTCCCTGCCT
Organism: Triticum turgidum subsp. durum; assembly: GCA_900231445.1. NCBI lineage: Eukaryota > Viridiplantae > Streptophyta > Magnoliopsida > Poales > Poaceae > Triticum > Triticum turgidum. The sequence continues at coordinate 726,238,144 of LT934117.1, read as the reverse complement.
TATCCAAATACTGACCCTTCGAGGAAAAGGGAAAATCACGCCGAAAATTCAAAAGGACAATCTAAACAGGGGTCAGGCCGCCGCTGAGATAGAAAAAACCGGGTCTGAGTCTGACAGCAAAAACCAGCCCGAAAACCAAACCTTCCAGCGCCAATCTCTGCAAAAGAGTGGACGGAGAAAGATTTGAATGTAGGCGAATTAAAAAATAGTCGACTACAAAATAACAAATTCGTAAGGTAAAACAGGTTTATGCTTTTGTAAGCTAGTACGGTACTTACAGAAACAACACTTGGAAAGTACTCTTCAGGGTTTAAGAAGTACGCTTGGTCCCACTTAAGACGAGAGAATCCATCTTTAGACGACACATTTCAGAAGACGAGTAATCTCAGCTACACTACATCTTGCTGCTGCTGCTGCTACACCTGCGAGTGGGTCCCATCTCCCGGGCAAGCTTCCACAGCACATACTTCTAGACCTTGACGTTGGACGTCTTGGGCAGCTCCCTGCGGAATACCACGGTCTTGGGCACCATGTAGCCCGCCATGTGCTCCCGGCTCCATGCGATCACCTCGGCCGCAGTCACCACGCCTGCCGCGCCCTCCTTCAGGCTCACCAACGCGCATGGTGTCTCTCCCCCGAACTTGTCCAGCCGCGCCACCACTGCTGATTTTCTCGCCGCTGCCGATGATCACGTCCTTGGACCCGTCATGCATCTCCAGTTACCCGTCCGGGTGCGTCACCCCAACGTCGCCCATGTAGAACCACCCGTTGTCCCGGATCGCCGCGCCCTTGTTGTGTAAAATATAGGGTCTAGTATATTATACATGTACACGTATTTATATACGTATATAACTGTATTGTAACTGTAACGTGAGGCTGGATGTCAACCATCCATGCAAAATCCTAAACCCTGTGTTTAACTTGGTATCAGCCAGGTCGGGTCGCTGCTGCACGTCCCTCGCGCCGCCGCCTGATCCCATCTTCCGCGTCGCCACCACTGCCTGCTAGCTTGCTACGCGCATACGCAGGAATCCATCCAGCTGCTAGCTAGCTACTTTGCCCGTCCGCTGCCGCCGCGCAGAGTCTCCGTCCGCTGCTTCCTACGCGCTGCTGCCGCGAGTTTCTCAACCGTGCCGCGTGTCGTTCTCCTCCACGCCGCCGCTGCAATGTCGTCCTCCGCCCTGTCCGTCGCCCAAACCGTGGGTGCACTCGTCTCGCCCCCCGTCGCCACAATCCTCGCTGCGATGGCCGTC
>LT934117.1:726217188-726234610 GCA_900231445.1 Triticum turgidum subsp. durum | reverse complement strand
GCAGCACACGTCTCCGGGGTGTGTCCCCCCTCACGGACGACGCCGACGCCGACACGTGGAGGGGGGAAACGGTCGCATCCGGTCTACACGGACAAGATCTTGCCATGGGTTTGGCCCGGATGTTGCTCCTAGGTGTTCCTATGGGCTGACCTAACACAACCGGGTGGAGAGGTCCACTGATCAAAGCCCGTCCGTGGAAAGTCAAAGGGCTAGATCTCATGGTCAACCACTCCAGGGTTAGGCGGGACGGGGGCCCTAGGGTAGTAATGCCACCGGAGCGTTGCACCGGGCCCACATACATGCGGGTAGGTGTGGTGGCTGATAACCCACAAGTGTAGGGCATCGCAACAGCTTTCGAGGGTAAAGTATTCAACCCAAATTTATTGATTCGACATAAGGGGAGCCAAAGAATGTTCTTAAGTATTAGCAGTTGAGTTGTCAATTCAATCACACCTAGATAACTTAGTATCTGCAGCAAAGTATTTAGTAGCAATGTAGTATGATAGTAACGGTAACAGTGGCAAAAGTAAAGATAAAAGTTTTGTAGTAATTGTAACAGTAGCAACGGAAAAGTAAATAAACAAAACACAAGATGTGAAAAGTTCATAGGCATTGGATCAGTGATGGATAATTAAGTCGGATGCGATTCCTCATGTAATAGCTATAACATAGGGTGACAGAGAACTAGCTCCAATTCATCAATGTAATGTAGGAATGTATTCTGAATATAGTTATACGTACTTATGGAAAAGAACTTGCATTACATCTTTTGTCCTACCCTCCCGTGGCAGCGGGGTCCTAGCAGAAACTAAGGGATATTAAGGTCTCCTTTTAATAGAGAACCGGTCCAAAGCATTAACACATAGTGAATACATGAACTCCTCAAACTACGGTCATCACCGAGAAGTATCCCGATTATTGTCACTTCATGGTTGTCGGATCATAACACATAATAGGTGACTATAGACTTGCAAGATAGGATCAAGAACACACATATATTCATGAAAACATAATAGGTCCAGATCTGAAATCATGGCACTCGGGCCCTAGTGACAAGCATTAAGCATAGCAAAGTCATAGCAACATCAATCTCAGAACATAGTGGATACTAGGGATCAAACCCTAACAAAACTAACTTGATTACATGGTAAATCTCATCCAACCCATCACCGTCCAGCAAGCCTACGATGGAATTACTCACGCACGACGGTGAGCATCATGAAATTGGTGATGGAGGATGGTTGATGATGACGGCGGCGATGAATCCCCCTCTCCTGAGCCCCGAACGGACTCAAGATCAGCCCTCCAGAGAGAGATTAGGGCTTGGCGGCGGCTCCGTATCGTAAAACGCGATGAAACTTCCTCTCTGATTTGTTTTCTCCGCGAGACGGAATATATGGAGTTGGAGTTGAGGTCGACGGAGCTCTAGGGGGCCCACAAGATAGGGGGGCGCGCCCAGAGGGGGTGGGCGCGCCCCCCACCCTTGTGGACAGGGTGTGGGGCCCCTGGTCTTGATTTTTTCGCTAGTATTATTTATATTTTCCAAAACTTGTCTCCGTGGATTTGAAGGTCATTCCGAGAACTTTTGTTTTCTACACATAAAACAACATCATGGCAGTTCTGCTGAAAACAGCGTCAGTCCGGGTTAGTTTCATTCAAATCATGCAAGTTAGAGTCCAAAACAAGGGAAAAAGTGTTTGGAAAAGTAGATACGTTGGAGACGTATCAACTCCCCCAAGCTTAAACCTTTGCTTGTCCTCAAGCAATTCAGTTGATAAACTGAAAGTGATGAAGAAAAACTTTTACAAACTCTATTTGCTCTTGTTGTTGTAAACATGCAAAGCCAGCATTCAGGTTTCAGCAAATATTATGAACTAACCATACTCACAATAGCACCTCGTTCTCACAATTACTCATATCAATGGCATAATCAGCTAGCGAGCCATAATAATAAAACTCGGATCACAACACTTTCTTAAAACAATCATAACATGATATAACAAAATGGTATCTCGCTAGCCCTTTCTGAGACCGTAAAACATAAATGCAGAGCACCTTTAAAGATCAAGGACTGACTAAACATTGTAATTCATGGTAAAAGAGATCCAGTCAAGTCATACCCAATATAAACCAATAGTAATACATGCAAATAACAGTGTGCTCTCCAGCAGGTGCTTTTTAATAAGAAGGTGATGACTCAACATAAAAGTAAATAGATAGGTCCTTCGCAGAGGGAAGCATGGATTTGTAGAGGTGCCAGAGCTCGATTTTAAAATAGAGATTGAATAACATTTTGAGCGGCATACTTTCATTGTCAACGCAACAACTATGAGATGGCTGTATCTTCCATACTACATGCATTATAGGCAGTTCCCAAACAGAATGGTAAAAGTTTATACTCCCCCACCACCAACAAGCATCAATCCATGGCTTGCTCGAAACAACGAGTGCCTCCAACTAACAACAGCCCTGGGGGAGTTTTGTTTAATTATATTGAGTTGCTTTGATCTTTTTGGATCATGGGACTGGGCATCCCGGTTACCGACCCTTTCTCGTGCATGAGGAGCGGAGTCCACTCCTCTTGAGAATAACCCACCTAGCATGGAAGATATAGGCAGCCCTAGTTGAAACATGAGCTGCTCGAGCATACAAAACAGAATTTCATTTGAAGGTTTGGAGTTTGGCACATACAAATTTACTTGGAACGGCAGGTAGATACCGAAGGAAGGTATGGTGGACTCATATGGAATAACTTTGGGGTTTAAGGAGTTTGGATGCACAAGCAGCATTCCCGCTTAGTACAGGTGAAGGCTAGCAAAAGACTGGGAAGCGACCAACTGAGAGAGCGACAACAGTCATAAACATGCATTAAAATTAATTCACACCGAGTACAAGCATGAGTAGGATATAATCCACCATGAACATAAATATCGTGAAGGCTATGTTGATTTGTTTCAACTACATGCGTGAACATGTGCCAAGTCAAGTCACTCAATTTATTCAAAGGAGGATACCATCCCATCATATTACATTATAATCATTCTAATAGCATGTTGGCATGCAAGGTAAACCATTATAACTCATAGCTAATCAAGCATGGCACAAGCAACTATAATCTCTAAATTGCATTGCAAATATGTTTACTTCATAATAAGCTGAATCAGGAACGATGAACTCGTCATATTTACAAAAACAAGAGAGGTCGAGTTCATACCAGCTTTTCTCATCTCAATCAGTCCATCATATATCGTCATTATTGCCTTTCACTTGCACGACTGAACGATGTGTATAATAATAATAGTGCACGTGCATTGGACTAAGCTGGAATATGCAAGCATTCAACTCAAGAGACAAGACAAAGTAATATGGGCTCTAAGTTAAATAAACAATCATGCATATGAGATCCACTAAAGATTTTCAATATGGTCTTCTACTCTCGACCCCCCAAAGGAAAGAAAATAAAACTATTTACACAGGAAAGCTCCCAACAAGTAAAAAGAAGAACGAGAAATATTTTGGGGTTTTCATTTTAATTTCTACTACAAGCATGGAAATTAAACTAACTATTTTTTTTGTTTTTCTTAAGGTTTATCAAACACACAAGAAAGCTAGGAAAAGAAAATTAAACTAACATGGATAATACAATGAAAGAGTATGAACACCGACGACTAGAATAGTGTGTGAACATGAATGTAAAGTCGGTGAGAAATACGTACTCCCCCAAGCTTAGGCTTTTGGCCTAAGTTGGTCTAATGCCAAGGGTAGCCTGGCTGATATCCGTAGTTGTAACAGGGGTCGTACTGAGATGCAGCAGCAAATGCCTCCTGAGCTGCGGCATGTTGGCAAGCCGCCTCCGCTCTCCCCTCGTGTTCAGCTGCTTCCTCCCTGGTAACAACATATCTTCCTTTTGCCTGGTAATCAAAAATGGAAGGAGCAGGAAGAGTAACATGGATAGCGCTATGTCTGTCAAAGATTAGTCGATACTGGAGGAATTGTTCATTCCCCTTAAGAAAATGATGTTGGACCATAGCGTCATAATCTAAATAAGCAGGTGGTAACATCACATCCCCCCTCTCGTGGGGCTATACCAAGATAATTTGCTACATGGGTCGCATAAATTCCTCCAAATAAATCTCCAACTCTACAATATTTATGCAACCTACGTGCAATTATTGACCCCAAGTTATAATCTTTATAACCTAACACAACACTCTTGAGGACACAAAGATCAGGGACACACATATGACATGCTTCATCTTTACCGTTAATGCATCTACCAATGAAGAGAGCAAAATAATGTATAGCAGGAAAATGAATGCTCCCTATGGTAGCTTGTGCTATATCCCTAGATTCTCCCACAGTAATACTAGCAAGAAAGTCTCTAAATTCAGATTTGTGGGGATCATTAACATTGCCCCACTGCGGAAGTTTGCAAGCAGTTGTAAAATCTTCTAAGTCCATGGTATAAGATTGATCATAAATATCAAACAGGACACTTTGAGAATTACGCGAAGATGAAAATTTAAACCTTCTCACGAATGAATCAGTTAGATAGTAGTACTAAGGACACTTATCTTGCATGAAGTCCTCAAGATCGACATTACGCACATATCTATCAAATTCAGCCTTAATTCCTGCATTTACCACAAACTCTTCTGATGGCCACTCACAAGCTCGTACTTCTGCATCCCCCAGTAGTTCATCGTCTTGCTCACGTATAGCAATCCTGGGTCCTTTCTTTACCGAGGAACCACCTTGGTACATTCTCCAAGACATAATTCTTTTTCTGAAAAATTTCTGAAATTTTAGTAACTTCAAAATAAAACTGAATAAAACTAAACAAGATTGGTAGCAACTACTCCTACAAGTGCCTAGAGCCTATATCATGCATTAGAATTACTTGGGACCTCATAAATTTGACATGCAAGCTGCTACGTCTTGAGCTAGCGTTGGTTTTCCCTGAAGAGGAGAGGGTGATGCAGCAAGTGTAGCGTCAGTATTTCCATCAGTTTTTGAGAACCAAGGTATCAATCCAGTAGGAGGCTCCTCAAAAGTCCCACGCACCTACACAAAAAAACTGAGAACTCGCAACCAATGCAATAAAGGGGTTGTCAATCCCTTCACGGCCACTTGCGAAAGTGAGTTCTGATAGAGATAGTATGATAAGATAAATATATTTTTGGTATTTTATAATATAGATGCAAGAAAAGTAAAGATGCAAATAAAAGTAGATTGAAAGCAAATATGATAAGAGATAGACCCGGGGCCATAGGTTTCACTAGAGGCTTCTCTCGAGAGCATAAGTATTACGGTGGGTGAACAAATTACTGTCAAGCAATTGATAGAAAAGCGAATAATTATGATGTTATCTAGGCATGATCATGTATATAGGCATCACATCCAAAACAAGTAGACCGACTCCTGCCTGCATCTACTACTATTACTCCACACATCGACCGCTATCCAGCATGCATCTAGAGTATTAAGTTCATAAGAACGGAGTAACGCATTAAGCAAGATGATATGATGTAGAGGGATAAACTCATGCAATATGATATAAACCCCATCTTGTTATCCTCGATGGCAACAATACAATACGTGTATTGCAACCCTTTCCGTCACTGGATAAGAACACCGTAAGATTGAACCCAAAGCTAAGCACTTCTCCCATGGCAAGAAAGATCAATCTAGTAGGCCAAACCAAACCGATATTTTGAAGAGACTTGCAAAGATAACTCAATCATACATAAAAGAATTCAGAGAAGATTCAATTAATAACCATAGATAAATCTGATCATAAACTCACAATTCATCGGATCTTGACAAACACACCGCAAAAAGAGATTACATCAAATAGATCTCCACAAGAGAGGGGGAGAACATTGTATTGAGATCCAAAAAGAGAGAAGAAGCCATCTAGCAAATAACTATGGACCCGTATGTCTGTGGTAAACTACTCACAACTCATAGGAGGGGCAAGGATGTTGATGTAGAGGCCCTCCATGGTCGATTCCCCCTCCGGCAGAGTGCCGGCGAAGGCTCCAAGATGGGATCTCGCGGATACAGAAGGTTACAGTGGTGGAAATTGTGTTTCGTGGTGCCCCTGGATGTTTTCGGGGTCCGTAGGTATATATAGGAGGGAGAAGTACGTCGGTGGATGCCCGAGGGGCCCACGAGACAGGGGGGCGCGCCCTCCTATCTCGTAGGGCCCTCGGAGCTTTCTTGACTTGCACTCTAGGCTCTCCGGATCAGATTTGTTCCAAAAATAACGCTCCCAAAGGTTTCATTCCGTTTGGACTCCGTTTGATATTCCTTTTCTTCGAAATACCGAAATAGGCAAAAAAAACAGCAATATGGGCTGGGCCTCCGGTTAGTAGGTTAGTCCCAAAAATGATATAAATATGTAGAATAAAGCCCATAAGCATCCAAAACAGGTAATATAATAGCATGGAACAATCAAAAATTATAGATACGCTGGAGACGTATCAAGCATCCCCGAGCTTAATTCCTTCTCGTCCTCGAGTAGGTAAATGATAAAAAGAGAATTTTTGATGTGGAATACTACCTAGCATAATTCGAAATGTAATTTTCTTTCATTGTGGCATGAATGTTCAGATCCAAGTAATACAAAATAAAAGTTCATATTGATATAAGAAATAGTAATACTTCAAGCATACCAAGCAAGTAATCATGTCTTCTCAAAATAGCATGGCCAAAAGAAAGTTATCCCTACAAAATCATATAGTCTGGCTAAGCTCTATCTTCATCACGCAAAGTATTTAATCATGCACAACCCCGATGACGAGCCAAGCAATTGTTTCATACTTTAATAATCTCAAACTTTTTCAACTTTCACGCAATACATGAGCGTGAGCCATGGACATAGCACTATATGTGGAATAGAACGGTGGTTGTGGAGAAGACAAAAAAGGAGAAGATAGTCTCACATCAACTAGGCGTATCAACGAGCTATGGAGATGCCCATTAATAGATATCAATGTGAGTGAGTAGGGATTGCCATGCAACGGATGCACTAGAGCTATAGATATATGAAAGCTCAACAAAATAAAACTAGTGGGTGTGCATCCAACTTGCTTGCTCACGAAAACCTAGGGCATTTTGAGGAAGCCCATCATTGGAATATACAAGCCAAGTTCTATAATGAAAAATTCCCACTAGTAAATGAAAGTGACAACATATGAGACCCTCTATCATGAAGATCATGGTGCTATTTTGAAGCATAAGTGTGGAAAAAGAGATAGTAGCATTGTCCCTTCTCTCCTTTTCTCTCATTTTTTTATTGGGCCTTTTCTCTTTTTTTATGGCCACTTTTTTTTATATTTCGTCCGGAGTCTCATCCCGACTTATGGGGGAATCATAGTCTCCATCATCCTTTCCTCACTGGGACAATGCTCTAATAATGATGATCATCACACTTTTATTTTTCTTACAACTCAACAATTACAACTCGATACTTGGAACAAAATATGACTCTATATGAATGCCTCCGGCGGTGTACCGGGATATGCAGTGAATCAAGAGCGACATGTATGAAAATTATGAAGGTGGCCTTGCCACAAATACGATGTCAACTACATGATCATGCAAAGAGCAATATGACAAAAGTAATGTGTGTCATATGAACGGGACGGTGGAAAGTTGCATGGCAATATATCTCGGAATGGCTAGGGAAATGCCATAATAGGTAGGTATGGTGGCTGTTTTGAGGAAGGAGTAAGGTGGGTGTATGGTACCGGCGAAAGTTGCACGATACAAGAGAGGCTAGCAATAATGGAGGGGTGAAAGGAGTGCGTATAATCCATGGACTCAACATTAATCAAAAGAACTCATATACTTGTTGTAAAAATTTAGAAGTCATCAAAAACAAAGCACTACACGCATTCTCCTAGGGGGATAGATTGGTAGGAAAAGACCATCGCTCGTCCCCGACTGCCACTCATAAGGAAGACAATCAATAAATAAAATTGTGCTCCAACGTCATCACAAAGCGGTTCACCATACGTGCATGCTACGGGAATCACAAACTTCAACACAAGCATTCTTTAAATCCATAATCACCCAACTAGCATGACTTTAATATTACTACCTCCATATCTCAAAACAATTATCAAGCATCAAATTGATCATAGCATCCAATTCACTCTCTATGATAGTTTTTATTATACCCAACTTGGATGCTCATCATTCTAGGACCAAATTAAAACCATAGCAAATACCATGCTGTTCTAAGAGACTCTCAAAATAATATAAGTGAAGCATGAGAGACTAGCAATTTCTACAAAATTAATCCACCACCATGCTCTAAAAGATATAAGTGAAGCACTAGAGCAAAAACTATCAAGCTCAAAAGATATAAGTGAAGCACATAGAGTATTCTAGCAAATTATAATCAAATAGGCTTCTCCAAAAAGGTGTGTTACAGAAAGGATGATTGTGGTAATCTAACAAGCAAAGACCAATATAATACACGACGCTCCAAGCAAAACACATATCATGTAGCGAATAAAAATATAGCTCCAAGTAAAGTTACGAATGAACGAAGACGAAAGAGGGGATGCCTTCCCGGGGCATCCCCAAACTTACGCTTTTGGCTATTCTTGAATATCTTGGGGTGCCATAATCATCCCCAAGCTTAGGCTCTTGCCACTCTTTATTCCATAGTCCATAAAAGCTTTACCCAAAACTTGAAAACTTCACAACACAAAACTCAACAGGAAATCTTATAAGCTCCGTTAGTGAAAGAAAACAAAACCACCACATAAGGTACTGCAATGAACTCATTGTTTATTTATTTTGGTGTTAAACCTACTGTATTCCAACTTCCTTATGGTTTATAAACTAATTTATTAGCCATAGATGCATTGAAATAAGCAAACAACACACGAAAAACAGAATCTGTCAAAAACAGAACAGTCTGTAGCAATCTGTAACTAACGCAAACTTCTGGAACTCTAAAAATCCTACCAAAATAGGAAGTACTGGAAATTTTGTTTATTGATCAGCATAAAAAATAATCAATGCAAAAGCTCTTTTCTGTGATTTATTGAATTTTTTCTCGTGAGCGCAAAGTTTCTGTTTTTCAGCAGAATCAAATCAACCATCATCATAGTTATCCTATAGGTTCTACTTGGCACAAACACTAAACAAAAGATAAAAACACATCTAAACAGAAAGTAGAAACAAAATTTAACACTAAACAGGAACAAAAACAAAGAACATAAATAAAATTGGGTTGCCTCCCAACTAGCGCTATCGTTTAACGCCCCTAGCTAGGCATAAAGGCAAGGATAGATCTAACGAGTGCCATCTTTGGCACTTGATTCATAAGTAGCACACAATCTAGCGGTTCTTTCCTTGCACTCGTCAATGGAGATTCTCATTACTTTGAGAGACTCATTGATATCATGCTTAGAAGAAGAGGATCCAAGTTTAAGAGAATTAACATCAAGCGAAAGTCTATCAACGTTCCTAGCCAAATCGTCAACTTTGAGCAATTTTTCTTGAAGCAAAGCATTAAAATTCTTTTGAGAAATCATAAATTCTTTCACACTATTCTCAAAATCAGAGGGCATCTTATGAAGATTACCATAAGAATTATTGTAGGAATTTCCATAATTATTAGAGGGATTACTAGGGAACGGTCTAGCATTAAAATTTCCTCTATAAGCATTGTTTCCAAAATTATTCCTACCAACAAAATTCACATCCATAGATTCATTATTATTCTCAATCAAAGAAGACAAAGGCATATCACTTGGATCAAGAGGAGTATTTTTAGTAGCAAACATCTTCATAAGTTCATCCATGTTTCCAGTCAAAAACATTGATTTCTTCTATAGCATGCACTTTTTTTACTAGAAGATCTTTTGGTGTGCCATTGAGAATAATTAGCCATAATATTATCAAGCAATTTTGTAGCATCTCCTAATGTAATTTACATAAACATGCCTCCCGTGGCCGAATCTAAGAGATTTCTAGAAGCAAAGTTCAAACCGGCATAAAAATTTTGTATGATCATCCATAAATTCAAACCATGAGTAGGGCAATTGCGAAGCATCAATTTCATTCTTTCCCAAGATTGGGCAACATGCTCATGATCAAGTTGTTTAAAATTCATAATATCGTTCCTAAGAGTGATGATCTTAGCGGGAGGAAAATACTTAGAGATAAAAGCATCTTTGCACTTGTTCCAGGAATCAATACTATTTTTAGGCAAAGACGAAAACCAAACTTTAGCACGATCTCTAAGTGAAAACGGAAATAACTTCAATTTGACAATATTGTTATCCGTATCTTTCTTCTTTTGCATGTCACACAAATCAACAAAATTGTTTAGATGAGTAGCGGCATCTTCACTACGAAGGCCGGCGAATTGATCTTTCATAACAAGATTCAGCAAGGCAATATTGATTTCACAAGACTCAACATCATTAAGAGGAGCAATCGGAATACTAAGGAAATCATTACTATTGGTATTCGAGAAATCACACAACTTGGTATTATCTTGTGCCATGGCAACAAGTAATCCAACACACAAGCAAACAGAAAATGGCAAACGGAAAAAGGCGAGCGAAAGAGAGGAGGAGATTGGGAAAGAGAGGGCGAATAAAACGGCAAGGGTGAAGTGGGGGAGAGGAAAACGAGAGGCAAATGGCAAATAATGTAAATGCGAGGGAGATGAGTTTGTGATGGGTACTTGGTATGTCTTGACTTGAGCGAAGACCTCCCCGGCAACGGCGCCAGAAATCCTTCTTGCTACGTCTTGAGAAAGCGTTGGTTTTCCCCGAAGAGGAGAGGGTGATGCAGCAAGTGTAGCGTAAGTATTTCCCTCGGTTTTTGAGAACCAAGGTATCAATCCAGTAGGAGGCTCCTCAAAAGTCCCACGCACCTACACAAACAAACTAAGAACTCGCAACCAACGCAATAAAGGGGTTGTCAATCCCTTCACGGCCACGTGCGAAAGTGAGATCTGATAGAGATAGTATGATAAGATAAATATATTTTTGGTATTTTATAATATAGATGCAAGAAAAGTAAAGATGCAAATAAAGGTAGATTGAAAGCAAATATGATAAGAGATAGACCCGGGGGCCATAGGTTTCACTAGAGGCTTCTCACGAGAGCATAAGTATTACGGTGGGTGAACAAATTACTGTCAAGCAATTGATAGAAAAGCGAATAATTATGACGTTATCTAGGCATGATCATGTATATAGGCATCACATCCAAAACAAGTAGACCGACTCCTGCCTGCATCTACTACTATTACTCCACACATCGACCACTATCCAACATGCATCTAGAGTATTAAGTTCATAAGAATGGAGTAACGCATTAAGCAAGATGATATGATGTAGAGGGATAAACTCATGCAATATGATATAAACCCCATCTTGTTATCCTCGATGGCAACAATACAATACGTGTCTTGCAACCCTTTCCGTCACTGGGTAAGAAAACCGCAAGATTGAACCCAAAGCTAAGCACTTCTCCCATGGCAAGAAAGATCAATCTAGTAGGCCAAACCAAACCGATATTTCGAAGAGACTTGCAAAGATAACTCAATCATACATAAAAGAATGCAGAGAAGATTCAATTAATAACCATAGATAAATCTGATCATAAACTCACAATTCATCGGATCTTGACAAACACACCGCAAAAAGAGATTACATCGAATAGATCTCCACAAGAGAGGGGGAGAACATTGTATTGAGATCCAAAAAGAGAGAAGAAGCCATCTACCAAATAACTATGGACCCGTATGTCTGTGGTAAACTACTCACAACTCATAGGAGGGGCAAGGATGTTGATGTAGAAGCCCTCCATGGTCCACTCCCCCTCCGGTAGAGTGCCGACGAAGGCTCCGAGGTGGGATCTCGCGGATACGGAAGGTTACGGTGGTGGAAATTGTGTTTCGTGGTGCCCCTGGATGTTTTCGGGGTCCGTAGGTATATATAGGAGGAAGAAGTACGTCGGTGGACGCCCAGGGGCCCACGAGACAAGGGGTGCGCCCTACAGGGGGGGCGTGCCCTCCTATCTCGTGGGGCCCTCAGAGCTTTCTTGACTTGCACTCCAGGCTCTCCGGATCAGATTTGTTCCAAAAATAACGCTCCCGAAGGTTTCATTCCGTTTGGACTCCGTTTGGTATTCCTTTTCTTCGAAATACTGAAATAGGCAAAAAAACAGCAATATGGACTGGGCCTCCGGTTAGTAGGTTAGTCCCAAAAATGATATAAATATGTAGAATAAAGCCCATAAGCATCCAAAACAGGTAATATAATAGCATGGAACAATCAAAAATTATAGATACGCTGGAGACGTATCACAAGCTCAAGAATAGGGTCACCTATGTAGCAAAAATTTGCAATGAATATAGCACTAGAACAAAAACTAATTGGACCAATGGAGGAGTCACATACCAAGCAACAATCTCCCAAAGCAGTTATGTGAATGGAGCTTTGATCAAGGAGATCGAAAATCGCAGCAAAATGAGCTAGAACTCGTGCTTGAGCTGGATGGGGATTTTTTTGGGAAGAAGGTGGAGTGTGTGGGTGCTGGCATAAGTGGAGGGGGTCCACCAGGGGCCCATGAGACAGGGGGCGCCCAGGGTGACTGGGCGCACCCTCCACCCTCGTGGCCAGGTGCTTGACCCCCCTGCAGTTTTCTCTGTGCCTAAAATCCTCAAATATTCCATACAAAAACATACTAAATTTGCAGGGCATTTGGAGCACTTTTGTTTTCGGGATATTTTTTATTGCACGGATAATTCAGAAAACAGACAAAATAATACTATTTTTGCTTTATTTATTTTAAATAATAGAAAGTAAAAATAGGGTACAGAAGGTTGTGCCTTCTAGTTTCATCCATCTCATGATCATCGAAATGAATCCACTAACAAGGTTGATCAAGTCTTGTTAACAAACTCATTCCGAATAACACGGAACCGGAGAAATTTTGAAGCGAAACTAGGTTACCTCAATGGGGATATGAACATCCCCAACAATAAGAATATCATACTTTTTCTTGACAGTAGGGAGAGGAAATTCAAAACCTCCAATAATGATAGATGGAATTTTCCCAATAGAATTTATGCTGTGAACTTGAGGTTGTTTCCTCGGAAAATGTACCGTATGCTCATTTCCATTAACATGAAAGGTGACATTGCCTTTGTTGCAATCAATAACAGCACCTGCAGTATTTAAAAAGGGTCTACCGAGGATAATCGACATACTGTCGTCCTCAGGAATATCAAGAATAACAAAGTCTGTTAAGATAGTAACATTCGCAACAACAACATGCACGTCCTCACAAATGCCGACAGGTATAGCATGGTGGAGATTTCATCTTCAGGTATTTTCCTCTTATTAGTGATGATATCTTTCATATATTTAGCATAAGGGTTTGTTTTAAGCATATCGGTTAAGCGCATGCGTAAGAAAATAGGTCTAATCATTTCAGCAAAACGCTCAAAGTCCTCATCATCCTTTGTCTTGGATGGTTTAGGAGGAAAGGGCATGGGTTTCTGAACCCATGGTTCTCTTTCTCTACCATGCTTCCTAGCAACAAAATCTCTCTTATCATAACGTTGGTTTCTTTATTGTGGGTTATCAAGACCAACAACAGGTTCAATTTCTATATCATTGTTATTACTAGGTTGAGCATCAACATGAACATAATTATTAGCATTATCATCAGGTTCATGTTCATCTCCGGATTGTGATTCAGCATCAGAGATAGAAGTATCATTAGGATTCTCAGGTGTTTCTACATTAGGTTCACTAGAAGCATGCAAAGTCCTATCATTTTTCTTTTTCTTCTTCTTAGAAGAATTAGGATCATCTAGATTTTTATTCTGAGAATCTTGTTCAATTCCCTTAGGGTGGCCTTCAGGATACAAAGGTTCCTGAGTCATTTTACCAGTTCTAGTAGCCACTCTAACAGCAAAGTCATGTTTATTATTTAGTTCATCAAGCAAATCATTCTGAGCCTTAAGTACTTGTTCAGCTTGAGTGGCAACCATAGAGACATGTTTACTAGTTAGTTTAAGTTCACCTTTAACTCTAGCCATATAATAACTCAAGCATCCAATCATATAAGCATTATTTGTCAATTGCCTACTAACATAATCATTGAGATTTTCTTGTTTATCCATAAAGCCATCAAATTCATCTAAGCATGGGCTATGAAATTTAGTATAGGGAATTTCAACTTTATCATATCTATAGAGAGAATTTACCTTCACTACCTATGTCAGGTTATCAAGACAATGTGGTTCTTCAACATGCGGTATATTAAGGCCATGTATTTCTTCAATAGGAGGTAAATTCTTAACGTCTTCAGCTTTTATACCTTTTTCTTTCATTGATTTCTTTGCCTCTTGCATATCTTCAGGACTGAGAAATAGAACACCTCTCTTCTTTGGAGTGGGTTTAGGAATAGGCTCAGGAGTTGGCTCAATTGGTTCAGGAATTGCCTCAGGAATTGGCTCAGGAAGAGTCCATTTATTTTCATTAGTCAACATATTATTCAATAGTAATTCAGCTTGGTCGACTGTTCTTTCCCTGAAAACACAACCAGCACAACTATCCAAGTAGTCCTTGGAAGCATCGGTTAGTCCATTATAAAAGATATCAAGTATTTCATTTTTCTTAAGAGGATGATCAGGCAAAGCATTAAGTAATCGGAGAAGCCTCCCCCAAGCTTGTGGGAGACTCTCTTCTTCCATTTGCACAAAGTTATATATTTCCCGCAAGGCAGCTTGTTTCTTATGAGCAGGGAAATATTTAGCAGAGAAGTAATAAATCATATCCTGGGGACTACGCACACAACCAGGATCAAGAGAATTAAACCAAGTCTTAGCATCACCCTTTTATGAGAACAGAAATATATTAAGGATATAATAATAGCGAGACTTCTCATCATTAGTAAACAGGGTAGCTATATCATTTAACTTGGTTAGATATGCCACAACAGTTTCAGATTCAGTGCCATGGAAAGGATCGGATTCAACTAAAGTAATAATCTCAGGATCAACAGAGAATTCATAATCCTTATCAGTAACAAAGATAGGTCAGGAGGCAAAAGCAGGGTCATGTTTCATTCAAGCATTTAGAGTCTTTTGTTTTAGCTTAGCTAACAATTTCTTAAGATCTGATCTATCATTGCAAGCAAGAAAATCTTTAGCAGCTTCTTCATCCATAACATAACCCTAGGGAACAACAGGAAATTCATAATTAGGAGGAGAACCTTCATCATCACTTTCATCAATAATTTATTTTTCTATAATTCCATTCTCCTTAGCCTTAGTAAGTTGTTCATCAAGAAATTCACCCAATGGCACAGTAGTATCAAGCATAGAAGTAGTTTCATCATAAGTATCATGCATAGCAGAAGTGGCATCATCAATAACATGCGGCATATCAGAATTCATAGCAGTAGCAGGTTTAGGTGTCGCAAGCTTACTCAAAACAGAAGGAGAATCTAGTGCAGAGCTAGATGGCAGTTACTTGCCTCCCCTCGTAGTTGAGGGAAAAATCTTGGTTTTTGCGTCTTTCAAGTTCTTCATAGTGATCAACAGATATAAATCCCAAGTGACTCAAAGAATAGAGCTATGCTCCCCGGCAACGGCGCCAGAAATTAGTCTTGATAACCCACAAGTGTAGGGGATCGCAACAGCTTTCGAGGGTAAAGTATTCAAGCCAAATTTATTGATTCGACACAAGGGGAGCCAAAGAATATTCTTAAGTATTAGCAGTTGAGTTGTCAATTCAACCACACCTGGATAACTTAGTATCTGCAGCAAAGTATTTAGTAGCAAAGTAGTATGATAGTAATGGTAACAGTGGCAAAAGTAAAGATAATAGTTTTGTAGTAATTGTAACAGTAGCAACGGAAAAGTAAATAAACGAAACACAAGATGTGAAAAGCTCGTAGGCATTGGATCAGTGATGGATAATTATGTCGGATGCGATGCCTCATGTAATAGCTATAACATAGGGTGACACAGAACTAGCTCCAATTCACCAATGTAATGTAGGCATGTATACCGAATATAGTCATACGTGCTTATGGAAAAGAACTTGCATGACATCTTTTGTCCTACCCTCCCGTTGCAGCAGGGTCCTAGCGGAAACTTAGGGATATTAAGGTCTCCTTTTAATAGAGAACCGGACCAGAGCATGAACACATAGTGAATACATGAACTCCTCAAACTACGGTCATCACCGAGAAGTATCCCGATTATTGTCACTTCGGGGTTGTCGGATCATAACACATAATAGGTGACTATAGACTTGCAAGATAGGATCAAGAACACACATATATTCATGAAAACATAATAGGTTCAGATCTGAAATCATGGCACTCGGGCCCTAGTGACAAGCATTAAGCATAGCAAAGTCATAGCAACATCAATCTCAGAACATAGTGGATACTAGGGATCAAACCCTAACAAAACTAACTTGATTACATGGTAAATCTCATCCAACCCATCACCGTCCAGCAAGCCTACGATGGAATTACTCACGCACGGCGGTGAGCATCATGAAATTGGTGATGGAGGATGGTTGATGATGACGACGGCGACGAATCCCCCTGTCCGGAGCCCCGAACGGACTCCAGCTCAGCCCTCCCGAGAGAGATTAGGGCTTGGCGGTGGCTCCGTATCGTAAAACGCGATGAAACTTCCTCTCTGATTTTTTTCTCCGCGAGACGGAATATATGGAGTTAGAGTTGAGGTCGGCGGAGCTCTAGGGGGCCCACGAGACAGGGGGCGCGCCCAGAGGGGGTGGGCGCTCCCCCACCCTCGTGGACATGGTGTGGGCCCCTGGTGTTGATTCTTTCGCCAGTATTTTTTATATTTTCCAAAACCTGTCTCCGTGGATTTGCAGGGCATTCCGAGAACTTTTGTTTTCTACAAATAAAACAACATCATGGCAGTTCTGCTGAAAACAGCGTCAGTCCGCGTTAGTTTCATTCAAATCATGCAAGTTAGAGTCCAAAACAAGGGCAAAAGTGTTTGAAAAAGTAGATACGTTGGAGACGTATCAGTGGCATGTTTGAAGAGGCGGCACGCATCTCCGAGGTGTGCCCCCCCTCACGGACGTCGACGCCGGCGGCACCTGGAGGGGGGAAATAGACGCGTCGGGTTTACACGGAGGGGATCTTGCTGTGGGTTTGGCCCGGATGTTGCTCCCAGGTGTTCCTATAGGCTGACCTAACACAACCGGGTGGAGAGGTTCGCTGGTCAAAGCACATCCGTGGAAAGGTAAAGGGCTAGATCTCGTGGTCAACCGCTCCAAGGTTAGGCGGGACGGGGACCGTGGGGGTAGCATTGCCACCGGAGCATCGCACCGGGCCCTCATACATGTCGGGTGGTGTGGTGGCATGTCTCAAGAGG
>LT934117.1:726156189-726209934 GCA_900231445.1 Triticum turgidum subsp. durum | reverse complement strand
GTCCGTGAAAGTCCGTCGCTTTCGCCCGTGTGTGCAGTATTACTAGTGGCAAGTCCACGTAGGAGCGGGAAATGCGTGCCACCAGTGGCAGGGTATGGCGATTAGGTCGGTGACAACAGGTGGGTCAACGGCAGAAGAGGAGGATAGATGGCGATAGATGAAATCGACTAGAATTGTTTTTTTAGGGAAAGCAAAGCTTTCATAAATTAACGGTGCACAAGCAGCCACATGGGCTGATACATCCGTCTCCCACTCCACGTAGTGGCCTGGTTCGACCAAGATCCGCTATTGCATGAGCTACGAAGTTTGCACTACGATGAGAACTTGGAGTCTTCGATGATCGCAGCATAAGCAGAGGAGTCTACCTTGTGGAGATCCAACGCCTCCACTGGAAGCTGGGAGTCCGTTTCAAAAACTAATCTTAGAGCACCCAGGTCAGCAGCAAGAGAGATAGCATGCGACATAGCGTACGATTCCGCCATGAACGCGTCCTGCACATTACCTTGTCGGCCCGCACGCGCCACAATGATGTTGACTTCAGCGTCCCGGGCAACAATACCCCAGCCAGCATATGCATCGCCTTGACAGTAGGAACCATCAGCGTTAATTTTAATCATGTTATCCGCTGGTGGGCGCCATTTGTCCACACTGCTTGTCTTGGGCACCGGCTTGAATGCCTCCGCAAACTCCAGAGCTGAGCACCGAGCACGTCTGGCCACCTCGATCGCCGGTACTGGGAGGTCACCTTCCCTTAGTTTATTCGGGTTGTTCCACCATATAGTGACAATCAGCACTCGCCTTTTGCCATCCAGTCCCCACAGAAGGTCCATCATTGCATGCACGGACGCCACCTTCTCCAGGGCCATTCTCTCCTTCTCCATTGCTAAGCTCTCTCCAAATTTCCTTCACAGATTTGCACTTGATGAACAGATGCGCGCCATCTTCAGCCACTCGCCCACATAAAAGGCATTTTGTGTCCTCCAGAGCCATTGCACGCCTTACCAAGTTTGTACGTTGCGCCAGAGCTTGTTCATTTTTGTTGATTGAGAAATAGGCAGCCCCAACAAATAAACCACGATCCTTTTAAAGAAGACAAAAACCACGATCGGACTGTTAGGGTGGGTGACCAAAAAAATTAAGTGAAAAAAATGTGGAATTTAGTCATCATTCTGTTTAATTGTTCATCAAAGACAACAACTTTAGATCTGTGTCAGTGGATAATAATAAGAAGATCTGAAAGATGAATATACCTCTAGAGAATAAAATCTTTGCATGATATCTTCGTCGCGGAGTCATTCTTACTAAAGATAACCTTATTAAGAGGAATTGGCATGTAAGTCCGTGATGTGTCTTTTCTCACCATGCATGATGAGACAATAAAACATTTATTCTTCCAATGTAAATTGGCTCGTTCTATATTGTCAATCATCCAAATAGCTTCTGCCTTGTATCCTCCTTATAGTGTTGCTAATGTCTTTGGTAACTGGTTACATGGGGGATTGATCACAGGTTTAGAACTCTTCTCAGGGTGGGATCGCTCGTCGTTATCTGGTCGCTTTGGCTATGTAGAAAGGATAAGTTGTTTAACGATAAAAGTACTTCTCTTATGCAGATTACCTACAACGCGTGGAGAATCAAGACCTGTTTACGGAGGTGTGTACACGATTAGAGGCTACGGCGAGGGATACTTTTATCCAACATGGCTGGCAGCATGATCTTAGGATTGGCCTCCCTCTGCTTTAGGCGTTTTTTCCTTGTATTTCGTCTTTGTATTTTTTGCTGTTGTGAGAGGACCTTGTTGTAGGCTTTAAATCCAGTCTACAGGACGTTCCATGTAGGCTTTCCATCCACTGCCGTTGCATGTAGGCTTTTCTCTTGTGAAAAAGCCTGAGGTGGTGAGTTAGTAGTGTTAGGAATAGAATTAGAGCACTTATTAATTTACTAATTATAAAATGCTAATTAAGGAACCGACTTAGGAACCGACTATGTACTCTCTAACTGCTAGGAGCAGTTGTACTTCCTCTCTCATCTGAGCAACTGCTCATTGCAGTTACTGTTTTGTCTCACGCATTGGCAACCGCATCTTGCGGTTAGAAACACTCTCACAAAATTGTAACTGCTTCCTGTATATATAGTGCGCAATCAATGAGAATCTATTACTTCTGGCAAATCACTTTTACACTTTACACGTTATCAGCACTTGCTCTGCCAAGAGCGACAGAGAGCCATCAGGAAAGGTAAGAATGGCAGGAAGAGACCTGTCGTCGCTTGCTTTCGCCATTGCACGCTTTCTCCAAAGAGAGAACTGTCGCTGTCCATGCACCCATCGCCACCGTTCTGCGCGTCGCCGTCAGGGACTTGGCGCAAGGAGTGGCCCTCGCCACCGCTTTTTCGCCTGGAACCACCGTCAGAACCGCCGCCGTGGGTACGCACGCCAAGGCAACCGCCCACTCCGTGGGCGAGCACCAACGGTGCACCAGGCTGGACCCTCGGCTCCGACCACTGCTGCAAACCATGCTGGGCCTTCGGCTCCGGCTCCGGCCGTCGCCGACGACTGCATCGTACCGGCGACTCCGCCGCCATCTGTCTTCACCATCCCTCCCATGGATTGGCTCCTTGCAGGTCCATCGGCGCCATTCCTCGGTGAAGAAGAGATGTTCCCTTGCGAAATCGCGTCGCCGCCTCTGCCCCCGTACTGCGTGCGGCACGGGTTCGGGCCGTGCCCAGCGCGTACAGGCGCACCACCGCGGAAGCCGTCGCCGACGCCATCAGACGAACTGCCGGAGCACTTCCTCCCTCCTGGATACGGCCCCGTCCCGGATGTCCCATCCCTGACGCCGGCGGCAGCGGGAACCAGCGGCTACCCCTCCATCCCCGACTTGAACATCAAGATCACGGTTGAAGAAGAGGAGATAGAGGACCAGGGCTCGTCGTCGACGCCACCACCTTCATCACCGGCGACACCACCTCCTCCTCCGGCACCGCCTCTTCCTCCGACGCCTCCGCCGGAAGCCCGCCGGATCCTGCACCAATTCGCCGCGGCCATGGTGAAGAACCGCGCAGCTCTTCGTGGCGCGTGGTCGCCGGATGCCCTTGGCCTCACCGGCGCCCCTGGGGCGAGCAGCAGCGGAGCAGGCCGTGCTACAAAGTGGGGCCCACCTCACTTCCATTGAAGACGGCGAGAAGGGGCAGGGGAGAGCCGACGAGCAGCGGTGCTGAGTCCAAGTACGAACAGAGAAGGGGAATTGGGAGTGGCAGAGACGTGGGAGGGACGTGGATTTTTAGAGCACTTGCACCCAGGCCCTGCTATCTTAGCTCTTCAATATCGCTTTAAGATCCGTGCGACACAACTAAGTTTCTATATGAAATTTTCTCTTTTTTGCTTCTCCCACATACCTATCTTCAAGTTCAAACCTATGCAGGATGACAAAGCTTTCTAACTAGAATCTAGGATAAATCTTTCAGAAGTTTTTGTCCGACATAAATACTAAAAATATGATTTTTTAATCAAACAAAACGTATTTTGTATATTTATGTTTGTCAAAAAAATCTGAACGATTTATCCTAGATTTTACTCAGAAAGCTTTGCCACGCTGCATAGGTCTGAACTTCAAGATATATTCTATGTGGGAGAAACAAAAAAAGAAATGTATTTGCACGAATCTTAAAGCAGAAAATGGATGGCTAGATAGGGAGGGCCTGGGTGCATGTGCTCTAATATATATTTTCGCAGAGACGTGGGGAAACTCTCGATTATCCTTCTCTCTGTCGGTGCATGGGCCAGCCCAACTCTCCCCGCTCCTCACCTAATTAGGCCTACAGGCTAATAACTCCAATAAGTGGCTGCTGGTACTGTGGCGTTTTCAACAGAGAATAGCCATAGTATTAGTATATTGCATAGCAGCCGGTTCTGTTTATTTGAGTGTGCTATTTTATTGTACTAAGAACCTCTGTCTATTATATACAGTCTGTATTGTATTGTAAGTTTGGATATCTAGACCATGTATTGTCTAATAAAGCCTCAGACTATGTGTACATATTCTATATGATTGCTTCAGCATTTTATTTTAGAATATGTAGTTCTTAAGTACAGCAAATTTTATTTACAATTCATATTTCGGGATCACAAGGTAGATGAGGCATCTACTGCACTTTGCAGATTATCCTCGTTACTGAAAGATCTACATTTTGCCTATTTTGTTCTGGCAAAATGACTATCTTCGAGTGCTCTCCGAAATATGCGAATTGATGTGATTACCTCGACTATTATACTTGCAAAGCACAAGGTAACTGTGTGATCTATTGCATCAAATTGCAGACTATCCACTCTTACTCTGAGGTCTACATCTAGTTATTTGACATATGACTACTTTCAAAGTGCTTTTGAAAAATGTAGTATGGCACAAGGTAATGGATATATGAACATCTACTGGTCAAAACCAGATTATGTTCTCCATTGCTGCGAGATCTACACCACAACGGTGACTATCTTCAAAGTGTCATTTACATAAAATGATGTCTACACATATAAGTATAAAGCATCAGCTATACTTCAGAACTTTGCTCCTTTAAAGCATTTGTTGTTACTTAAATTTTACTCTCGTAGTAAAACTAATTTATGCATGATCACAACATGCAGGAAAATGGCTGGCGTCATGAATAGAGAATTTCATGAACTTGAGCTAGATGGTAGTAATTATTTATCATGGGCTATGTATACCAAGATAGCATTAGAATGTCGTAAACTTGGTACCACAATTATCATACCTGTTGAAGGCGCTGCGGAAATACCGCAAGCAGTCAAATATGGAGCATTAAGTTTTATAAGGCATCACCTCCATCCTGATTTCAAAACAGAATATTTAATGGAAGAGGATCCACTTGCTTTATGGAACTCTCTCAAAGAGAGATATGACCAACAAAGAGCAGTTATGCTACCAGAAGCCCAAAGAGAATGGTCCCTCATAAGGTTCCAAGATTTCAAATCTGTGGCAGCATACAACTCTGCAGTTCACAAGGTTAATTCTAAACTAAGATTTTGCAACCAAGCAATTTCAGAAGAAGATCTTATTGAGAAGACCTTGTGCACTTTCCACCCCTCAATGAGAGTACTACAACAGCAGTACCGTCAACAAAAATACAAAAAGTATTCTGAGCTCATATACACTTTACTTCAGGCTGAGAAACATGATGAACTTCTCATGAAGAAACATGATGAACTTCTCATGAAGAATCATCAGACACGCCCAACGGGCTCCATGCCACTCCCTGAAGCACATGCTAACACTCAGTCTACTAAAAAGTATGGGGGAAATAAAAAGAATTTCAAGAAATTCAATGGGAAGTGGAAAAGGAACAACAAGCAGAAAACATTTGGTCAATCTAAAGGTAAAGGTCATTTCAAGAAAGATGACCGAAACACCAAATCCGAGATTTGTCAAAGGTGTGGATGTACTAACCATCGTACTAGCAAATGCCGAACTCCCAAGCATCTAGCGGATTTATATCTCAAATCCACCGGGAAAGGCAAACAAGTTCATGGAAAAGCAGAAGCTCACTTCAACGCTTTACAACAAGAAGAGAACCTTGAAGCTAGCACTTCTCAAAGCGCTCCTCAGGAAACAAGGAAGAAGGATGAAGATCTTCTTGATGTCGACAACATGATGGTGGAATACACCCAAGACGCATACGGAGATCCCATATAATCTCCACATCACTCATTTGATGTTATCAGCTATTTTATTGTAATAATGGAAGTTATAATTTGTATAACTCTAAGTAGAATAAAGTCCTACGGACGAATCATATTATGTAATTCAGACATAATGTCATATTTATATTTATAATTGTAATATGAATACTTTGTATGTATTTATATGTGAGTAATGAATAAAATTTCATCCTAAATATTCTCTCACTCTATATAGATTTTACGGGAAGATAATCCAATGGAAGAAGAACAATGTTTGGTGGACAGTTGTACCACTAACACAATATTAAGGGAAATAAAATATTTCCAAACTCTAACTAAGAGATAAGGGAATATTATGACCATTGCTAGTCGCGATGCATCAATTATTGGTTCAGGACGAGCCACACTCGTCCTGCCTATGGGTACTACCATTGTAATTGAGGATGCACTCTTGTATCCTGAATCTACTCGCACCCTTCTAAGTTTCAAAGACATTCGATCAAATAATTTCCATGTGGAAACTATCTCTGAAAATAATACTGAATATTTGCTTTTAACAAAGAGCAATGGGTGTGAGAAACAAATTCTTGAGAAATTCCCCTCACTTTCATCTGGATTATATTACAGTTATGTAAAACCCGTACCACATGTACATAATGAGGGCATCCTTCTCATTACGGTCCGAGTCATACACATCAACACAAACTTGACAGTAGCTAGGGTTGGAATTTGGCCATGGTCCTGTTCCTACTCCTTATTAGGAAGTCCTCTCCCGACCCAAAGAAAGAAGAGCTAACTGGGGCAGCTAACCTACCAATTTGGCTTCTAAAATCCTACTCCCTCTATCCAGGTTTATTTGTCTCAAAGACCAAAACATAAGACCAAGAAAAGTACTACTTGTTTACAGGGTTGCGAGATTATTAGCACTAGTAATGAGCCTTACCAGCTCACATGCACCTTGGAAACAATCACATCCGCACATGCATTATGCATGGCTGCCCATTAAGAAGAGGTGCATGGCTAGCAGCGAGAGAAAAAACAATGAATTAGATTGATGTATTAACTAAAGGAGAAAACAAGGCACAAGCAAACAGCATGTGCATGGGGTCCTTATAAATCCGGACGACCACCCATGGCTGAGGCACTTAATAAATCCGGACGGAGGTAGTACACTTGAGTTGTTTAAGAGTCAAATAATTTTGGTGCTTAATTATCATTGAACCTCATTTCACGCTCTGTGCATTACTTCCTCCGTTCGGAATTACTTGTCTCGGAAATGGATGTATCTAGAACTAAAATACATCTAGATACATCCATTTTTGAGACAAGTAATTCTGAACGGAGGGAGTATATCCCAAACAAAAAACAAAAACGACTCCATCCGCAAAACGTGCACTCTGTCAGCTGACAGAGACACCATCGATTCCCAGGAAGGAAGGGGCAACCTAATTTGGTGGGCTCGACTGGTGAATGAGGGGAGAATCTATGTCGCCGGCGAGAGCTTGTGGCTGCGTAGAATCCATCAAAGCACCGAACCCAAGAACAAGAAGGGATCTAGTCAGCCTAGAGGCAAGGATAAGGCGGGTGGGAGAAGGATGTTATCACCTGGGATTGCGAGGGACTGGGAGAGACGGCCGCCGGAGCCGAGGAACCCGAGAGGGGATGATTCGGAGGTAAGCGTGCCTGTGGGACGGACCTGTGGGATGCTTAACAGATCCTTCCGTTGCTTTCACGCCTTCGTTGCAAAAAAAATTTGGGGAACGATGTCGTTCAAGCTTGCCAAGCAAAAATATTGTTCAATTTTTTTAGGAGTTAAAAAATTGTTGGTGAACAGAAAATGCATTTATTCATCAAAAAATGCATTTATTATCATTTTCTTGCCTAAAAATGTTGGCGAGGCGTTTCGATCGATTTCAAAGATCGTGTTGGGGATGAACATCGAACCGGAGGCAGGGGTGATGTGGCTAGCCAAGGCGTCACCGAGGACGGCAACCCTGATATGAGCCGGAGATGGAGACGAGGATGCCTCATCGGTGAAAAGGCTGAGGGTTGACAGTGGGGGGGCAATGGAAGGGTGAAGAGGGGTCTTCGGCGTCGAAGAAGGGGGATTTATAAGGATGGTTGGGGCTACGACGACTCGGCAAAGGAGGCACGGGGCAGCTAGAAGGTGGACGAGGCGATGGGGCCGCAGGTGGCCGGTGGTGGGGTAGCGATTAGACTGGTGTCAGTGAGCAGACCGGCGTTGATGAAGGAGAAGCATAGACAATGGCAAGCAGAATTGAGTATAAATGATTAAATTTTTTCTTCAATCAACTAAAAAGTGCTCCCTCCAGCCCCACAATGTAAGACGTTTTTTCAAGCTAATGTCTTACATTGTGGGACAAAGGGAGTAGTCGATGGACTCCAACAAATAAATCAGCAAAGAAATTAAAGCCAAGACTAGACTGATGAACTGCATCCATGCACATCTTTCATCAGACTACCTTCGTGCATGACACGTGTGCTTGGCTTTTTTACTTTATTATTGGACACCCTTCTTTTTTGTGGAAGAATACTTGATGTCATATTCCTTACCCACAACATACTTAACTTCTTAATGTCGCTTTAAGATTTTTTTTCCCGAAATGGCCAATTATTGTCATATGGTACAAATAAACATACCCATCATTGTTACCACATTATCTCTGGCAATTTCGTTTTTCTTTCTCAAAGCACAATTTGAACGCCCTTTTTTATGAAAAAAAATGAGAGTGCCCTTTCTACTTGCGCATGTGGGTACACCCCAATACCTACACTGTTGGTACCACTTTGGAAGTACCATGCAGACGATGCTTGACGCACGAAAATCTCACGGCGGTCATAAGCAACGAGTATGGCCCACTGAACGAATGACAGACATGGCTGCGATCTTGTGTCGTGCGTAAATTGGTCGCAAAATATCGTCCATGTAGCAGTGCTTGTAGCACTTTCTCTTCCCTCAAGATGTGGACCACGGCTTACTACTCCATTACGTTTGGTTAAATTATGATCCAAATTTTATTACCGTGCTAGTACGAGCGGATATATCATGTAGTCGCAGCTAAAGATGGCATGTCGTCTTGTGCTTGTAATACTCTATCATAGTGAAATTGCGCTTTCGTGCTTTCATGGTTTTTTTTTCCTTCAAGGATTTCTCACGTTAAAATATGTGTATCTCGTGTCTAGTTTATTCTTATTTAATTTATCACGTTTAGCAAAGTAATTCAACATTAAACTGAGCAGAAAAGCAGTTGTTTGAAATAGATGGGATGCATAGGCCGGTGTTCATCTTGGACAAATTGCATTTCTCTTAGAGCAAGACTAATAACAGGCCCAACTGCAGGTTCTATGCCATTCCCACATCATAGAGAAGAAGAAGATAGTCTGCTGGCATAGGGAAAGAGGAGGAAAACGCGGCGGACATGGCAGCCGAGCTGCAAAAGGGTTAGCAGTGGGACGATGTGGATTTTTTCTGCGAACTGTTGTTTGTGGGTGGGCGAGGGCCTGAGGGCTGCATTTAATATGATCTCATCTGATGGCCGTTTGTGTGTCCGGCAGCTCGCACGGCTCGGTCGAGCTCAGAAACAAAGGCTGAGCCGTGCAACGAGTGTTGGGAATAAGTCGTGACGAAGCATGGTGCGGTCGGCGTCAGTGTGTCAGGTCGGATCCGCGGGCTGGGTCACGGCCGTAAGTGAGTGTGTGTGTGCGCATGTGTTTGTGACGTGGTGGTACATAGCTAGACCAGTCGTGCGATCTGTTGCATGCGATGCAGCAGGGCGAAGTGGGCTGCGGGTGTACCAGCACCAACCCGGTTATTAATTCTGTAGACTCTTTGATGGTTGTTAGTGTTAGAAGGAAGAGCGAGATTTGATGGAATAGTTCATTATATTGCTTGAGCCTCGTTTGCATATACTCCCTCCGTTCCAAAATAGATGACTCAACTTTGTACTAACTTTAGTATAAAGTTGAGTCATCTATTTTGGAACGGAGGGAGTATATAGGAGTACATGATCATCTTGGAGTACAAGTTAAGGTAGAATAATATCCTAAACTATCCTAGCTTTCCAAATAATCACGATACTCAACATCCCTCCGCAGTCACAACGGTAGCGACGCAGATGATGAGACTGGAGAAGAATCCGAAGGGAAGCCGACGGACACCCACCCACAGTCGTAACGCGGAGTCGTGGCTGGAGTGAAAACCGATGAGGTTGCTCAAGCAACGCCGTAGCCCTTTGTGCCGGTTGTCGAGGTAGCCGAGAGCGTGGGTGGTGAAGCCGTGGTCGAGGTAGCCGTGAGAAAAATGCCGTGCTCGATGTCGAGTCGGGGTGGCCGGTTTCGAGGAAGTCGCTGTGGAGCCGCGGGCGCAAGGGGGCGCCGAGTTAGCATGGGCGCAGTGATGTCGAGGTAGTGGTGCGCCGGGAAGAAGATGATGTTGATGATGCGTCGTGCCGGGTTTGCCATGTCGTAGACGAAGGCACGCGTCGGTGTTGCCAGCACCGGGCATGCGTAGACGGACGAAGATGAAGTTGACGAAGTGCCGCACCCGACTTGCCAGGCCCGGGGACACGTTGTGGATGAAGGCATGCTTCGGTGTTGCCAGCACCTGGCATGCGTAGACTGGGACCTGCACGAGCTGTAAGCCATGTCGAAGAAGTCGGAGAAGCCAGCAGAAAAGGACTCGACGACGGTTGCGGCGCCTATCGGCGCGGGGCCGATGTCGCCCGCGGTTGTCGGAGTAGACGGAGTGGTCGGGGTAGATGACGGCGACGCTGGTGGGTAGATGACGGCGACGCTGGTGAGGGGCTGGTGTTGGACGAAGACGAAGGAGGTGGACGGGCGGCGGCGGCCAAAGCAGAGCGGCGGCGGCGGCGGCTAGGTTAGGAGCGTGGTGGCGGTGCTCGAAGTAGGCGTAGAACCCTGACAACGTGACAAAGACAGGCGCAGACGGTGACGTTCCCGCGCCAAGGGAGGCGGCGCGACGCATATCATGTGGAAGTCAATGCGTGTGGATGACGGTGGATGATACGTCTCCAACGTATCTATAATTTTTGATTGCTCCATGCTGTATTATCTATTGTTTTGGACTATATTGGGCCGATGTCGCCTGCGGTTGTCGGAGTAGACGGAGTGGTCGGGGTAGATGACGGCGACGCTGGTGGGTAGATGACGGCGACGCTGGTGCAGGGCTGGTGTTGGACGAAGACGAAGGAGGTGGACGGGCGGCGGCGGCCAAAGCAGAGCGGCGGCGGCGGCGGCTAGGTTAGGAGCGTGGTGGCGGTGCTCGAAGTAGGCGTAGAACCCTGACAACGTGACGAAGACAGGCGCAGACGGTGACGTTCCCGCGCCAAGGGAGGCGGCGTGACGCATATCATGTGGAAGTCAATGCGTGTGGATGACGGTGGATGATACGTCTCCAACGTATCTATAATTTTTGATTGCTCCATGCTATATTATCTATTGTTTTGGACTATATTGGGCTTTATTTCCACTTTTATATTACTTTTGGGACTAACCTATTAATCGGAGGCCCAGCCTAGAATTGCTGTTTTTTGCCTATTTCAGTGTTTCGAAGAAACGGAATATCAAACGGAGTCCAAACGGAATGAAATCTTCGGGAACGTGATTTTCTCATCAGATAAGACCCAGGAGACTTGGACCCTCCGTCAAGAAAGCCACGAGATGGTCACGAGGGTGGAGGGCGCCCCCCCTGCCTCGTGGGCCCCTCGAAGCTCCACCGACGTACTCCTTCCTCCTATATATACCTACGTACCCCCAACAGATCAGATACGGAGCCAAAAACCTAATTCCACCGCCGCAAATTTCTTTATCCACGAGATCCCATCTTGGGGCCTGTTCCGGAGCTTCCTGGAAGGGGATTCCACCACGGAGGGCTTCTACATCAACATCATAGCCTCTCCGATGAAGTATGTGTTGGGGAACATAGCAGAAATTCAAAATTTTCCTACGTGTCACCAAGATCTATCTATGGAGAAACCAACAACGAGGGGAAGGAGAGTGCATCTACATACCCTTGTAGATCGCTAAGCGGAAGCGTTCAAGAGAACGGGGTTGAAGGAGTCGTACTCGTCGTGATCCAAATCACCGGAGATCCTAGTGCCGAACGGACGGCACCTCCGCATTCAACACACGTACAGCCCGGTGACATCTCCCACACCTTGATCCAGCAAGGAGAGAGGGAGAGGTTGAGGAAGACTCCATCCAGCAGCAGCACAACGGCGTGGTGGTGGTGGAGGAGCGTGGCAATCCTGCAGGGCTTCGCCAAGCACCTGCGGGAGAGGAGGAGGTATCACGGGAGGGAGGGAGGCGCCAGGGCTTCAGGTATGGCTGCCCTCCCTCCCCTCCACTATATATAGGGGCAAGGGAGAGGGGGGGGGGGCGCAGCCTTGGCCCTTCCTCCAAGGAAGGGTGCGGCTAGGGAGGAGTCCATCCTCCCCAAGGCACCTTGGAGGTGCCTTCCCCTTTTAGGACTCTCCCTTTCCCTTATCTCTTGGTGCATGGGCCACTTGGGGTTGGTGCCCTTGGCCCATATAGGCCAAGGCGCACACCCCTACAGCCCATGTGGCCCACCGGGGCTGGTGGACCCCCTGGTGGACCCCCGGACCCCTTTCGGCACTCCCGGTACAATACCGATAATGCGCGAAACTTTTTCGGCGACCAAAACAAGACTTCCTATATATAAATCTTTACCTCCGGACCATTCCGGAACTCCTTGTGACGTCCGGGATCTCATCCGGGACTCCGAACAACATTCGGTAACCACATACAAACTTCCTTTATAACCCTAGCGTCATCGAACCTTAAGTGTGTAGACCCTACGGGTTCGGGAACCATGCAGACATGACCGAGACGTTCTCCGGTCAATAACCAACAGCGGGATCTGGATACCCATGTTGGCTCCCACATGTTCCACGATGATCTCATCGGATGAACCACGATGTCAAGGACTCAATCGATCTCGTATACAATTCCCTTTGTCTAGCGGTATTGTACTTGCCCGAGATTCGATCGTCGGTATCCTGATACCTTGTTCAATCTCGTTACCGGCAAGTCTCTTTACTCGTTCCGTAACACATCATCCCGTGATCAACTCCTTGATCAGATTGTGCACATTATGATGATGTCCTACCGAGTGGGCCCAGAGATACCTCTCCGTCACACGGAGTGACAAATCCCAGTCTCGATTCGTGCCAACCCAACAGACACTTTCGGAGATACCTGTAATGCACCTTTATAGCCACCCAGTTACGTTGTGACGTTTGGAACACCCAAAGCATTCCTACGGTATCCGGGAGTTGCACAATCTCATGGTCTAAGGAAATGATACTTGACATTAGAAAAGCTTTAGCATACGAACTACGATCTTTGTGCTAGGCTTAGGATTGGGTCTTGTCCATCACATCATTCTCCTAATGATGTGATCCCGTTATCAACGACATCCAATGTCCATGGTCAGGAAACCGTAACCATCTATTGATCAACGAGCTAGTCAACTAGAGGCTTACTAGGGACATGGTGTTGTCTATGTACCCACACATGTATCTGAGTTTCCTATCAATACAATTATAGCATGGATAATAAACGATTATCATGAACAAGGAAATATAATAATAACTAATTTATTATTGCCTCTAGGGCATATTTCCAACAGTCTCCCACTTGCACTAGAGTCAATAATCTAGTTCACATCGCCATGTGATTAACACTCACAGGTCACATCGCCATGTGACCAACATCCAAAGAGTTTACTAGTGTCATTAAACTAGTTCACATTATCATGTGATTAAGACTCAATGAGTTCTGGGGTTTGATCATGTTTTGCTGTGAGAGAGGTTTTAGTCAAAGGATCTGAACCTTTCAGATCCATGTGTGCTTTGCAAATTTCTAGGTCATATTATAAACGCTGCTTCCACGCTCCACTTGGAGCTATTCCAAATGGTTGCTCCACTATACGTATCCGGTTTGCTACTCAGAGTCACTCGGCTAGGTGTTAAAGCTTGCATCGACGTAACCCTTTACGCCGAACTCTTTATCACCTCCATAATCGAGAAACATGCCCTTATTTACTCCAAGGACAATTTTGACCGCTGTGCAATGATCCATTCCTGGATCATTCTTGTACCCCTTGACTGACTCATGGCAAGGCACACTTCCGGTGTGGTACACAGCATAGCATATTGTAGAGCCTACGTCTAAGGCATAGGGGACGACCTTCGTCCTTTCTCTCTTTTCTGCCGTGGTCGAGATTTAATTCTTAACTTCATACCTTACAACTCAGGCAAGAACTCCTTCTTTGACTGATCCATCTTGAACATCTTCAAGATTATGTCAAGGTATGTGCTCATTGAAAGTACCATTAAGCGTTTTTGATCTATCCTTATAGATCTTGATGCTCAATGTTCAAGTAGCTTAATCCAGGTTTTCTATTGAAAAACACCTTTCAAATAACCATGTATGCTTTCCAGAAATTCTACATCATTTCTGATCAACAATATGTCAACAACATATACTCATCAGAAATTCTATAGTGCTCCCACTCACTTCTTTGGAAATACAAGTTTCTCATAAACTTTGTATAAACCCAAAATCTTTGATCATCTCATCAAAGCGCACATTCCAATTCCGAGATGCTTACTCCAGTCCTTAGAAGGATCGCTGGAGCCAGCATACCTTTTAGCATCCTTAGGATCGACAAAAACTTTCTGATTGTATCACATACAACCTTTCCTTACGAAGACTGGTAAGGAAACTCGTTTTGACATCCATCTGCCAGATTTCATAAATGCAGCTAATGCTAACATGATTCCGACGGACTTAAGCATCGCTATGGATGAGAAAATCTCATCGTAGTCAACTCCTTGAACTTGTGAAAAACTCTTCGCCACAAGTCGAGCTTCATAGACGGTGACATTACCGTCCACGTCCATCTTCTTCTTAAAGATCCATTTATCTCAATGGCTTGCCTATCATCGGGCAAGTCCACCAAAGTCCATGCTTTGTTCTGATACATGGATCCTATCTCGGATTTCATGGCTTCTAACCATTTGTCGGAATCCGGGCCCACCATCGCTTCTCCATAGCTCGTAGGTTCATTGTTGTCTAGCAACATGACCTTCAAGACATGATTACTGTACCACTCTGAAGTAGTACGCATCCTTGTCACCCTACGCGGTACGGTAGTGACTTGATCCGAAACTTCATGATCACTGTCATAAGCTTCTACTTCAATTGGTGTAGGCGCCACAGGAACAACTTCCTGTGCCCTGCTGCACACTAGTTGAAGTGATGGTTCAATAACCTCATCAAGTCTCCACCATCCTCCCACTCAATTCTTTCGAGAGAAACTTTTCCTTGAGAAAGGACCCGTTTCTAGAAACAATTACTTTTGCTTCCGGATCTTGAGATAGGAGGTATACCCAACTATTTTGGGTGTCCTATGAAGATGTATTTATCCGTTTTTGGTTCGATCTTATCACGATGAAACTTTTCACATAAGAGTCGCAGCCCCAAACTTTTAAGAAACGACAACTTAGGTTTCTCCAAACCATAGTTCAAATAGTGCCGTCTCAACGGAATTACGTGGTGCCCTATTAAAGTGAGTGTGGTTGTCTCTAATGCCTAACCCATGAACGATAGTGGTAATTCAATAAGAGACATCATGGTACGCACCATATCTGATAGGGTGCAACTATGATGTTCGGACACACCATCACACTATGGTGTTCCAGGCGGTATTAGTTGTGAAACAATTTTCACAATGTCTTAATAGCGTGCCAAAGCTCGTTACTCAGATACTCATCTCTATGATCATATCATAGACATTTTTATCCTCTTGTCACGATGATCTTTAACTTCACTCTAAAATTACTTGAACCATTCAATAATTCAGACTTGTGTTTCATCAAGTAAATACACTCAGTATCTACTTAAATCATCCGTGAAGTAAGAACATAACGATATTCACTGCACGCCTCAGCACTCATTGGACTGCACACATCAAAATGTGTTACTTCAACAAGTTGCTATCTTGTTCCATCTTACAGAAACTGAGGCTTTTCAGTCATCTTGCCCATGTGGTATGATTTGCATATCTCAAGTGATTCAAAATCAAGTGAGTCCAAACGATCCATCTGCATGGAGTTTCTTCATGCGTATACACCAATAGACATGGTTCGCATGTCTCAAACTTTTCAAAACGAGTGAGTCCAATGATCCATCAATATGGAGCTTCTTCATGCGTTTTACACCAATTTGACTTACATGGCAGTGCCACAAGTAAGTGGTACTATCATTACTATCTTATATATTTTGGCATGAAGATGTGTATCACTACGATCGAGATTCAATAAACCATTCCTTTAGGTGCAAGACCATTGAAGGTATTATTCAAATAAACAGAGTAACCATTATTCTCCTTAAATGAATAACCGTATTGCGATAGACATAATCCAATCATGTCTATGCTCAACGCAAACACTAAATGACAATTATTCTGGTTTAATACTTAATCTTGATGGTAGAGGGAGCGTGCGATGTTTGATCACATCAAACTTGGAAACACTTCCAACACATATCGTCAGCTCACCTTTAGCTAGTCTTTGTTTATTCCGTAGCTTTTATTTCGAGTTACTAACACTTAGCAACCGAACTGGTATCTAATACCCTGGTGCTACTAGGAGTACTAGTAAAGTACACATTAACATAATGTATATCCAATATACTTCTATCGACCTTGCCAGCCTTCTCATCTACCAAGTATCTAGGGTGGTTCCGCTTCTGTGTCCGTTCCTCTCATTACAGAAGCACTTAGTCTCGGGTTTGGGTTCAACCTTGGGTTTCCTCACTAGAGCAGCAACTGTTTTTCCGTTTCATGAAGTATCCCTTGTTGCCCTTGCCCTTCTTGAAACTAATGGTTTTACCAACCATCAACAATTGATGCTCCTACTTGACTTCTACTTTCGCGGTGTCAAACATCGCGAACACTTCAAGGATCATCATATCTATCCCTGATATGTTATAGTTCATCACGAAGCTCTAGTAGCTTGGTGGCAATGTCTTTGGAGAAACATCACTATCTCATCTGGAAGATTAACTCCCACTCGATTCAAGTGATTGTTGTACCCAGACAATCTGAGTACAAGCTCAACGATTGAGATCTTCTCGCTTGGTTTGTAGGCTAGAAAACTCGTCGGAGGTCTCATACCTCTTGACGCGGGCACGAGCCTGAAATCCCAATTTCTGCCCTCAGAACATCTCATATGTTCCGCGACGTTTCAAAACCGTCTTTGGTGCCTCAATTCCAAGCCGTTTAACATTACCGAACTATGACGTAGACATCAAAACGTGTGTGTCAGATGTTCGCAACATCCATAGACCACTTTCGAGATCCAGCACACCGAGCGGTGCATTAAGGACATAAGCTTTCTACTGACCGCATAATTGCTACTGTCAACTTTCAACTATATTTTCTCTAGGAACATATCTAAACAGTAGAACTAAAGCGTGAGCTATGACATAATTTGCAAAGGGCTTTTGACTATGTTCAGGATAATTAAGTTCACCTAGTGAACTCCCACTCAGATAGACATCCCTCCAGTCATCTAAGTGATTACATGATCCGAGTCAACTAGGCCATGTCCGATCATCACGTGAGACGGACTAGTCATCATCGGTGAACATCTTCATGTTGATCGTATCCACCATACGACTCATGCTCGACCTTTCGGTCTCTTGTGTTCCGAGGCCATGTCTGTACATGCTAGGCTCGTCAAGTTAACCTAAGTGTTTCGCGTGTGTAAATCTGGCTTACACCCGTTGTATGTGAACGTAAGAATCTATCACACCCGATCATCACGTGGTGCTTCGAAACGACGAACTTTCACAACGGTGCACAGTTAGGGGGAACACTTTCTTGAAATTTTAATGAGGGATCATCTTATTTACTACCGTTGTTCTAAGAAAATAAGATGCATAAACATGATAAACATCACATGCAATCAAATGGTGACATGATATGGCCAATATCATTTTGCTCCTTTTGATCTCCATCTTCGGGGCTCCATGATCATCATCGTCACCGGCATGACACCATGATCTCCATCATCATGATCTCCATCATCGTATCTCCATGAAGTTGTCTCGCCAACTTATTACTTCTACTACTATGGCTACCGGCTAGCAATAAAGTAAAGTAATTACATGGCGTTTGTTCAATGACACGCAGGTCATACAATAAATAAAGACAACTCCTATGGCTCCTGCCGGTTGTCATACTCATCGACATGCAAGTCGTGATTCCTATTACAAGAACATGATCAATCTCATACATCACATATCATTCATCACATTCTTCTTGGCCATATCACATCACATAGCATACCCTGCAAAAACAAGTTAGACGTCCTCTAATTGTTGTTTGCATGCTTTACGTGGCTGCTATGGGTTTCTAGCAAGAACGTTCCTTACCTACGCAAAACCACAACGTGATATGCCAATTGCTATTTACCCTTCATAAGGACCCTTTTCATCGAATCCGTTCCGACTAAAGTGGGAGAGACTGGCACCCACTAGCCACCTTATGCACCAAGTGCATGTCAGTCGGTGGAACCTGTCTCACGTAAGTGTATGTGTAAGGTCGGTCCGGGCCGCTTCATCCCACAATACCGTCGAAACAAGATTGGACTAGTAACGACAAGCATATTGAACAAAATCAACGCCCACAACTACTTTGTGTTCTACTCGTGCAAAGAATCTACGCAATAGACCTAGCTCATGATGTCACTGTTGGGGAACGTAGCAGAAATTCAAAATTTTCCTACGTGTCACCAAGATCTATCTATGGAGAAACCAGCAACAAGGGGAAGGAGAGTGCATCTACATACCCTTGTAGATCGCTAAGCGGAAGCATTCAAGAGAACGGGGTTGAAGGAGTCGTACTCGTCGTGATCCAAATCACCGGAGATCCTAGTGCCGAACGGACGGCACCTCCGCGTTCAACACACGTACAGCCCGGTGACGTCTCCCACGCCTTGATCCAGCAAGGAGAGAGGGAGAGGTTGAGGAAGACTCCATCCAGCAGCAGCACAACGGCGTGGTGGTGGTGGAGCAGCGTGGCAATCCTGCAGGGCTTTGCCAAGCACCTACGGGAGAGGAGGAGGTGTCACGGGAGGGAGGGAGGCGCCAGGGCTTCAGGTATGGCTGCCCTCCCTCCCCTCCACTATATATAGGGGCAAGGGAGAGGGGGGGGGGGGCGCAGCCTTGGCCCTTCCTCCAAGGAAGGGTGCGGCCAGGGAGGAGTCCATCCTCCCCAAGGCACCTAGGAGGTGCCTTCCCCTTTTAGGACTCTCGCTTTGCCTTATCTCTTGGTGCATCGGCCACTTGGGGTTGGTGCCCTTGGCCCATATAGGCCAAGGCGCACACACCTACAGCCCATGTGGCCCCCCGGGGCTGGTGCACCCCCGGACCCCTTTCGGCACTGCCGGTACAATACCGATAATGCGCGAAACTTTTCCAGCGACCAAACCAAGACTTCGTATATATAAATCTTTACCTCCGGACCATTCGGGAACTCCTCGTGATGTCCGGGATCTCATCCGGGACTCTGAACAACATTTGGTAACCACATACAAACTTCCTTTATAACCCTAGCGTCATCGAACCTTAAGTGTGTAGACCCTACGGGTTCGGGAACCATGCAGACATGACCGAGACGTTCTCTGGTCAATAACCAACAGCGGGATCTGGATACCCATGTTGGCTCCCACATGTTCCACGATGATCTCATTGGATGAACCACGATGTCAAGGACTCAATCAATCCCGTATACAATTCCCTTTGTCTAGCGGTATGGTACTTGCCCGAGATTCGATCGTCGGTATACCGATACCTTGTTCAATCTCGTTACCGGCAAGTCTCTTTACTCGTTCCGTAACACATCATCCCGTGATCAACCCCTTGGTCACATTGTGCACATTATGATGATGTCCTACCGAGTGGGCCCAGAGATACCTCTCCGTTTACACGGAGTGACAAATCCCAGTCTCGATTCATGCCAACCCAACAGACACTTTCAGAGATACCCGTAGTGTACCTTTATAGCCACCCAGTTACGTTGTGACGTTTCGCACACCCAAAGCACTCCTACGGTATCCGGGAGTTGCACAATCTCATGGTCTAAGGAAATGATACTTGACATTAGAAAAGCTTTAGCATACGAACTACGATCTTTGTGCTATGCTTAGGATCGGGTCTTGTCCATCACATCATTCTCCTAATGATGTGATCCCGTTATCAACGACATCCAATGTCCATGGTCAGGAAACCGTAACCATGTATTGATCAACGAGCTAGTCAACTAGAGGCTTACTAGGGACATGGTATTGTCTATGTACCCACACATGTATCTGAGTTTTCTATCAATACAATTATAGCATGGATAATAAACGATTATCATGAACAAGGAAATATAATAATAACTAATTTATTATTGCCTCTAGGGCATATTTCCAACAGTCTCCCACTTGCACTAGAGTCAATAATCTAGTTCACATCGCCATGTGATTAACACTCACAGGTCACATCGCCATGTGACCAACATCCAAAGAGTTTACTAGTGTCATTAAACTAGTTCACATTATCATGTGATTAAGACTCAATGAGTTCTGGGGTTTGATCATGTTTTGCTGTGAGAGAGGTTTTAGTCAAAGGATCTGAACCTTTCAGATCCATGTGTGCTTTGCAAATTTCTAGGTCATATTATAAACGCTGCTTCCACGCTCCACTTGGAGCTATTCCAAATGGTTGCTCCACTATACGTATCCGGTTTGCTACTCAGAGTCACTCGGATAGGTGTTAAAGCTTGCATCGACGTAACCCTTTACGCCGAACTCTTTATCACCTCCTTAATCGAGAAAGATGTCCTTATTTACTCCAAGGACAATTTTGACTGCTGTCCAATGATCCATTCCTGGATCATTCTTGTACCCCTTGACTGACTCATGGCAAGGCACACTTCCGGTGCGGTACACAGCATAGCATATTGTAGAGCCTACGTCTAAGGCATAGGGGACGACCCTCGTCCTTTCTCTCTTTTCTGCCGTGGTCGAGATTTAACTCTTAACTTCATACCTTACAACTCAGGCAAGAACTCCTTCTTTGACTAATCCATCTTGAACACCTTCAAGATTATGTCAAGGTATGTGCTCATTTGAAAGTACCATTAAGCGTTTTTGATCTATCCTTATAGATCTTGATGCTCAATGTTCAAGTAGCTTAATCCAGGTTTTCTATTGAAAAACACCTTTCAAATAACCATGTATGCTTTCCAGAAATTCTACATCATTTATGATCAACAATATGTCAACAACATATACTCATCAGAAATTCTATAGTGCTCCCACTCACTTCTTTGGAAATACAAGTTTCTCATAAACTTTGTATAAACCCAAAATCTTTGATCATCTCATCAAAGCGCACATTCCAACTCCGAGATGCTTACTCCAGTCCTTAGAAGGATCGCTGGAGCCAGCATACCTTTTAGCATCCTTAGGATCGACAAAAACTTTCTGATTGTATCACATACAACCTTTCCTTACGAAGACTGGTAAGGAAACTCGTTTTGACATCCATCTGCCAGATTTCATAAATGCAGCTAATGCTAACATGATTCCGACGGACTTAAGCATCGCTACGGATGAGAAAATCTCATCGTAGTCAACTCCTTGAACTTGTGAAAAACTCTTCGCCACAAGTCGAGCTTCATAGACGGTGACATTACCGTCCACGTCCGTCTTCTTCTTAAAGATCCATTTATCTCAATGGCTTGCCTATCATCGGGCAAGTCCACCAAAGTCCATGCTTTGTTCTGATACATGGATCCTATCTCGGATTTCATGGCTTCTAACCATTTGTCGGAATCCGGGCCCACCATCGCTTCTCCATAGCTCGTAGGTTCATTGTTGTCTAGCAACATGACCTTCAAGACATGATTACTGTACCACTCTGAAGTAGTACGCATCCTTGTCACCCTACGAGGTACGGTAGTGACTTGATCCGAAACTTCATGATCACTGTCATAAGCTTCTACTTCAATTGGTGTAGGTGCCACAGGAACAACTTCCTGTGCCCTGCTACACACTAGTTGAAGTGATGGTTCAATAACCTCATCAAGTCTCCACCATCCTCCCACTCAATTCTTTCGAGAGAAACTTTTCCTCGAGAAAGGACCCGTTTCTAGAAACAATTACTTTTGCTTCCGGATCTTGAGATAGGAGGTATACCCAACTGTTTTGGATGTCCTATGAAGATGTATTTATCCGTTTTTGGTTCGATCTTATCACGATGAAACTTTTCACTTAAGAGTCGCAGCCCCAAACTTTTAAGAAACGACAACTTAGGTTTCTCCAAACCATAGTTCAAACAGTGCCATCTCAACGGAATTACGTGGTGCCCTATTAAAGTGAGTGCGGTTTTCTCTAATGCCTAACCCATGAACTATAGTGGTAATTCAATAAGAGACATCATGGTACGCACCATATCTGATAGGGTGCAACTATGATGTTCGGACACACCATCACACTATGGTGTTCCAGGCGGTATTAGTTGTGAAACAATTTTCACAATGTCTTAATAGCGTGCCAAAGCTCGTAACTCAGATACTCATCTCTATGATCATATCATAGACATTTTTATCCTCTTGTCACGATGATCTTTAACTTCACTCTAAAATTACTTGAACCATTCAATAATTCAGTCTTGTGTTTCATCAAGTAAATACACTCAGCATCTACTTAAATCATCCGTGAAGTAAGAACATAACGACATTCACTACACGCTTGAGCACTCATTGGACTGCACACATCAAAATGTGTTACTTCAACAAGTTGCTAAACCGAGGCTTTTCAGTCATCTTGCCCATGTGGTATGATTTGCATATCTCAAGTGATTCAAAATCAAGTGAGTCCAAACGATCCATCTGCATGGAGTTTCTTCATGCGTATACACCAATAGACATGGTTTGCATGTCTCAAACTTTTCAAAACGAGTGAGTCCAAAGATCCATCAATATGGAGCTTCTTCATGTGTTTTACACCAATATGACTTAAATGGCAGTGCCACAAGTAAGTGGTACTATCATTACTATCTTATATATTTTGGCATGAAGATGTGTATCACTACGATCGAGATTCAATAAACCATTCCTTTAGGTGCAAGACCATTGAAGGTATTATTCAAATAAACAGAGTAACCATTATACACCTTAAATGAATAACCATATTGCGATAGACATAATCCCATCATGTCTATGCTCAACGCAAACACTAAATGACAATTATTCTGGTTTAATACTTAATCTTGATGGTAGAGGGAGCGTGCGATGTTTGATCACATCAAAATTGGAAACACTTCCAACACATATCGTCATCTCACCTTTACTTAGTCTCCGTTTATTCCGTAGCTTTTATTTCGAGTTACTAACACTTAGCAACCGAACTGGTATCTAATACCCTGGTGCTACTAGGAGTACTAGTAAAGTACACATTAACACAATCTCATGGTCTAAGGAAATGATACTTGACATTAGAAAAGCTTTAGCATACGAACTACGATCTTTGTGCTAGGCTTAGGATTGGGTCTTGTCCATCACATCATTCTCCTAATGATGTGATCCCGTTATCAACGACATCCAATGTCCATGGTCAGGAAACCGTAACCATCTATTGATCAACGAGCTAGTCACCTAGAGGCTTACTAGGGACATGGTGTTGTCTATGTACCCACACATGTATCTGAGTTTCCTATCAATACAATTATAGCATGGATAATAAACGAGTATCATGAACAAGGAAATATAATAATAACTAATTTATTATTGCCTCTAGGGCGTATTTCCAACAGTGTGAGTAGTTTACCTTAGACCTTCGGGTCCATAGTTAGTAGCTAGATGGCTTCTTCTCTCTTATTAGATCTCAATACAATGTTCTCCCCCTCTCACGTGGAGATCTATTCGATGTAATCTTCTTTTTGTGGTGTGTTTGTTGAGACCGATGAATTGTGGGTTTATGATCAAGATTATCTATGAGCAATATTTGAATCTTCTGTGAATTGTTTTATGTATGATTGAGTTATCTTTGCAAGTCTCTTCGAATTATCCGTTTGGTTTGGCCAACTAGATTAGTAGTTCTTGCAATGGGAGAAGTGCTTAGCTTTGGGTTCAGTCTTGCGGTGTCCTTACCCAGTGACGGAAAGGGTTGCAAGGCACGTATTGTATTGTTGCCATCGAGGATAACAAGATGGGGTATTTATCATATTGCATGAATTTATTCCTCTACATCATGTCATCTTGCTTAAGGTGTTACTCTGTTTCATTAACTTAATACTCTAGATGCATGCTGGATAGCGGTCGA
This sequence comes from Triticum turgidum subsp. durum, assembly GCA_900231445.1. NCBI lineage: Eukaryota > Viridiplantae > Streptophyta > Magnoliopsida > Poales > Poaceae > Triticum > Triticum turgidum. The sequence continues at coordinate 726,185,799 of LT934117.1, read as the reverse complement.
TGAGTGGAGTAATAGTAGTAGATGCAGGCAGGAGTCGGTCTACTTGTCTCAGACGTGATGCCTATATACATGATCATACGTACCTACATACTCTCATAACTATGCTCAATTCTGTCAATTGCTCAACAGTAATTCGTTCACCCACCGTAAAATACTTATGCTCTTGAGAGAAGCCACTAGTGAAATCTATGGCCCCCGGGTCTATTTTCATCATATTAATCTTCCTACGCTTTATTATTGCTTTGCTTTTTTACTTTGCCTTTTTATTTTACTTTGCATCTTTATATCGAAAATACCAAAAATATTATCTATCATCTCTATCAGATCTCACTCTCGTAAGTGACCGCGAAGGGATTGACAACCCCTATTCGTGTTGGGTGCGAGGAGCTATTTGTTTTGTGTAGGTATGAGGGACTTGCGCGTGGCCTCCTACTGGATTGATACCTTGGTTCTCAAAAACTGAGGGAAATACTTACTCTACTCTACTGCATCATCCTCTCCTCTTCGGGGAAAACCAACGCAAGCTTAAGACGTAGCAAGAAGGATTTCTGGCGCCGTTGCCGGGGAGTCTACGCAAAAGTCAGCATACCAAGTACCCATCACAATCCCTATCTCTCGCATTACATTATTTGTCATTTGCCTCTCTTTTTCCTCTCCTCCTCTTCACCCTTGCCGTTTTATTCGCCCTATCTTTCCCAACCTCCTCCTCTCTTTTTCGCTTGCCTTTTTCCTGTTTGCTTTTGTGTTGGATTACTTGTTGCCATGGCACAAGATAATACCAAATTGTGTGATTTTACCAATACCAACAATAATGATTTCCTTAGCACTCCGATTGCTCCTCTTGCCAATACTGAATCTTGTGAAATCAATACTGCTTTGTTGAATCTCGTTATGAAAGATCAATTCGCCGGCCTTCCTAGTGAAGATGCCGCTACTCATTTAAATAGCTTCGTCGATTTGTGTGATATGCAAAAGAAGAAAGATGTTGACAATGATGTTGTTAAATTGAAGCTATTTCCTTTTTCGCTTAGAGATCGTGCTAAAGCTTGATTTTCGTCTTTGCCTAAAGATAGTATTGATTCTTGGAACAAGTGCAAAGATGCACAAGCTTGGGAGAGAATGAAATTAATGATACGTAATTGCCCTACTCATGGTTTAAACTTGTGGATGATTATACAAAACATTTATGCCGGATTGAATTTTGCTTCTAGAAACCTTTTAGATTCGGCCGCGGGAGGCACTTTTATGGAAATCACTTTAGGAGATGCTACTAAACTCCTAGATAATATTATGGTTAATTATTCTCAATGGCACACTGAAAGATCTACTAATAAAAAGGTGCATGCGATAGAAGAAATCAATGTTTTGAGTGGAAAGATGGATGAACTTATGAAATTATTTGCTACTAAGAGTGTTTCTTCTGATTCTTATGATATGCCTTTGTCTACTTTGATTGAGAATAATAATGAATCTATGGATGTGAATTTTATTGGTAGGAATAATTTTGGTAACAACGCATATAGAGGGAATTTTAATCCTAGGCCTTATCCTAGTAATCCTTCTAATAATTATGGAAATTTTAATAAGATGCCCTATGAATTTGAGAATAGTGTTAAAGAGTTTATGAATTCACAAAAGAATTTTAATGCTTTGCTTGAAGAGAAATTACTTAAAGTTGATGAATTGGCTAGGAACATTGATAGAATTTCTCTTGATGTTGATTCTTTAAAGCTTAGATCTATTCCTCCTAAGCATGATAGCAATGAGTCTCTCAAAGCCATGAGAACTTCCATTGATGAGTGCAAGGAAAGGACCGCTAGAATGCGTGCTATGAAACATGCCTTTATTAAAGCGTCTTCTTCCAATTTTCGTGAAAATCAAGATGAAGATCTAAAAGTTATTGATGTGTCTCCCATTAAATCCTTGTTTTGCAATATGAATCTTGATAATGATGAGATTCAATATGAGTCACCTTTACCTAGAAGGCGTTCTAAAATTTTGGAGCTTTTAGATTATGATGCTAAAATTGATAAAAGTGGGATTGAAGAAAGTAAAACCTTAGATGTTGCTAAACCGACTATTTTGGATTTTAAGGAATTTAATTATGAAAGTTGCTCTTTAATTGATTGTATTTCCTTGTAGCAATCCGTGCTAAATTCTCCGCATGCTTATAGTCAAAATAAAGCGTTTACTAAACATATCGTTGATGCCTTGATGCAATCTTATGAGGAAAAACTCGAGTTGGAAGTCTCTATCCCTAGAAAACTTTATGATGAGTGGGAACCAACTATTAAAATTAAGATTAAGGACCATGAATTTTATGCTTTATGTGATTTGGGTGCTAGTGTTTCCACTATTCCCAAAACTTTGTGTGATTTGCTAGGTTTCCGTGATTTTTATGAATGATCTCTAAACTTGCACCTTGCGGATTCCACTATTAAGAAACCTATGGGAAGAATTAATGATTGTTGCAAATAGGAATTATGTGCCTGTAGACTTTATCGTTCTTGATATAGATTGCAATACTTCATGTCCTATTATTCTTGGTAGACCTTTCCTTAGAACGATTGGTGCAATTATTGATGTGAAGGAAGGGAATATTAGATTCCAAATCCCATTAAAGAAAGGTATGGAACACTTCCCTAGGAAGAAGATAAAATTACCATATGAATCTATTATGAGAGCCACCTATGGATTGCCCACCAAAGATGGCAATACCTAGATCTATCCTTGCTATTATGCCTAGCTAGGGGCGTTAAAAGATAGCGCTTGTTAGGAGGCAACCCAATTTTATTTTTAGTTTTTGTTTTTGTTTCTGTTTAGGAATAAATAATCCATCTACCTTCTGTTTAGATATGGTTTTATGTTTTAATTAGTGTTTGTGCCAAGTTAAACCTATATGATCTTCTTGGATAATAGTTATTTGATCTTGCTGTAATTTCCAGAAACTTTCGGTTCACGAAAACAATCTATACTACTATTAAACAAGCAAACAATATCTTTCTTAAACACACCCCGTCTAACATACACACAACATCACATAATATTTAGAGCCTCACAATCAGACCTACCAATTTAAATCTAACCGTTAATATAATAACTAATCCCACCAAACGTACGTTTAGCAATTTAGGAGGGCGGACGAAAACTCTGCCATCCGCACCTGCATTCGTTCGCTAGGCGAAACAACCCGTCCGCTCTGCACAAGCGAGGGGCTGGGCGGTGGCGACTTCTTCGCATGACGGGTCGCCTGGGATGCGCCGGTCGCAGCGGCGGGGGCCAGCGGACGTACGTGAGAGCCGCCGCACGGACGCGAGCACCACCAGCCCTCCTCTGACGCGTGCGAGAGCAGGCGCCCCGGCCGCCCCCGTCGCGCCTTCTCTGATGGATGCGAGAGCAGGCCGCCACTCCTCCGACGAGAAGGCCGTGGCCCCCGTCGCGGCTACTCCTCTGCTGCCCCGCGTATGCCGCCGCTCTTCTTCTGACGGACGGGAGAGCAGGCCGCCGCCCCCGCTACTTCTCCTCCGACGGATGCGATAGCAGGCCGCCATAACCGCCACTCCTCTGTTGTCCCATGTACGCCGCCGCCGAACAAACAGCACGGCCGCCTGCGCCGCCGACCGCCGCTTCTCATCGTCTGCAACGACGAATCTGCTGCTAATTAAGGTGATTGTTTCCTTGCTTCTTCTAACTACAACGTGCTAGCTTGCTTTTTCTAAGTGCCGGAATGCCGAATCGAGTTTCTTGCTTGCCTTATCTCACTATTGAAGCTTTGTGTGGGATTACCAAGTTGTGAATTGTCAGGATTCAGTTCCTGCGGGCACCATTTATTTATTGTGGTGAACACATAGGACAGATACACATCGTGTGTTGCAGAGTTTCAGCGTGCTTCTTCGTTTTGGGATATGGGGAGGATAGAACAGATACATGTATGTAAAGCTTCAGTATGGAATTCTGAAATAGCTAATTTTGCAGTTTGATGTGCTGTCAATGGAAATTTCGATTGCCCCTATCTCCTCCGCAATGTGCATAGATTGTTCTCGCACTCACCAAAGGGAAGATTGCTGAGTACTTCGCCTAAATCCAGTGCAAACGACCACCATGTTCGCCAAGAAGTGGACGAACGCCCAGGAGATTAAGATTGTTGTAAGTATTGCAACCCCCACATGTGTTTCTTGCCTCGCCTTCTTCTTGAGCAAAGATATGTGTTTCAATTACTTCATGTCTGCTAAAAAGAGGATCTAACAATGGGTTGTCTTTTTTCCCTCTGAAATTGATGAGCTGAGCAATAATGCTAATTAAGGAATAGTAGAAGTATATGTGTTTTTCAGTGTATACTAACACGATAAAAGCCTCAGAACCAAGAAGTGTATGCATTTTTTGGTTCCATGCACCATGCCTGAAGCATTAGCGTTCAGCAAATTACAGAAATATATTAGTGCACTTTATATTTCCTCATTGATAATGTTCTGTTGCAAGTAACTTGTCTTCAGGTGCACCTTGTTTTATTTTACAATGGAGTTGTTAAAATTATAATAAACTTTTAATTTGAGTTTATGTCAACAGGGCGGAAAACATTAATGCTATGCCACTGTTGTGAAGCAATTGTTCCTCTCTTGCATAGGACAATTCGTTTTGTGTATATGAATGTCTTGGATGCAGTGCAGGTGTGTGTTCAGATCTTCATTTATAATTAATTATCCATCTCACAACTTCATGGCATGTTTGCTTGAAGATGTCTTGCATGTGTTATGTTTATTTCTTGTAGAAGTATTGTCTCCTGGATTTAGCATAATTTATTCACAAACTCATTGTTTTCATGACTATCCAGAAACCAGATTGAGGCTATATTCAGTTCATGGACTGCTCCAACAACTATGTCTCTGGTGTGCTTCCTGATCTTGCTGCAAGGACAAATTTAGTCTTCTCCTTTGACTACCAATCCTTTATCTTATCTGTAGGCTTTGTATAATGTCCTTTTGATTAAGTCTGCAATTTCATCTTCTTGATTATTATTTCCTTTTATGTTAATGTGAGCTTTATTTAATTCATCATATACCTAATAAGTTAGCAAGAAACTCATGTATCTCTAAGATTGAAATGAGTTTTGTAATAACGGATCATTGTCACAACCCTCTTCTTGGCTCGGCCTATTTAGAATGAGGCTAATTTCAAAGTTAGCCAGAAACTCATGCATCTCTATAGTTTGTTAAATCTTTGAATTTTCATGAGAGGAAGGAGCACACCTGGTTGAAACATTCTTCTACATTGAATAATATAACAGTAATTCAGATGCAAACCTGTCTGTTTGACCTTGGTTTTGTTGTTGATATGTTACGATTAAATGGACTTGTAATCATGCACATGTATGTACCTAGGTTAGGTATGTGGTATTAAAACCAATATACGACTGTGTAAAATTCCGATGGAGATTCAAAATATATTTTATATAATATCATTGTAAAAGGTGTACAAGCTTCTGTATGTTTTATCTATCTGTAAAGGAGTAGCACAACTTTTGCCATGGGTATGCATGTTTGCCGCACACTAAGTTGTAAGGGTGTTGATTCTAAAATTGCGGAGGCACCTCTAGAGCACAGAATGATGGTAAAGCTATATTTTCCCCTTTCATTTTGCAATCTTGGAAAAAAAGGTCGTATTGAAGTTTCACGGGTTACAAGTTCACTCTGATTGAAGTTGGTCTAATATCCTAGACGTGGCTGTTGTATCTGCGGTGCATGTATTAAATGTGCTTAGAGACACCTAATGGTCATACACTCATTCTTGTACATGGAAGTATGTGTAATGTATCTTGGGTTTCATGTGCAAGACGAAGTGTACTCACTACTAAGGATATGTAATTTGTGTCAGCAAATTACAAACTTTGTGGTATTTAAATAAAGAGCTATCTTGTTTGATGACATGCACTCATGTGTTTATAATGTTTGACCAAGTTTATAATGTTTGACCAAGTTTACCATCATTTAATTTGGTTTATGTCATGTGTTTATAATGTTTGACCAAGTTTATAATGTTTACTATTTGGACAAATTTGCGTCATGACATAAACCAAATTAAATGATTGTAATTCACTATCTATATTAATGAAAACATGCGCTGCACGTGCACACTTACTAGTTGTTAAAAATTACCAGAACATGATAAAATAGTGATTCCAATTGCTTTTGATCAATAAACAAATTGCATAGGTCGTCCTATTTTTGCTGAATTTTTGGAGTTCTAGAAGTTTGCGTTAGTTACAGATTATTACACTGTTTTGTTTTTGACAGATTCTGTTTTTCGTGTGTTGTTTGCTTGTTTTGATGAATCTATGGCTAGTAAAATAGTTTATGATCCATAGATAAGTTGCAATACAGTAGGTTTAACACCAATATAAATAAAGAATGAGTTCATTACAGTACCTTGAAGTGGTCTTTTGTTTTCTTTCGCTAACGGAGCTCACGAGATTTCTTTTGAGTTTTGTGTTGTGAAGTTTTCAAGTTTTGGGTGAAATTTTTTGATGGATTATGGAACAAGGAGTGGCAAGAGCCTAAGCTTGGGGACTCCCATGGCACCCCCAAGATAATCCAAGTACACCAAAAAGTCAAAGCTTGGGGATGCCCCGGAAGGCATCCCCTCTTTCGTCCACTTCCATCGGTAACTTTAATTGGAGCTATATTTTTATTCACCACATGATATGTGTTTTGCTTGGAGCGTCTTGTATTATTTGCGTCTTTACTTGTTAGTTTACCACAATCATCCTTGTTGTACACACCTTTTGAGAGAGCCATACATGAATTGGAATTTGTTAGAATACTCTATGTGCTTCACTTATATCTTTTGAGCTTTGTAGTTTTGCTCTATGTGCTTCACTTATATCTTTTGAGCTTTATAGTTTTGCTCTAGTACTTCACTTATATCTTTTAGAGCACGGTGGTGGATTTGTTTTAAAGAAACTATTGATCTCTCATGCTTCACTTAGATTATTTTGAGAGTCTTAAATAGCATGGTAATTTGCTTAATAATATTATGCTTGGTATTCAAGATTTGTAAAACTTTCTTTTGTATGCGTTGAATACTAAGAAAAGTTTGATGCTTGATAATTGTTTTGAGATATGGAGGTGATAATATCAAAGTCGTGCTAGTTGAGTAGTTGTGAATTTGAGAAATGCTTGTGTTGAAGTTTGCAAGTCCCGTAGCATGCACGTATGGTAAACGTTATGTAACAAATTTGAAACATGAGGTGTTATTTGATTGTCCTCCTTATGAGTGGCGGTCGGGGACGAGCGATGGTCTTTTCCTACCAATCTATCCCCCTAGGAGCATGCGCATAGTGCTTTGGTTTTTGATGGCTTGTAGATTTTTGCAATAAGTATGTGAGTTCTTTATGACTAATGTTGAGTCCATGGATTATACGCACTCTTACCCTTCCATTATTGCTAGCCTCTTCGGTACCGTGCATTGCCCTTTCTCACATTGAGAGTTGGTGCAAACTTCACCGGTGCATCCAAACCCCGTGATATGATACGCTCTTTCACACATAAACCTCCTTATATCTTCCTCAAAACAGCCACCATACCTACCTATTATGGCATTTCCATAGCCATTCCGAGATATATTTCCATGCAACTTTCCACCATACCGTTCTTCATGACACATTCATCATTGTCATATTGCTTAGCATGATCATGTAGTTGACATAGTATTTGTGGCAAAGCCACCGTTCATAATTCTTTCATACATGTCACTCTTGGTTCATTGCATATCCCGGTACACCGCCGGAGGCATTCATATAGAGTCATACATTGTTCTAGTATCGAGTTGTAATCATTGAGTTGTAAATAAATAGAAGTGTGTTGATCATCATTTTCTAGAGCATTGTCCCAAAAGAAAGAGAAAGGCCAAAGGAAAAAAAAGAAGGCCCAAAAAAAGGGGCAATGTTACTATCTCTTTTTCCACACTTGTACTTCAAAGTAGCACCATGTTCTTCATATAGCGAGTCTCATATATTGTGCTTCAAAGTAGCACCATGTTCTTCATATAGCGAGTCTCATATATTGTGCTTCAAAGTAGCACCATGTTTTTTATAAAGAGAGTTTCATATGTTGTCACTTCCATATACTAGTGGGAATTTTTCATTATAGAACTTGGCTTGTATATTCCAACGATGGGCTTCCTCAAATGCCCTAGGTCTTCGTGAGCAAGCAAGTTGGATGCACACCCACTTAGTTTCTTTTGTTGAGCTTTCATACATTTATAGCTCTAGTGCATCCGTTGCATGGCAATCCCTACTCCTCGCATTAACATCAATTGATGGGCATCTCCATAGCCTGTTGATTAGCCTCGTTGATGTGAGACCTTCTCCTTTTTTTGTCTTCTCCACATAACCCCCATCATTATATTCTATTCCACCCATAGTGCTATGTCCATGGCTCACGCTCATGTATTGCGTGAAAGTTTATAGGTTTGAGATTACTAAAGTATGAAACAATTGCTTGGCTTGTCATCGGGGTTGCGCATGATGAGAGCATTCTTGTGTGACGAAAATGGAGCATGACTAAACTATATGATTTTGTAGGGATGAACTTTCTTTGGCCATGTTATTTTGAGAAGACATAATTGCTTAGTTAGTATGCTTGAAGTATTATTATTTTTATGTCAATATAAACTTTTGTCTTGAATCTTTCGGATCTGAATATTTATACCAAAATTAAGAAGAGTTACATTGAAATTATGCGAAGTAGCACGCCGCATCAAAAATTCTCTTTTTATCATTTACCTACTCGAGGACGAGCAGGAATTAAGCTTGGAGATGCCTGATACGTCTCCAACGTATCTATAATTCTTGATTGCTCCATGCTATATTATCTATTGTTTTGGACTATATCGGGCTTTATTTTCCACTTTTATATTACTTTTGGGACTAACCTATTAACCGGAGGCCCAGCCCAGAATTGTTGTTTTTTTGCCTAGTTCAGTGTTTCAAAGAAACGGAATATCAAACGGAGTCCAAACGGAATGAAATCTTCGGGAACGTGATTCTCTCATCAGATAAGACCCAGGAGACTTGGACCCTCCGTCAAGAAAGCCACGAGGTGGCCACGAGGGTGGAGGGCGCCCCCCCTAGGGCGCGCCCCCTGCCTCGTGGGCCCCTCGAAGCTCCACCGACATACTCCTTCCTCCTATATATACCTACGTACCCCCAACAGATCAGATACGGAGCCAAAAACCTGATTCCACTGCCGCAAATTTCTGTATCCACGAGATCCCATCTTGGGGCCTGTTCCGGAGCTCCCCGGAAGGGGATTCCACCACAGAGGGCTTCTACATCAACATCATAGCCTCTCCGATGAAGTGTGAGTAGTTTACCTTAGACCTTCGGGTCCATAGTTAGTAGCTAGATGGCTTCTTCTCTCTTTTTGGATCTCAATACAATGTTCTCCCCCTCTCTCGTGGAGATCTATTTGATGTAATCTTCTTTTTGCGGTGTGTTTGTTGAGACCGATGAATTGTGGGTTTATGATCAAGATTATCTATGAGCAATATTTGAATCTTCTCTGAATTCTTTTATGTATGATTGAGTTATCTTTGCAAGTCTCTTCGAATTATCCGTTTGGTTTGGCCAACTAGATTAGTAGTTCTTGCAATGGGAGAAGTGCTTAGCTTTGGGTTCAATCTTGCGGTGTCCTTACCCAGTGACGGAAAGGGTTGCAAGGCACGTATTATATTGTTGCCATCGAGGATAACAAGATGGGGTATTTATCATATTGCATGAATTTATTCCTCTACATCATGTCATCTTGCTTAAGGCATTACTCTGTTTTCATTAACTTAATACTCTAGATGCATGCTGGATAGCGGTCGATGAGTGCAGTAATAGTAGTAGATGCAGGCAGGAGTCGGTCTACTTGTCTCGGACGTGATGCCTATATACATGATCATACCTAGATACTCTCATATCTATGCTCAATTCTGTCAATTGCTCAACAGTAATTCGTTCACCCACCGTAAAATACTTATGCTCTTGAGAGAAGCCACTAGTGAAATCTATGGCCCCCGGGTCTATTTTCATCATATTAATCTTCCTACGCTTTATTATTGCTTTGCTTTTTTTACTTTGCCTTTTTATTTTACTTTGCATCTTTATATCGAAAATACCAAAAATATTATCTTCTTTATCAGATCTCACTCTCGTAAGTGACCATGAAGGGATTGACAACCCCTATTCGCGTTGGTTGCGAGGAGCTATTTGTTTTGTGTAGGTACGAGGGACTTGCTGTTGGAAATATGCCCTAGAGGCAATAATAAATTAGTTATTATTATATTTCCTTGTTCATGATAATCGTTTAGTATCCATGCTATAATTGTATTGATAGGAAACTCAGATACATGTGTGGGTACATAGACAACACCATGTCCCTAGTAAGCCTCTATTTAACTAGCTCGTTGATCAATAAATGGTTACGGTTTCCTGACCATGGACATTGGATGTCATTGATAACGGGATCACATCATTAGGAGAATGATGTGATGGACAAGACCCAATCCTAAGCCTAGCACAGATCGTGTAGTTCGTATGCTAAAGCTTTTCTAAATGTCAAGTATCATTTCCTTAGACCATGAGATTGTGCAACTCCCGGATACCGTAGGAATGCTTTGGGTGTACCAAACGTCACAACGTAACTGGGTGGCTATAAAGGTGCATTACAGGTATCTCTGAAAGTGTCTGTTGGGTTGGCACGAATCGAGACTGGGATTTGTCACTCCGTGTGACGGAGAGGTATCTCTGGGCCCACTTGGTAGGACATCATCATAATGTGCACAATGTGACCAAGGGGTTGATCACGGGATGATGTGTTACGGGACGAGTAAAGAGACTTGCCGGTAACGAGATTGAACAAGGTATCGGGATACCGACGATCGAATCTCGGGCAAGTACAATGCCGCTAGACAAAGGGAATTGTATACAGGATCGATTGAGTCCTTGACATCGTGGTTCATCCGATGAGATCATCGTGGAACATGTGGGAGCCAACATGGGTATCCAGATCCCGCTGTTGGTTATTGGCCGGAGAACGTCTCGGTCATGTCTGCATGGTTCCCGAACCCGTAGGGTCTACACACTTAAGGTTCGATGACGCTAGGGTTATAAAGGGAGTTTGTATGTGGTTACCGAATGTTTTTCGGAGTCCCGGATGAGATCCCGGACATCACGAGGAGTTCCGGAATGGTTCGGAGGTCAAGATTTATCTATAGGAAGTCTTATTTTGGTCGCCGAAAAAGTTTCGCGCATTATCGGTATTGTACCGGGAGTGCCGAAAGGGGTCCGGGGGTCCACCGGGGGGGTCCACCTGCCCCGGGGGGCCACATGGGCTGTAGGGGGTGCGCCTTGGCCCATATGGGCCAAGGGCACCAGCCCCAAGAGGCCCATGCGCCAAGGAGACTTGGGGAGGGAAGAGTCCAAAGGGGGGAAGGCACCTCCGAGGTGCCTTGGGGAGGATGGACTCCTCCCCCCATCTTGGCCGCACCCCTTCCTTGGAGGAAGGGGCAAGGCTGCGCCCTCCCCCCCTCTCTTGCACCTATATATAGTGGAGGGAAGGGAGGGGAAGCCACACCTGAGTCCCTGGCACCTCCCTCCCTCCCGTGACACCTCCTCCTCTCCCGCAGGTGCTTGGCGAAGCCCTGCAGGATTGCCACACTCCTCCACCACCACCACGCCGTTGTGCTGCTGCTGGATGGAGTCTTCCTCAACCTCTCCCTCTCTCCTTGCTGGATCAAGGCATGGGAGACGTCACCGGGCTGTACGTGTGTTGAACGCGGAGGTGCCGTCCGTTCGGCACTAGGATCATCGGTGATTTGAATCACGACGAGTACGACTCCATCAACCCCGTTCACTTGAACGCTTCCGCTTAGGAATCTACAAGGGTATGTAGATGCACTCTCCTTCCCCTCGTTGCTGGTTTCTCCATAGATAGATCTTGGTCACACGTAGGAAAATTTTGAATTTCTGCTACGTTCCCCAATAGTGGCATCATGAGCTAGGTCTATTGCGTAGATTCTTTGCACGAGTAGAACACAAAGTAGTTGTGGGCGTTGATTTTGTTAAATATGCTTGCCGTTACTAGTCGAATCTTGTTTCGACAGTATTGTGGGATGAAGCGGCCCGGACTGACCTTACACGTACTCTTACGTGAGACAGGTTCCACCGACTGACATGCACTTGGTGCATAAGGTGGCTAGCGGGTGCCAGTCTCTCCCACTTTAGTCGGATCGGATGCGATGAAAAGGGTCCTTATGAAGGGTAAATAGCAATTGACATATCACGTTGTGGTTTTGCGTAGGTAAGAAACGTTCTTGCTAGAAACCCATAGCAGCCACGTAAAACATGCAAACAACAATTAGAGGACGTCTAACTTGTTTTTGCAGGGTATGCTATGTGATGTGATGTGGCCAAGAAGAATGTGACGAATGATATGTGATGTATGAGATTGATCATGTTCTTGTAATAGGAATCACGACTTGCATGTCAATGAGTATGACAACCGGCAGGAGCCATAGGAGTTGTCTTTATTTATTGTATGACCTGCGTGTCATTAAACAACGCCATGTAATTACTTTACTTTATTGCTAACCGGTAGCCATAGTAGTAGAAGTAATAGTTGGCGAGACAACTTCATGAAGACATGATGATGGAGATCATGGTGTCATGCCGGTGACGATGATGATCATGGAGCCCCGAAGATGGAGATCAATGGAGCTATATGATATTGGCCATATCATGTCACTACTATATAATTGCATGTGATGTTTATTATGTTTATGCATCTTGTTTACTTACAACGACGGTAGTAAATAAGATGATCCCTTACAACAATTTCAAGAAGTGTTTCCCCTAACTGTGCACTGTTGCTAAAGTTCGTCGCTTCTAAGCACCACGTGATGATCGGGTGTGATGGATTCTTACGTTCACATACAACGGGTGTAAGACAGATTTACACACGCGAAACACTTAGGGTTAACTTGACGAGCCTAGCATGTACAGACATGGCCTCCGAACATAGAGACTGAAAGGTCGAGCATGAGTCGTATAGTAGATACGATCAACATGAAGATGTTCACCGATGATGACTAGTCCGTCTCACGTGATGATCGGACACGGCCTAGTTGACTCGGATCATCTAATCACTTAGATGACCAGAGGGATGTCTATCTGAGTGGGAGTTCATAAGATGAACTTAATTATCTTGAACATAGTCAAAAGACCTTTTGCAAATTATGTCGTAAGCTCGCGCTATAGTTCCACTGTTTAGATATGTTCCTAGAGAAAATATAGTTGAAAGTTGAAAGTCGCGATTATGCGGACAGTAGAAAGCTTATGTCCTTAATGCACCGCTCAGTGTGCTGAACCCCAAACGTCGTTTGTGGATGTTGCGAACATCGGACATACACGTCTTGATAACTACGTGATAGTTCAGTTAAACGGTTTAGAGTTGAGGCACGAAAGACGTTTTTGAAATGTCGCGGAACGTATGAGATGTTTCGAGGGCTGAAATTAGGATTTCAGGCTCGTGCCCACGTCAAGAGGTATGAGACCTCCGACGATTTTCTTAGCCTACAAACTAATGGAGAAAAGCTCAATCGTTGAGCTGGTGCTCAGATTGTCTGAGTACAACAATCACTTGAATCGAGTGGGAGTTGATCTTCCAGATGAGATAGTGATGTTTCTCCAAAGTCATTGCCACCAAGCTGCTAGAGCTTCGTGATGAACTATAACATATCAGGGATAGATGATCCTTGAGGTATTCACGATGTTTGACACCGCGAAAGTAGAAATCAAGAAGGAGCATCAATTGTTGATGGTTGGTGAAACCACTAGTTTCAAGAAGGGCAAGGGCAAGAAGGGACACTTCATGAAACGGCAAATCAGTTGCTGCTCCAGTGAAGAAACCCAAGGTTGAACCCAAACCCGAGACTAAGTGCTTCTGTAATAAGGGGAACAACCACTGGAGCAGAATTACCCTAGATACTTGGTAGATAAGAAGGCTGGCAAGGTCGATAGAAGTATTTTGGATATACATTATGTTAATGTGTACTTTACTAGTACTCCTAGTAGCACCAGGGTATTAGATATCGGTTCGGTTGCTAAGTGTTAGTAACTCGAAATAAAAGCAACGGAATAAACGGAGACTAGCTAAAGGTGAGCTGACGATACGTGTTGGAAGTGTTTCCAAGGTTGATATGATCAAGCATCGCACGCTCCCTCTACCATCAAGACTGGTGTTAAACCTAAATAATTGTTATTTGGTGTTTGCGTTGAGCATAGACATGATTGGATTATGTCTGTCGCAATACGGTCATTCATTTAAGGAGAATAATGGTTACTCTGTTAATTTGAATAATACCTTCAATGGTCTAGCACCTGAAAGGAATGGTTTATTGAATCTCGATCGTAGTAATACACATTTTCACGCCAAAAGATATAAGATAGTAATGATAGTACCACGTACTTGTGGCACTGCCATGTAAGTCATATTGGTATAAAACGCATGAAGAAGCTCCATGTTGATGGATCTTTGGACTCACTCGTTTTTGAAAAGTTTGAGACATGCAAACCATGTCTATTGGTGTATACGCATGAAGAAACTCCATGCAGATGGATCGTTTGGACTCACTTGATTTTGAATCACTTGAGATATGCAAATCATACCACATGGGCAAGATGACTGAAAAGCCTCGATTTCAGTAAGATGGAACAAGGTAGCAACCTGTTGGAAGTAACACATTTTGATGTGTGCAGTCCAATGAGTGCTGAGGCATGCAGTGAATATCGTTATGTTCTGACTTCACAGATGATTCGAGTAGATGTTGAGTATATTTACTTGATGAAACATAAAGTCTGAATTATTGAATGGTTCAAGTAATTTCAGAGTGAAGTTAAAGATCATTGTGACAAGAGGATAAAATGTCTATGATATGATCATAGAGATGAGTATCTGAGTTACGAGCTTTGGCATGCAATCAAGACACCGTGGAAATTGTTTCGCAATTAATACCGCCTGGAACACCATAGTGTGATGCTGTGTCCGAACAGCATAGTTGCACCCTATTGGATATGGTGCGTACCATGATGTCTCTTATTGAATTACCACTATCGTTCATGGGTTAGGCATTAGAGACAACCGCACTCACTTTAATAGGGCACCACGTAATTCCGTTGAGACGACACCGTTTGAACTATGGTTTGGAGAAACCTAAGTTGTCGTTTCTTAAAGGTTTGGGGCTGCGACGCTTATGTGATAAAGTTTCAGGTTGATAAGCTCGAACCCAAAGCGGATAAAATGCATCTTCATAGGACACCCAAAACGGTTGGGTATACCTCCTAATTCAGATCTGAAAGCAATAGGGATTGTTTCTAGAAATGGGTCCTTTCTTGAGGAAAAGTTTCTCTCGAAAGAATTGAGTGGGAGGATGTGTTGGAAATATGCCCTAGAGGCAATAATAAATTGATTATTATTATATTTCCTTTTTCATGATAATCGTTTATTATCCATGCTAGAATTGTATTGATAGGAAACTCAGATACATGTGTGGATACATAGACAACACCATGTCCCTAGTAAGCCTCTAGTTGACTAGCTCGTTAATCAATAGATGGTTACGGTTTCCTGACCATGGACATTGGATGTCGTTGATAACGGGATCACATCATTAGGAGAATGATGTGATGGACAAGACCCAATCCTAAGCCTAGCACAAGATCATGTAGTTCGTATGCTAAAGCTTTTCTAATGTCAAGTATCATTTCCTTAGACCATGAGATTGTGCAACTCCCGGATACCGTAGGAGTGCTTTGGGTGTGCGAAACGTCACAACGTAACTGGGTGGCTATAAAGGTACACTACGGGTATCTCTGAAAGTGTCTGTTGGGTTGGCACGAATCGAGACTGGGATTTGTCACTCCGTGTAAACGGAGAGGTATCTCTGGGCCCACTCGGTAGGACATCATCATAATGTGCACAATGTGACCAAGGGGTTGATCACGGGATGATGTGTTACGGAACGAGTAAAGAGACTTGCCGGTAACGAGATTGAACAAGGTATCGGTATACCGACGATCGAATCTCGGGCAAGTACCATACCGCTAGACAAAGGGAATTGTATACGGGATTGATTGAGTCCTTGACATCGTGGTTCATCCGATGAGATCATCGTGGAACATGTGGGAGCCAACATGGGTATCCAGATCCCGCTGTTGGTTATTGACCGGAGAACATCTCGGTCATGACTACATGTCTCCCGAACCCGTAGGGTCTACACACTTAAGGTTCGATGACGCTAGGGTTATAAAGGAAGTTTGTATGTGGTTGCCGAATGTTGTTCGGAGTCCCGGATGAGATCCCGGACGTCACGAGGAGTTCCAGAATGGTCCGGAGGTAAAGATTTATATATAGGAAGTCCTGTTTCGGCCATCGGGACAAGTTTCGGGGTCATCGGTATTGTACCGGGACCACCGGAAGGGTCCCGGGGGCCCACCGGGTGGGGCCACCTGCCCCGGGGGGCCACATGGGCTGTAGGGGGTGCGCCTTGGCCTACATGGGCCAAGGGCACCAGCCCCAAGAGGCCCATGCGCCAAGAGAAGAGAAAAAGGGGAGAGTCCTAAAGGGGGAAGGCACCTCCAAGGTGCCTTGGGGAGGATGGACTCCTCCCCACCCTTAGCCGCACCCTTCCTTGGAGGAAGGGGCAAGGCTGCGCCCTCCCCCTCTCCCTTGGCCCTATATATAGTGGGGAAAAGGAGGAGCAATCATACCTAAGGCCTTTGGTTGCCTCCCTCTCCCTCCCGTGACACATCTCCTCTCCCGTAGGTGCTCGGCGAAGCCCTGCAGGATTGCCACGCTCCTCCATCACCACCACGCCGTTGTGCTGCTGTTGGATGGAGTCTTCCTCAACCTCTCCCTCTCTCCTTGCTGGATCAAGGCGTGGGAGACATCGTCGAGCTGTACGTGTGTTGAACGCGGAGGTGCCGTCCGTTCGGCACTAGGATCATCGGTGATCTGAATCACGACGAGTACGACTCCATTAACCCCGTTCACTTGAACGCTTCCGCTTAGCGATCTACAAGGGTATGTAGATGCACTCCCCTTTCTACTCGTTGCTGGTCTCTCCATAGATAGATCTTGGTGTTACGTAGGAAAATTTTGAATTTCTGCTACGTTCCCCAACAGTGGCATCATGAGCTAGGTCTATTGCGTAGATTCTTTGCACGAGTAGAACACAAAGTAGTTGTGGGCGTCGATATTGTTCAATATGCTTGCCGTTACTAGTCTTATCTTGATTCGGCGGCATCGTGGGATGAAGCGGCCCGGACCAACCTTACACGTACTCTTACGTGAGACCGGTTCCATCGACAAACATGCACTAGTTGCATAAGGTGGCTGGCGGGTGTCTGTCTCTCCCACTTTAGTCGGATCGGATTCGATGAAAAGGGTCCTTATGAAGGGTAAATAGCAATTGGCATATCACGTTGTGGTTCATGCGTAGGTAAGAAACGTTCTTGCTAGAAACCCATAGCAGCCACGTAAAACATGCAAACAACAATTAGAGGACGTCTAACTTGTTTTTGCAGGGTATGCTTTGTGATGTGATATGGCCAAAAAAGGATGTGATGAATGATATATGTGATGTATGAGATTGATCATGTTCTTGTAATAGGAATCACGACTTGCATGTCGATGAGTATGACAACCGGCAGGAGCCATAGGAGTTGTCTTTATTTATTTGTGACCTGCGTGTCAACTTAAACGTCATGTAATTACTTTACTTTATTGCTAACCGTTAGCCATAGTAGTAGAAGTAATAGTTGGCGAGGCAACTTCATGAAGACACGATGATGGAGATCATGATGATGGAGATCATGGTGTCATGCCGGTGACGATGATGATCATGGAGCCCCGAAGATGGAGAACAAAAGGAGCAAAGTGATGATGGCCATATCATGTCACTATTTGATTGCATGTGATGTTTATCATGTTTATACATCTTATTTGCTTAGAACGACGGTAGTAAATAAGATGATCCCTTACAACAATTTCAAGAAGTGTTCTCCCCTAACTATGCACCGTTGCGACAGTTCGCTGTTTCAAAACATCACGTGATGATCGGGTGTTTTATTCAGACGTTCAAATACAACGGGTGTTGACGAGCCTAGCATGTACAGACATGGCCTCGGAACACACGCGAAACACTTAGGGTTAACTTGACGAGCCTAGCATGTACAGACATGGCCTCGGAACACGGAGACCGAAAGGTCGAACATGAGTCGTATAGAAGATACGATCAACATGAAGATGTTCACCGATGATGACTAGTCCGTCTCACGTGATGATCGGACACGGCCTAGTTTGACTCGGATCATGTAATCACTTAGATGACTAGAGGGATGTCTATCTGAGTGGGAGTTCATAAGATGAACTTAATTATCCTGAACATAGTCAAAAGGTTTTTGCAAATTATGTCGTAGCTCACGCTATAGTTCTACTGTTTAGATATGTTCCTAGAGAAAAATTAGTTGAAAGTTGATAGTAGCAATTATGCGGACTAGGTCCGTAAACCGAGGATTGTCCTCATTGCTTCATAGAAGGCTTATGTCCTTAATGCACCGCTCAGTGTGCTGAACCTCGAACGTCGTCTGTGGATGTTGCGAACATCGGACATACACGTTTTGATAACTACGTGATAGTTCAGTTAAACGGTTTAGAGTTGAGGCACCAAAGACGTTTTTGAAACATCACGAAACATATGAGATGTTTTGAGGGCTGAAATTGGGATTTCAGGCTCGTGCCCACGTTAAGAGGTATAAGACCTCAGACGATTTTCTTAAACTGCAAACTAACGGAGAAAAGCTCAATCGTTGAGCTTGTGCTCAGATTGTCTGAGTACAACAATCACTTGAATCGAGTGGGAGTTGATCTTCCAAATGAGATAGTGATGTTTCTCCAAAGTCATTGCCACCAAGCTGCTAGAGCTTCGTGATGAACTATAATATATCAGGGATAGATATGGTGATCCTTGAGGTACTCGCGATGTTTGACACCGCGAAAGTAGAAATCAAGAAGGAGCATCAATTGTTGATGGTTGGTGAAACCACTAGTTTCAAGAAGGGCAAGGGCAAGAAGGGATACTTCATGAAACGGCAAATCAGTTGCTGCTCTAGTGAAGAAACCCAAGGTAAAACCCAAACCCGAGACTAAGTGCTTTTGTAATAAGGGGAACAACCACTAGAGCGGAATTACCCTAGATACTTGGTAGATAAGAAGGCTGGCAAGGTCGATAGAAGTATATTGGATATACATTGTGTTAATGTGTACTTTGCTAGTACTCCTAGTAGCACCAGGGTATTAGATACCGGTTCGGTTGCTAAGTGTTAGTAACTCGAAACAAAAGGCTACGGAATAAACGGAGACTAGCTAAAGGTGAGCTGCCGATATATGTTGGAAATTTTTCCAAGCTTGATATGATCAAGCATCGCACGCTCCCTATACCAAAGAGATTGGTGTTAAACCTAAATAACTGTTATTTGGTGTTTGCGTTGAGCATAGACATGATTGGATTACGTCTATCGCAATATGGTTATTCATTTAAGGAGAATAATGGTTACTCTGTTTATTTGAATAATACCTTCAATGGTCTTACACCTAAAATGAATGGTTTATTAAATCTCGATCGTAGTGATACACATGTTCATGCCAAAAGATAGTAATGATAGTACCACCTACTTGTGGCACTGCCACGTAAGTCATATCGGTATAAAACGCATGAAGAAGCTCCATATTGATGGATCTTTGGGCTCACTCGTTTTTGAAAAGTTTGGGACATGCGAACCATGTCTATTGGTGTATATGCATGAAGAAACTCCATGCAAATGGACCGTTTTGACTCACTTGATTTTGAATCACTTGGGACATGCAAATTATACCACATGGGCAAGATGACTGAAAAGCCTCATTTTCAGTAAGATGGAACAAGATAGCAACTTGTTGGAAGTAATACATTTTGATGTGTACAGTCCAATGAGTGCTGAGGAATGTAGTGAATATCGTTATGTTCTTACTTCACAGATGATTCGAGTAGATGTTGAGTATATTTACTTGATGAATCACGAGTCTGAATTATTGAAAGGTTCAAGTAATTTCAGTGTGAAGTTGAAAGATCGTCGTGACAAGAGGATAAAAGATCTATGATATGATCATAGAGATGAATATCTGAGTTACGAGTTTTGGCACACAATTAAGACATTGTGGAAATTGTTTCATAATTAATACCGCCTGGAACACCATAGTGATGGTGTGTCCGAACATCATAGTTGCACCCTATTGGATATGGTGCGTACCATGATGTCTCTTATCGAATTACCACTATCGTACATGGGTTAGGCATTAGAGACAACCACATTCACTTTAAATAGGGCACCACGTAATTCCGTTGAAGACGACACCGTTTGGAGAAACCTAAGTTGTCGTTTCTTAAAGGTTTGGGGCTGTGACGCTTATGTGAAAAAGTTTCAGGATTGATAAGCTCGAACCCAAAGCGGATAAAGTACATCTTCATAGGAAACCCAAAACAGTTGGGTATACCTCCTAATTCAGATCCGAAAGCAATATGGATTGTTTCTAGAATCGGGTCCTTTCTCGAGGAAAGGTTTCTCTCAAAAAGTTGAGTGGGAGGATGGTGGAGACTTGATGAGGTTATTGAACCGTCACTTCAACAAGTGTGTAGCAGGGCACAAGAAGTTGTTCCTGTGGCACCTACACCAATTGAAGTGGAAGCTTATGATAGTGATCATGAAGTTTCGGATCAAGTCACTACCGAACCTCGTAGGGTGACAAGGATACGTACTACTTCAGAGTGGTACAGTAATCCTGTCTTGAAGGTCATGTTGCTAGACAACAATGAACCTACGAGCTATGGAGAAGCGATGGTGGGCCCAAATTCCGACAAATGGTTAGAAGCCATAAAATCCGAGAGAGGATCCATGTATGAAAACAAAGTGTAGACTTTGGAAGAACTACTTGATGGTCGTAAGGCTGTTAGGTACATATGGATTTTGAAAGGAAGACAGACAATGATGGTAAGTGTCACCATTGAGAAAGCTCAACTTGTCGTTAAGATGTTTTTCGACAAGTTCAAGAAGTTGACTACGATGAGACTTTCTTACTCATAGCGATGCTAAGAGTCTGTTGGAATTATATTAGCAATTACTGCATTATTTATGAAATCTTGCAGATAGGATGTCAAAACATTGTTTCCTCGACGATTCTTGAGGAAAGGTTGTATGTGATACAACCGGAAGGTTTTGTCTATCCTGAAATATGCTAATAAGTATGCAAAGCTCCAGCAATCCTTCTGAGGACTGGAGTGAGCATCTCGGAGTTGGAATGTATGCTTTGATGATGATCAAAGATTTTGGGTGTATACAAAGTTTATGAGAAACTTGTATTTCCAAAGAAGTGAGTGGGAGCACTATAGAATTTCTGATGAGTATATGTTGTTGACATATTAATGATCAGAAATGACGTAGAATTTCTGGAAAGCATATAGGGTTATTTTGAAAGTGTTTTTCAATGGAAAACCTGGATTAAGCTACTTGAACATTGAGCATCAAGATCTATAAGGATAGATCAAAACGCTTAATAGTACTTTCAAATGAGCACATGCCTTGACGTGATCTTGAAGGTGTTCAAGATGGATCAGTCAAAGAAGGAGTTCTTGCCTGAGTTGTAAGGTATGAAGTTAAGACTTAAAGCTCGACCATGGCAGAATAGAGAGAAAGGAACGAAGGTCGTTCCCTATTCTTAAGACATAGGCTCTACAGTATGCTATGCTGTGTACCGCACCTGAAGTGTGCTTTACCATGAGTCAGTCAAGGGGTACAAGAGTGATCCAAGAATGGATCACAGGACAGCGGTCAAAGTTATCCTTAGTAACTAGTGGACTAAGGAATTTTCTCAATTATGGAGGTGGTAAAAGAGTTTGTCGTAAAGGGTTACGTCGATGCAAGCTTAACACCTATCCGGATAGCTCTGAGTAGAGATACCGGATACGTATAATGGAGCAACAATTTAGAATAGCTCCAAGTAGAACAGTTATTTGGAATAGCTCCAAATAGAACGTGGTAGCTGCATCTAGGAGATGACATAGAGATTTGTAAAGCACACATGGATCTGAAAGGTTCAGACCCGTTGACTATAACCTCTCTCACAAGCATAACATGATCAAACCCAGAACTCATCGAGTGTTAATCACATGGTAAATGTGAACTAGATTATTGACTCTAGTAAACTCTTTGGGTGTTAGTCACATGGGGATGTGACCTTGAGTGTTAATCACATATCGATGTGAACTAGATTATTGACTCTAGTGCAAGTGGGAGACTGTTGGAAATATGCCCTAGAGGCAATAATAAATTAGTTATTATTATATTTCCTTGTTCATGATAATCGTTTATTATCCATGCTATAATTGTATTGATAGGAAACTCAGATACATGTGTGGATACATAGACAACACCATGTCCCTAGTAAGCCTCTAGTTGACTAGCTCGTTGATCAATAGATGGTTACGGTTTCCTGACCATGGACATTGAATGTCATTGATAACGGGATCACATCATTAGGAGAATGATGTGATGGACAAGACCCAATCCTAAGCCTAGCACAAAGATCGTGTAGTTCGTATGCTAAAGCTTTTCTAATGTCAAGTATCTTTTCCTTAGACCATGAGATTGTGCAACTCCCGGATACCGTAGGAATGCTTTGGGTGTACCAAACGTCACAACGTAACTGGGTGGCTATAAAGGTGCACTATAGGTATCTCCGAAAGTGTCTGTTGGGTTGGCACGAATCGAGACTGGGATTTGTCACTCCGTGTAAACGGAGAGGTATCTCTGGGCCCACTCGGTAGGACATCATCATAATGTGCACAATGTGACCAAGGGGTTGATCACGGGATGATGTGTTACGGAACGAGTAAAGAGACTTGCCGGTAACGAGATTGAACAAGGTATCGGTATACCGACGATCGAATCTCGGGCAAGTACCATACCGCTAGACAAAGGGAATTGTATACGGGATTGATTGAGTCCTTGACATCGTGGTTCATCCGATGAGATCATCGTGGAACATGTGGGAGCCAACATGGGTATCCAGATCCCGCTGTTGGTTATTGACCGGAGAACATCTCGGTCATGACTACATGTCTCCCGAACCCGTAGGGTCTACACACTTAAGGTTCGATGACGCTAGGGTTATAAAGGAAGTTTGTATGTGGTTGCCAAATGTTGTTCGGAGTCCCGGATGAGATCCCGGACGTCACGAGGAGTTCCGGAATGGTCCGGAGGTAAAGATTTATATATAGGAAGTCCTGTTTCGGCCATCGGGACAAGTTTCGGGGTCATCGGTATTGTACCGGGACCACCGGAAGGGTCCCGGGGGCCCACCGGGTGGGGCCACCTGCCCCGGGGGGCCACATGGGCTGTAGGGGGTGCGCCTTGGCCTACATGGGCCAAGGGCACCAGCCCCAAGAGGCCCATGCGCCAAGAGAAGAGAAAAAGGGGAGAGTCCTAAAGGGGGAAGGCACCTCCAAGGTGCCTTGGGGAGGATGGACTCCTCCCCACCCTTAGCCGCACCCTTCCTTGGAGGAAGGGGCAAGGCTGCGCCCTCCCCCTCTCCCTTGGCCCTATATATAGTGGGGAAAAGGAGGAGCAATCATACCTAAGGCCTTTGGTTGCCTCCCTCTCCCTCCCGTGACACATCTCCTCTCCCGTAGGTGCTCGGCGAAGCCCTGCAGGATTGCCACGCTCCTCCATCACCACCACGCCGTTGTGCTGCTGTTGGATGGAGTCTTCCTCAACCTCTCCCTCTCTCCTTGCTGGATCAAGGCGTGGGAGACATCGTCGAGCTGTACGTGTGTTGAACGCGGAGGTGCCGTCCGTTCGGCACTAGGATCATCGGTGATCTGAATCACGACGAGTACGACTCCATCAACCCCGTTCACTTGAACGCTTCCGCTTAGAGATCTACAAGGGTATGTAGATGCACTCCCCTTTCTACTCGTTGCTGGTCTCTCCATAGATAGATCTTGGTGTTACGTAGGAAAATTTTGAATTTCTGCTACGTTCCCCAACAGGATGGTGGAGACTTGATGAGGTTATTGAACCATCACTTCAACCAGTGTGTAGCAGGGCACAGGAAGTTCCTGTGGCACCTACATCAATTGAAGTAGAAGCTTATGATAGTGATCATGAAGCTTCAGATCAAGTCACTACCGAACCTCGTAGGACGACAAGGACGCGTACTGCTTCGGAGTGGTGCGGTGATCCTGTCTTGAATGTCGTGTTGCTAGACAACAATGAACCTGCGAGCTATGGAGAAGCAATGGTGGGCCCATATTCCAACAAATGGTTAGAAGCCATGAAATCCGAGATAGGATCCATGTATCAAAACAAAGCATGGACTTTGGTGGACTTGCCCGTTGATCGGCAAGCCATTGAGATAAATGGATCTTTAAGAAGAAGACGGACATGGACGGTAATGTCACCGTCTATGAAGCTCGACTTGTGGCGAAGAGTTTTTCACAAGTTCAAGGAGTTGACTACGATGAGATTTTCTCATCCGTAGCGATGCTTAAGTCCGTCGGAATCATGTTAGCATTAGATGCATTTATGAAATCTGGCAGATGGATGTCAAAACGAGTTTCCTTACCAGTTTTGTAAGGAAAGGTTGTATGTGATACAATCAGAAAGTTTTTGTCGATCCTAAGGATGCTAAAAGGTATGCTGACTCCAGCGATCCTTCTAAGGACTGGAGTAAGCATCTCGGAGTTGGAATATACGCTTTGATAAAATGATCAAAGATTTTGGGTTTATACAAAGTTTGTGAGAAACTTGTATTTCCAAAGAAGTGAGTGGGAGCACTATAGAATTTCTGATGAGTATATGTCGTTGACACATTGATGATCAGAAATGATGAAGAATTTTTTGTAAAGCATATAGGGTTATTTGAAAAGTGTTTTTCAAGTGAAAACCTGGATTAAGCTGCTTAAACATTGAGCATCAAGATCTATGAGAACAGATCGAAAATGCTAAATGATACTTTCAAATGAGCACATACCTTGACATGATCTTGAAGGTGTTCAAGATGGATCAGTCAAAGTAGGAGTTCTTGCCTGAGATGTAAGGTATGAAGTTAAGACTTAAAGCTCGACCATGGCAGAAAAGAGATAAAGGATGAAGGTCGTCCCCTATGCTTTAGATGTAGGCTCTATAGTATGCTATGCTGTGTACGCACCGGAAGTGTGCCTTGCCATGAGTCAGTCAAGGGGTACAAGAATGATCCAGGAATGGGGATCATTGGACAACGGTCAAAATTGTCCTTGGAGTAAATAAGGACATGTTTCTCGATTATGGAGGTGATAAAGAGTTCGGCGTAAAGGGTTACGTCGATGCAAGCTTTGACACCTATCCGAATGACTCTGAATAGCAAACCGGATACGTATAGTGGAGCAACCATTTGGAATAGTCTCAAATGGAGCATGGAAGCAGCATTTATAATATGACCTAGAAATTTGCAAAGCACACACGGATCTGAAAGGTTCAGATCCGTTGACTAAAACCTCTCTCACAAGCAAAACATGATCAAACCCCAGAACTCATTGAGTCTTAATCACATGATGATGTGAACTAGTTTAATGACACTAGTAAACTCTTTGGATGTAGGTCACATGGCGATGTGACCTGTGAGTGTTAATCACATGGCGATGTGAACTAGATTATTGACTCTAGTGCAAGTGGGAGACTGTTGGAAATATGCCCTAGAGGCAATAATAAATTAGTTATTATTATATTTCCTTGTTCATGATAATCGTTTATTATCCATACTATAATTGTATTGATAGGAAACTCAGATACATGTGTGGGTACATAGACAACACCATGTCCCTAGTAAGCCTCTAGTTAACTAGCTCGTTGATCAATAGATGGTTACGGTTTCCTGACCATGGACATTGGATGTCATTGATAACGGGATCACATCATTAGGAGAATGATGTGATGGACAAGACCCAATCCTAAGCCTAGCACAGATCGTGTAGTTTGTATGTTAAAGCTTTTCTAAATGTCAAGTATCATTTCCTTAGACCATGAGATTGTGCAACTCCCGGATACCGTAGGAATGCTTTGGGTGTACCAAACGTCACAACATAACTGGGTGGCTATAAAGGTGCATTACAGGTATCTCCGAAAGTGTCTGTTGGGTTGGCACGAATCGAGACTGGGATTTGTCACTCCGTGTGACGGAGAGGTATCTTTGGGCCCACTCGGTAGGACATCATCATAATGTGCACAATGTGACCAAGGGGTTGATCACGGGATGATGTGTTACGGGACGAGTAAACAGACTTGCCGGTAACGAGATTGAACAAGGTATCGGGATACCGACGATCGAATCTCGGGCAAGTACAATGCCGCTAGACAAAGGGAATTGTATACGAGATCGATTGAGTCCTTGACATCGTGGTTCATCCGATGAGATCATCGTGGAACATGTGGGAGCCAACATGGGTATCCAGATCCCGCTGTTGGTTATTGGCCGGAGAACGTCTCGGTCATGTCTGCATGGTTCCCGAACCCGTAGGGTCTACACACTTAAGGTTCGATGACGCTACGGTTATAAAGGGAGTTTGTATGTGGTTACCAAATGTTGTTCGGAGTCCCGGATGAGATCCCGGACGTCACGAGGAGTTCCGGAATGGTCCGGAAGTAAAGATTTATATATAGGAAGTCTTATTTTGGTCGCCGAAAAAGTTTCGCGCATTATCGGTATTGTACCGGGAGTGCCGAAAGGGGTCCGGGGGTCCACCGGCCGGGTCCACCTGCCCCGGGAGGCCACATGGGCTGTAGGGGGTGCGCCTTGGCCCATATGGGCCAAGGGCACCAGCCCCAAGAGGCCCATGCGCCAAGGAGACTTGGGGAGGGAAGAGTCCAAAGGGGGGAAGGCACCTCCGAGGTGCCTTGGGGAGGATGGACTCCTCCCCCCCTCTTGGCCGCACCCCTTCCTTGGAGGAAGGGGCAAGGCTGCGCCCTCCCCCCCTCTCTTGCACCTATATATAGTGGAGGGAAGGGAGGGGAAGCCACACCTGAGTCCCTGGCACCTCCCTCCCTCCCGTGACACCTCCTCCTCTCCCGCAGGTGCTTGGCGAAGCCCTGCAGGATTGCCACGCTCCTGCACCACCACCACGCCGTTGTGCTGCTGCTGGATGGAGTCTTCCTCAACCTCTCCCTCTCTCCTTGCTGGATCAAGGCATGGGAGACGTCACCGGGCTGTACGTGTGTTGAACGCGGAGGTGCTGTCCGTTCGGCACTAGGATCATTGGTGATTTGAATCACGACGAGTACGACTCCATCAACCCCGTTCACTTGAACGCTTCCGCTTAGCAATCTACAAGGGTATGTAGATGCACTCTCCTTCCCCTCGTTGCTGATTTCTCCATAGATAGATCTTGGTCACACGTAGGAAAATTTTGAATTTCTGCTACGTTCCCCAACACTTGCGCGTGGCCACCTACTGGATTGATACCTTGGTTCTCAAAAACTGAGGGAAATACTTACGCTACTCTACTGCATCATCCTCTCCTCTTCGGGGAAAACCAACGCAAGCTCAAGACGTAGCAATGGACCGCGGGCCGCCGCGTTACGGCCCGAAGGGGCGACGCAACGGCGGCGGACAGGTCGGGGCGATGGCGGGGAAGACCACAGGGTGGTTGCAGTGATCGCGTGCCACGCTCGCTATGGCCCGACGGGGCGACGCAGCGGCAGCGCGAGGGTCGGTGCAGCCTCGTGGATGGCATGGAGCGGACGGCCTCGGTGCGGCAGTTGACCGCGGGCCACGGCACTACGGTCCGAAGGGGCGACGTAGCAGCAGCGTGCGAGGTGGTGCAACCACGGGAATGGCCTCAAGACGGCGGCGGAGATCACTTGCCGCGGCACTACAGCCCGAAGGGGCGACGCAGCGGCGGCGCGGATCGGTGCAGCCATGGGGAGAACCACGGGGCGGCGGCGCTGCGGCCCGACGGGGTGACGCAGCGGCAGCCTATTGCTCGATTGGCGGAGGGGCACGCTGAACTCAGGGACTGGGTGGTGATGGCCGGCGTAGATCGACGAGCGGGCCGACGAGTGCACGATGGCCGTGATGGCCGCCTGTCGCGCGAGGCTGCCAGGTCGGGGCAACGGGCGGGCAGACGCACGGACGATGGCTGTTAGTGGCCGCGTGTCGCGCGAGGCCGCCGGGTCGGTGAAGAGGCCGGCCGGTCGCGCTGGTGTCGGAGTAGAGGCGCACTGGAGTTGACAGCGGCGGCGGGCGACACAAACCGATCAAGTATAGATCGGGAAACCAAAAAGAAAAACGCCGATCAAAACGACCGGCGAGAGAGCGAAAAAACGGAGCAAGGGCTCGGGAAAAAGACTCTTTAGGGTAGCCGGTCAACACGACCGGCGGACGAACCCTAGGTACGGGCGGCGCGGCCCCCCGGCGACGGTCATGGAGGCCAACTGCCTCGGAGGCGACGCGCGGGTGCGGAAGCGGCGGCGGCTAGGGTTTAGAACCCGGAAACTAATACCATGTTAGAAGGAAGAGAGGGATGTGGAATAATTCGTTGTATTGCTTGAGCCTCGTGGGTATATATATAGAAATACATGGTTATCTTGAAATACAAGATAAAATAATATTTTACGCTATTCTAGCTTTCCTAATAATGAGTATACTCAACAGTTAGCCTGTACCCATAGTTCGCGCTGAAAGAAGAAAACAGCTGTACGTGTGGCCGGGGCGTTCGTCGCCGAAAAGACTCCATTGTGTCCAGCCGAGAGGGAGAGAGAGAGCTTGCAAAGGCGCGGCCCCAACAACGACCCCCTGTTCCGCGTGCCTGGTGCGACGCTCCGTCGCATTCATTGCGGGCCAATGGCGGCCTAATACGGCCGGTAAATACGCCCGACAACATGGATCCATATGCGAGCTTGTGGTGTGGATATCGGGAGCATTTGAGATCGGGCTCAGAAACGAATATTCACTTTTCTTCTCTTTTCTTCAACTCACCACAAATTTGATGTGACTACTGTTGCCTTTCTTATATTTCACTTTGAATGCTATTTATGTGCGACAATATTTGCAATGATTTTGGTTGAAAATCCTTTCATTTAATTAGCCAGCCCGGCCTTTTCAACCTTTCAATGTGCGTATTAATAGAATCTATAGTATTCATATGGAATAAGAATAAAAATTATATTCCCTTACCCAGAACACTTAACATCTGAAATTTGACACTGTTCTTCTAAATTCAAATTTTGTTTCTTTAAGATTCCGTGCCCCCCCCCCCACACTGGCAATTGTCGTTTTATCAAGAAGATCCAAATACATAACCCATATTTTTCACCACAATACCTCTGTTTATTTTATTTTTCTTTCTCATTGCGTAATTTGAATGCTTTCTTTTTGAAATAAATAAACGCCTTTTGATGTCATATTCTCTACTCACATCAAATGTACATCCAGGTACGCAACTAAG
>LT934117.1:726100195-726155999 GCA_900231445.1 Triticum turgidum subsp. durum | reverse complement strand
GCCCCCCCCCCTACAAATTGATTTGGAAACCCCGTCACTGCCAAAACAAAAAAAAAATTCCTCTGGCTATCTTGCATAGATGGGTTTACAGTTAACATGTACTCCCTCGGTTCACAAAATATAAGATGTTTTAACTTTTTTGTGAATATACATGTTTTAGTTTGCTTGTTCACTCATTTCGACCGTATATAGAGGGAGTATGTTCAAAACATCTTATATTTGTGAATGGAGGGAGTATGTTCTAATCAACTATATTTCATGTTTGTTAACCATACATTAAGGGGTCTAAGAGCATCTACAGCCGGACTTGGCAAATCCGACCCCTCAAACTGTTGAAAATATGCCCTAGAGGCAATAATAGAAGTATTATTATTATATTTCCTTGTTCATGATAATTGTCTTTTATTCATGCTATAATTGTATTATCCGGAAATCGTAATACATGAATACATAGACCACAATATGTCCCTAGTGAGCCTCTAGTTGACTAGCTCGTTGATCAACAGATAGTCATAGTTTCCTGACTATGGACATTGGATGTCGTTGATAACGGGATCACATCATTAGGAGAATGATGTGATGGACAAGACCCAATCCGAAGCATAGCACAAGATCGTGTAGTTCATTTTGCTAGAGCTTTTCCAATGTCAAGTATCTCTTCCTTAGACCATGAGATCGTGTAACTCCCGGATACCGTAGGAGTGCTTTGGGTGTACCAAACGTCACCACGTAACTGGATGACTATAAAGGTGCATTACAGGTATCTCCGAAAGTGTCTCTTGGGTTGACACGGATCGAGACTGGGATTTGTCACTCCATATGACGGAGAGGTATCACTGGGCCCACTCGGTAGTGCATCATCATAATGAGCTCAAAGTGACCAAGTGTTTGGTCACGGGATCATGCATTACGGTACGAGTAAAGTGACTTGCCGGTAACGAGATTGAACGAGGTATTGGGATACCGACGATCGAATCTCGGGCAAGTAAAATACCGATTGACAAAGGGAATTGTATACGGGGTTGTTTGAATCCTCGACATCGTGGTTCATCCGATGAGATCATCGAGGAGCATGTGGGAGCCAACATGGGTATCCAGATCCCGCTGTTGGTTATTGCCCGAGAGCCGTCTCGGTCATGTCTGCATGTCTCCCGAACCCGTAGGGTCTACACACTTAAGGTTCGGTGACGCTAGGGTTGTATGAATATGAGTATGCAGCAAACCGAATGTTGTTCGGAGTCCCGGATGATATCCGGACGTCACGGGGAGTTTCGGAATGGTCCGGAGGTAAAGATTTATATATGGGAAGTCTTATTTTGGTCGCGGAAATGTTTCGCGCGTTATCGGTATTGTACCGGGAGTGCCGAAAGGGGTCCGGGGGTTCCACCAGGGGTCCACCTGCCCCAGGGGGGCCACATGGGCTGTAGGGGGTGCGCCTTGGCCTATATGGGCCAAGGGCACCAGCCCCAAGAGGCCCATGCGCCTAGAGATAAGGGAGAGGGGAGAGTCCTAAAGGGGGAAGGCACCTCCGAGGTGCCTTGGGGAGGATGGACTCCTCCCCCCCCCTTGGCCGCACCCTTCCTTGGAGGAAGGGGCAAGGCTGCGCCCCCCTCTCTCTTGCACCTATATAAAGGGAGGGGAGGGAGGGGCAGCCGCACCCCTCGAGCCTAGGCGCCTCCCTCCTCCCTGCAACACCTCCTCCTCCTATCGTAGTTGCTTAGCGAAGCCCTGCCGGAGTTCTGCTGCATCCACCACCACGCCGTCGTGCTGCTGGATCATCATCAACCTCTCCTTTCCCCTTGCTGGATCAAGAAGGAGGAGACGTCATCCGCTCCGTACGTATGTTGAACGCGGAGGTGCTGTCCGTTCAGGACTAGGTCATCGGTGATCGGAATCACGGCGAGTACGACTCCATCATCCCCGTTCCATTGAACGCTTCTGCACGCGATCTACAAGTGGTATGTAGATGCAATCACTCTCCCATGACTCGTTGCTAGATGAACTCATAGATGGATCTTGGTGAAACCGTAAGAAAAATTTTAATTTTCTGCAACGTTCCCCAACAGTGGCATCATGAGCTAGGTCTATGTGTAGTTCTCTATTGCACGAGTAGAACACAATTTGTTGTGGGCGTAGATGTTGTCAACTTTCTTGCCGCTACTAGTCTTATCTTGCTTCAGCGGTATTGTGGGATGAAGCGGCCCGGACCGACCTTACACGTACGCTTATGTGAGACTGGTTCCACCGACTGACATGCACTAGTTGCATAAGGTGGCTGGCGGGTGTCTGTCTCTCCCACTTTAGTTGGAGCGGATTCGATGAAAAGGGTCCTTATGAAGGGTAAATAGAAGTTGATAAATCACGTTGTGGCTTTCACGTAGGTAAGAAAACGTTCTTGCTAGAACCCTATTGCAGCCACGTAAAACTTGCAACAACAATTAGAGGACGTCTAACTTGTTTTTGCAGCAAGTGTTTTGTGATATGATATGGCCAAAGTTGTGATGAATGATGAATGATATATGTGATGTATGAGATCATGTTCTTGTAATAGGAATCACGACTTGCATGTCGATGAGTATGACAACCGGCAGGAGCCATAGGAGTTGTCTTTATTTTCGTATGACCTGCGTGTCATTGAAGAACGCCATGTAAATTACTTTACTTTATTGCTAAACGCGTTAGCCATAGAAGTAGAAGTAGTCGTTGGCGTGACAACTTCATGAAGACATGATGATGGAGATCATGGTGTCATGCCGGTGACAGGATGATCATGGAGCCCCGAAGATGGAGATCAAAGGAGCTATATGATATTGGCCATATCATGTCACTACTATATATAATTGCATGTGATGTTTATTATGTTTATGCATCTTGTTTACTTAGAACGACGGTAGTAAATAAGATGATCCCTCATAACAATTTCAAGAAAGTGTTCTCCCTAACTGTGCACCGTTGCTAAAGTTCGTCGTTTCGAAGCACCACGTGATGATCGGGTGTGATAGATCCTTACGTTCACATACAACGGTTGTAAGACAGTTTTACACATGCAATACACTTAGGTTAACTTGACGAGCCTAGCATGTACAGACATGGCCTCGGAACACAAGAGACCGAAAGGTCGAACATGAGTCGTATGGAAGATACAATCAACATGGAGATGTTCACCGACGATGACTAGTACCGTCTCACGTGATGATCGGACACGGCCTAGTCGACTCGGATCATGTAACACTTAGATGACTAGAGGGATGTCAAATCTGAGTGGGAGTTCATTAAATAATTTGATTAGATGAACTTTATTATCATGAACAATAGTCTAAAATCTTTGCAAAATGTCTTGTAGATCAAATGGCCAACGCTCATGTCACCATTAACTTCAACGCGTTCCTAGAGAAAACCAAGCTGAAAGATGATGGCAGCAACTATTCGGACTGGGTCCGGAACCTGAGGATCATCCTCATAGCTGCCAAGAAACAATATGTCCTAGAAGCACCGCTAGGTGAAGCACCCATCCCAGAGAACCAAGACGTTATGAACGCTTGGCAGTCTCGTGCTGATGATTACTCCCTCATTCAGTGTGGCATGCTTTACAGCTTAGAACCGGGGCTCCAAAAGCGTTTTGAGCAACACGGAGCATATGAGATGTTCGAGGAGCTGAAACTAGTTTTCCAAGCTCATGCCCGGGTCGAGAGATATGAAGTCTCCGACAAGTTCTTCAGTTGTAAGATGGAGGAAAATAGTTCTATCAGTGAGCACATACTCAAAATGTCTGGGTTGCACAACCGCCTGTCCCAGCTGGACATCAACCTCCCGGACGAGGCGGTCATTGACAGAATCCTTCAGTCGCTCCCACCGAGCTACAAGAGCTTTGTGATGAACTACAATATGCAGGGGATGGTGAAAACTATTCCTGAAGTATTTTCAATGCTGAAGTCAGCAGAGGTAGAAATCAAGAAGGAGCATCAAGTGTTGATGGTCAATAAAACCACTAAGTTCAAGAAGGGCAAGGGTAAGAAGAACTTCAAGAAGGACGGCAAGGATGTTGCCGCGCCTGGTAAGCCAGTTGCCAGGAAGAAGTCAGGCAATGGGCCCAAGCCTGAGACTGAGTGCTTTTATTGCAAAGGGAAGGGTCACTGGAAGCGGAACTGCCCCAAATACTTAGCAGACAAGAAGGCCGGCAACACTAAAGGTATATTTGATATACATGTAATTGATGTGTACCTTACCAGTACTCGTAGTAACTCCTGGGTATTTGATACCGGTGCCATTGCTCATATATGTAACTCACAGCAGGAGCTGCGGAATAAATGGAGACTGGCGAAGGACGAGGTGACGATGCGTGTCGGGAATGGTTCCAAGGTCGATGTGATCGCCGTCGGCACGCTACCTCTACATTTACCTACGGGGTTAGTTTTAAACCTTAATAATTATTATTTAGTGCCAAGTTTGAGCATGCACATTGTATCAGGATCTCGTTTAATGCGAGATGGCTACTCATTTAAATCCTAGAATAATGGTTGTTCTATTTATATGAGAGAAATGTTTTATGGTCATGCTCCGATGGTCAATGGTTTATTCTTAATGAATCTCGAACGTAATGTTACACATGTTCATAGTGTGAATACCAAAAGATGTAAAGTTGATAACGATAGTCCCACATACTTGTGGCACTGCCGCCTTGGTCACATTGGTGTCAAGTGCATGAAGAAGCTCCATGCTGATGGACTTTTAGAGTCTCTCGATTATGAATCATTTGACACATGCGAACCATGCCTCATGGGCAAGATGACTAAGACTCCGTTCTCCGGAACAATGGAGCGAGCAACCAACTTATTGGAAATCATACATACCGATGTGTGCGGTCCAATGAGTGTCGAGGCTCGCGAAGGATATCGTTATGTTCTCACTCTCACTGATGACTTGAGTAGATATGGGTATGTCTACTTGATGAAACACAAGTCTGAGACCTTTGAAAAGTTCAAGGAATTTCAGAATGAAGTAGAGAATCAACGTGACCGAAAGATCAAATTCTTACGATCAGATCGTGGAGGAGAATATTTAAGTCATGAATTTGGTACACACTTAAGGAAATGTGGAATCGTTTTACAACTCACGCCGCCTGGAACACCTCAGCGCAATGGTGTGTCCGAACGTCGTAATCGCACTCTATTGGATATGGTGCGATCTATGATGTCTCTTACTGATTTACCGCTATCATTTTGGGGATATGCTCTAGAGACAGCTACATTCACTTTAAATAGGGCATCGTCTAAATCCGTTGAGACGACACCGTATGAATTATGGTTTGGGAAGAAACCTAAGCTGTCGTTTCTAAAAGTTTGGGGATGCGATGCTTATGTCAAGAAACTTCAACCTGAAAAGCTCGAACCCAAGTCGGAAAAATGCGTCTTCATAGGATACCCTAAGGAAACCATTGGGTATACCTTCTACCTTAGATCCGAATGCAAGATCTTTGTTGCCAAGAACGGATCCTTTCTGGAAAAAGAGTTTCTCTCGAAAGGAGTAAGTGGGAGGAAAGTAGAACTCGATGAAGTACTACCTCTTGAACCGGAAAGTAGTGCAGCTCAGGAAAATGTTCCTGTGGTGCCTACACCGACTGGAGAGGAAATTAACGATGATAATCAAGGTACTTCGGATCAAGTTGCTACTGAACTTCGTAGGTCCACTAGGACACGTTCCGCACCAGAGTGGTACGGCAACCCTGTCTTGAAAATCATGTTGTTAGACAACGGTGAACCTTCGAACTATGAAGAAGCGATGGCGGGCCCAGATTCCAACAAATGGCTTGAAGCCATGCAATCCGAGATAGGATCCATGTATGAAAACAAAGTATGGACTTTGACAGACTTGCCTGATGATCGGCGAGCGATAGAAAACAAATGGATCTTTAAGAAGAAGACGGACGCGGATGGTAATGTTACCATCTATAAAGCTCGACTTGTCGCTAAGGATTATCGACAAGTTCAAGGGATTGACTACGATGAGACTTTCTCTCCCGTAG
Organism: Triticum turgidum subsp. durum; assembly: GCA_900231445.1. NCBI lineage: Eukaryota > Viridiplantae > Streptophyta > Magnoliopsida > Poales > Poaceae > Triticum > Triticum turgidum. The sequence continues at coordinate 726,149,977 of LT934117.1, read as the reverse complement.
CGAAGCTTAAGTCCGTCCGAATCATGTTAGCAATTGCCGCATACTATGATTATGAGATATGGCAGATGGACGTCAAAACGGCATTCCTTAACGGTTACCTTAAGGAAGAGCTGTATATGATGCAGCCAAAAGGTTTTGTCGATCCTAAGACTGCTAACAAGGTACGCAAGCTCCAGTGATCCATTTATGGGCTGGTGCAAGCATCTCGGAGTTGGAACATTCGCTTTGATGAGATGATCAAAGCGTTTGGGTTTATGCAGACTTATGGAGAAGCCTGCGTTTACAAGAAAGTGAGTGGGAGCTCTGTAGCATTTCTCATATTATATGTAGATGACATACTTTTGATGTGAAATGATATAGAACTTTTGGACAACATTAAGGCCTACTTGAATAAGAGTTTTTCAATGAAGGACCTTGGAGAAGCTGCTTACATATTAGGCATCAAAATCTATAGGGATAGATCGAGACGCCTCATAGGTCTTTCACAAAGCACATACCTTGATAAGATTTTGAAGAAGTTCAAAATGGATCAGTCCAAGAAAGGGTTCTTGCCTGTTTTGCAAGGTGTGAAATTGAGCTCGGCTCAATGCCCGACCACGGCAAAAGATAAAGAAGAGATGAGTGTCATCCCCTAAGCCTCAGCCATAGGATCTATTATGTATGCCATGCTGTGTACCAGACCTGATGTAAACGTTGCCGTAATTTTGGTAGGAAGGTACCAAAGTAATCCCGGCAAGGAACACTGGACAGCGGTCAAGAATATCCTGAAGTACCTGAAAAGGACAAAGGACATGTTTCTCGTTTATGGAGGTGACGAAGAGCTCGTCGTAAAGGGTTACGTCGACGCTAGCTTCAACACAGATCTGGATGACTCAAAGTCACAAACCGGATACGTGTATATGCTGAATGGTGGAGCAGTAAGCTGGTGCAGCTGCAAGCAGAGCGTCGTGGCGGGATCTACATGTGAAGCGGAGTACATGATAGCCTCGGAGGCAGCACATGAAGCAATTTGGGTGAAGGAGTTCATCACCGACCTAGGAGTCATACCCAATGCATCGGAGCCCATCAAACTCTTCTGTGACAACACTGGAGCTATTGCACTTGCCAAGGAGCCCAGGTTTCACAAGAAGACCAGGCACATCAAGCGTCACTTCAACTCCATTCGTGAAAATGTTCAAGATGGGGACATAGAAATTTGCAAAGTGCATACGGATCTGAATATTGCAGATCCGTTGACTAAACCTCTTCCGCGGGCAAAACATGATCAACACCAGAACTCTATGGGTGTTCGATTCATCACAATGTAACTAGATTATTGACTCTAGTGCAAGTGGGAGACTGTTGGAAATATGCCCTAGAGGCAATAATAAAAGTATTATTATTATATTTCCTTGTTCATGATAATTGTCTTTTATTCATGCTGTAATTGTATTATCCGGAAATCGTAATACACGTGTGAATACATAGACCACAATATGTCCCTAGTGAGCCTCTAGTTGACTAGCTCGTTGATCAACAGATAATCATGGTTTCCTGACTATGGACATTGGATGTCGTTGATAACGGGATCACATCATTAGGAGAAAGATGTGATGGACAAGACCCAATCCTAAGCATAGCACAAGATCGTGTAGTTCGTTTTGCTAGAGCTTTTCCAATGTCAAGTATCTCTTCCTTTGACCATGAGATCGTGTAACTCCCGGATACCGTAGGAGTGCTTTGGGTGTACCAAACGTCACAACGTAACTGGTTGACTATAAAGGTGCATTACAGGTATCTCCGAAAGTGTCTGTTGGGTTGACAAGGATCGAGACTGGGATTTGTCACTCCGTATGATGGAGAGGTATCACTGGGCCCACTCGGTAGTGCATCATCATAATGAGCTCAAAGTGACCAAGTGTTTGGTCATGGGATCATGCATTACGGTACGAGTAAAGTGACTTGCCGGTAACGAGATTGAACGAGGTATTGGGATACCGACGATCGAATCTCGGGCAAGTAAAATACCGATTGACAAAGGGAATTGTATACGGGGTTGTTTGAATCCTCGACATCGTGGTTCATCCGATGAGATCATCGAGGAGCATGTGTGAGCCAACATGGGTATCCAGATCCCGCTGTTGGTTATTGCTCATGTCTGCATGTCTCCCGAACCCGTAGGGTCTACACACTTAAGGTTCGGTGACGCTAGGGTTGTATGAATATGAGTATGCAGCAAACCGAATGTTGTTCGGAGTCCCGGATGAGATCCGGACGTCACGAGGAGTTCCGGAATGGTCCAGAGGTAAAGATTTATATATGGGAAGTCTTATTTTGGTCGCCGGAAAAGTTTCGCGCGTTATCGGTATTGTACCGGGAGTGCCGAAAGGGGTCCGGGGGTTCCACCAGGGGTCCACCTGCCCCGGAAGGCCACATGGGCTGTAGGGGGTGCGCCTTGGCCCATATGGGCCAAGGGCACCAGCCCCAAGAGGCCCATGCGCCTAGAGATAAGGGAGAGGGGAGAGTCCTAAAGGGGGAAGGCACCTCCGAGGTGCCTTGGGGAGGATGGACTCCTCCCCCCCCCTTGGCCGCACCCTTCCTTGGAGGAAGGGGCAAGGCTGCGCCCCCCTCTCTCTTGCACCTATATAAAGGGAGGGGATGGAGGGGCAGCCGCACCCCTCAAGCCTAGGCGCCTCCCTCCTCCCTGCAACACCTCCTCCTCCTCCCGTAGTTGCTTAGCGAAGCCCTGCCGGAGTTCTGCTGCATCCACCACCACACCGTCGTGCTGCTGGATCATCATCAACCTCTCCTTCCCCCTTGCTGGATCAAGAAGGAGGAGACGTCATCCGCTCCGTACGTGTGTTGAACGCGGAGGTGCTGTCTGTTCAGGACTAGGTCATCGGTGATCGGAATCATGGCGAGTACGACTCCATCATCCCCGTTCCATTGAACGCTTCCACACGCGATCTACAAGTGGTATGTAGATGCAATCACTCTCCCATGACTCATTGCTAGACGAACTCATAGATGGATCTTGGTGAAACCGTAGGAAAATTTTTAATTTTCTGCAACGTTCCCCAACACAAACGCCCATAGACGCGATCAGGCGCGTCTGCAGATAGTGACTGGTCACACCTCAAATATTAGATTCTACAACTGGGCACTTCAAATTAGAAACCCTAAATCCATATTATTACATGCAACATAAAACCTTATCTAAGGGGAGCTTGCTAGGTTCCGCTGTGCCCATGTCCGGCGGCCGCCATGCTCCCCAGAGTGTTGGTTCGATCGCCGGCAAGGTAGAGTAGGGAATGGGACACAAACCGGCTCCCATGTCATACTCTTCCTCGTCGGAGTCTGGAACTCGAACGGTATCGGTGGATGTCAGATCGATGATGGATCCGTCCTGGGATGAGCCGCCGACATCCACCCCGCCCTGGCTGCGGCTCACGAAGTGGTGCACTATATGGGGCGCCGAAGAATGTGACTCCGCCTCGGCAACGTCCACCGCCGCAAGTGCTGTAGCCACCTCCCACGCCTGCTGCCTCACACGGCGGGCACGCCGGGCCATGTTTTCGTCGGAAGACGCCCATGGTGCGTCCGTGGCCTCGGCATGCCAATGGACGGGTTGCGCGTCCGCCACTGCGTTCGGACGCTAGACGGACCGCACCACCTCAGGTGAGGCAGCGGCAACACACCTAGCACTGGATCCATGTGTCATTTGGGCGGACGTAGTGGAATTCCAACGGAAGGAGCCCGAGCGCTGCCTCGCACTCATAGGAGTGGCGAAGCGCAAGCCAGACAACCATCTCCTCCCCGGAGCCGCGTGGGGTCGACGGATCTGAAGGTGAAGGACTTTGATATGCTGCCTGCCATGCCGGAGAAGGTCGGAGACCACTGGATAGGAGCTTGGGTGGCAGAGGGAAGTGGACGGGAGTGAAGTAAACTGGCTACGGTTTGGTTCGGCGAGCGGATGGATGCGGAGGACTATATGTGGATCGGCTGGGCTAGCGTGGGCCGGGTCTGACATGACGGGTGCACCCATATCTGCACCATATTTGAGCTCGATATGAGAGGTGTCAGTCAGCCAGACATTTGTGGCCCGTTTGAGACGTCCGTCCGCCGGGGACGTTTGAGGCTGCCCAAAATCGGACAGTACATGATGCATGTTTTTTTTACCAATTATACAATAATGCCCGCTCCAGATCAATCGCGCTCCACCTCCGACCGTTCTTCACATTCGGCGGTGGCGCAGATCCCAAGACCATAACCCCTGGCCTGGTAGGGTTTCGTCCGTGCACCCAGCAAGGGTACGAGGGTTTCCCTTCCGTTCCCCAATCAAACGCAGGTGGTGACGGGACCTATCTAGGGTTAGGGTTTGCCTAGGGACATTTGACGGGCGAATCGACAGCGTGCCTTTGTCTCCATCCCATCCATCGATTCAGCCCATCTCGATTCCGTGGGAGGTTTTTGCTGCAGCAGTTCCAGGAGGCAATGACACTCAAATTAGAGCTATCAGAGGATGAGGAGAAGATCTTCCGACGGCTTCTTGATGTCGTCCGTCACTACCGCCTTCGCACTACGCATCGCGTCGCTGGTGGCTGGGTCCGGGACAAGCTACTAGGGAAACAACCTACTGACATTGACATTGCCCTTGATAATATCACGGGCCAGGATTTCTCCGCAAAAGTAGACGCCTACCTGAAGCTCATAGGGGAGGGGGACAAGAAACGAGGAACCAAAGTTATCCCGTGGTATGCTGATCCTCCTCCTCGTGACTGTTATGACACTTTGGCACATGTTTTTTAAAATGCCATGGCTATTCTTTAACTTTAATTATATATTAACTTTTTTGTGCAGCAATCCGGATAAATCCAAGCACTTGGAAACTGCTAAGACGTACATGTTCGACAGAGAAATTGATTTTGTTAACTTGAGGTCTGAAAAATATGCAGAAAGCAGCCGCATTCCTACCATGAAGCAGGACGCCACTCCTGAAGAAGATGCCCACCGCAGGGACCTAACAATTAATAGTTTATTCTTCAACATCAACGATCACATTGTGGAAGATTTTACTAAAAGAGGTATTGACGACCTCATCAAGGGCCTTGTTGACACTCCTCTAGATGCCAAAGCTACCTTCTTGGATGACCCACTTGAGTTCTTCGGGCAATTCGATTTGCCGCTAGATTCAACTTTACGTTATCCGATAGGTTGAAAGAAGCTGCTTCAGACGAAAAGGTGAAGTTGGAACTTGCTTGCAAGATCAGCAAAGAACGTGTTGGGAAGGAGATTGATCTTGCCAACACCCAGCTGATGCAATGTCTTACATTCGTGATCTGGGGCTATTTTATATTGCATTTGCTTTCCCCAAAAGTTGCAGCCCTCCAGTTTTTGACAATTGTGATCGGTGTTGTGTTTCACACATTGAATCAGCTTGGAACTTTGCAATTTCTGTGCCCAGCAGAGTTTCCCATCCCATGCTGCTGGATGAAGAGGAAAAGTTTTACCTTTATAGTGCACTCTTTTTTCCCCTTCGAAAGATGTTCTACTTGAATAAAAATTCTAAGAAGATTGCTGTCACTAGCTATCTTATTCAGGAGTCATTAAAGCTGCCAGCATGTGTTGCTAAATCGGTTCTCGACGTGCATGTTGCCAGCGGAAAGTTTGCTGATCTAGTGCTCCTCTTTGAATCAAATGTCGCTTCGCGAGCTGTCAGGGAGGAGGTAGAAGATGTATACCAAGATATACCAATGGACACATGGAAGCGTGTTTATGCAGGAGTCGTACTTAGTGAAATAAAGGGCTTATGGAGGGTGGCACTTGCTATATCCATTATCTTTTATCCAGAAGCTGAAAATGCTGGTGGCACACTCATCCAGCAGCAGGATGAGCTGCATCGGAGGAAAGAGCAGTACGTGAGAGTTGAGCGTTCCATAACTGATCTAGGTCTCAGTGAGGTCTGGAAGTTGGAGCCGTTGGTCGGGAAGATCATCATGCAAATTATGCAGAAATCAGAAAGTCCACTGATCGGAGAATGGAAAAAACGTGTGTTCAAGTGGCAGCTCGCGCATCCTGAAGGAAGCAGGGATGATTGCGTCGATTGGTTGAACGGATCGCAATCGAAACGCCAGAAAGTAGAATCCAGCACCTGATGGTGAACTGCCTGTGTGTGCTAGTTATGTCAAGTCAAGCGCTGTTGTGGATAGTTGGGTACCTCTTGGCTCACATTGGACGTTTAGTTTATCGTTCAGTTTATATTTCAAACTATTGCAGAATGCATTCTGCCTAAATATTTGTAATTGCTGCTCCTCTGTCTACTATAAAACCAAGGAGACAGAGTACGATCAATGAAAAACCATAAGTTTCTCAAAAAGAAAAATTATAACTCCAAGGTGTCTGCTACATGCGAGAAGACTGCATTATGTACCGCAAGACACAAAACTTTTCGCCTGCTGTGAGATGAAGGATAGCCTTGTCCCAATGGTTTTCTTTAGTGGCCCGGTCCAATCCCAACATCTTAAAGGCTCTATGGACCGATATGAACCACTTTTAGAACTTTTCACGCGTTTTGTTTTGTTTTCTGTTTTTTTAGTCTTTTTCTATCTGCTTTCGGTGGTAATCTGTTTTGTTTTTCTGTTATGTTGTCTTCCAATTTTTCTTTTCGCTTTTCCTATGTTTTTCATTTCGCTTTTCATATATTTTACTTTCACCTGGTCTCCTCCGCAGGTCGAGCCCTGTTCCTCTCCTTGCCTTATCGAAATAGTGACCCTTCGAGGAAAAGGGAAAACCACGCCGAAAATTCAAAAAGGGCAAAACTAAACAGGGTTCGGGCCAGCGTTGCGGTTACTGGCTGAGATAAAAAAGCTGGGTCTGAGTCTGGCAGCAAAAACCAGCCCGAAAACCAAGCCTTCCAGCGCGAATCTCCGGACAAGAGATTTGAATGTAGGCGAATTGAAAAACAGTCGACTACAAAATAACAAATCCGTAAGGTAAAACAGGTTTATGCTTTTGTAAGCTCACTACTGCAGGATAAAGCTAACGCGACACTACGGTCAGAGACCCTTCGAGAAACTACGTGCAATGCGATAATCATAAACGGTGGTGTCAGAGAACCGTCAAAAATGCCTAAAACGTTTGCGATGACGGATGCATCAAACGCGGTTCAGATTTTAGTTGCGTGTGCGATGCACGACATACGGTTCAATTCAATTAACTATTTGTGATGAGGAGGAACAAGAGAAACGGGCAGCCAGATGAAGGCGTGTACGATACACAACATATGGTTCACTCGGATGAACTGTTTGTGATGAGGAGAAACAACAAAAACGGACAACTAGATAAAGGTGTGTGCAATTGAGGGCATACGCTTCAGAAGGATTAACTGTTTGTGATTAGGCAACAGAATAGAAACGGCCAGCCAGATCAAAGGTGTGTGCGATTAATGACATATACTTCACACGGATGAACTATTTACGATTAGCCACAATAAACAGAAACAGTTAGACAGATCAACGTGTGTGCGCTAGACGGGCACTCATTCTAATTAAAAGAAGCGTGTGCGACGGTAATAACGAGCACGCATGGTTCTTGAAACAAGACGTGTGCTGACATTGCCGATTCCGGTGCACCTAACGCCATGTACGCGGCCGAGAAAGCGTGCCCACGTTACGCCGTCCGGGAATAGTGCCGCACTTAGAAATTATAGAACCTCGTCCCATCACCTTCCAAATTGCAAATCTGTTCACACGAATCAAAACCTAAACGGTTTCCCACTTAGGAGTGTATTAGTACTCAGTTATAAATACTGTAGTATGCCAAGATGACTGCATATTCCTTCCTAACCTCCTCATCCATAAAAGCAAACAAGTCATTCAGCATCGTTCTCTTGCGTCTGCCATGGCCAGATTGAGTTCTCGATCGAGAGATTACCACCATGGAAAGGCGAGCATGGAAGCGGAAGCACGAGAGATGTCCCGCTTAGCCGCGAAAGCAGCCAACATGTCCCGCCGCACCGCCGAAGCAGCACGGAGGTCTCACGCACCGTCGGAGCAGCACGGAGGTCCCGCCGCGCCGTCGATGCAGTAGACTGGTCCGGTCATGCCGCAGAAGCAGCAGAGATGTCCTGCCGCGCCGCGAATGCAGCAGAGATGTCCTCCCGCCCCGCGGCGGCCTGGGAAAATCTCTCGTGGGCAGGCGAGGACTCTTACAGGCGCATGCATGCGATCGTCCATAACCAGATGGATCAGATCTCCGGCTGGATGAAATTGCAGGACGAGTTGATTGCCTCGTTTGAACAACTCCACGCCGACCGCGACCTGCTGAGGGCGAAGATCGCTGGAAGGGCGGAGCAGGCGGAGGAGACTGCTGCCTTGTTGAAGAGGACGGGCGTCATCGCCAAGAAACTTATGGACGAGAATGCCATGCTCCACATCAAGCGCGAAAGGCTGGTGGAGGAATCCGCGGTTACTTCCGAGCAGCGTATTAAGGACATGAAACTGATGAAAGAGATCATCGCCGCTCACGGCGAGAATAGTCTCCGCGACCTGCAGCACATCAAGAAAGTAGAGATCAGAGCCAGATCGTTGTATGCGTCTTCCTTCTTCTTTTGCCCTTGTGTATTTCGGGCGTAGCCGCATGTGGTTTTTTTTTAGTAACTTCATAGATATGTAAGACAATTATTATCCACTGTCATCGTTCTTATATTCATCATGCTTGCTATAAGTCGCAGTCGATGCTATATAGGTCCGTCGGATCTTACATCAAGATCCATGCAAAATTATCTTTTCAGATTTTCACTTTTCTCTCTTAAATCTCTGTCCAGTGAGACATAGCCACGCTGTGAAATAGGGTTCAGGCGCTATTAATGGAGACGTTGGGAGGGAGGTGCGCGGCGGATAGAGGTCAAAGGGCTCTCCTCCCGACGAGCACGCGCAGGGGTCTGATCGCACGCCTCCTATACTCAAATAGCTACCCCGCACGGCACCTCCTAGCCAATAAAAAAAGGGACGCATGGCGGCACGTAATTGGTAAGTAGAACGTCCACGGTTTCGATAATAGTTGTGTTTATGATTTGTAAAGTGACAAAACTTGCATGACATAAAAAAGTTCATAATAATAACAAAGAAACTATAAATTATTATTTGGCTTTCAATGTGGATACATACCCGTGTTGGTCTTAATGTCGAACTTATGTTCAACGCCTTTGAAGCTCTGTCCCATCATTACCACCAATGCTTCAAATCACCTTACTTGTACTTCAATTTTCATACCTATACAAAAAAAAATACATGTTAGATAGTGAGATGGTGGCATAGCGGACACTCTTACAAATTTGAATATTCGTAATTCTGGATTGTAGATGGATAAAATATTAAAATTCAACCTGTTTTTCTTGCACTTATGCACAAGTTTTATAGCGAGCCAATGCAAACCACGCTCAACATTGACTGGATGCTACAATAAATTAATAATGAAATTAGGAAATAAAGATCATCCGGAATGAAGATAATCATCTATTCTTTACCGACAATTCAAAGAAATAAAAATTAATAAACACTCAGAAGAAACAATTCAGACAATGGGAGAAGTAGGACGTGGGCAGGCTAAGCAGATCGATCGGCGAGAGGCCGCGATCCGCGACGGCGGAAAATTTATGCGGGGGTTCCTTCTAATGGCCGATGCAGGCATGCGGTGTGGCGACGCCCAAATTTCATGATGTGGCTCGCCTGGACTTCGATCAATCGGCCAGAATTAAGCGTCAAGGATAAGGCCCAGTAGCAGAGTACCAGCCCAATATAGGTCTAGGCGGCGCTAAATCGTTCTTTTCATGGTTTCTACGTAAAAGTTAGACAGCCGTACAAAAGGCATACATGAGCTTATATACTGAAACTTTTTGGCAAAAAACATTGGGTATGCAATGCATACCCTTCCCTTGCATTAGCCTAGCTCCGCCCCTGATGATCCCTTATTAGTGCAGGCCGTCAGATTACAATATCTTTCCCATCGCTGAAAGATTTCAACTCCACAAAAAATCAAACCAAACAAAATCAAGTTCGAGGGGTATTTCTCCCTCGGGCGGTGTTTGAGTATAACCGGACTTCTTTGGTTGGGTGCAAGCAATTTTGTCCCCCTACTTGTCGGACTTACTCAAAAAAAAGAAAAACATGTAGCATCGCTCGGACCACGAAGAGGCTTTGAGAGACATTACTTGTCGCAGACATCCCTCCGCTGCTGCTTCCACAGACATCGCCGCGCCGCCAACCCACATCCTGCAGCCTGATCCATGGCGCTGCGTACCCTTGCGGCGAGGGCGCGGACTTCCGCCGCCGCGCTCCGCCCACAGACGCCGCCCCTCGGCCTCTCCCCTCTGCCCGGCGGCCGCCCCAACTTCCACTCCGCCGCCGCCCCCCGCCGCCACCCGTCGGCCGGCGGCCGTCCCTCCCTCATCAGGAACCTGGTGCCTCCCAACCCCTCCTCTCTGATACTTGTTGATAGTTCAAATTCGTTGTTTGACCCCTCATCACTGCACATAGTTTTCCTTTGCTATTTCACACAACTCACACAATCCTTGCACAAATTAATCCTGGGTGTATTGATACTGAAACTACTCCCTCGGATCCGAATCAGTTGACGCAGCCTCTGTACAACGTTGTATTGTACTCCCTTCGTCCCATAATATAATATGTTTTTACAAGCTATGTAGTTTTGCGTAGAGTGTGCGTCAATTAATATGGATCAGAGGGAGTATCATTATTGTTGAGCATGGACTTTATGCGGGCAGTAGATGGCTGGGCGTCAATAGATTTTAATATCTTCCATGATCTGCAGGGGTGGTGCAAAAGCTAAATTTTGTATGTAAATCTCACACACATGTCAAACGTGAATAGGATAAATCTGGATACTAGTACCCTCATGATTTATAATCTTTACGAACATAAAACTGCTATAGTTCTGTAATCTTTGGGGCACTCTTGGTATGTAAAATTGCCATCAGTTTTCTTATGTTAAATTCTAGAAAATGCAATAACATTTTATTGAAACCAACCCTGAGATTCTAGGCATTGCTCTAGATAAAGGCCTTTGTGGAATATTCTAGACCTGTTGTATCAAACCAAATTTAATGGATAGGCTGGTAGAAACAGCAGCTTATATAGACATTGAAAAATATGCTATAGGGCTTTTTTTTGGTAGAAATATCTTTACTCCCTGCCCATTACAAATTGTAGCATAAAGCATCTAGGTTCAACAAGCATAGATTAGTCAAATCTTCCCCTTTCTGCTGCTTCCTTGGATGATTGTTGGGATTTCGAATTTTAGATCTTAGACGAATGATCTTTTTAGATGTTTATTATTTTTTGTTGTGCAAGTATATATATAATTATATGGCGCGTTCTTAAATAGTGTGCATTCTCCTTTATCTTGTAAACACTAAATGGTGGGGTAATCATTGTTATTTGCTGATCCTAGCTATAGTATCATTTTTCAGCAACTTTTGTAAAGTTGATACAAGTACAAGCATGCCGTAGAAAGGAGGTGAGATTTCTTATTTAACCAGATCCCTTACAGGATTTTTTTCTATTTTTATTGTAGCGCACAAGAATTAACTTGTAATCAGCTAGCAAAGAGGAGCTCGAACTTGAGGCAACCTTCTTAAGGGAACAGATCAATGAGTTTGTGGACCGTATTCAGTATGATTTTATCTCCCTTTTCTAATGCTTATTAATACTAGTTTGTTTCTATCATTTAAATAATCATGTAACTATACATGGTTTTCCTGAAGGAAGGAGAAGGAGAGGTCTGATCTAATCAAGAAGGATCTTTGGGCTTCTTTGAAGCGTATGGCCTGTTGTGCTGCTGTGGTGAAAGTCATAACGCTTCTTGTCGTGGAATTGTCACGGCAGATGTCCTCTTGCAAGGACTTAGTCGTGGAGCCATCGCAATTAGGAAGCTTAAAGGGGTTAATCGGGACAAAGGACTCGAGAGAGTTATACTAGTTCGGCCCCTTACGGTGAAGGTAAGGCATACGTCTAGTTGGATTAGTATTGCTTGAGGTTTCGATAACCAGGGAGCGAGATATGCTTTGCCCGGTTCTCGATGAGTTGTTTTCTGTCCCTAAGCTGCCGGCGGGTCGTCTCCTTATATACACGGGTTGACGCCCTGCGGCCTACAGAGTCCCGGCCGGCTCATAGACAGTGTCCGGCTCGGTGACTAGTTAATTCTACCTTATGTTACAAGTCATGTCATCATGGCGGTTTACCACTATGGGCCTCAAGCCGCATGTGGGCTTTAGACCCTTTATTGAACAGCCATCTTCATGCTTGGTCTTGGGCTTCTCTCTGATGAGTCTTCTTTGCGTAACCCGGCCCCTCCTGGGCGGCTTACACAAATAGTTATATCCCCAACATTAGGCCCTAGATTGATTTGAACCGGTCCATGTCAATCTTTACAATACCTTAAGAAATAAACCTTCAGCCTTCTGTCTGTGCAAAGGGTTTTAACCCACCATGACGTCATCTTCTGGATCCGCGTTAACCCGCCGTGACGTCATCTTTACTTAAATTCATATTTTACTCCGCATATCCTCCAACGGATCTTTGCTTTTACTGACCGTTCCGAAACCCGAGGCGTCGGGGCCGCTGGATAATGATGTTGGTCTCCTCATTTCTCGCGCCGTCTCAGTCGGTCTTCCCTTATAAATAGGCACGACCTAGGTCTTCCATTCTCCCCCCTCTCGGTCATCCTCTTCCTCTCGCTGTGTCTCTGCCACTCGAGCTCCGCCGCCGCCGTCGAGCTCCTCGTCTTCACCGACTCAGGCCGCTGCATCAACCCGAATCTGACCAGAAATCCACGGCGAACTTCCGCAGCCCGTCCACATCCGTAAGTTCCCTTCTTTCCCTTTCTTAGATATGTATTGGAGCTTCTTCGAGTTCGTCGGTGTTCATCGCCGCCCGCGGCGAACCCTTGATGTTCTTCACCTTCGATGCCCTGTTCAGATAGTTGAACCACATAAAACTGCTGCGGTGATTGTTTTACATTTATCCCGAACATAGACAGATCCCTTTTCCTTTGTTCAGAGGCTTCCTTCGAGTGGATGAACTTCTCTGCACTGATTTTAGGTCTAGAAATTTTTCTTTTTAGAACAACCGTTTGATCCAAAACAACAATTGCAACTTGTGAAATCTGTTTGTTCCACACTTAGTCAAAAACTGCCTTTGTTGAATTTGTTTAACCATGGTAATCTATGTAGCCGGTTTATGATAACACCGATTGTCAGTCTTGCTTGCTTCCGGCGACTTTAAGAAAATTTAACTGCCCTTGATATCTGTAGCGGCTTAAATATCATTGCGTAGTTACCTATATGTCATTAGGCCCCATCTTAAGCCGCCATTTTGAATAGACTTAAAAATACTTTCCTTCCGGGTTAAAATTTAACCGGAGCTTCTTATTTTGTCATAGGCTTGCACTTACGCCATGGCACCTAAGGCTCCCAAGGCTTCTGTGACCTATAATTGGGTCCAATCCATTGCACAGAAAGCAAATTGTCTGAATTTGTGAAGTCTGGCCACCTGCCCAAGAAGGAGGTCATGTTTTATCATGCCCCTGACCCGTCCGAGGAGAAACCTCAGCCCAAAGAAGGGGAGGTGATAGTTTTTACGGATCATATGAGCCGGGGATTTGCTCCACCCGGTTCAAAATTCTTCAGGGATGTTTTGCATTTCTTTGACCTCAGACCTCAAGACATTGGACCCAACTCCGTGTCAAATATCTGCAACTTCCAAGTTTTCTGCGAAGTGCACCTGGGAGAAGAGCCCAATCTAGTTTTGTTCAGAGAGTTATTCTATTCAAACCGGCAGAATGAATGTGCCAACGGGCCCAGTCTTGAACTCGGCAGCATCTCAATTCAGCGGCGGAGAGACTGCCTCTTTCCTTATGCCGAACTGCCCAGCCACCCAAAGGACTGGAATCAGATGTGGTTTTATTGTTAGGACACTTCCCCGGCTGACGAGAACCCTCTACCCGGCTTCCGCGCTCTGCGCCTTGAATCAAATCACCCGCTGCAGGACAAACTAGACGATGTTGAACGTCTATCACTTGCCCCTACCATCAAGAAGATCAAAGCCCTCTTAGGCAATGGCTTGAGCGGTATTGATTTGGTGCGAGTCTAGATCTCCTGGCGGGTGATCCCGTTAAGCCGCCGCCCCGGCTTAATGTGCTCTTACACTGGCGAGAAAGATGACCCGCTTCGCCACAGTTCTGATGACTTACCAGATGATATGGTTGAAGTTATGACCCAGACTTTGCTGAAAGAAGGCACGGTGACTAGTAATGCCTTTGGCTTACTTCCCTTCTACAAGAAGAACCCGACCCCCGAAGTGAGTCATCAACCTCAATAAATACTCTTTACTATATTACACCTTGCTTTTACTCATAACCCCTTATCATTTTTCGCAGGCCAATGACAACTTCTGGAAAGTCAAGTATGACCATGAGGCGGCCAAACAAGCCAGATCCTCAATTTCTTTTGAAGCAACAGCAATTTGAAAGCTGGAGGCAGACCCGGACCAGCAAGGATGTAGAGCTCTCCTCCGGCTTACCTGACGTAACCAGGAAGCGTCGGACTGAGGTTATCTCCGATTTACGTTCTGTTTTACCTTTGGCGGGTTTAATTCGTCAACATCTCAATTCATCTGACTCCAATTATCAGGATACCTCTCCTTCCTCCGGCGAGTCTATGCAATCTAACATGCCGGCTTTCAAAACTGCCCCTAGGTAATGTAATTTTGTTTACCTTATGCTTTACCTTACTCATGCTTTTGTACTCATCCTTCTGCCTTTGTCCACAGCGTGAAGTGAAACCCAGTAAGAGGGCAAAAAAAGTAAGCCGTCCCAAGACCCGGTCGCGACTGAACCGGAGCTTGGCACGGCTGCTCCTGATAGTTCTACCCATCAGCCGCCGCCTGAACCAGCCTATGACATTCCAGCACCAACCTCTGATCCACCCGCCGAAAAAACTCTCAACAGTTCTGGTAACCCGGAAGCTCCTAACCCGGCCAAGACAATTGATCCGAAAGTTGAGATTCTGAAGACTCAGTTTGTTGATCCGGGGCAGCCCACTGTCCTTGCCAAGTGCTCTACCAAGGAGGAACTTCTGGAACGCCGAAAGGCCAAGCTAGACATTGCTGACTATACTCATTTGAGCATTGGAGAGATAGTCTCTGGCTATATCAATCAAGTGCATAGCAGTTGTCGGTGTCAAAACCGGTGGATCTCAGGTAGTGGGTCCCGAACTGTGCGTCTAGGCGGATGGTAACAGGAGACAAGGGACACAATGTTTTTACCCAGGTTCGGGCCCTCTCGATGGAGGTAAAACCCTACTCCTGCTTGATTAATATTGATGATATGGGTAGTACAAGAGTAGATCTAGCACGAGATCAAGGAGGCTAAACCCTAGAAGCTAGCCTATGGTATGATTGTTAATGTTGTAGTTGTTGTCCTACGGACTAAAACCCTCCGGTTTATATAGACACTGGATAGTTTAGGGTTACACAGAGTCAGTTACAATGGTAGGAGATCTACATATCCGTATCGCCAAGCTTGCCTTCCACGCCAAGGAAAGTCCCATCCAGACACGGGATGAAGACTTCAATCTTGTATCTTCATAATCTTGGAGTCCGGCCATGACGATAGTCCAGCTATCCGGACACCCCCTAGTCCGGGACTCCCTCAGTAGCCCCCGAACCAGGCTTCAATGACGATGAGTCGGGCGCGTTGATTGTCTTTGGCATTGCGAGGCGGGTTCTTCTCCAAATTCCATATACTTGTTAAATAGTGTCCGGCTTCTGATAAATGCCGCGCTCTTTGGCTTCTACGCCCAATAATGGCAATCTTCCACGTGTTTGAATGAATGCGAACAGCCAGGGTATTTTTACAATTACCCCCCTAGCCGCGCAAATGAGCCGCTCATAAAAGGGGCAAGGATCTAGATCTGAGTCACACCATCTCCCCCTTTGCAAGCTTTCATCAGAGCGCCTCTGACCCAAGTCCATTCCATCATGGATAGTCGACGTGTCTCCTCTTCTCGCGCTCCCAGCCCTCAGCCAGGAAATTGGGAGAGATGCTCAGTCCCACATAACGAGCTAGTTATACTCCAAACCAAGGGATTTCTCCCCCCAGCCTTCTTGGTTCCGGTTCGAGCCGGACTTGCCACCTACAAGGGCGGAAAGCAAGCAGAGAGCGTCCCCGATCCCTCTAAAGGAGAGCGGGTGTGCTTCATCTCTTATCTAGTAAGAGGCCTCGGATTTCCTATCCATCCGTTTCTCCGGGGGCTCTTGGAGTTCTACGGCCTCCAATTGCACCATCTTACTCCTGCCTCCATCCTGCACATCGCGGGCTTTGTGGCCCTCTGCGAACTATTCTTGGGCGTTGAGGCTCACTTCGGATTATGGAAGAGAATATTCTGCCTGGTACCCCGTTCTCATGAGGGGTCAATATATCAAGTGGGCGGAGCCGAGCTATGGCGCATCGCCGGGACCGGATACCTGTCATGAACCCCAAAGAAGGCGTCCGAAGACTGGCCTTTGGAATGGTTTTACATGGAGGACGTCCCGCTGCCGGATCCTGTTGGGATCGGCCTTCCGGAGTTCAACAATGCTCCTCTGAAGAAGCGCCTAAGCTGGCGCCCTCGGAGCCCCCGGAGAGAAGATGACCAGGACGTCCGTTATTTGATGAGCCGAATAAGGTTACTGGCTCATGTCGGATTGACCATGCCAGGAGTCATGTCAATCTGCATTATGAGGGGAGTGCAGCCGCTTCAATATAGAGGCCACCCCATGTGGGACTTCAACGAGGAGGACGATGCCACCCGCCATGGCCGCAAAGGGCCGGAATCGGTCACCGAACTGGTGGAGACCTTATCTGCTATGTGCAAAGGAGAGGAGGAGGATTTCCTCCGTCTCAACCCACTGAAGGAGTTTTCTTCGAGTAATCCTCGAAGCTGGGTAAGCAAACATCTTTGCGATCTGTCCGATCCATGTTCCCGTAGTTTAAATATCTCATTTCATGGTTTTTTGCGCAGGACCTGCGCCGGACTGTGGAGAAGATACACAGCCCGCCCCCACAACCCGAGGATCCGGAACGGTCCCTCGATCCGACCTTCGAAGAGGATCCGGATATAAAGGTGGAGTTGATTGATGGGGTATTCTACCAACTTAGCATCGACAACGCGTTGGTCGCCATTACGGCGGGTTACCCCGGAATATTTCCAGCCTCACAGGTAAAGGAGAACGAGATCCCAAAATCCTGATAACGACCCATCCATGCTTTATTTTTTATCACCGTATACCAATGGTGTTTCGCAGGGGGTACCTTCGAGGCAGGAAGCCGAGCCTGCGGTGGCTGGCCAACAAAGGGCAGTGCGGCCCCGCAGGTTAAAAAGAAGTGCGGTCCGGATCGAAACTCCGCCGAAACGGTATGGCATGTCACCATACACCCAGGATTGATTCCTGGAAGGCGTACTAACGCCGATATCCGTTTCAGGAAAAAGAGCGCTCGCCGGACTGAATCCGGAGAGGTTGCCGATCGAACCTTCGCCGGACAGTCTTCAAAGCCGGGTCCGGACGCTGAGGCTAGCACGAGACGTGCGTCGGATGTTCCTCCGACAGAGGATCCCGACAGGTTGTCCGCCACCAACTCCGAGGTGGAGAGCGCCTTGAACCACATGCGCCGCCGGACAGTTCTTCTGACGCGTGTTTCTCCCAGGAGCCTTGAATGCCTTTGAGTCAGGAGATGCGCACCTTCGTGCTGCTCAAGATGGACTAGCCAGAGCCACGGAGCAGTATGTGAAGGACATACGGGTAAGTAATTAACAGTTATATATGCCAGTAGCCCCCGAGACTTAAAATAGTTAGAATAACTGATTTAAGGATCATTTGTTATGCAGGATCTTACAAAAAAGAATACCCGACTGTCCCAGGAGCTCAAAGAGTGCAAAGCCCAACTTGAGGCCGCACTAGCCGCTGCAGGGGGAGCTACAGAGACCCCCGCTGGTAATATATGCTTCAAAAGAGACATAATTTAGGAAGTGCGACGTGTGTGTAAAGCTGACAAAAACATTGCAGATGGCGCCGGACTGGATCCGGACAAGCAACAGCTCTTGCGCCAGTTAAAGGCTGGCGAGAGCGTGCTTACAAGGGTGCGGCAGGAGAAGAATAACCTCCAAGACGCCAACACCAAGCTGGGTGAGGAACTGAAGGACGTACGTGCCCAGTTATCTGACTCTGTAAAGGAGAATCGACGGCTTCGTCGCGGCATTTTGAAAGAGTTCGGCGAGGAAGGCGACTAACATAAACATGTATGTAGGTTTGCTCACAGGTCGTCCTGAGGAGGAGATGCCCAATTCTTCGGGTGATCTCCTTCCCGAATTGCGTCAGCTGCACGAACGAGTCCGACAAGTGATAAAAGGCATCGGCCAAGCCTTGTGTCCATCAATCTCCCTGCCCGAAGGCATTGGGGAGCTGGCGGAGCGGCTTCAAGGGGCACGGCGGCGCTTCCGGCTATGGAAGATATCGGCCTGCCGTCAAGGCACCAGGGAGGCCTGGGCCATGGTGAAGACACGGTACACGAAGGCTGACCCAAACCACATGGCCGAGGTCGGACCTGTGGGGTCGGATAGGATGGAGATCCCTGTAAGCTTAGTGTACGGCCAAGTACAATTGGCTGCCAAGTATTCCCAGCAAGATTGTAAATTAGATAGCCTATTAGATGGCATTGAGGAGGAATACAATGAGTCGAATTGACTATGTAAAAATATGACATGAAAGAAATGTCTTCTAGCTGGATTGTAGATCGTTTGTCGTAGCGGACCTTTTCGCTTCAACCTCCGGACCCAATAGTCCGGAGTGTGTCCGAATACCCTCGTGGTTATATAAGAACCGTGGTATGCATGGAGACAAGGCGTAGGGGTCATTGTTGCTGTATCAGACAAGTGCCCAACTAGTTATGCGATATTACATGGGTAGTAAGAAGCATCTTCCAGGGAGAATAGTTCCGTTAAGGGTTCCTTTCGCTGGGGTGCATGCCCTAAAGTGCATGTCAAAGCTGCTATGAAAGCAGAAAATCATCTGGGGGCAGATGGGTAAAAAGTTAAAAAATCATCTTTCAATTCACCGACCGAATATTCCCTTAAGAACGCTAGCTTTCGGCTTCACCCAGTCTGAGGTACACATCCGGCTGACCCGGCAGTAACAATCGCAGAGGTGCTCCCTTTATCACCTAGCCGAACAATCGGGAACGTAGGGGTAAGCACAGGAGCTAGGCAACCCAGCTTGGCCAAAACTTAAGTCATATCGATGCATATAATGGCGAATAAAAGGTACATGCGGAAGTTTAACACATGTGCTGGGCATGAAGCCCGTATAAATAAGCTTCTGTTAAAGAAGCCCCCAGGTATAATGAGTGCGTAAAAAGCGCAAACGAGCCTCTAAAGGCTATAAGAAGAAGAAGGAGGAAGGAGAGAAATGAAAGATAGCAAAAAAACAAAAATAAAGAATGCGGACGGAGGAAGGAGACGAACTTGAAGTCCAGCACTTAGGCGTAGAATCTTCGTAGACGGGCTGCGTTCCATGGGTTCGGCTCAAGTCGGTTATCCGATGCGTTTCGTAGACGGTATGCTCCGCCGGTCAGGACCTGGTCGATGATGAAGGGACCTTCCCATTTGGGCTTGAGTTTGTCCTTTTTCTTGTCCGGAAGGCGTAGAACTAGTTCGCCAACGTTATAAGCTTTGGCCCGTACTTCCCTGTTTTGATATCTTCGAGCCCACTGTTGATAGAATGCGGAACGAGCTTTTGCCACGTCGCGCTCGTCCCCCAATACGTCCAAACTGTCCTGCCGATCGAGTTCGGCTCTCCTTCTTCATACATGCGCACTCGAGGTGAGTCATGAATTATGTCGCAGGGCAAGACTGCCTCTGCGCCGTACACCATAAAAAATGGTGTGAATCCCGTAGTGCGATTTGGCGTGGTCCGCAGCCCCCAGAGTACGGAGTCGAGCTCCTCAACCCAGTGCGTGTTAGATTCCTTGAGGGACCGCACTAGTCTGAGTTTAATGCCGCTCATGATTAGACCGTTTGCCCGTTCGACTTGACCATTAGTTTGAGGGTGATAGACTGAGGCGTAATCGAGGTTGATGCCCATGTTTTTGCACCATAGTTTGATCTCATCGGCTGTGAAGTTGGTGCCATTATCAGTGATGATACTGTGGGGAACACCGTAACGGTGTACTACCCCTGATATGAAGTCTATCACTGGTTCGGATTCGGCCGTTTTAACAGGCTTGGCCTCTATCCATTTGGTGATAGGTATTTCTGCTTGTGGGTTCCTCCCTTGAGGGGTCCAACCATGTCAAGCCCCCAGACCGCGAACGGCCAGGTGATGGGTATAGTCTTAAGGGCGGTGGGTGGCATGTGGCTTTGGTTAGCAAAAAGCTGGCAACCGACGCATCGTTGGACTAAGTCCTGCGCATCTGCCCGGGCCGTCGGCCAATAAAATCCTGTGCGGAAGGCCATGCCTACAAGGGCCCGGGTTGCGGCATGGTGCCCACCCAGTCCGGCATGAATTTCAGCCAGGAGGGTTCGCCCTTCCTCTTAGGAGATACACCTTTGAAGGACTCCGGTAGTGCTTTTCTTATAAAGCTCTCCCTCATGGACTTTATAGGTTTTAGAACGCCGTACTATGCAGCGAGCCTCATTTTGATCTTCGGGGAGTTCCTGCCTAGTTAGGTAGGCTAGGAATGGTTCCGTCCACGGGGCGATAACCGCCATTATTTCGTGAGCAGAGGGTGTTATCTCGGGGGCAGAGCCTCTGGTTGTGTCAGAGTGTTCAGCGTCGGGCGGTGCGGTTGGGTCTGGATTGTTATTGCCGGACTCCCCTTCCCATAGTACGGATGGCTTGAACAGCCGTTCCAAAAAGATGTTGGGTGGGACGGCATCGCGTTTTGCGCTGATGCGTGCCAATATATCCGCCGTCTGGTTGTTATCCCGGGCTATATGATGAAATTCGAGCCCTTCGAACCGTGCTGACATTTTTAGGACCGCATTGCGGTATGCTGCCATTTTCGGATCTTTGGCGTCAAAGTCTCCGTTTATTTGAGATATTGCGAGGTTTGAATCCCCGCGCACCTCTAGGCGTTGAATGCCCATGGAGACTGCCATCCGGAGGCCGTGCAGAAGGGCCTCGTATTCGGCTGCGTTGTTGGAGTCCGTATACATTATCTAAAGGACGTATTGGAGTGTGTCCCCGGTTGGGGACGCCAGGACGACGCCAGCCCCCAGGCTAGCCAACATTTTGGAGCCATCAAAGTGCATGATCCAATTGGAGTATGCGTCGTACTCTTTAGGGAGTTCGGCTTCCGTCCATTCGGCCACGAAGTCGGCCAAAACATGCGACTTAATAGCTCGTCGTGGCTTATAAGTTATGTCGAATGGAAGGAGCTCTATGGCCCATTTAGCAATCCGGCCCATCGCGTCGCGGTTGTTTATAATGTCGTTAAGAGGTACTTCGGAGGCTACCATTATCGAACACTCTTGAAAGTAGTGTCGCAGCTTCCGAGATGCCATGAACACCGCATATGCTATCTTTTGATAGTGTGGATACCGGGACTTGCATGGAGTTAGGACAGTGGACACATAATAAACCGGTTTTTGAACAGGGAATTGGTGTCCGTCCGTTTCTCGTTCGACAACGAGCACCGCGCTGACAACTTGATGTGTTGCGGCGATATATAATAGCATTGGTTCGCCCACGTTGGGCGCAGCCAGGACCGGATTTGTTGCCAGAATGGCCTTTATTTCTTTGAGTCCGGCCGTGGCGGCATTCGTCCACTCAAAGTGTTCGGTGCGGCGGAGGAGGCGGTAAAGAGGTAATGCCTTTTCTCCTAAACGGGAGATAAAGCGGCTTAGAGCCGCTACACATCCCGTCAATTTTTGTATTTGTTTGAGGTCTTTTGGAATATCCAATTGTGACAGAGCTCGAATCTTGGCTGGGTTTGCTTCAATTCCTCTACCGGACACAATGAAGCCCAGGAGCTTTCCGGCTGGAACGCCGAAGACGCATTTTTCCGGATTGAGCTTGATGTCATATTTTCGAAGATTATCGAATGTGAGCCTCAAGTCGTCTACTGGAGTTTCGACGTGTTTGGTTTTGACGACCACGTCATCTACACAATGAAGCCCAGGAGCGTTCCGGCCTGTCTCTTGGGTACGGAAAAGCGCCGAAGAGCCTGTTTGACTGGCTTGAATCCTTTTAGGATATTTAGGCTGTGCTCGGCCAGCTGACGTGGGATTCCTGGCATATCTGAAGGGTGCCAGGCAAAGATGTCCCAGTTTTCTTGTAGAAATTTTCGTAGTGCGGCGTCTACATCAGGGTTTAATTGTGCCCCGATGGAGGCCGTCTTTGCAGGGTCCGTTGGGTGGACTTGGAATTTGACTATTTCATCCGCTGGTTTAAAAGAAGTGGACTTGGATCTTTTATCAAGTATCACATCATCCCTGTTTACCGTGGAGCGCATCGCCGTGAGTTCCTCGGCCGCTAGGGCTTCGGATAGTGCCTCGAGGGCTAGTGCGGCTGTCTTATTTTCGGCGCGGAGCGCTATGCTCGGATCACTAGCGAGAGTGATGATTCCGTTCGGACCGGGCATTTTAAACTTCATGTACCCGTATTGGGGTATAGCTTGAAAAATTGTGAATGCCTCTCGTCCTAGTATCGCATGATATCCGCTGTTGAATGGGGCCACTTGAAATGTCACCTCCTCGGACCTGTAATTGTCCGGCGAGCCGAACACTACATCCAGCGTGATTTTTCCTGTGCAGCATGCTTCCCGGCTGGGGATTATTCCTCTCAAGGTTGTGCTGCTTCGCTCAATGCGGTTCCAGTCTATTTCCATCTTTCGGAGAGTTTCCTCATAGATGAGGTTTAGTCCACTGCCGCCATCCATGAGTACCTTAGTAAGGCGAAAGCCGTCTACTATCGGGCTGAGAACCAATGCGGCTGGTGCCCGGGTAGTTTGGAATTTAGGTTCGTCACTGGCATTGAAGGTAATAGCCGTGTCACTTCATGGATTCATTGTTGCTACTTGGTAGACTTCGGCAAGGTTGTGGAGTTGTCGTTTTCGCATGTTATTTGATGTAAAAGTCTCGAAGACTGTTAAGACCGTACTGGTGTTGCTGGGCCGGGATTCTGAAGCTAGAAGCTCTTCGCCACTTTTGGCCACCTGCCGTAGTATCCAACATGCTCGAAGGCTATGAGTTGGAGCGGCGCCCTCTGTGCTATGAATTTTGCAGGGTCTGTTTAGCCAACCCTCCAGTATGGTTCCGTACCCTTTAGGGGGTTTTGGTTTTTTGGTATTCAACCCCGGTGCTTGATAATGATGCACCCTTTTGTTCCGGACTAGGGATGTATTCAGGGCCGGATTATCCCAAAATTTACTTTCGGTTTTCTAGGCGCTCTCCATTGCACAATATTTTTGTACTATGGTCACCAAGTCAGCAAAGAGTGTGATTTTGCGACGACTTATGGCGTTTAGGATTCCCTTGTCCGTGCAATTATTGCAAAAAATTGGAATTGCGTCCTCCTCTCGGCAGTCCTTTATCCTGTTCATAACCAGGAGGAATCTGGCCCAGTAATGATGTACTGTTTCAGCTGGCTCTGGCCGAATTCGAGAGAGATCGCCAATGTTTGGGTGGGCGGGAGGCACTAAATCTAGAACCCCATCCAGTTCAGGACTCAAGGGCCGAGAAGTTTCCGAACTCGGAATTTTGGATTTTTGAGTGCAATCCAATGAGTCCGGCCCGCTGCCTGACTTTAGGGTCAGGGCTTGATCAACATCCGTCCCTCCGCAGGAATCCGGCATGGAGGGATCGGGAATCCGGACATAACTAGTCCTTAAGGTAGGAGAAGAGTCGCCGCATTGCTCCTCTACCACAGCAACATGATGGGTAGCCTGGGGAGAGTTGATCTCTCTCAGATCGGTTTTAGGCCCGATCTGGTCGTAATCTGTGGCGACTCCCAGGGCGGCGATGCGATCCAAGAGCTCGTTTATGGAGGCGAGCTCGATCAGATCTAACTGTTCGGCAAGTTCTGAACTAACATGAAGATTGGTTTCGATGACTCGAGAGGTCATCGTCGGCACGGCGGCCGAACTAGCGGTCATGAGAAAACCGCCAAGCCGAAGAGTCTGACCAGTGGCCAAGGCTTCTTTGGTGAAGGTGTCATCTTTAAAGACGAGGCGAGGCATCCTACCTGACGGCGACGGCACAGAGGAACTCTCAATGAAAGCACCAATGTCGGTGTCAAAACTGGCGGATCTCGGGTAGGGGGTCCCGAACTATGCGTCTAGGCGGATGGTAACAGGAGACAAGGGACACAATGTTTTTACCCAGGTTCGGGCCCTCTCGATGGAGGTAAAACCCTACTCCTGCTTGATTAATATTGATGATATGGGTAGTACAAGAGTAGATCTACCACGAGATCAATGAGGCTAAACCCTAGAAGCTAGCCTATGGTATGATTGTTGATGTTGTAGTTGTTGTCCTACGGACTAAAACCCTCCGGTTTATATAGACACCGGATAGGTTAGGGTTACACAGAGTCGGTTACAATGGTAGGAGATCTACATATCCGTATCGCCAAGCTTGCCTTCCACGCCAAGGAAAGTCCCATACGGACACGGGACGAAGTCTTCAATCTTGTATCTTCATAATTTTGGAGTCGGGCCGTGACGATAGTCCGGCTATCCGGACACCCCCTAGTCCGAGACTCCCTCAGCAGCCGTGACCTGGAAATTGACATGGTGAAGCACATACAGCAAAAATCTGAGGTATAACTTATGCTACTTTTCTTAATCATACTTACTGTATCAGCCCCCAAGTCTACTGCTTATGAATAAATATGTTGTAGACTTAGAAAACTGCTTAGCACTGCTTTGTCCGGTTTAGAAAGAAGATATTTAACCTGGTTGTAACATCATACCTTGAACTTGCGATACACATTAGCCCCCAAGTGTCAAGCGTCTTTGCTTGCAAAGTGCTTGGGACTTAATTTCCATGAACCGGCATTGTAAGTTAAAATTCTTCAACATACATTAGCCCCCAAGTGTCAAGTATCTTTGCTTGCAAAGTGCTTGGGACTTAATGTTATCTTACCATGATTTTGACTATAACCCGGCATCAATGCAGGCCACCACAAGTCAATTTGAGTCGGAGATTGCTGACCTGAAGAGCCGCCTGGCAGCTCAAGAACTTGAAATTCAAAAGGCCAACTCCAAATTTGAATTCAGCGTCTCTGAACAAGATAAGTTGAAGAAGAAATTTGAGGCGGAGAAGAAAATCTGGGCTGATAAAAAGGCCTCACTAGTTACCCGGGTCGAGACAGCAGAAACATCACTTGCAGAAGCAACAGCCGAGCTGTCCGGCTTAAAGCGCCAGATATCTCAAATGGTGTCAGCAATCTTCGGTAAGTTACTATATATAACGTCAAATATTGCAATCCTTCCTTTGATGACTATTTTAATTGTTATCTCTGGCTCACCTTATGTTTATGAACGCAGGCCCCAGGAGCACAAACCTCAAGCAGAATATGTTGATCAAACTGAAAGCGGTTTACACTCTAGTGGAGCAACTGTATACCGGGTCACAACGTGCTTTGGCCGTTGTGGCTTTATCAAATGACGTTCCCCATCTCCTGCAAGATGTGCTAAAGCGGCTTGCCGTGCTACACCAGTGGATCCAAGAACTAAGACGGGCATCTGCCAGAGCCGGGCCAAGGCGTGGCTTCCAGAGTTAGACCCGGCAGACATTGCTCTTGGGTATCCCAGCTTGAAGGAAGATGGCTCTTTATTCAACGAGACAGACTTCACCGCCTGTGTGAAAGACATACGTCCTGTGGCTACTCTCATTGGGAACGATACTGACCTTACCAAGTATCAGCCGAGCTATGACAGTGAGAATCGGA
This sequence comes from Triticum turgidum subsp. durum, assembly GCA_900231445.1. NCBI lineage: Eukaryota > Viridiplantae > Streptophyta > Magnoliopsida > Poales > Poaceae > Triticum > Triticum turgidum. Next base: position 726,123,995 of record LT934117.1, on the reverse strand, counting down.
GAATTCCAACACCTCACTATGGTGAAGTCAACCTGATCCCTCCAACTCGTAAGCATACCTTTGCCCCTGAAGTCGACACAGCCGGTTTAATAGATGATGAAACTGAGTTTGAAGCCTTGAGTGGCATTGACTGGGCCTCATCAACCTTCCAGGACAGGGCAGCCGATGGAGAGGCGGGGAAGGATAACCCGAAATCTTCAAGCCAACCAAAGGAGTGAACCGCCAGGCGTTTATGACTTTGCGAAAACAATGCTTCATTATTCAGACTCGGGGAGTCTTGTAATAGGGTAGAAAAACGTCTCGATTTTTGTCATGCCTTCGCGCATGTTTATGGCGCTTAATACTTTCGTAAGCCACCATTGCTATATACTTCCAGCTTATGTTGATCTATTATTTCCTTGATGTTAAAATTTTGCTTGCCTCATCCTGCATATAAAACAAGCAGAATTCCCTTGGCGACTTATCGCATCGGGGGTCACATAAGGTATTGATAACCCGGAACGTGAACCAAAAAATCATATAAAAGCCGGTTTCTGATTATATTGGTTAAACATAATCACAATAGCATACCTGCGATCCTTTTGGTAATCTCGCTGGTTTATGTGAATTAAATCATGAGGGTAAGTTTAACTCCTGAAAGTTGGCACATATGATGTTCACCTGGTCCTTAACAACTGAAGTGACCAATATTAAACCGGTGGAACGAGAACCCCATAGTACTTTTCAAGAAGGCCTCATGATAGGCAAACATTTACACTTACAAAGTATGATGAATAATAAACAAATTTTAAAGGCCTCTGATTCGAATATGATCAGTGAACCATTCCAAATGGGTTAAGCTAAGATTCGGATATGATCATATAGCCCCCAGTGGCTTTGGCGATGCCGATCAAGTGGGTATTGACAGCTATGTTCTCTTTGGTTCGAATACGACCTATGTTTGAACAGGAAGCCCCCAAGTGACCATGAGAGCTGTTTAATGACGCTGATTCGAATACGATCCACGTCAGACCCAAAGGGGTTAAGCTATGATTCAAATATGATCAAGAAGCCCCCAAGTGGGTTTGGCAGTATGCCGATCAAGTGGGTATCGACAGCTATGTTCTCTTTGGTTCGAATATGACCTATGTTTGAACAGGAAGCCCCCAAGTGATCCAGATTCAGATATGATCATAAGCCGGACCAAAGGGAAAGCCGGATTTAGATATGATCCGCTCCCTGTTGGTTGTTTCCACCACCTGATAAAGAAGACATGTAAACCTTTGAGGGTGAAAAGAACATAGGTCCTGCTTTATTGCTTCATGTAACATATACATCGTAAAAATATATACATCTTGAGAGCCGGTGGCTCAAGTATAGTAAGGCCGAAGATGGGCGATATTCCACGGCCGGCGGGTCTCCTCTTCCGACTTACGTGAGTCTTTGTGCTCTCGAACATCGATAAGGTAGTATGACCCGTTGTACATATTCTTGCTGACCACAAAGGGTCCTTCCCAAGGAGGGGATAACTTGTGCATATCAGACTGATCCTGGATGAGCCGGAGCACTAAGTCGCCTTCCTGAAAGGTTCTTCTTCTAACCCGGCGGCTGTGATAGCGGCGCAGGTCTTGCTGGTAAATCACCGAGCGGGCTATTGCCAAGTCTCGCTCCTCATCCAACAAGTCAAGTGCATCCTGACGAGCTTTTTCGTTATCAGCTCAATGTAAGCCGCCACGCAGGGTGAATCGTGCCGGATGTCACTTGGCAGGACTGCTTCTGCTCCGTACACCATGAAGAAAGGTGTGTAACCTGTAGATCTGTTAGGCATAGTGTTGATGCTCCACAGCACAGAGGGTAACTCCTCCACCCAACAACCCGGAGTCCGCTATAAGGGGACCAAGAGCCGGGGTTTGATACCCTTCAGGATCTCCTGATTAGCTCTTTCTGCTTGACCATTGGATTGAGGATGAGCAACAGCCGAAACATCAAGCCGGATATGTTCTCGTTGACAGAACTCTTCCATGGCACCCTTGGAGAGATTAGTGCCATTATCAGTTATGATGCTGTGTGGAAAACCAAAACGGAAAATCACCTTTTTCATGAACTGGACCGCCGTGGCTGCATCACACTTACTGACTGGCTCTGCCTCAACCCACTTTGTAAACTTATCCACTGCCACCAGGAGGTGTGTCTTTTTATCCTTAGACCTCTTGAAAGGTCCAACCATGTCAAGCCCCCAGACTGCGAACGGCCAAGTAATTGGAATCATCCTCAACTCTTGAGCCGGCACATGAGCTCGTTGTGAGAATTTTTGACATCCGTCACACTTGCTGACTAGATCCTCCGCATCAGCATGAGCCGTCAGCCAATAGAAACCATGACGGAAAGCCTTGGCCACAAGAGATTTTGAGCCGGCATGATGACCACAATTTCCTTCATGGATCTCACGAAGTATCTCCTGACCCTCCACAGGCGACACACAACGTTGAAACGCTCCAGTGACACTACAGTTATGTAACTCGCCATGAACAATCGTCATAGATTTGGACCGCCTGATGATTTGCCTTGCCAAGGTCTCATCCTCAGGCAACTCTCCCCGGGTCATATAGGCCAAATATGGCACTGTCCAATCCGGGATGACATGAAGAGCTGCCACCAGCTGTGCCTCCGGGTCTGGCATGGCTAGTTCTTCCTCTGTAGGTACCTTGACAGAAGGATTATGCAAAACGTCGAGAAAGGTGTTAGGCGGCACCGGCTTACACTGAGATCCCAGCCGGCTTAAAGCATCAGCCGCCTCATTCTTCCTTCGATCAATGTGCTCCACTTGATAACCTTTGAAGTGCCCAGCTACAACATCAACTTCACGACGGCAAGCCGCCATAAGGGGATCCTTGGAGTCCCACTTGCCTGACACCTGTTGAGCCACGAGATCTGAGTCGCCCAAGCACCTTACCGGCTCAAATTCATCTCTTTGGCCATCCGGAGACCATGGAGTAAGGCCTCGTACTCAGCTGCATTGTTAGTACAAGGAAACATAAGCCGGAGCACATAACAAAATTTGTCACCTCGAGGGGAAGTTAAAACAACTCCAGCCCCCGAGCCTTCTAACTGCCTGGACCCATCAAAGTGAATAGTCCAATATGTGTTATCTGGCTTCTCCTCAGGTGCCTACAACTCTGTCCAATCATTGATAAAATCCACCAGGGCTTGAGACTTGATAGCAGTCCGAGGCATGTACTTCAAACCATGAGGCCCAAGCTCAATGGCCCACTTGGCAACTCATCATGTGGCCTCTCTATTCTGTATGATGTCCCCTGAAGGGGCAGAGCTTATCACAGTGATAGGATGACCTTGAAAATACTGCTTCAGCTTCCGGCTTGCCATGAACACTCTGTAAACAAGTTTCTGCCAATGTGGATACCTTTGTTTAGACTCAATGAGCACCTCACTGATGTAGTAAACCGGCCGTTGAACCGGATGCTCCTTGCCAGCCTCCTTGCGCTCCACCACGATGGCAACACCGACGGCTCGCACGTTAGCAGCCACATATAACAGTAATGGCTCCCTATCAATGGGAGCTGCAAGGACCGGCGGCTCAGACAACTATCTCTTTAAATCTTCAAAGGCAATATTAGCAGCATCACTCCAGACAAAAGTGTCCGTTTTCTTCATCATCTGATACAGCAGTAGGGCCTTCTCACCTAACCGGCTTATGAACCGGCTTAAAGCAGCAACACGACCCGCCAGTCGTTGAACATCATTGATGCACGCCGGTTTAGCCAAAGAGGTGATTGCCTTGATCTTCTCCAGGTTACTTCAATGCCTCTGTTTGAGACCAGAAAACCCAGAAGCTTGCCTGCAGGTACACCAAATACACACTTGGCCGGGTTAAGCATCATCTTATAAACCCGGAGATTATCAAAGGTCTCCTTTAAATCAGATATCAAGGATTCCTTCTCCCTGGATTTCACCATGATGTCATCCACATAAGCATGAACATTGCGCCCAATTTGATCATGGAGACAGTTCTGTACACATCGCTGATAAGTCGCCTGGGCACTCTTGAGCCCAAATGGCATAGATACATAACAGAAGGCTCCAAACGGAGTGATGAAAGCCGTCTTCTCCTGGTCCTTAACTGCCATTTTGATCTGATGATAGCCAGAGTAAGCATCCAAAAAAATTAATCGCTCGCAACCCGCCGTAGCATCAATGATTGAATCAATACGGGGAGGGCAAAGGGATCAGCCGGACAGGCCTTATTTAAGTCCGTGTAATCCACACACATCCGCCAGGTGCCGTTCTTCTTGAGCACGAGCACCGGGTTAGCTAACCACTCCAGGTGAAAAACTTCAACAATGAACCCAGCCGCTAAGAGCCGGGCGACCTCCTCTCCAATAGCTTTCTGTCTTTCCTTATTTAACCGTCGAAGAAACTGCCTGACCGGCTTATACTTCGGATCAATATTGAGAGTGTGCTCAGCGAGTTCTCTCGGGACGCCCGGCATGTCAGAAGGTTTCCATGCAAAGATGTCCCGATTCTCACGGATGGACTCGATGAGCGCGCTTTCCTATTTAGGATCCAAGTTGGCACTGATGTTGAACTGCTTAGAAGAGTCGCCTGGCGTAAAGTCAACAAACTTTGTTTCAGCGGCCGATTTAGACTTCAACGCCGGGTCATGCTCTGTAGTTGGCTTCTTCAGAGAGGTCATATCCGCCGGGTCAACATTATCTTGATAAAACTTTAGCTCTTCCGCTGCACAAACAGACTCAGCATAAGCCGTGTCGCCTTATTCACACTCCAAGGCTACCTTTCGACTCCCATGCACAGTGATGGTGCCCTTGTGACCCGGCATCTTGAGCTGCAGATAAACATAACACGGTCGTGCCATGAACTTGGTATAAGTCGGCCGCCCAAATAGGGCATGATATGGACTCTTGATTTTGACCACCTCAAACGTCAATTTCTCAGCCCTGGAATCATATTCATCTCCAAAGGCCAACTCCAATTCAATCTGGTCGTTAACGGGTATGCCGACTTACCAGGCACCACCCCCATGGAAAACAGTGTTGGATGTCCTTAAATTTTTGTCAGTTAAACCCATGCGTCGAAAGGTCTCGTAATAGAGGATGTTGATACTGCTACCTCCGTCCATGAGTACCTTGGTAAATTTATATCCACCAACCTAAGGCGCCACCACCAAGGCTAACTGACCCGGATTATCAACCCGGGGTGGGTGATCTTCCCTGCTCCATACAATAGGCTGCTTTGACCACCGCAAGTAACGGGGAACTGCCGGCTCAACAGAGTTCACGGCCCTCTTATGAACCTTCTGGTCACGCTTGCACAAGCTAGTGGTGAACACATGATATTGCCCACTATTCAGCTGCTTCGGATGGCTTTGATAACCCGACTGCTGCTGCTGTTGTCCCCCTTGACCAGGCTGCTGTTGATTATAGCCGCTTTGATTTCCCTGAAAGCCGGAACTTGAACCGCCACCCGGGCCATGAAAGCCGCCGGCTCCTGAGCCGCCGCCCGATCCATGATTTCCATCAAACTTGTTGGAATTCTTGAAAGCCTTCATGATCGCGCAATCTTTCCATAAGTGGGTAGCGGGTCGTGTCTTGGGCAAGGCTCATTGAGTAGCTGCTCAAGAGATGGGGCGGTTTTTCCTTACGTCTCTGATTGTTACCCTACGCATTGTCATTGGCCACAAACTCCGGGTTACCCTCAGCCTTACGCTTGTTGCCTCCTTGATTCATCGGGTTATGCTGCTAACCCTTTCCATTACCGTTCTTCTTCCCTGTCTTTTCCTCATCAGACGCGGGATCCTTGGTACTATCAGAGTCGGCGTATTTGACTAAAGCTGCCATCAGCGTACCCATATCATTGCAATCACGCTTAAGGCGCCCCAGTTTCTGTCTTAGCGGCTCAAAGCGGCAATTCTTCTCCAACATGAGGACTGCAGAGCCGGCATCCATCTTATCAGACAAATGTATTATCTCCTTGACCCGACGCACCCAATGAGTTGTGGATTCACCCTCCTCCTGCTTACAATTTGTCAAGTCCACAATCGACATAGATTGCATGCAAGTGTCTTTGAAGTTATGGATGAATCGGGCCTTTAGCTCTGCCCATGAACTAACGGAATTGGGCGGCAAACCCTTTAACCAAGACCGGGCCGTTCCATCCAACATCATGGTGAAGTATTTAGCCATTGCTGCGTCGTTGACCTCCAACAGCTCCATGGCCATCTCATAACTTTCAATCCACGCTCCGGGCTGTAAGTCCGCCGTGTAATTCGGCACCTTTCGAGGCCCCTTGAAGTCCTTGGGTAGACGTACATCACGCAGAGCCGGCACCAAACAAGGAACACCGCCGGTTCTAGTAGCCACTCCTGCCACAACGGAAGTCGTCGGATACTCTAGGAAATCCTTATGAGCCGTCTGTTGAGCCGCTAGCTGAGCCGCCCGCTCGTTCTCCTGACGTATTCGGTCTTGTACCGGGTTATAGCCACCGGGCTGGTTACGGCGCTGGGCGTTGCTTGACAAAGCTTCTGACTCCATGTGCCTGCTGTAACTTGGACTCCGGTTTTGACGAGACGGTGCTAACCAAGGCGGAGGAGTCGGATGAATCCTGTCCCGGCTATAAGAATAAGTCTCTTGCTGAGCACGCGCCGTCTGGACAAGTTCTCTGATCCTCCGGGTCTCCACCGTTGTCGGATCATCACCGTCCACTGGGAGAGCCGCCAAACGCGCCGATGCTGCGATTAAGTTCTCCATGGGGTTGGAAAAGTGACCCGGTGGTACTGGTACATAACGGGGCGTAAGCTGGAAAGCCTCCGACTGGAGCTGCAGCGCCCGTGCATCCAAAAACCGCCCGTTCTGTAGCTAACCTGGTGTCCTTGGCCCAAGCTATCTCCTCACGCACCTATGCCACCTCCGCGTTATGCTCATCTTGATTTGCAGGAATAACCGTGGTGGTTAACAGGGTCGTAAGCTTATCCATGAGATCCATCAGTATCTGAGCCGGCGGGTGCACAGGTGGATTTGAGTTCTTGAAGGGCAACTTCGAAGGGCTCAAGGGGGCAACTAGCCCCACGGTGGGCGCCAACTGTCGTGGAATTGTCACGGCAGATGTCCTCTTGCAAGGACTTAGTCGTGGAGCCATCGCAACTAGGAAGCTCAAAGGGGTTAATCGGGACAAAGGACACGAGAGAGTTATACTAGTTCGGCCCCTTACGGTGAAGGTAAGGCCTACGTCTAGTTAGGTTCGTATTGCTTGAGGTTTCGATAACCAGGGAGCGAGATACGCTTTGCCCGGTTCTCGATGAGTTGTTTTCTGTCCCTAAGCCGCCGGCGGGTCGTCCCCTTATATACACGGGTTGACGCCCTGCGGCCTACAGAGTCCTTGCCGGCTCATAGACAGTGTCCGGCTCGGTGACTAGTTAATTCTACCTTATGTTACAAGTCATGTCATCATGGCAGTTTACCACTATGGGCCTCAAGCCGCCTGTGGGATTTAGACCCTTTATTGAACCGCCATCTTCATGGTTGGTCTTGGGCTTCTCTCTGATGAGTCTTCTTTGCGTAACCCGGCCCCTCCTAGGCGGCTTACATAAATAGTTATATCCCCAACACTTCTCATTCCTTATAAACTAGCGGAAGAAAATGAGGTGATGGATATGAACTAGCGGAACAAGCTGCGTTGATCAACTAGTGGAACAAGCTGAGACGTATTGTCATCAGCTAGCTGTGAGCTCTTAATGAGTAGTAGGTTTATATTAGGGAACTCATGTATTAATATGCCTATCAGCCATGCGTCAGTACTTCACTATGTTATAGAACTCCGAGCTGTTTCTATGGGTCTTCGTCTTTATTCAGATAGTTGTGAGCTCTTAATGAGTACTAGGTTATGTTAGGGAACTCATGTATTGATATGCGTATCAGTCAGTTGTGTATGACTGGAACGCGCTATGGCTATATATGGATATTTGTTTGAGGAACTGACAATGCTTGAATATATATTAAGAAGGGAGCAAATTAGAAAAGTTGTGCCCAGAACAGTACACAGGAGTACAAATTGATCCGGGTTTGGAAGTGGGTAGTTTACAACAAACAAATATTAGTACAAATTTGGGTTTGGAGGTGGGTAGTTTTCGTCATCCCACATCCAGTTAGAGGTTTATATATATATATATATATATATATATATATATATATATATATATATATATATATATATATATTTGAGAAGATGAAGACTGGAAGATGTCATGTTTGATGAGGCTAAGAAGGGCAGCAGCGCTTAATGAAGAACCCTCGAAAACTCATCTGTCTTGCTCCTTCCAAATGTGCTAGCAGGTCTAGATGGTTCTTCTTATGTCCTTCTCGGGAGGGTGCAAATCATATCACTCCACTGGGAAGCAATGGAGATGCAGGAGTCGGCGCTGAAGCTAAATGCCCGAGTACCAGTCCACGAAGAAACCAGGAACTAAACCTCCAAGGAGAAAGAGTACTCATCCTCTTTGTCACACGGATTGCAATAACCATTATGATCCAGCTCTCTAATTACTAGGTTGTTGTTAGTGATGATGCAACCCTTTAGCCATAGCCACATGAAGAACTGACAGTTGCCTTCGATCTTGCACTTCCAAAGCCTGGCAAAGTTGATTATGGAGAAGGAGCCCAGGAATTGGCAGCAATAGGCTGTACACGCATTGTATATCCCCGATGGGTCACAATTCCATCTGAAGGAATCTTGAAGAGCGGGTTTGATTGAAGTTGGACATGCTACAAATGGTGCCACTTGGGCGATCGTGGAGATCTTGTGCAGCCCCAACATCCAGGCTTGGTTGTGCGGCGCCTTCTTGACTGATAGCTTCTTGCGAGTACAAAGAGGGTGAAGATCTGGGGCAATGTGACAAGGAGCCACGACGTCCAGTCATCGGTCTTGCCAAAAGAGGACCAACTCTCCGTGGCCGAGAGTAATAGTAGTTGCATCACTGAGTAGGGCCTCGCCATCCTTGTCACATGAAATTGCGGAACGTGGCCAAGGTCCGTCCTCATGCAATGCAGCCACTTCTATCTGAGACGCGGTCCCCGGTCAAAGCGGCGGAGATCCAAAACAATGCCACCTAGCTATACATATTTTGTGCTATTTTACGTGTGAGAGAGCAGTAGGAGTGATTAGCTAGCTAGAATGAGTTTGAAGATGATGATGTGTTACACTATGACTGTGATGATTAAATAACTAGTGTTGGTGGTAATGACTATGATGATTATTATTAGCTAGTGTTGGTGGGTGATTAGATAGCTACACTATGACTATGATGATTAAATAGTGTTGGTGGTAATGACTATGATGATTATTAGCTAGTGTTGTTGGTGATGATGTTGATCATAATTATCATGATGATTTGTTATTATGATCAAGATTAGTTATTATATCATTGGTGGAAGGAATGCGGATTAGATTCATGTGGATGGATCAAAAGTGATAAAAAATTGAATTAGTAGGATCGTCGTCCTAATTCAACTTTTAATCCATCCAAATGAATCTAATCCATGTTTCTTCCTCACAATGATATATTAATTCATCATAGACATAATGATATAACAATCTCTTAATTGGTACTGTATCAAAATTTGTATAACGGCATATAAATACACTAAAAATAAAAATAAAATAGAATAATAGTAGCGCTGGATTGGAAGCTCGCTACTAATAGTTAGATTAGCAGTAGCGCTGGATTGGAAGCTCGCTACTAATAGTTAGATTAGCAGTAGCGCTGGATTAAAATTACACACACTACAGCTATACGTCTTAGCAGTAGCGCGTGTTACCGCCGCTACTGCTAAGAAGTAGCTGTAGCGCCTTCCTAGTAGCGCTGGACCCATCGCTACTAGTAGGCATTAAACTCGCGCTATTACTAGGCTTTTCCCTACTAGTGCCTTAAGGTTGTTGAATCATTTTTTTTTGAGGATCAAGGTTGTTGAATCATTGATACAAGGGAACGGTAGTCTTGAAGCACCCAAGCAATTACCTTGACTAGTAGAACGCCCGTGCGTTGCAACGGGCTGCATTGGCGACTTCTTTTTTTCTTTCTTCCATCCATCAACTAAAAATGTTCCTTGAGGTGATACGTGGATGGACAAATTTACAATCATACTAAAATATCAATGGTTTAAAATATATTTATCAAAAATTTAATTCTACAACACATCCGACATTAAGGTTATGGTATCTGACAGATAGGGAACAAACACAATGATGACTTACCATCAAATCTCATTTATATTTCAGAACATGTTTTTCCTACCAATGTGTGCAAGATCTCTCTCCCAATTCCCCCTTCCCTCCCTCCCTCAATCTCTCCCCCTCTCTCTCGCTCACTCTCTCCCGATCTCAGGTGTGTTGCCTTCTCAAGAAGGCTCCAATGCTCTAGTAGCGGTCTAATGAGCTGGTCGTCATTATTCGGTGGTGACAACAACGATGAGGAGGAACACCGCAAGATGTTGCTGATGTTCTTAATCTCTTCCATGTGGTCATTGTCGCTACTGCATGGGGTGTCGTTCATCAAGAGGGCTTCAACCAAGAACCATAATTTGATTGACTACCCACAAAAAATAGAACTATTCTTTACAACTTTCTGAAAAGCTAAATATAATTCAAAAATAAAAATACAAGTCATGACTAAAATATTAAAGTGAGAAAATTATTTTTTTTTACCTCATAACAGATACTGTGGCATACTATCTTCCAATATTCCTTATTTAGTGCCAATGTATATTCCATACATTAAATGTCTAGATCATCTGAAATGGCCATGAAATTTCAAAGTGGGAAGGTGGAACAACATTTACACAAGTATAACATGCAAAATCAGCAACTTATGTGTATAGTCTACAGCTTCATCAGGGCAAGTAAAACAATCAGTCCGGCCTATAAGTTGTACATAAAAAAACTGAAGTTAAACCAATGGACAATTGGAATGGATGGTGCCTACAATCGCTGTGACAACGGGCTCACCAGCAAGGTTGCACTTGTTGATCATCATTTTCTGTGCAAGGAATATCTTCTCAACTGAAATCTCCATTCCAAAATCACCTCTGGCCATGAAGTAATTGGTTTCCCACAAAGTGTCATCAAAGTTTACAATGCCCTCTTGGTTTCAACCTACCAGTTCAAGAAAGAATAACAACATAGCCGACATGGTCACGGGCAAGCACGTATGCTTATAGGCACAGTAGATTTAGTCAACACAGCAGCTGAACGAAGCTAAGTAATCTGAATAATTTTACAAGTACCAAGAAATAAAACCTACCACAGGAGATGCAAGAAATAAAGTTAGGCAAAACTTGTTCAACAAATTATGCTAAGGCTTTTGTGAACCAAGTGTATTCATTAAGGAAAGCACATAGAAGAGAACCAATTATGTATTTTTTGCCTACATAGCACATAATAGACTATAATGTTTTTTTACAAACAGGAGTAGATGTGAAACATGTCCTCGGAGAGACAAAGAGTTCATGGGTTCCAGAATCAAGTGTGTATATTAACAAAAAGTTGGATGTTATAACAGTAAGTTGTCGAGTGTGTATATTAACAAAAAGTTGGACGACATAACAGTAAGGCAACTCAATGAAAGGAAGGAACATCATCTGTGGTTGCCCTGGTACTTAACTGACATGCAAAAACATTTCATCACTGCAGAGAGTATCAGAAGTTCAGGAAGGAAAGGAAAAAAACATTAACAAATCTCGATAACATTACCATAATAATAACACAAAACAAGGATATTTTAATCGGATTTGTAATTCAAGCCCAAAAATGTATATACTATAATAATAAGTTAATAACGCAACCATCAAGTCTTTAGTTAATTCATAAAGAGCTGATTGTTTTTAAATGTTTCAGTCCGCTGCTTCTGTATAACAGTTAAAGAACATAAAGAACCACTGCCAACAAATTTCAGTTAACTAACCGACGAGTGGATACATATCAAAACAACTAAATCTATAAGTAATGTAGACTAACAAATACGCATGACCATGAGTGCTTCACTGATTGCAGAAAACCAATACCTAGATAAGGTTAAGGATTCAGGCCAAAAATGCATACTACACTGATAACACACTACCAAAAAAAATCAGCAAGGTTCAGAATTCAGGCCCAAAAAAGGTATACTATATACTAATAATAAGTAACCAGGAATTCTCGATTTGCGTCACAATTCAGGCCCAAAATACATATTGTACCAATAACACACAACCATCAAGTCTCAGTTCATTTACTTAAGAATTGATTGTATTTCAATGATTCCATCTCCTGCTATTCTTTAGCAGTTAAAACCAGGCTTCACCATGAAAATAGAAAAGATACCTAGTTCAGTCGCTCGTAGCTTTGGAGCATGCTTAATCAGTTTGTGTTGGTCACAGGTCCCTCGATCTCTCTTCTCTCTGTGGTTACACACGCACACGAAGTGTTTGTTGAAACTAAAGGAGAAGCAGAGCAAGGAGGAAAGTCAGAGGAGGCACGCACGAGTTGTGGTTCCAAGCAACAAATGCCCTTCTTTTTTTTTCTTTTTCAGCAACGAATGCTCTGTGTGCTACTTGCAACCAATGCAAGGTTCAGCTTATTACATAGCAGAGACCCACTCCACTCCTCCTACCAACTCTGCAGCACATCAACTCACAATGTACTGCTCCTGATCTAAGCATGGACAGCCATGACACACAGTGTCATGTCCTCTCACACAATGCACGACATGTGCATGTACCTTACATCAGGCTCACATGGCAGGAGTCAAACATGCATCAACACATGAGCATGATCAACAATTAATTAAATCATACATTGACTAGATTAACTTCTAACATTCACCCCCTTAATCTTGGCAAGCTTCAGAGATACTCACCATACCAATTCTGCTTCTCAGCTCATGGAACTTCAAACGACCAAGGGACTTGGTTAGAATATCAGCAAGTTGATCTCCAGTAGTAGTGTACTCAACCTCAATTCTTCCATCTTCCACACACTCTCTAATGTAGTGATAACGTGTGTCTATATGTTTACTTCGGTCATGGTGAACTGGGTTCTTACTAAGTGATATAGCTGATTTATTATCAACCAACAATTGCACCTTCACAGGCTCCTTTCCTGTCATCTCTGCAAGTAGACGGCTCAGCCAAACACCTTGACAAGCAGCTGTTGCCGCTGCAATATATTCTGCCTCACAAGATGAAAGAGGAACAACCTTTTGCTTCTGTGATAACCAGGAAATTGGACATCCACCAAGGAAATACATCACACCTGTAGTGCTCTTGCAATCATCAGTATCACCAGCATGATCACTATCACTATATCCCAGCAAATTCAGTTCCTGTGAACTCTTGCGCACATAGCTGCAACCGAGGTTAAGAGTACCACGAATGTACCTCAAAATCTGCTTCACTGCTGCTAAGTGTTGGGATGTTGGACACTCCATATAGCGGCTGACAATGCCCACTGAATACGCGAGGTCCGGTCTGGTATTCACCAAGTATCGAAGGCTTCCCACAACACTTCTGTAGTATGTTGCATCCACCTTCTTGCCTTCTCCAGATTTTCTTAGCTTTAGCCTTTGCTCCATGGGAACTTGACAAGTATTGCTCTGCAGCATACCAGTTTTCTCCAGTATTTTTGATGCATATGATGTCTGGCTCAACTTGATGCCTTCTTCTGATTGCTTAACTTCTATTCCCAAATAGTAAGACAACAATCCTAGATCACTCATGCTGAACAAATCAAGCATTTGTTTCTTGAATTTTTTCACTTCATCAATGTTTGAGCCGGTGACCACCAGATCATCGACATATACTCCAACTAGTAGCCGAGCACCTCCAGAGCTTCTCACATAGACAACATGTTCAAGTGGACTTCGAACAAATCCTAATGAGATCAAGCTTCTGTCTAACTTAATGTTCCATGCTCTAGGTGCTTGCCTCAACCCATACAAAGCTTTTCTTAGCTTGAATACTTTCTCTTCACTTTCCTTCTGCTCAAAGCCTGGAGTCTGCACCACATAGACTTCCTCCTCTAACTCCCCATTTAGGAAAGCGGTTTTCACATCTAAATGATGTATCTCCCATCCTTCCTGAGCTGCAACTGCAATGAGTAGCCGTACTGTTTCCAGCCTTGCTACCGGTGCGAACACCTCATCAAAATCAATTCCTCGTCGTTGCACATACCCTTTAGCCACCAGTCGTGCCTTGTGGCGAATGGTATTTCCTGCAGCATCTTTCTTGAGTTTAAAAACCCACTTCAGACCAATAGGACGAGCACCAGCCGGAAGTGTGGTTAATTCCCAAGTTTCATTGTCTTCAATTGATTTTAATTCATCTTTCATTGCAGCCTTCCATGCTTCATGCTTTAAGGCTTCAGTATGATGTGTTGGTTCATCTTCTCCGAGCATGCACAATTCTAGCTGCTGGACATGATCCATATCAATAGGAGTCCAGCTTGGAGATGTCTCATCATACAATTCATCAAGAGAACGCATTCTCAATGCACTTTGCGGAGTTTCAAATTGAGTAGATTCAGGCATTTCTACCACACTACTTTGATTTGTGGCTATGCTTCCTGCATCAGCCAACACAGCTGAATTTCCTGGAGTTCCCATACCCCCTGATCCTGGTGTCCGAGCTGCGTGTTCTTCAATTTGAATCTGTACTGGAGCAACAGAGGTGGAATTTTCTACTTCTGGTTCAATGTGTACCACAAAGTATTCTTCAATATCACCATGTCTGGGCAAACTAGCAGTGTTCCAGTCCCATCTTCTTCCTTCCTCAAACACCACATCACGTGAGACACAAATTCTCTTTGATGTTGGATCGTACAATCTGTATGCTTTTGTGCCCTGCTCATAGCCGATAAACACCGTGGGTATACTCCTATCAGCAAGTTTCCCACCTGACGGTCCAGTCACCTTCACATGAGCTGTACATCCAAATGTACGCAAGTGCTCAACACTCGGTTTCCGGTCACGCCAAGCTTCATACGGTGTCTTTCCAATGACACTTTTGGTGGGCGATCTGTTCAACAAATAAACATCCGTCATCACTGCTTCCCCCCAAAACACCCCTGGCATTCCCTGACTCTTTAGCAAACTTCGAGCCATTGCCACAATTGTTTGATTTCTTCACTCAACCACTCCATTTTGTTGAGGTGTGTATGGTGCAGTGAGTTGCCTTGCAATGCCTCTTTCTTCACAGAAGACATTGAACTCATTCGAGGTGAACTCACCCCCTCGATCAGTACGCAACATTTTTAGTTTGCTGCCTACTTGCAATTCTGCTGAAACTTTGATCTTCTTGAATGCACTGAAAGCTTGATCTTTTGACTTTATCAGGACCAGCCACATATACCGGCTAAAGTCATCAACCATCAGCAGAAAATACTTGTTCCTAGCAGGTGTACAAGGTGTTATTGGACCACAGAGGTCTGCATGGACAAGAGATAATTTTTCAGTTGCTCTGTAAGATGTTTGTTTGGGGAAGGATGCACGTTTCTGCTTGCCAATCAAGCAGCCATCACACACTTGTCCAACATGATTAACAAGCGGCAATCCTTTCACCATGTCATGTTGAGCTAGAGACTTGAGAGCTTCAAAGTTCAGATGCCCAAACCGAGCATGCCATAACCAGGCCCTGTCTGCAACTGATGCAAGCAGACACACAGGAGTGCCCATCTTCAGATTTATGGTATACAATCTATTCCTCCCTCTTGGTACTTTCATTAACAGAAATCGATCTCTATCAAAGATCCTGAGGAAACCTTCTTCCAGAACAACTTTACAGCCGTGCTCCTCCATCTGTCCGAGACTGATGATGTTGCTACGGAGCTTGGGAATGTAGTATACATCAGTCAGGCCTCTGTGACCACCATTACGTGCAAGGATGAGCACTGTACCTCTTCCAGCAATTTCCACAACAGACCCATCTCCAAACCTGACAGCCCCAACAATGGTTTTGTCCAGTTCAGTGAATTTCTCAATCGACCCTGTCATATGATTGCTTGCACCTGTATCAAGGTACCACTTATCTGATTCTTCTCCTGCATTATCTCCTAATTTTGATTTCACATTCACCTCTTGCAGAAACACTCTCTCCTCTTCTTCATTACCTTGCACTACAACGAATGTACTGGCAAGTAACAAAGCAGGATCCTCATCATGCACCTCAGCTACTAACGCCGTTTCTTTCTTTTTCTTTGGATTAGGACATGCGTTTGAGAAATGGCCTCTTTCACCACAATTATAACACTTGAATTTCTTTTTCTTTTTCTCACCTTTTGCAGCTTGTGGTGGCTTCTCTGCAGCCTTGCCGCGGTTGGCGCCGCGACTACTACCGCCATCACTTTTTCCGCCGCTGCTAGAGGTTTCAGCACCGCCGCTCGACTTCCTCGACGACCATGCCTCCCACTGCTTGATGGACAACATTAGATGCTGCCCGTCGACGGGACTGCCGAAGCGCATACGCACGCGCTCCTCGTGCGCCTTGAACCGGCCAAACAGGTCCTCGACGGTGAGCGTCTTCAAGTCGACACACTGCTCCAGCGAGGTTACCAAGTGCATAAACCTCGCCGGCGCAGCTTGGAGAATTTTCTGGACCACCGTCAGCTCCTTAACCTCGTCGCCGAGCGCTCGGATGGACGACACCATCCTGTTCAGCCTCGTCGCGAACGCGTCCACCGCCTCTGTGTCCTCCATCTCCAAAGCTTCGAACGCCTTCCGCAAGGTCTGCAGGTTCGTCTCACGAACGCGGTCATGGCCGACGTTCACGACCTTGATCGCCTCCCACGCCTGCTTCACCGTGTCCTTGCCACCGAGGGACGCCAGGACATCTTCCGGCACCCCCTGATAGATGGCGAGGAGGGCGTCGCGGTCCATCTCGTGGTCGACGTCCTCGGAGCTCGTCGCCGCCCAAACTCCCGCCGACTGCATCGCCACACGCATCTGCATCGCCCAGAGCGTGTAGTTGCTGCGTGTGAGCTGTGGGTAGTTGATGGGCGCCCGGGACCTCACCGGCAGCGCCGTCGCCACCGGTACCACAGTCCCCAGCTTCTCTTTCTCCGCCGCCAACTCCGCCTTGGTCGCCTCCACCTCCAGCCGCATCGCATTTATCTCGGCCAGCGCATCCTCCAGGGCCTTCTGCAGCCCCTCCAGCGTCGCGGCCATCGGCGCCGCCGCCGCCGCCGAATCTAGCTCTGAGGCCAAAGTTTGTTCCTCATGAACCACATATCAGCGCACACATGCAGACACACACGCGATGTGCTCAGCACCTCATGCTGCTAATCACTATGTCGTACCTCTAAGTTGCAATGGACACAAATGTATCATTGCCACTCAATGGTTTACCCTGCAAGAAGTAGGAACAACACTAATCAGAGATGATCAGGTTTAGTAGAATGGACGGATAGGCAGAAAAAAATCACCGTGTAGCCAAAAGTATACATCTTCCAGCTTCCAATTTTGGAAAAGCTTAAAAATAGATATAATGTCATTTTTGTTCCGAAAGTATACATTAATGCGGTTGAAAAACAGGTCCTCTCTCTGTTTAAACAAATAGATATAGATTCGTTTTCCATTCCAAAAGTATACGTTAACATGGTTGAAAAACAGATCACATCACCCCAGCTATTAAATGTCAATTAATCTTTTTAGTAAACAAAAATTATACTCCGTATTTCAGAATTTGGAGACGAGGCTAACTTTCCCTCTACTAAACCAACCAAGAAGAAATTCAAGTCAGCCATGAGAGCTTTAAAAAAAGGATTTTAATGTGATCTTACCGAAAAAGGTTTTCGCCCCGCTTTATATATAAAGCATCAATCAACAAGCACCCAGTACAAACACACGCCCCGCCACCGCAACACACGCACACACTCAGGGCAGGATACATAGGTGCTGAGCGTAGCAACACCACCCCTAGCACTACCCACGCAGAGATGAAGCTACATATGACGAACCATGCGCTCCAAGGCGGCGCCTTCATGAAGGGAACGACACCGGATCACCGCCACCGCCCGATCCAAAGATCAGAGTTTCCCCCGGAACTGCATGACAGGCAATGAGAGCCGCGACGACACCTTCAAGAAGGGAACGATCTTCGCCGCCGCCGGTCCGTCCGAAGATAGAACAGGTTTTCACCTCGGCCAACACTCATCGCCATCGAACGCCACATCCCGGACACCACGCCGCCCACACGGCCATGGTGACCGGGCAGCACCAAGGCACGGGCTCTGCCCATAAGCACTGCGCTACCACCACCAGGGCCGCCGCCCCAGCATCCAAGACCTCGACACCACCTCACCCGAGACACGTCATACCCCAAAGGAACGACACCGGATCGCTGCCACCGCCCGATCCAAAGGTCAGTCCTGCTGCACCGTGGGCAAGACGAGATCCGATTAGCCGCGTCGGGCACGGGACGAGCTCGATCCTGCAGCACCGGGACGCGAGACGAGCGGTGGAACGCAGCTGGGAGAGGACCAGCCCTTCGACGAAAGTAGCAACCGGACGCCGAGGAGAGGGATCGAAGGCCGAAGCAGTCCACCTGCAAACGAGCCGACGCCGGCGGAGAAGCCAACCGTCGCTGCAGCCGGAACCGCCGAGCTGCCGTGTAGAAACCAAGCAGCAGGGAGGCCACCATACCACCCCGCGTCGCCGTAGCCCACGACCAGAGCAGCCACCACGCCGAGCCGCTCGCCGGGACCAAGCCTAGGTCCGACAAAGCACGCCACCACCGGAGACACCTCCTCCCGCCAGCCCCGCCGCCAAAGCACCGGCAGCCGCGCCGCCAGGGTGCAGCCACCGCGGCACCGCCAGCCATCCCCGCCGCCGCATCCAGGAAAGGCCGCGTCGCTCAGATCTGGCCGCTTGCCCCGGCTGACCGCGTCCACCCCACGACGCGCCAAGGCCACCCCGACGACACCAGCCACAGCCAGCCGCCCACCGAGGACAGCCGCTGCACCTTGCAGCCGGATCTCCCAGATCGGCGCGCGCCGCCACGCAGCCGCCACACCCAGTGAAGGGGGAAGGAGAAGAAAGGAGAGCGCCCAGGAAGAGGCCTCGCCGCCGCCCTCACTGGCGCCCGCCCAGGCTTCGCCGACGGAGCGCCTCCGGCAGCGGCGAGACGAGAAGGGGAGAGGGGAAGTCCCGGCGGCGCGCGGGTGGAGTCGCCAGAGGAGGGCGACGCGGGGGTGTTTTTTCACTCTAGAATGATCTTTGGTATTTCAGCTTCAAACTGCCTCTAGTTTTGCTGAAGGATAGTTACAAAAAGTATGGAAAAGCTTCCAAGCTAACGTTCCGTCAAAATAACCTTCAGTAAAGTGTATGTATGGAAGTATCTAAATAGTCCACCAAAATCAAAATGCTCCAGAAAATGGATCCTACAGCTAATCTAGTGCGAAGACCATTGAGGTGTTGTTAGTTTTCCTAAATCACGAGAACCATCTTGATAAGGAAATGGCACCTGTTTGGAAGATAATTATATCATAGTAGAGGTACTACAACCCTGGGTGTTCATTTTGTTCCAGCCCTACTCAGATTTGTGCTAGTTCTAAAATAGTTAACAGAGATGCACAATGACAATGGGCACTAACCTGGGCCAGTGACCTAAGAATTTGGAGCCAAGATTACTAATTTTTAGCGCAACACACCCTCTGTTGGCGGTTAAAATACCTCATGTCTGGGCTCGTAGTTGAACTTCTTACTGTAATTCTTACTGTGCATCTTCCTTTTCAACATTTGTTCCAATGAACCTGCAAACCTGCATCCAAAACAATCGATCTCACGACTGGCCATAATAAAAAAACAATTCACATGACCTTGCAAGCAAGAATATAGATGTAATTGATCAAAAATGAGGGAGATGGAATTTGTGTAAGTTCTGCACCTGTTCTAAGATCTCAGGTTGTAGTTGGCGGTGTAGGGGAGCAGTGATGTCGTGGCCGCACCATGGGGCTAGTCCTTGGTGTATGGGAGTTGTGCCATCAAGGCCGCACTGTCGGGGTAGTCCTTGATGTAGGGGAGCAGCTTCATCAGGGTCGCACTTGCCATCAGAGGGAGATGGAGAAATGCATTTCTTTTATCTGGTTGCTGCATTTCACCAATGTACCTTTGAAAAGATTGAACAGATTATCTTCCACCTAAAAGTAACATGGCCATCTTCATGAGACTGTCTACGCACATGGATGCAAATAGAAGATAATTGATGTCTTTGTACCAGAAAGATGTAAATTGAATATTCGATGTGTGACTGATTGCTACATTTTTCAGTTGATGAGATACAATATTCAGTTAAGATATACTCCATCCGTCCCAAAATAACTTATTTTGGGTTGGAGGGAGTATATCATAACTACATTCCTATCATGCACTGAAGCTTCAAATTGTATTTACTTGAGACATCCAAGATAGAAAAAATATAAGAGGAAAAATAAATAAAGGTTCATGCAGAACAAAACCTCCAGTGCTTTCACCCAGGAAAAAAGCAAACGCACGGGGTTTTTATGGTCCTTTGACGGATTGCCGTCCTAACTACCCCACCCCCCCCCCCACCTATTTTCAGTGGGGGTGGGTCCCTCACACCCTTATTTTTTGTCCAACCAAAAGATCCCAACCAAGCTATCCCGTTAATCCCGCAAAACTCTCCCCGTGTGTCTAGCACTGCTCCAGATTGGCTATGCCTAAGCAATACAGTAACTAAGTTCTCTATATACTCTCTAGTTTGGTTATTGAACTTGGGAGATTATGTTCCTTTTATTCCAAGAAAAAAAAGGTCATTTGAGTTTGTTCCTGTGAAAATTGTGATGGTCTATTTAAATTTAGTCATTTATAATACTAAATCTGGTCACATATGGGTGAATTAGTATACCATCGCACATGTAGATGTTTTCCTGATGAATATAGATTAATTTATCATGATCAAATGCATCTAAGGATCCATGAATCAACTAATCATATGGAGTAACGAAATATCACCTTACCTCTTTCTAGAACTCTCATTCCCCTTGCACGGAATCACTCACGCGGAGCCTTTACAACCGCTGCTTCAGCAGATCCTTGCATTATTGTGGTTGTGGCCTTTTGAAGATCCCTGAACAACAAACAACCAACAACAATAAAAAAATGATCTATTAATGTATCTTCTGGAAGAACAGAGCAGGGAATTTGGAGGTTCAGAGTACTAACGTGTATGTTATCAATCGGGAGGCTTCAGCTACTGAATATCTGCACACATTTGCCTCAGATCATAGTTCCTTCACTACTTCAAATTCAGTAAGCCACATGGAAGATCGAGGACTAAACTGCGGAGCCGATTCCTGTAAGAAAGAAGGCGTGTAGATGTAGCAGCACACAACATCAGATCCTTGTATCATCCAACTATGAAATATCACGGCACTGTCAACACTGTCAATTCTCTTGCTGGAAACATTACCTTCGCTCAGGGATAGTATTAATTTAGTCTACGGACATGGTTACAGGCTTCTAGGTTAGTGCACAGTAGGAGGAAAACAAACATAGACCTGAATGACACAGCAGGAGGAAAACATAGTTATGAACAAGCAACTGGAGTTTGCAGATGTAAATGAACCTGACATTTGTTCCTTGCTCCAGCAGGAATATAGCTACAATTACTAAATTGACATGGGAATCAACACACTTCCCAGGGCATGTAGTCAGCACACATATATGTTTGGTTCATGCAAGTGAAACAAATGAAATTCCATTACAGGTGACATGGTATTTCCCTCTACTGAACTATGATTTAAAGACCTTACTAAAAAAATGAACATATTCTATTTCAGATCTCTAGCTATTGGTTGATTCAGTCGATCCAAATCCAAATCAGCAAAGAGACGCACAACAAAGAGACGTCGGGGCATCAAACCTAAAAGAGATGAGAGGGTGGAGAGGGAAACGAAACATACTTGACATTCGGGCCGAGACGCCGCACGACCGCCGGCCGCACCAGCCGCTATACATGCATGTGCCCATGAATCCATCAAAACTGGTTGTGTAGGAGGAGCTCACCCATGGCGGCGGCTGCGGCTGCAGGCGGCAACGAGGGAGACTTTGAGCCGCCCCCTCCTTCCTCGGTGAAACATGGCGGAGGAAGAGTTTCTGGACAAGGTGGGGGATTGGTCTTCCGCGGCGACGGCGGCCACCTCGTGTCCCTTCCGCCACAGCCGCGCAAGCGTAGATCCAGGAGCAGCTTCCTTGACAAGCACGCACGGGTCACGGATGTGGAGCTCCGCTGCCTAACCTTGACGATCTGCAAGCGGATCCGGCAATGGGGAGAAGGGTGGGGGTGGTGGACGTGGCTGAGCGGGAGGTAGGGGAAGGCGGGGGGCTGTGGCGGCGGAGCGAGAGATGGGGGCGGCGCCGCATCGCGAGGAGAGGGAAAGAGAGCGGTCGCACAGGAGGGGGTGGATCGAGAGGAGAGGTCGCTCGTACGTGCGGGCGATAGGTTTAGGTTTTTTTGTCGCTGGTTAACCTTCCTAGGTCTTTTTTCGTTGGTTAACCTTCGTAGGTCTTTTTTTTGGTACGTGGATGGGTGCGGGTTGGGGCCTCAGGAGGAGGTTTTTTCGGTTTCTGGTGGATAAGTCAGAGGTGGGAGGAGGTACCAAAAAAAAACCATGAAAGGTGGGACGAAAAAAAACCTGGAAGTGAGACTACCAACTGCTCCATTAGGAGTAGAGATGACACCCCACTGAGCCGAAGCGCCCGTTTCGTGACACCGCAGCATCGACGTTGATCTTCACATAATTCAGAGGAGAAGCCTGCCATTGATTTAGTTTGACAGATGGCACAGCAGGACCGGCAGCAGATTATGCTCTCTGTAAAATCTAAATTTTCACTAGGAAAGAATTAACAAAGCCATGTTTCGCTCAAGGGCTTTTAAATATATCCTCATGTATTACTTTACACCTAGACCACCAGATTGCCCAAAGGGTTACTATCATCTTGGTAAATTCCGCCGGGGCAAGAGTACCGCTCAATGGAAACAACCAGTGATTGGCTTTCGGTTCCTGGTTCATGCACATTGTCTCCGCCACGCATTCGTCAGAGAGAGCCCAGACGCACCGTGCCATATTGCAGGTGAGCGGGCTGCACCGCATTTGCGGATGAAAAATGAAATTTCTTCCATCGAGTGTAATTTCAGCCTACCCTGCGTGGGGCTGTAGACACTGCGAGACATATACTCTCTCCGTCCGAAAATACTTGTCTTTAAAATGATTATACCTAGACTTATTTTAGTTATAGATATATTCATTTTATCCATTTTCAGGACAAGTATTTCCGGACGGAGGGAGTATGTGCCCGCCAATTTTGTCATTTCTACTGTGTTTTGGTTTCGCAGGTAAAATTCTAGAGCCTTCCATGTTCGGTTTCACTTATTTTGTGTGTGTTTTCTTTTGGTTTTGTTCTGGTTTTTATTCTTCCCGTTTTAACTTTGGAAACTTATTTGAAATTGAAGAACATTTTTCTTAATTTGTGAACAACATTTTAAATCCGAAAACAATTTTAAATTTGTGTTTTTTCCGTTAAATTCGCGTAGAAGGCGTACTACCAAATTCGAGTTCGAGGGGTATTTGTCCCTCGGGTCGCCTTTGGGTATAACCGGACTTCTTTCGTTCGGTGCAATTTTGTTGTCCTCATACATGTAACACTCGGAGAATGTCTCAAAAAAGAAAAGAAAAAGTACCGCTCGGATTTGCTAAGAAAACAAGAAAAACATGTAGTACCGCTCGGACCAGGAAGAGCCCAGCGGCT
>LT934117.1:726061603-726095442 GCA_900231445.1 Triticum turgidum subsp. durum | reverse complement strand
TAGAGTTTGAAAATGGGACCTTTAGTACCGGTTCGTGGCACGAACCGGGACTAAAGGTCTCAACCCCATTAGTTCCGGTTCGTGCCACAAACCGGGACTAAAAGGGAGGAGCTTTAGTCGCGGTTGGCCTGGCCAACCGCGACTAAAGGCCTTTGGGCACCTTTAGTCCCGGTTGGCCTGGCCAACCGCGACTAAAGCCCGCGAGCGCCCTGGGCCCAGGCATTTGGTCGCGGTTCATCTGCCGAACCGCGACTAAAGACTTCATTAGTCGCGGTTCCTACAGTTTCGCGACTAATGGGGCTGGACGGAAGCCTCTTTTTCTATCAGTGCGGTTTGTGCCTCAAACCGGGACTAAAGATTAGACCTTTAGTCCCGGATTGAGACACGAACCGGTGCTAAAGGGGTTGAGATCTTTAGTCCCGGTTCGTGCCATGAACCGGTACTAAAGGTCCCATTTTCAAACTCTACCCTCCCGGATCGCCTTTTCAGTTTTACAAAAAATAAAAGAAAATGATGGAAATGTCAAAAAAAATAAAAGAAAATAAGTTTCCCATGTGATATGTGGTCTAGTTGTTGGGAAAATTTGCAAATGTGAATTTCAACTTTATTTGCAAAATCTCTCTGGAATTTGTAAAAATGGGCATAACTTTTGCATACTAACTCGGATGAAAAAGTTTTTCATATGAAAAATCATCTAATCGAAAAGTTACATCCGAATTTAACGGGGAAACCCCGTTAAACATTTTCAAAATCCTCAAAAACCTAACAGAATTTTTTTTACGGGGCTTTTAAAATCTAGAGTGGAAAAAATCGAAAAAATTTCAAACTGTGGTCAAACAATGGTCAAACTAATTATTCTACAATATTAGTGTTACTAAATAATTATTTCAGTTATTTTGAATTTTGGTCAAATCTGGTCAAACTGTGGTCAAACTATGGTCAAACAATGGTCAAACTAATTATTCAAAATAATTATTGTTTTTTAAAAGAATAGTTTCAAACTCAAACAGTGAAATGTGTCACTTCATGCTCAAGCAAAATTCCTGAGGGTTAATAGGATTGACATCTTAACAACAAGTGCAGACTTGGAAACGAGGGAGAATAGAACCAGGAAGTTAAGCGTGCTCAGGCTGGGGGAGTGGGAGGATGGGTGACCGTTCGGGAAGTTAGATGATTTGGAATGATGAGGGGTGATTAGAGATTAGAGGATAAATTGAGCAGTGATGAGGGGTGGTGATTAGAGATTAGAGGTCAAAATAATTTAGAAATTTGAAAATAAAAAAATTCAAAAAAAATTCAAAAAAATTCAAAAAAAAAATCATAAAATTTCCTTTAGTCCCGGTTGGTGTTACCAACCGGGACTAAAGGTGGAGCTCCACGTGGCCGCGGCCTTTAGTCCCAGTTCGTGTTAGAACCGGGACTAAAGGGGGGAGGCATTAGTACCGACCCAGGAACCGGGACTAAAGGCCCTTACCAACCGGGACAATAGGCCCTTATTCTACCAGTGTCCAATGGCAAAGAGCATTTCAGGGTTAGGTAGAAAGGAGTCGCATCCTCTTCGTCACACAGACTGCAATAATCATTATGGTCTAGCCCTCTAATTGCTAGGTTGTTGTTAGTGATGATGCAGCCCTTTAGCCATAGCCACATGAAGAACTGACAGTTGCCTTCGATCTTGCACTTCCAAAGCCTGGCAAAGTTGATTGTGGAAAAGGAGCCCAGGAATTGGTAGCGGTAGGTCGTACATGCACTGTATATCGTGGATCCACTCTATTGTCAACTTCTAATAAACGTGATTGACCCAATTCTGGATCATCTTCTGGAGGTCAAATTCCATTTGAAGGATTCTTGAACGGCGGGTTTGAAGTTGGACGTGCTACGAACGGCGGGTGATCGTGGAGATCTTGTGTAGCCCCGACATCCAAGCTTAGTTGTGCGGCGCCTTCTTGACTGATTGCTTCTTGCGAGTGCAAAGAGGGAGAAGATCTGGGGCAATGTGACAAGGAACAACGACGGCCAGTCATCGGCCTTGCCAGAAGAGGACCAACTCTCTGTTGCGGAGAGTAATAGTAGTTGCAGCACTGAATAGGTCCTCACCATCCTTGTGAAATGAAATCGCGCAACCTGGCCAAGGTCTATCCTCATGCAATGCAGCCACTTCTATTTGAGATGCGGTCCCTGATCAAAGCGGCGAAGATCCAAAACGCTGCCACCTACTTCCTCCGTTCCAAAATAGATGATTCAAATTTGTACTAACTTTAGTACAAAGTTGGGTCATCTATTTTGGAACGGAGAGAGCAACTATTTGGGACGACAGATTGTAGCCTAGTTGGCCAACGCCAACCCTCCCGAGGCATTTGGTTTAGAGCGCCAAAGGAAGTTGCGACCTAACTTATCAATTTCCTTGATGGCCTAGCTATCCATCTTGAATACCAAGATGAGGTAGGAGGGAATTTTTGGGTAACGTAGTAATAATTAAAAAAAATCCTACGTGTCACCAAGATCAATCTAGGAGATGCTAGCAACGAGAGAGAGAGGGAGTGCATCTTCATACCCTTGAAGATCGATAAGCGGAAGCGTTACAAGAACGCGGTTGATGGAGTGTACTCGCGGTGATTCAAATCGCGGAAGATTCGATCTAGCGAGGAACGGACGGCGCCTTCGCGTTCACACGTACAGCCCGAGGACGTCTCCTCCTTCTTGATCCAGCAAGGGGAGAGGAGAAGTTGAGGGAGAGCTCCGACAGCACGATGACGTGGTGGTGGAGCTTGTGGTTTTCCTGCAGGGCTTCGCCAAGCTCTACGGGGGAGGAGGAGGTGTTGGAGGAGGGAGGGGCTGCGCGAGGGGAAGGGTGTGGCAGGCCTCCCACCCCCCCACCCCCACTATTTATGGGGGAAGGGGAGAGGGGGCCGGCCCCTAGATCCCATCTACAAGGGGGGGGGCAAGGGGGGGACTTGCCCCCCCTCCCCCCAAGTTTGGTGGGAGGCGCCCCCACCCCTTAGGGTTTCCAACCCTAGGCGCCTTGGGCCCTTGGGGGGCGCACCAGCCCACTAGGGGCTGGTTCCCACCCTTGTTCAGCCCATTAAGTCCCCCGGGGCAGGTGGACCCTCGGACACCTTTCGGTGGTTCCGGTACAATACCGATAACCCCTGAAACCATTCCGGTGACTGAAACTGGACTTCCCATATATAAATATTTACCTCCGTACTATTCCGGAACTCCTCGTGACGTCCGGGATCTCATCCGGGACTCCGAACAATCTTTGACAACCACATACAATTTCCCATAACAACTCTAGCGTCACTTAATCTTAAGTGTGTAGACCCTACGGGTTCGGGAACCATGCAGACATGACCGAGACATCTCTCCGGCCAATAACCAACAGCGGGATCTGGATACCCATGTTGGCTCCCACATGTTCCATGATGATCTCATCAGATGAACCACAATGTCGGGGATTCAATCAATCCCGTATACAATTCCCTTTGTCCACCGGTGTATGTTACTTGCCTGAGATTCAATCGTCGGTATCCCCATACCTCGTTCAATCTCACTACCGGCAAGTCTCTTTACTCATTCCGTAACGCATGATCCCGTGACTAACTCCTTAGTCACATTGAGCTCATTATGATGATGCATTACCGAGTGGGCCCAGAGATACCTCTCCGTCATACGGAGTGAGAAATCCCAGTCTCGATTCGTGCCAACCCAACATACACTTTCGGAGATACCTGTAGTGCACCTTTATAGTCACCCAGTTACGTTGTGACGTTTGATACACCCAGAGCATTCCTACGGTATCCGGGAGTTGCACAATCTCATGGTCTAAGGAAAGATACTTGACATTAGAAAAGCTCTAGCAAACAAACTACACGATCTTGTGCTATGCTTAGAATTGGGTCTTGTCCATCAGATCATTCTCCTAATGATGTGATCTCGTTATCAATGACATCCAATGTCCACGGTCAGGAAACCATAACCATCTATTGATCAACGAGCTAGTCAACTAGAGGCTCACTAGGGACATGCTGTAGTCTATGTATTCATCCATGTATTACGGTTTCCGGTTAATACAATTATAGCATGAACAATAGACAATTATCATGAACAAGGAAATATAATAATAACCATTTTATTATTGCCTCTAGGGCATATTTCCAACAGTCTCTCATTTGCACTAGAGTCAATAATCTAGTTACATTGTGATGATTCAAACACCCATAGAGTTCTGGTGTTGATCATGTTTTGCTCGTGGAAGAGGTTTAGTCAACGGATCTGCGACATTCAGATCCGTATGCACTTTATAAATATTTATGTCTCCATCTTGAATATTTTCGCGAATGGAGTGGAAGCGACGCTTGATATGCCTGGTCTTCTTGTGAAACCTGGGCTCCTTGGCAAGGGCAATAGCTCTAGTGTTGTCACAGAAGAGAGTCATCGGGCCCGACGCATTGGGAATAACTCCTAGGTCGGTGACAAACTCCTTCATCCAGATTGCTTCATGTGCTGCCTCCGAGGCTGCTATGTACTCCGCTTAACATGTAGATCCCGCCACGACGCTTTGCTTGCAACTGCACCAGCTGACTGCCCCACCATTAAAAATTTACACGTATCCGGTTTGTGACTTGGAGTCATCCAGATCTGTGTCGAAGCTAGCATCGACGTAACCCTTTAGGACGAGCTCTTCATCACCTCCTGCTACCTCTTGAGCACTGCATTGGTTTTCCCTTGAAGAGGAAAGGGTGATGCAGCAAAGTAGCGTAAGTATTTCCCTCAGTTTTTGAGAACCAAGGTATCAATCCAGTAGGAGGCTCCTCAAAAGTCCCACACACCTACACAAACAAACAAGAACCTCGCAACCAACGCGATAAAGGTGTTGTCAATCCCTTCACGGTAACTTGCAAAAGTGAGATCTGATAGAGATAATAAGATAAGATAAATATTTTTGGTATTTATATGATAAAAGATAGACCCGGGGGCCATAGGTTTCACTAGTGGCTTCTCTCAAGATAGCATAAGTATTACGGTGGGTGAACAAATTACTGTCGAGCAATTGATAGAAAAGTGCATAGTTATGAGATTATCTAGGCATGATCATGTATATAGGCATCACGTCCACAACAAGTAGATCGAAACAATTCTGCATCTACTACTATTACTCCACACATCGATCGACTCCTGCATGCATCTAGAGTATTAAGTTCATGAAGAACAGAGTAACGCATTAAGAAAGATGACATGATGTAGAGGGATAAACTCATGCAATATGATATAAACCCCATATTTTTATCCTCGATGGCAACAATACAATGCGTGCCTTGATGCCCCTGCTGTCACTGGGAAAGGACACCGCAAGATTGAACCCAAAGCTAAGCACTTCTCCCATTGCAAGAAAGATCAATCTAATAGGCCAAACTAGACTGATAATTCGAAGAGACTTGCAAAGATAACCAATCACACATAAAAGAATTTAGAGAAGATTCAATTATTTCTCATTGATAAACTTGATCATAAACCCACAATTCATCGGATCTCGACAAACACACCGCAAAAAGAGTTACATCGAATAGATCTCCAAGAAGATCGAGGAGAACTTTGTATTGAGATTCAAAGAGAGAGAAGAAGCCATCTAGCTAATAACTATGGACCCGAAGGTCTATGGTAAACTACTCACAACTCATCAAAGAGGCCTTGGAGATGATGTAGAGGCCTTCCGTGGTCGATTCCCCCTCCGGCGGAGCGCCGGCGAAGGCTCCAAGATGGGATATCGCGGATACAGAAGGTTGCGGCGGTGGAAATAGTTTTTCCTGGTGCTCTTGGATGTTTTCGGGGTACGTGGATATATATAGACGAAGGAGGTAGGTCAGGGGAGCCACGAGGGGCCCACGAGTGTGGGGGGCGCGCCTACCCCCCTAGGGCGCGCCCTCCTGCCTCGTGGC
Organism: Triticum turgidum subsp. durum; assembly: GCA_900231445.1. Classification (NCBI taxonomy): domain Eukaryota; kingdom Viridiplantae; phylum Streptophyta; class Magnoliopsida; order Poales; family Poaceae; genus Triticum; species Triticum turgidum. The sequence goes on along the minus strand of LT934117.1, from coordinate 726,089,503 downwards.
CACCTCGGCTGCTTCTTGACGTCCACTCCATGTCTCCTGGATTGCGTTTGTTCCAAAAAGAATGCTCCCGAAGGTTTCATTCCGTTTGGACTCCGTTTGATATTCCTTTTCTTCAAAACACTGAAATAGGCAAAAAAATACAACAATTCAGGCTGGGCCTCCGGTTAGTAGGTTAGTCCCAAAAATGATATAAAAGTGTAAAGTAAAGCCCATAAACATCCAAAACAGGTAATATAATAGCATGGAACAATCAAAAATTATAGATACGTTGTATCACCTCCATAAATGAGAAACATATCCTTAGTCCTTTTCAGGTACTTCAGGATATTCTTGACCGCTGTCCAGTGTTCCATGCCGGGATTACTTTGGTACCTCCCTACCAAAGTTACGACAAGGTTCATGTCAGGTCTGGTACATAGCATGGCATACATAATAGACCCTATGGCTGAGGCATAGGGGATGACACTCATCTTTCTCTATCTTCTGCCGAGGTCGGGCATTGAGCCGTGCTCAATCTCACACCTTGAAATACAGGCAAGAACCCCTTCTTGGACTGATCCATATTGAACTCCTTCAATATCTTGTCAAGGTATGTGCTTTGTTAAAGACCAATGAGGCGTCTAGATCTATCTCTATAGATCTTGATGCCTGATATGTAAGCAGCTTCTCCAAGGTCCTTCATTGAAAAACACTTATTCAAGTAGGCCTTTACGCTTTACAAAAGGTATATATCATTTCCCATCAATAGTATGTCATCTACATATAATATGAGAAATGCTACAGAGCTCCCACTCACTTTCTTGTAAACACAGGCTTCTCCATAAGTCTGCATAAACCCAAACGCTTTGATCATTTCATTAAAGCTAATGTTCCAACTCCGAGATGCTTGCACCAGCCCATAGATGGAGCGCTGGAGCTTACACACCTTGTTAGCATTCTTAGGATCGACAAAACCTTCCGGCTGCATCATATACAATTTTTCCTTAAGGAAACCATTAAGGAATGTCATTTTGACGTCCATTTGCCATATCTCATAATCATAGAATGCGGCAAGTGCTAACATGATTCAGACGGACTTCAGCTTCGCTACGGGTGAGAAGGTCTCATCGTAGTCAACCCCTTGAACTTCCCGATAACCCTTAGCGACAAGTCAAGCCTTATAGACGGTCACATCACCATCCGCGTCAGTCTTCTTCTTAAAGATCCACTTATTTTCTATGGCTTGCCGATCATCGGGCAAGTCTGTCAAAGTCCATACTTTATTTTCATACATGGATCCTATCTCGGATTTCATGGCTTTAATCCATTTTTTGGAATCCAGGCCCTCCATCGCTTCTTTATAGTTCGAAGGTTCACCGTTGTCTAACAACATGATTTCCAGGACAGGGTTGCCGTACCACTCTGGTGCATAACATGTCCTTGTGGACCTACGAAGTTCAGTAGCAACTTGATCCGAAGTTTCATGCCCATCATCATTAACTTCCTCTCCAGTCTGCGCAGGCACCACAGAAACATCTTCCTGAGCTGCACTACTCTCCAGTTCAAGAGGCAGTACTTCGTCAAGTTCTACTTTCCTCCCACTTACTTTTTCCGAGAGAAACTCTTTCTCCAGAAAGGATCCGTTCTTGGCAACAAAGATCTTACCTTCGGATCTGAGGTAGAAGGTATACCCAATGGTTTCCTTGGTATCCTATGAAGACGCATTTTTCCGACTTGTGTTCGAGCTTTTCAGGTTGAAGTTTCTTGATATAAGCATCGCATCCCCAAACTTTTAGAAACGACAACTTAGGTTTCTTTTCCCAAACCATAATTCATACGGTGGCGTCACAACGGATTTATACGGTGCCCTATTTAAAGTGAATGGACTGTCTCTAAAGCATAACCCCAAAATGATAGCGGTAAATTGGTAAGAGAGATCATAGATCGCACCATATCCAATAGAGTGCGATTACGATGTTCGAACACACCATTAAGCTGAGGTGTTCCAGGCGGCGTGAGTTGTGAAACAATTCCACATTTCCTTAAGTGCGTACCAAACTCATGACTCAAATATTCTCCTCCACGATCTGATCGTAAGAACTTTATTTTTCTATCACGTTGATTCTCTACCTCACTCTGAAATTCCTTGAACTTTTCAAAGGTCTCAAACTTGTGTTTCATTAAGTAGACATACCCATATCTACTTAAGTCATCAGTGAGGGTGAGAACATAACAATAACCACCGCGAGCCTCAACGCTCATTGGGTCGCATACATCAGTATGTATTATTTCCAACAAGTTGGTTGCTTGCTCAATTGTTCCGGAGAACGGAGTCTTGGTCATTTTGCCCATGAGGCATGGTTCGCACGTGTCGAACGATTCATAATCAAGGGACTCCAAAAGTCCATCTGCATGGAGTTTCTTCATGCGTTTGACACCAATGTGACCAAGGCGGCAGTGCCACAAGTATGTGGGACTATCATTATCAACCTTACATCTTTTGGTATTCACACAATGAATATGTGTAACATCACGTTCGAGATTCAACAAAAATAAACCATTGACCAGCGGGGCATGACCATAAAACATATCTCTCATATAAATAGAACAACCATTATTCTCGGATTTAAATGAGGAGCCATCTCGCATTAAACGAGATCCAGATGCAATGTTCATGCTCAAAGCTGGCACTAAATAACAATTATTGAGGTTTAAAACTAACCACGTAGGTAAATATAGAGGTAGCGTGCCAACAGCGATCACATCGACCCTGGAACCATTCCCGACGCACATCATCACATTGCCCTTCGCCAGTCTCCACTTATTCTGCATCTCCTGTTTAAAGTTACAAATATGAGCAACCGCACCGGTATCAAATACCCATGAGCTACTACGAGCGTTGGTAAGGTACACATCAATAACATGTTGATGTCTACTACGCAACCTTCTTCTTGTAGACGTTGTTGGGCCTCCAAAGTGCAGAGGTTTGTAGGACAGTAGCAAATTTTCCTCAAGTGGATGGCCTAAGGTTTATCAATCCGTGGGAGGCGTAGGATGAAGATGGTCTCTCTCAAACAACCCTGCAACCAAATAACAAAGAGTCTCTTGTGTCCCCAACACACCCAATACAATGGTAAATTGTATACGTGCACTAGTTCGGCGAAGAGATGGTGATACAACTGCAATATGGATGGTAGATATAGGTTTTTGTAATCTGAAAATATAAAAACAGCAAGGTAACTAATGATAAAAGTGAGCGTAAACAGTACTGTAATGCTAGGAAACAAGGCCTAGGGTTCATACTTTCACTAGTGCAAGTTCTCTCAACGATAATAACATAATTGGATCATATAACTATACCTCAACATGCAACAAAGAGTCACTCAAAAGCCACTAATAGCGGAGAACAAATGAAGAGATTATGGTAGGGTACGAAACCACCTCAAAGTTATCCTTTTTGATCGATCTATTCAAGAGTCCGTAGTAAAATAACACGAAGATATTCTTTCCATTCGATCTATCATAGAGTTCGCACTAGAATAACACCTTAAGACACAAATCAACCAAAACCCTAATGTCACCTAGATACTCCAATGTCACCTCAAGTATCTGTGGGCATGATTATACGATATGCATCACACAATCTCAGATTCATCTATTCAACCAACACAAAGTACTTCAAAGAGTGCCCCAAAGTTTCTACCGGAGAGTCAAGACGAAAACGTGTGCCGACCCCTATGCATAGGTTCATTGAACCTGCAAGTTGATCACCAAAACATACATCAAGTAGATCACTTGAATATCCCATTGTCACCACAGATAAGCACGACAAGACATACATCAAGTGTTCTCAAATCCTTAAAGACTCAATCCGATAAGATAACTTCAAAGGGAAAACTCAATCCATTACAAGAGAGTAGAGGGGGAGAAACATCATAAGATCCAACTACAATAGCAAAGGTCGCGATACAGCAAGATCGTATCACCTCAAGAACACGAGAGAGAGAGAGATCAAACACATAGCTACTGGTACATACCCTCAGCCCCGAGGGTGAACTACTCCCTCCTCGTCATGGAGAGCGCCGAGATGATGAAGATGGCCACCGGTGAGGGATCCCCCCTCTGGCAGGGTGCCGGAACAGGCTCCCGAGAGGTTTTTGGTGGCTACAGAGGCTTGTGGCGGCGGAACTCCCGATCTATTGTGTTTCCCGATGTTTTTAGGGTATATGGACATATATAGGCGAAAGAAGTCGGTCAGGGGAGCCACGAGGGGCCCACGAGGGTGGGGGCGCGCCCAGGGGAGGTCGGCGCGCCTCCCTGCCTCGTGGCCACCTCGAAGCTTCCCTTACGTGCACTCCAAGTCCCCTGGATTGCTTCCGTTCCAAAAGTAAATTTCCCGAAGGTTTCATTCTGTTTGTACTTCGTTTGATATTTCTTTTCTTCGAAACACTGAAATAGGCAAGAAAATAGCAATATGGGATGGGCCTCCGGTTAATAGGTTAGTCCCAAAAATAATATAAAAGTGCTTAGTAAAGCCCATAAACATCCAAAACAGATAATATAATAGCATGAATGCTTCATAAATTATAGATACGTTGGAGACGTATCAGCATCCCCGAGCTTAATTCCTGCTCGTCCTCGAGTAGGTAAATGATAAAAGAAATAATTTATGAAGTGTGAATGCTAGCAGGTGCATAAGTTTGATCAATGATAATTTCAATCACCTTTCCTAGCATCATTATATGTCATAACAGTAGTTCATCTCATAAAACTTCTCAAGATCAAGTAACAAGATATTCACATGTTAAAGCATAGACCATAGACTTTCTTGAAAACTAGCAAACTTCATTCTCAGTCATCAAACAATTTTGAGAGGTATGCTTTCATTCTTAGTTAAAGCATAGATCAAGTAACAATTTTGAGAGGTATGCTTTCATTGTCAACATAACAACCAAGAGTTCCCAATATATTCCATACTACATACATTATAGGCGGTTCCCAAACAGAATGGTAAAGTTTTTACTCCCCCTCCACCAACAATCATCAATCCATGGCTTGCCCGAAACAACGGGTGCCTCCAACTAACATCAATCCTTGGGGAGTTTTGTTTGCAATTATTTTTTATTTGATTTTGATCTTTTGATCATGGGACTGGGCATCCTAGTTACCAGCCATTTTTCTCGTGAATGATGAGCGGAGTCCACTCATCGTGAGAATAACCCACCTAGCATGGAAGATACTGACAGCCCCTAGTCGCTACATGAGCGATTCGGGCATACAAAACAGATTATTATTTGAAGGTTTAGAGTTTGGCACATGCAAATTTACTTGGAACGACAGGTAAATACCGCATATAGGTAGGTATGGTGGACACTCATGGAAGAAACTTGGTTCAAGGAATTGGGATACACAAGTAGTAATCCCGCTTAGTACAGATATTTTGGCTACCAAAGGATTCTAAAAAGCAAGCACCACATGTTGGAGGATCTATAACAATAGAACTTTTATACAAATACACCCAAGCATAACTCATTATGTTGTCTTCCTTGTCCAATTTCAACTAATTTGCTCAGGTTTGAAAATAATTAATGGGGCTCACAATCATAGAAGATGTCTAAGATAGTATATTTATATGTGAAATCTCTCTTCCTTCAATATTCTTTCATGAATTGTTCAAGTGACCAATACAATGTTTGCTAACCTTCAATAAATTTATCACCTCTACTTCTTAGATGTGAAGTCATTACTCCCAATGGGGTAAGCATATGAAACATATATAATTTCAGATCTATGACATTCAACTCATTCAACCATTTACTCATAGGATAGAAGTGAAGCACATGAGTAAATGACAAACTACTCCAAAAAGATATAAGTGAAGATCAATGAGTAGTTAAATAATTATGTAGCTATGTGAAGATTCTCTCTCATTTAAGAATTTCAGATCTTGGTATTTTATTCAAACAGCAAGCAAAGCAAAACAAATTGACATTTCAAGGATAGCACAACTCAAGTGAAGAAGCAAAAACTTAGGCTCAACCGATACTAACCGATAACTGTTGAAGAAGAAAGGTGGGATGCCTACCGGGGCATCCCCAAGCTTGGATGCTTGAGACTTCTTGAAATATTATCTTGGGGTGCCTTGGGCATCCCCAAGCTTGAGCTTTTGTGTCTCCTTAATTCCTTTTATATCTCGGTTTCCTAAATCTCGAAAGCTTCATCCACACCAAACTCAACAAGAACTCGTGAGATAAGTTAGTATAAACCAACACAATAACCTTATCATTATCTACTACAACAAATCATAAAATTATTATTCAACATTGCATACTAAATTTCTCTTCATATTTAGTACTCCTATCCTAACATACAATCATTAAACAAGCAAACATATGCAAACAATGCAAACATAACAGCAATCTGCCAAAACAGTACAGTCTGTAAAGAATGCAAGATTCATCATACTTACCTAACTCCAAAAATTATAAGAAAAATACCTCACTGTAGAAGATTTATCAGAGCTCAATATGCAAAAAGTTTCAATATTATATCATTCTCTGACTTTTCTAGGGAATTTGCAACAGCGGTAAACTTTCTGTTTTGAAACAGCAACATGTAAACTTGCAAAATAAGCATGGTAAAGGCTATCCTTGACATTTTAATTGAAAATATAGATGCAAAAAATTATTCTAAATACAGCAAGCAAATACTAACAAAATAAAATGACGCTCCAAGCAAAAAACATATCATGTGGTAAATAAAAATATAGCTCCAAGTAAAGTTACCGATGAACGAAGACAAAAGAGGGGATGCCTTCCGGGGCATCCCCAAGCTTAGGCTTTTGGTTGTCCTTGAATATTACCTTGGTGTGCCTTGGGAATCCCCAATCTTTGGCTCTTGCCACTCCTTGTTCCATAGTCCATCGAATCTTTACCCAAAACTTGAAAACTTCACAACACAAAACTCAACAGAAAACTCGTAAGCTCCGTTAGTGTAAAAATAAATCACCACTTAGGTACTGTTGTGAACTCATTATAAATTCATATTGGTGTAATATCTACTGTATTCCAATTTATCTATGGTTCATACCCTCCGATACTACTCATAGATTCATCAAAATAAGCAAACAACACATAGAAAACAGAATCTGTCAAAAATAGAACAGTCTGTAGTAATCTGTATCATTAGAATACTTATGTAACTCCAAAAATTCTACCAAATTAGGAAATCCAGAGCAATTTGTGTACCAATCGATAGCAAAAAGAATCATATCAAAAGCACGTTCCTGTGAATTATCAAAACTAATTTACTGGGTGCAAAAGTTTCTGATTTTCAGCAGGATCAACACAACTATCACCGTAAGCTATCCTAAAGGTCTTACTTGGCACTTTATTGAAACAAAAGCTATAAAAAATTATTAAAACAGTAGCATAATCATGTGAACACACAAAAAAAGTAGGGATAAATATTGGGTTGTCTCCCAACAAGCGCTTTTCTTTAATGCCTTTCTAGCTAGGCATGATGATGGCAATGATGCTCACATAAAAGATAAGAATTGAAACATAACGGGAGCATCTTGAAGCATATGACTAGCACATTTAAGTCTAACGCACTTCCTATGCATATGTATTTTGTGAGCAAACAACTTATGGGAACAATAATCAACTAGCATAGGAAGGCAAAACAAGCATAACTTCAAGATTTTAAGCACATAGAGAGGAAACTTGATATTATTGCAATTCCTACAAGCATATGTTCCTCCCTCATAATAACTTTCAGTAGCATAATGAATGAATTCAACAATATAACCAGCACCTAAAGCATTCTTTTCATGATCTACTTGCATAGAAAATTTACTACTCTCCACATAAGCAAAATTCTTCTTATTCGGGATGGTGGGAGTATCATAAGAGACTTGAATACTATAAATTGTTTCCACATTAAAAGAGTAATGTTCAGAAAAAGGGTAATCATAATCATGACAAGTTTTATAAATATAATCATCACTACTTTTTATAGCATAAGTTTCATCACAATAATCATCATAAGTAGCAACTTTGTTCTCATCATACTCGATTGAAACCTCTTCAAAGATAGTGGAATCATCACTAAATAAAGTCATGACCTCTCCAAATCCACTTTCATATTCATCACAATAAGATTCAACATCCTCCAAAATAGTGGGATCACTACTTCCTAAAGTTGACACTCTTCCAAACCCACTTTCATCAATATAATCATCATAGGTAAGAGGCATGCTATCATCATAACAACTTTGCATTTCAAAACTTGGGAGGCTAAAAATATCATCTTCATTAAACATAGCATCCCCAAGCTTGGGACAAACATTAAGTTCAGCAAATATTCTCAAATATTTCATCCTCATCAAGCATAGCTTCCCCAAGCTTGGGCCTTTTCATATCATAAGCATAATCACTCTCATCATTAATAGTATGGATAGCACCAATAGTATAACAATTATCATCATCACAATGGGTAGTAGGAGCAACATCATTTGGGAGATATAACTTTCTACCTTTGCCGCTCCGTCTTTTCTTCTTCTTCTTCACATTATGTGTGGGTTCAACCTTCTTCTCTGAGCTCCTTATTGATGAGATTGGTTGAATAGAAAGCTCCTCCTCGTTACCTGATTCATCATAAGAAATAATAGGAGGATATTGGGAAGTCTCTGCCCTTTCATTAGTATTCTCTTCATCTTCTATTTTCTTTCTTTTCTTTAGGTAATTGGCAACATAAGGATTTTCAATGCAATTCACCGCACAATACAAATAAATCTTCTCTAGATCAATATCAATAAATTTCTTAAGGACGAATTCTGGAAGATTCTTAGTTAAACACTTTATTTCTTCATAACCCAAAAGCAAACTAAGTTCATTATGATGTGCAAGGGAAATCATATCATCACAATATTTGGACACAATTCGATCATGAAATAATTTGCATCGGAGATGTAAATGACCACTTTCATTGCAAAGTTCACAAGTACTGCAAAGGCATATTAAATTTTCAGCACTCACATTTAGCCTTCCTTGCAACAATTTAGTTTCTAAATGCTTATGCCTGTTGCAATATTTATCTTCTCTATTTGGTGTGTACCTACAAACCCAATGCACTCCACAAAAAACGACATGCTTATAGGAGACATTTTCATCATAACTAGTGCAATCATCATTAGTACTATGGATATTCAAGGAGCTCATACTAAAAACATTGCAATCATGCTCATCATTCAAAGATTTAGTACCAAAGATTTTATAGACTTCTTCTTCTAGCACTTGAGCACAATTTTCCTTTTCATCATACTCATGAAAGATATTAAAAAGATGAAGCGTATGAGACAAATTCAATTCCATTTTTTGTAGTTTTCTTTTATAAACTAAAGATATAACTTCAAGCACTCACCTCCCCGGCAACGGCGCCAGAAAATAGCTTGATGTCTACTACGCAACCTTCTTCTTGTAGACGTTGTTGGGCCTCCAAGTGCAGAGGTTTGTAGGACAGTAGCAAATTTCCCTCAAGTGGATGACCTAAGGTTTATCAATCCGTGGGAGGCATAGGATGAAGATGGTCTCTCTCAAACAACCCTGCAACCAAATAACAAAGAGTCTCTTGTGTCCCCAACACACCCAATATAATGGTAAATTGTATAGGTGCACTAGTTTGGCGAAGAGATTGTGATACAACTGCAATATGGATGGTAGATATAGGTTTTTGTAATCTGAAAATATAAAAACAGCAAGGTAACTAATGATAAAAGTGAGCGTAAACGGTACTGTAATGCTAGGAAACAAGGCCTAGGGTTCATACTTTCACTAGTGCAAGTTCTCTCAACGATAATAACATAATTGGATCATATAACTATACCTCAACATGCAACAAAGAGTCACTCAAAAGCCACTAATAGCGGAGAACAAATGAAGAGATTATGGTAGGGTACCAAACCACCTCAAAGTTATCATTTTTGATCGATCTATTCAAGAGTCCGTAGTAAAATAACACGAAGATATTCTTTCCATTCGATCTATCATAGAGTTCGTACTAGAATAACACCTTAAGACACAAATCAACCAAAACCCTAATGTCACCTAGATACTCCAATGTCACCTCAAGTATCTGTGGGCATGATTATATGATATGCATCACACAATCTCAGATTCATCTATTCAACCAACACAAAGTACTTCAAAGAGTGCCCCAAAGTTTCTACCGGAGAGTCAAGACGAAAACGTGTGCCGACCCCTATGCATAGGTTCATTGAACCTGCAAGTTGATCACCAAAACATACGTCAAGTAGATCACTTGAATATCCCATTGTCACCACAGATGAGCACGACAAGACATACATCAAGTGTTCTCAAATCCTTAAAGACTCAATCCGATAAGATAACTTCAAAGGGAAAACTCAATCCATTACAAGAGAGTAGAGGGGGAGAAACATCATAAGATCGAACTATAATAGCAAAGGTCACGATACAGCAAGATCGTATCACCTCAAGAACACGAGAGAGAGAGAGAGAGAGATCAAACACATAGCTACTGGTACATACCCTCAGCCCCGAGGGTGAACTACTCCCTCCTCGTCATGGAGAGCGCCGAGATGATGAAGATGGCCACCGGTGAGGGATCCCCCCTCTAGCAGGGTGCCGGAACAGGCTCCCGAGAGGTTTATGGTGGCTACAGAGGCTTGCGGCGGCGGAACTCCCGATCTATTGTGTTTCGCGATGTGTTTAGGGTATATGGACATATATAGGCGAAAGAAGTCGGTCAGGGGAGCCACGAGGGGCCCACGAGGGTGGGGGCGCGCCCAGGGGAGGTCGGCGCGCCTCCCTGCCTCGTGGCCACCTCGAAGCTTCCCTTACGTGCACTCCAAGTCCCCTGGATTGCTTCCGTTCCAAAAGTAAATTTCCCAAAGGTTTCATTCTGTTTGTACTCCGTTTGATATTTCTTTTCTTCGAAACACTGAAATAGGCAAGAAAATAGGAATATGGGATGGGCCTCCGGTTAATAGGTTAGTCCCAAAAATAATATAAAAGTGCTTAGTAAAGCCCATAAACATCCAAAACAGATAATATAATAGCATGAATGCTTCATAAATTATAGATACGTTGGAGACGTATCAGCATCCCCGAGCTTAATTCCTGCTCGTCCTCGAGTAGGTAAATGATAAAAGAAATAATTTATGAAGTGTGAATGCTAGCAGGTGCATAAGTTTGATCAATGATAATTTCAATCACCTTTCCTAGCATCATTATATGTCATAACAGTAGTTCATCTCATAAAACTTCTCAAGATCAAGTAACAAGATATTCACATGTTAAAGCATAGACCATAGACTTTCTTGAAAACTAGCAAACTTCATTCTCAGTCATCAAACAATTACAATTCATCTTATTTTCAGGAAGGGTCTATGTCAGAGTTTTGATTTACCAAACTCCACATACTCAACTATCATATAATCTTCCATGATTGCTACCACTCAAAGCATATTCTTAGAACAAATAGCAGCCATCGAACACAGAGAAAGATAGGGGCTTAGTGTTTCGCCTCCCAACTCACTTATCATATAGATAATTGTAAACAATAATAATTCATGATCAAATATATTTGCATGGCCATATATGCTTAGATCTTTCCTTAACACACGATGGTTGCCAATTAAAGAGTAGGTAGGAATGAGAAGGAATACTACTGACTCTTGCATAAAAGTAAAAGATAGGACCTTCGCAGAGGGAAGCAGGGATTTGTAGAGGTGCCAGAGCTCGATTTTGAAATAGAGATGAAAATAATTTTGAGAGGTATGCTTTCATTGTCAACATAACAACCAAGAGTTCCCAATATATTCCATACTACATACATTATAGGCGGTTCCCAAACAGAATGGTAAAGTTTTTACTCCCCCTCCACCAACAATCATCAATCCATGGCTTGCCCGAAACAACGGGTGCCTCCAACTAACATCAATCCTTGGGGAGTTTTGTTTGCAATTATTTTTTATTTGATTTTGATCTTTTGATCATGGGACTGGGCATCCTAGTTACCAGCCATTTTTCTCGTGAATGATGAGCGGAGTCCACTCATCGTGAGAATAACCCACATAGCATGGAAGATACTGACAGCCCCTAGTCGCTACATGAGCGATTCGGGCATACAAAACAGATTATTATTTGAAGGTTTAGAGTTTGGCACATGCAAATTTACTTGGAACGATAGGTAAATACCGCATATAGGTAGGTATGGTGGACACTCATGGAAGAAACTTGGTTCAAGGAATTGGGATGCACAAGCAGTAATCCCGCTTAGTACAGATATTTTGGCTACCAAAGGATTCTAAAAAGCAAGCACCACATGTTGGAGGATCTATAACAATAGAACTTTTATACAAATACACCCAAGCAAAACTCATTATGTTGTCTTCCTTGTCCAATTTCAACTAATTTGCTCAGGTTTGAAAATAATTAATGGGGCTCACAATCATAGAAGATGTCTAAGATAGTATATTTATATGTGAAATCTCTCTTCCTTCAATATTCTTTCATGAATTGTTCAAGTGACCAATACAATGTTTGCTAACCTTCAATAAATTTATCACCTCTACTTCTTAGATGTGAAGTCATTACTCCCAATGGGGTAAGCATATGAAACATATATAATTTCAGATCTATGACATTCAACTCATTCAACCATTTACTCATAGGATAGAAGTGAAGCACATGAGTAAATGACAAACTACTCCAAAAAGATATAAGTGAAGATCAATGAGTAGTTAAATAATTATGTAGCTATGTGAAGATTCTCTCTCATTTAAGAATTTCAGATCTTGGTATTTTATTCAAACAGCAAGCAAAGCAAAACAAATTGACATTTCAAGGATAGCACAACTCAAGTGAAGAAGCAAAAACTTAGGCTCAACCGATACTAACCGATAACTGTTGAAGAAGAAAGGTGGGATGCCTACCGGGGCATCCCCAAGCTTGGATGCTTGAGACTTCTTGAAATATTATCTTGGGGTGCCTTGGGCATCCCCAAGCTTGAGCTTTTGTGTCTCCTTAATTCCTTTTATATCTCGGTTTCCTAAATCTCGAAAGCTTCATCCACACCAAACTCAACAAGAACTCGTGAGATAAGTTAGTATAAACCAACACAATAACCCTATCATTATCTACTATAACAAATCATAAAATTATTATTCAACATTGCATACTAAATTTCTCTTCATATTTAGTACTCCTATCCTAACATACAATCATTAAACAAGCAAACATATGCAAACAATGCAAACATAACAGCAATCTGCCAAAACAGTACAGTCTGTAAAGAATGCAAGATTCATCATACTTACCTAAAGATATAACTTCAAGCACTCACCTCCCCGGCAACGGCGCCAGAAAAGAGCTTGATGTCTACTACGCAACCTTCTTCTTGTAGACGTTGTTGGGCCTCCAAGTGCAGAGGTTTGTAGGACAGTAGCAAATTTCCCTCAAGTGGATGACCTAAGGTTTATCAATCCGTGGGAGGCGTAGGATGAAGATGGTCTCTCTCAAACAACCCTGCAACCAAATAACAAAGAGTCTCTTGTGTCCCCAACACACCCAATACAATGGTAAATTGTATAGGTGCACTAGTTCGGCGAAGAGATTGTGATACAACTGCAATATGGATGGTAGATATAGGTTTTTGTAATCTGAAAATATAAAAACAGCAAGGTAACTAATGATAAAAGTGAGCGTAAACGGTACTGTAATGCTAGGAAACAAGGCCTAGGGTTCATACTTTCACTAGTGCAAATTCTCTCAACGATAATAACATAATTGGATCATATAACTATACCTCAACATGCAACAAAGAGTCACTCAAAAGCCACTAATAGCGGAGAACAAATGAAGAGATTATGGTAGGGTACGAAACCACCTCAAAGTTATCCTTTTTGATCGATCTATTCAAGAGTCCGTAGTAAAATAACACGAAGATAATCTTTCCATTCGATCTATCATAGAGCTCGTACTAGAATACACCTTAAGACACAAATCAACCAAAACCCTAATGTCACCTAGATACTCCAATGTCACCTCAAGTATCTGTGGGCATGATTATACGATATGCATCACACAATCTCAGATTCATCTATTCAACCAACACAAAGTACTTCAAAGAGTGCCCCAAAGTTTCTACCGGAGAGTTAAGACGAAAACGTGTGCCGACCCCTATGCATAGGTTCATTGAACCTGCAAGTTGATCACCAAAACATACGTCAAGTAGATCACTTGAATATCCCATTGTCACCACAGATGAGCACGACAAGACATACATCAAGTGTTCTCAAATCCTTAAAGACTCAATCCGATAAGATAACTTCAAAGGGAAAACTCAATCCATTACAAGAGAGTAGAGGGGGAGAAACATCATAAGATCCAACTATAATAGCAAAGGTCGCGATACAGCAAGATCGTATCACTCAAAAACACCAGAGAGAGAGAGATCAAACACATAGCTACTGGTACATACCCTCAGCCCCGAGGGTGAACTACTCCCTCCTCGTCATGGAGAGCGCCGAGATGATGAAGATGGCCACCGGTGAGGGATCCCCCCTCTGGCAGGGTGCCGGAATAGGCTCCCGAGAGGTTTTTGGTGGCTACAGAGGCTTGCGGCGGCGGAACTCCCGATCTATTGTGTTTCCCGATGTTTTTAGGGTATATGGACATATATAGGCGAAAGAAGTCGGTCAGGGGAGCGACGAGGGGCCCACGAGGGTGGGGGCGCGCCCAGGGGAGGTGGCGCGCCTCCCTGCCTCGTGGCCACCTCGAAGCTTCCCTTACGTGCACTCCAAGTCCCCTGGATTGCTTCCGTTCCAAAAGTAAATTTCCCGAAGGTTTCATTCTGTTTGTACTCCGTTTGATATTTCTTTTATTCGAAACACTGAAATAGGCAAGAAAATAGCAATATGGGATGGGCCTCCTGTTAATAGGTTAGTCCCAAAAATAATATAAAAGTGCTTAGTAAAGCCCATAAACATCCAAAACAGATAATATAATAGCATGAATGCTTCATAAATTATAGATATGTTGGAGACGTATCAGCATCCCCGAGCTTAATTCCTGCTCGTCCTCGAGTAGGTAAATGATAAAAGAAATAATTTATGAAGTGTGAATGCTAGCAGGTGCATAAGTTTGATCAATGATAATTTCAATCACCTTTCCTAGCATCATTATATGTCATAACAGTAGTTCATGTCATAAAACTTCTCAAGATCAAGTAACAAGATATTCACATGTTAAAGCATAGACCATAGACTTTCTTGAAAACTAGCAAACTTCATTCTCAGTCATCAAACAATTACAATTCATCTTATTTTCAGGAAGGGTCTATGTCAGAGTTTTGATTTACCAAACTCCACATACTCAACTATCATATAATCTTCCATGATTGCTACCACTCAAAGCATATTCTTAGAACAAATAGCAGCCATCGAACACAGAGAAAGATAGGGGCTTAGTGTTTCGCCTCCCAACTCACTTATCATATAGATAATTGTAAACAATAATAATTCATGATCAAATATATTTGCATGGCCATATATGCTTAGATCTTTCCACAACACACGATGGTTGCCAATTAAAGAGTAGGTAGGAATGAGAAGGAATACTACTGACTCTTGCATAAAAGTAAAAGATAGGCCCTTCGCAGAGGGAAGCAGGGATTTGTAGAGGTGCCAGAGCTCGATTTTGAAATAGAGATGAAAATAATTTTGAGAGGTATGCTTTCATTGTCAACATAACAACCAAGAGTTCCCAATATATTCCATACTACATACATTATAGGCGGTTCCCAAACAGAATGGTAAAGTTTTTACTCCCCCTCCACCAACAATCATCAATCCATGGCTTGCCCGAAACAACGGGTGCCTCCAACTAACATCAATCCTTGGGGAGTTTTGTTTGCAATTATTTTTTATTTGATTTTGATCTTTTGATCATGGGACTGGGCATCCTAGTCACCAGCCATTTTTCTCGTGAATGATGAGCGGAGTCCACTCATCGTGAGAATAACCCACCTAGCATGGAAGATACTGACAGCCCCTAGTCGCTACATGAGCGATTCAGGCATACAAAACAGATTATTATTTGAAGGTTTAGAGTTTGGCACATGCAAATTTACTTGGAACGACAAGTAAATACCGCATATAGGTAGGTATGGTGGACACTCATGGAAGAAACTTGGTTCAAGGAATTGGGATACACAAGTAGTAATCCCGCTTAGTACAGATATTTTGGCTACCAAAGGATTCTAAAAAGCAAGCACCACATGTTGGAGGATCTATAACAATAGAACTTTTATACAAATACACCCAAGCATAACTCATTATGTTGTCTTCCTTGTCCAATTTCAACTAATTTGCTCAGGTTTGAAAATAATTAATGGGGCTCACAATCATAGAAGATGTCTAAGATAGTATATTTATATGTGAAATCTCTCTTCCTTCAATATTCTTTCATGAATTGTTCAAGTGACCAATACAATGTTTGCTAACCTTCAATAAATTTATCACCTCTACTTCTTAGATGTGAAGTCATTACTCCCAATGGGGTAAGCATATGAAACATATATAATTTCAGATCTATGACATTCAACTCATTCAACCATTTACTCATAGGATAGAAGTGAAGCACATGAGTAAATGACAAACTACTCCAAAAAGATATAAGTGAAGATCAATGAGTAGTTAAATAATTATGTAGCTATGTGAAGATTCTCTCTCATTTAAGAATTTCAGATCTTGGTATTTTATTCAAACAGCAAGCAAAGCAAAACAAATTGACATTTCAAGGATAGCACAACTCAAGTGAAGAAGCAAAAACTTAGGCTCAACCGATACTAACCGATAACTGTTGAAGAAGAAAGGTGGGATGCCTACCGGGGCATCCCCAAGCTTGGATGCTTGAGACTTCTTGAAATATTATCTTGGGGTGCCTTGGGCATCCCCAAGCTTGAGCTTTTGTGTCTCCTTAATTCCTTTTATATCTCGGTTTCCTAAATCTCGAAAGCTTCATCCACACCAAACTCAACAAGAACTCGTGAGATAAGTTAGTATAAACCAACACAATAACCTTATCATTATCTACTACAACAAATCATAAAATTATTATTCAACATTGCATACTAAATTTCTCTTCATATTTAGTACTCCTATCCTAACATACAATCATTAAACAAGCAAACATATGCAAACAATGCAAACATAACAGCAATCTGCCAAAACAGTACAGTCTGTAAAGAATGCAAGATTCATCATACTTACCTAACTCCAAAAATTATAAGAAAAATACCTCACTGTAGAAGATTTATCAGAGCTCAATATGCAAAAAGTTTCAATATTATATCATTCTCTGACTTTTCTAGGGAATTTGCAACAGCGGTAAACTTTCTGTTTTGAAACAGCAACATGTAAACTTGCAAAATAAGCATGGTAAAGGCTATCCTTGACATTTTAATTGAAAATATAGATGCAAAAAATTATTCTAAATACAGCAAGCAAATACTAACAAAATAAAATGACGCTCCAAGCAAAAAACATATCATGTGGTAAATAAAAATATAGCTCCAAGTAAAGTTACCGATGAACGAAGACAAAAGAGGGGATGCCTTCCGGGGCATCCCCAAGCTTAGGCTTTTGGTTGTCCTTGAATATTACCTTGGTGTGCCTTGGGAATCCCCAATCTTTGGCTCTTGCCACTCCTTGTTCCATAGTCCATCGAATCTTTACCCAAAACTTGAAAACTTCACAACACAAAACTCAACAGAAAACTCGTAAGCTCCGTTAGTGTAAAAATAAATCACCACTTAGGTACTGTTGTGAACTCATTATAAATTCATATTGGTGTAATATCTACTGTATTCCAATTTATCTATGGTTCATACCCTCCGATACTACTCATAGATTCATCAAAATAAGCAAACAACACATAGAAAACAGAATCTGTCAAAAATAGAACAGTCTGTAGTAATCTGTATCATTAGAATACTTATGTAACTCCAAAAATTCTACCAAATTATAAAATCCTGAGAAATTTGTGTACCAATCCATAGCAAAAAGAATCATATCAAAATCACGTTCCTGTGAATTATCAAAACTAATTTACTGGGTGCAAAAGTTTCTGATTTTCAGCAGGATCAACAAAACTATCACCGTAAGCTATCCTAAAGGTCTTACTTGGAACTTTATTGAAACAAAAGCTATAAAAAGTTATTAAAACAGTAGCATAATCATGTTAACACACAAAAAAAGTAGGGATAAATATTGGGTTGTCTCCCAACAAGTGCTTTTCTTTAATGCCTTTCTAGCTAGGCATGATGATGGCAATGATGCTCACATAAAAGATAAGAATTGAAACATAACGGGAGCATCATGAAGCATATGACTAGCACATTTAAGTCTAACCCACTTCCTATGCATATGTATTTTGTGAGCAAACAACTTATGGGAACAATAATCAACTAGCATAGGAAGGTAAAAACAAGCATAACTTCAAGATTTTAAGCACATAGAGAGGAAACTTGATATTATTGCAATTCCTACAAGCATATGTTCCTCCCTCATAATAACTTTCAGTAGCATAATGAATGAATTCAAC
The DNA here is from genome assembly GCA_900231445.1 of Triticum turgidum subsp. durum. Lineage (NCBI taxonomy): Eukaryota > Viridiplantae > Streptophyta > Magnoliopsida > Poales > Poaceae > Triticum > Triticum turgidum. Next base: position 726,070,877 of record LT934117.1, on the reverse strand, counting down.
AATATAACCAGCACCTAAAGCATTCTTTTCATGATCTACTTGCATAGAAAATTTACTACTCTCCACATAAGCAAAATTCTTCTTATTCGGGATGGTGGGAGTATCATAAGAGACTTGAATACTATAAATTGTTTCCACATTAAAAGAGTAATGTTCAGAAAAAGGGTAATCATAATCATGACAAGTTTTATAAATATAATCATCACTACTTTTTATAGCATAAGTTTCATCACAATAATCATCATAAGTAGCAACTTTGTTCTCATCATACTCGATTGAAACCTCTTCAAAGATAGTGGAATCATCACTAAATAAAGTCATGACCTCTCCAAATCCACTTTCATATTCATCACAATAAGATTCAACATCCTCCAAAATAGTGGGATCACTACTTCCTAAAGTTGACACTCTTCCAAACCCACTTTCATCAATATAATCATCATAGGTAAGAGGCATGCTATCATCATAACAACTTTGCATTTCAAAACTTGGGAGGCTAAAAATATCATCTTCATTAAACATAGCATCCCCAAGCTTGGGACAAACATTTATTTCAGCAAATATATTCTCAAATATTTCATCCTCATCAAGCATAGCTTCCCCAAGCTTGGGCATTTTCATATCATAAGCATAATCACTCTCATCATTAATAGTATGGATAGCACCAATAGTATAACAATTATCATCATCACAATGGGTAGTAGGAGCAACATCATTTGGGAGATATAACTTTCTACCTTTGTCGCTCCGTCTTTTCTTCTTCTTCTTCACATTATGTGTGGGTTCAACCTTCTTCTTTGAGCTCCTTATTGATGAGATTGGTTGAATAGAAAGCTCCTCTTCGTTACCTGATTCATCATAAGAAATAATAGGAGGATATTGGGAAGTCTCTTCCCTTTCATTAGTATTCTCTTCATCTTCTATTTGCTTTCTTTTCTTTAGGTAATTGGCAATATAAGGATTTTCAATGCAATTCACCGCACAATACAAATAAATCTTCTCTAGATCAATATCAATAAATTTCTTAAGGGCGAATTCTGGAAGATTCTTAGTTAAACACTTTATTTCTTCATAACCCAAAAGCAAACTAAGTTCATTATGATGTGCAAGGGAAATCATATCATCACAATATTTGGACACAATTCGATCATGAAATAATTTGCATCGGAAATGTAAATGACCACTTTCATTGCAAAGTTCACAAGTACGGCAAAGGCATATTAAATTTTCAGCACTCACATTTAGCCTTCCTTGCAACAATTTAGTTTCTAAATGCTTATGCCTCTTGCAATATTTATCTTCTCTATTTGGTGTGTACCTGCAAACCCAATGCACTCCACAAAAAACGACATGCTTATAGGAGACATTTTCATCATAACTAGTGCAATCATCATTAGTACTATGGATATTCAAGGAGTTCATACTAAAAACATTGCAATCATGCTCATCATTCAAAGATTTAGTACCAAAGATTTTATAGACTTCTTCTTCTAGCACTTGAGCACAATTTTCCTTTTCATCATACTCACGAAAGATATTAAAAAGATGAAGCGTATGAGACAAACTCAATTCCATTTTTTGTAGTTTTCTTTTATAAACTAAAGATATAACTTCAAGCACTCACCTCCCCGGCAATGGCGCCAGAAAAGAGCTTGATGTCTACTACACAACCTTCTTCTTGTAGACGTTGTTGGGCCTCCAAGTGCAGAGGTTTGTAGGACAGTAGCAAACTTCCCTCAAGTGGATGACCTAAGGTTTATCAATCCGTGGGAGGCGTAGGATGAAGATGGTCTCTCTCAAACAACCCTGCAACCAAATAACAAAGAGTGTCTTGTGTCCCCAACACACCCAATACAATGGTAAAATGTATAGGTGCACTAGTTCGGCGAAGAGATTGTGATACAAGTGCAATATGGATGGTAGATATAGGTTCTTGTAATCTGAAAATATAAAAACAGCAAGGTAACTAATGATAAAAGTGAGCGTAAATGGTATTGTAATGCTAGGAAACAAGGCCTAGGTTTCATACTTTCACTAGTGCAAGTTCTCTCAACAATAATAACATAACTGGATCATATAACTATCCCTTAACATGCAACAAAGAGTCACTTCAAAGCCACTAATAGCGGAGAACAAACGAAGAGATTATGGTAGGGTACGGAACCACCTCAAAGTTATCCTTTCTGATCGATCTATTCAAGAGTCTGTAGTAAAAGAACACGAAGATATTCTTTCCGTTCGATCTATCATAGAGTTCGTACTAGAATAACACCTTAAGACACAAATCAACCAAATCCCTAATGTCACCTAGATACTCCAATGTCACCTCAAGTATCCGTGGGCATGATTATACGATATGCATCACACAATCTCAGATTCATCTATTCAACCAACACAAAGTACTTCAAAGAGTGCCCCAAAGTTTCTACTGGAGAGTCAAGACGAAAACGTGTGCCAACCCCTATGCATAGGTTCATTGAACCCGCAAGTTGATCACCAAAACATACATCAAGTAGATCACGTGAATATCCCATTGTCACCACAGATAAGCACGGCAAGACATACATCAAGTGTTCTGAAATCCTTAAAGACTCAATCCGATAAGATAACTTCAAAGGGAAAACTCAATCCATTACAAGAGAGTAGAGGGGTAGAAACATCATAAGATCCAACTATAATAGCAAAGCTCGCGATACATCAAGATCGTATCACCTCAAGAACACGAGAGAGAGAGAGAGAGAGAGAGAGAGAGATCAAACACATAGCTAGTGGTACATACCCTCAGCCCCGAGGGTGAACTACACCCTCCTCGTCATGGAGAGCGCCGAGATGATGAAGATGTCCACCCATGAGGGATCCCTCGTCCGGCAGGGTGCCGGAACGGGCTCCCGAGAGTTTTTTGATGGCTACAAAGGCTTGCGGCGGCGGAACTCCCGATCTATTGTGTTCCCCGATGTTTTTAGGGTATATGGACATATATAGGCGAAAGAAGTCAGTCAGGGGAGCCACGAGGGGCCCACGAGGGTGAAGGCATCCCCAGGGGAGGTGGGTGCGCCTCCCTGCCTCGTGGCCACCTCGAAGCTTCCCTTACGTGCACTCCAAGTCCCCTGGATTGCTTCCGTTCCAAAAGTAACTTTCCCGAAGGTTTCATTCCGTTTGGACTCCGTTTGATATTCCTTTTCTTCGAAACACTGAAATAGGCAAGAAAACAACAATATGGGTTGGGCCTCCGGTTAATAGGTTAGTCCCAAAAATAATATAAAAGTGCTTAGTAAACCCATAAACATCCAAAAGAGATAATATAATAGCATGAATGCTTCATAAATTATAGATATGTTGGAGACATATCACATGTATATCATATATACCTTTGGTGTTGCCGGCCTTCTTATCCGCTGAGTACTTGGGGCAGTTCCGCTTCCAGTGACCACTTCCCTTGCAATAAAAGCACTGAGTCTCGGGCTTGGGTCCATTCTTTGGCTTCTTCCCGGAAACTGATTTACCGGGCGCGGCAACTCCCTTGCCGTCCTTCTTAAAGTTCTTTTTACCCTTGCCTTTCTAGAAACTAGTGGTCTTATTCACCATCAACACTTGATGTTCCTTTTTGATTTCCACCTCTGCTGATTTCAGCATTGAATATAACTCAGTAATGGACTTCTCCATCCCTTGCAAAGTGTAGTTCATCACAAAGCTCTTGTAGCTAGATGGGAGCGACTGGAGGATCCTGTCAATGACCGAGTCATCTGGAAGATTATTTCCCAGCTGAGACAAACGGTTGTGCAACCCAGACATTTTAAGTATATGCTCGCTGACAGAACTGTTTTCCTCCATCTTACAACTATAAAACTTGTCGGAGACTTCATATCTCTCGACCCGGGCATGAGCTTGGAAACCATTTTCAGCTCTTGGAACATCTCATATGCTTCGTGCTGCTCAAAATGCTTTTGGAGCCCCGGTTCTAAGCCGTAAAGCATGCCACACTGAACCAGGGAGTAATCATCACTACGCGACTGCCAGGCATTCATAACGTCTTGAGTTGTTGGGAAAATGGGTGCGTCACCTAGCGGTGCTTCAAGGACATATGCTTTCTTGGCAGCTATGAGGGTGATCCTCAAGTTTCAGACCCAGTCCGTATAGTTGCTACCATAGTCTTTCGGCTTGGTTTTCTCTAGGAACGCGTTGAAGTTGAGGGCAACATTAGCATGGGCCATTTGATCTACAAGACATATTGTAAAGATATTTTAGACTATGTTCATGATAATTCAGTTCATCTAATAAAATTATTTAATGAACTCCCACTCAGATAGACATCCCTCTAGTCATCTAAGTGATACATGATCCGAATCAACTAGGCCGTGTCCGATCATCACGTGAGACAAACTAGTCATCATCGGTGAACATCTCCATGTTGATCATATCTACTATACGACTCATGTTCGACCTTTCGATCTCTCATGTTCCGAGGCCATGTCTGTACATGCTAGGCTCGTCAAGTAAACCTAAGTGTTTTGCATGTGTAAATATGGCTTACACCTGTTGTATGTGAATGTTAGAATCTATCACACCCGATCATCACGTAGTGCTTCGAAACAACGAACCTTCGCAGCGGTGCACAGTTAGGGGGAACACATCTCTTGAAATTTTAGTGAGGGATCATCTTATTTATGCTACCGTCGTTCTAAGCAAATAAGATGTAAACATGACAAACATCACATGCAAATCATAAAGTGACATGTCATGGCCAATATCATCTTGCGCCTTTGATCTCCATCTTTGAGGCGCGGCATGATCACCTTCGTCACCGGCATGACACCATGATCTCCATCATCATTTCTTCATGAAGTTGTCTCGCCAACTATTACTTCTACTACTATGGCTAACGGCTAGCAATAAAGTAAAGTAATTACATGACGTTTTCATTGACAAGCAGGTCATACAATAAATTAAGACAACTCCTATGGCTCCTTTCGGTTGTCATACTCATCGATATGCAAGTCGTGATTCCTATTACAAGAACATGATCAATCTCATACATCGCATATATCATTCATCACATCCTTTTGGCCATATCACATCACATAGAATACCCTGCAAAAACAAGTTAGACGTCCTCTAATTGTTGTTGCATGTTTTACGTCGCTGCTATGGGTTTCTAGCAAGAACGTTTCTTACGTACGCAAAAGCCACAACGGTGATATGTTAATTGCTATTTAACCTTCATAAGGACCCTTTTCATCGAATCGATTCGACTAAAGTGGGAGAGACAGACACCCATTAGCCACCTTATGCAACAAGTGCATGTCAGTCGGTGGAACCTGTCTCACGTAAGCGTACGTGTAAGGTCGGTCCGGGCCGCTTCATCCCACAATGCCGCCAAATCAATATAGGACTAGTAACGGTAAGCAAATTGAACAAATCACTGCCCACAACTACTTGTGTTCTACTCGTGCATAGAATCTGCGCATAGACCTAGCTCATGATGCCACTGTTGGGGAACATAGTAATAATTCAAAAAAATTCCTACATGTCACCAAGATCAATCTAGGAGATGCTAGCAATGAGAGAGAGAGAGAGAGAGAGAGAGCACCTTCATACCCTTGAAGATTGCTAAGCGGAAGCGTTACAAGAACGCGGTTGATGGAGTCGCACTCGCGGCGATTCAAATCGCGGAAGATCTGATCTAGCGCTGAACTGACGGCGCCTCCATGTTCAACACACGTACAGCCCGAGGACGTCTCCTCGTTCTTGATCCAGCAATGGGAGAGGAGAAGTTGAGGGAGAGCTCCGGCAGCACGACGACATGGTGGTGGAGCTTGTGGTTTTCCTGCAGGGCTTCGCCAAGCTCTACGGAGGAGGAGGAGGTGTTGGAGGAGGGAGGGGCTGCGCCAGGGGAAGGGTGTGTCAGCCCTCCCACCCCCCCCCCCCACACACACTATTTATAGGGGAAGAGGAGAGGGGGGCACCCCCCCTAGATCCCATCTACAAGGGGCACGGCGGCCAAGGGGGGGACTTGCCCCCCAAGTTTGGTGGGAGGCGCCCCCACCCCTTACGGTTTTCAACCCTAGGCGCCTTGGGCCCTTGAGGGAGGGGGCGCACCAGCCCACTAGGGGCTGGTTCCCACCCTTGTTCAGCCCATTAAGTCCCCCGGGCAGGTGGCCCCACCCGGTGGACCCCCGGACACCTTTCGGTTGTCCTGGTACAATACCGATAACCCCCGAAGCCATTCTGCTGACTGAAACTGGACTTCCCATATATAAATCTTTACCTCCGGACTATTCCAGAACTCCTCGTGACGTCCGGGATCTCATCCGGGACTCCGAACAACCTTCGGCAACCACATACAATTTCCCATAACAACTCTAGCGTCACCGAACCTTAAGTGTGTAGACCCTACGGGTTCGGGAACCATGCAGACATGAACGAGACATCTCTCTGGCCAATAACCAACAGCAGGATCTGGATACCCATGTTGGCTCCCACATGTTCCACGATAATCTCATCGAATGAACCACGACGCGAGGTTTCAATCAATCTCGTATACAATTCCCTTTGTCCACCGGTATGTTACTTGCCCAAGATTCGATCGTCGGTATCCCCATACCTCGTTCAATCTCGTTGCAAGTCTCTTTACTCGTTCCGTAACGCATGATCCCGTGACTAACTCCTTAGTCACATTGAGCTCATTATGATGATGCATTACCGAGTGGGCCCAGAGATACCTCTTCGTCATACGGAGTGACAAATCCCAGTCTAGATTCGTGCCAACCCAACAGACACTTTCGGAGATACCTGTAGTGCACATTTATTTTCACCCAGTTACGTTGTGACGTTTGATACACCCAAAGCATTCCTACGGTATCCGGGAGTTGCACAATCTCATGGTCTAAGGAAAGATATTTGACATTAGAAAAGCTCTAGTAAACAAACTACACGATCTTGTGCTATGCTTAGAATTGGGTCTTGTCCATCAGATCATTCTCCTAATGATGTGATCTCGTTATCAATGACATCCAATGTCCATGGTCAGGAAACCATAACCATCTATTGATCAACGAACTGGTCAACTAGAGGCTCACTAGGGACATGTTGTAGTCTATGTATCCACACATGTATTACGGTTTCCAGTTAATACAATTATAGCATGAACAATAGACAATTATCATGAACAAAAAAATATAATAATAACCCTTTTATATTGCCTCTAGGGCATATTTCCAACAGGAATGGCCAACAGGACGGAGTCATTCAAACAGAGTTTTGCATCTCTGGACATGAGTTTTCCTCTCCATCTCTGCAACTTGGCGACCGTCTTATCCATCTGGCGGGGCTGAGTATCTCTCATGGTAGTTCGTGGCTGTCATCTAATTAATTTGGCTCTAGGGTGAACTTCCCCTTCCGACGGTACGGTGTCCTTCGAGCCAGGACGAGGGGCAGGGGTCCTCTTCAGAGATGGTTTCCGGTTGGTTGTTGCAGCTCACCACTCCTGGAGCAGATGAGGGTGTGCTCCCTTCCTCTGTTGGGTCTCATCTTCGCCGAGCTTCTGCTGCACCTATGGTGCTCATTCTGCGGATGCATGAGGGCATCATCGACATCAAGGGAAGCTTTGTTTTCCATTCTATTGTAGTGCTTGGTGTAGTTGATGTTTGTAAGTTGTCTAGTAGCACTATGTGTCTGCCATCTTTTTTCTTCTTTTTTTCCTCTTGTAAGGTGTTGTGCGATGTAATTCCTGGTCGGTTGATGGCTTCGTTAATTCAAAGCCGGGCTCTCTCTCGAGCCTTCATTCTAAAAAAACCTTAGGTTTGCCCATGTCTTCCGCGGCATCGGAAATTTGTTGGCTGGGAAAACGCTGGTGCCTTGCTAGCTGCCCTGCTCGACACGAATGCCACGGACCGCCGGCTTGTCCAGGTCTGTTTATTATTATTATTATTATTATTATTATTATTATTATTATTATTATTATTATTATTATTATTATTATTATTATTATTATTAGGGAAACAACTCTGTTTATTATGCATTCATTCGGCTCGGGTACTTTTTTTGGAAAAACTTTCGATTTATCCATCTTCAATCATGGTAGTAAAATAAACACTAAAAATAATAAAAATTATCAATAATTGGCATCCTCAAATTCTCCTCAAACGTCCGTACACACACGGCTAATTAATGACTGGACAACAGAGAGAAGGGAAAAGGTGACCTAACCGGATCCCTCATATCATCCTTGTACGTTTGGGTTGGTCGTGAACCCTTATATTAAGGATAAATTTAAGGAGGATATGAGGGTTTGTGGACGTGCCTGGTCAGTCCGCCACGTAGCCTGCGTCCCACCTCAGATCATGTTTTTTTTCTTTATTTATTCTTTTCTTTCTCTCTTCATCTTCACCAATCACGTGTAAGTGACCAGATATATGAGGAAATAAAGAGAAATTTGGATGCATGAACGGACAAATAGGGACTCAAAACAGGCACGCCCGGTCACTGGTCAGGCACGTCCACACGCGTTTTGAGTGCCAGATTTGCTAAGTCCAGCTATGCTCGTACGCTTTTTTTTTTTTGAGAAATTGGTGGATTACGCTAGGCTTTTTTTTAGCGGGGGTGGATTACCACCCTTGCTTGTACTGCGTGTGAGTGTTTTCAAAAAAAAAAAATACTGCGTGTGGGTGGTCTCTCGTGCATGGGCACTGGGCAAAAGTGTCATGTTCCTGCTCCTGGGGCTAGTGGGCTGTTAGCCTGCTGACGATGGGCTAGGCCTGTTGGCCACCATATTTTGATTTGGAGATAAGATAAAGACGTAGTAAGACAAGATAAGGGCTAATCCTCTATTCTTAAATAGTTGTAACCCACTGCCTATTTTTCCTCTTCACCCACGTCATCAAATCATGTAGGTAAACGATTGGACCCGGCGCACCGGCTGAAACGTTGCGCTGGTCGCCTCCCAGCACACACGTGTCTTGTGGGGCCAACCACCGCTTTCCCTCTTCCTGCCTTATCTCTTTCACTGCCTTTATCTCTTTCACGACCGACCATGTAAGTCTATCTTCTCCTTCACATCTCCTTTTTTGTTCGTCGCTTTGTCATGGCATCCCTCGATCTCGCGCGTCCTCCGGCCTCATTCACACATCCGACTACGCGTGAGCACCCATACAGGGGGCGTGCACGAGCTCGCTTATTCCCCGTGCTGTGTGGCGGGGCTGCATGGCGACGACGAGCCTGATGCTCTTCCTGCGGGGGCGATGGCGCCCCCCGATTCCACGGCTGCGACAAGCCGGGC
>LT934117.1:725983073-726061183 GCA_900231445.1 Triticum turgidum subsp. durum | reverse complement strand
CCGGCGAGGGGTTGTGGTGGTCGGCGATGGTTGTGTCCGCCATGATTTTTTTTGCTGCATCCATTTTTTTGCTGGAACCACTTTTAATTTTTGCTGGAACCAGCTTTCGGTGTTGCTGCAAATTGAGAAGATGGAGGTGCCGTCGCCGTACGATTTTTGCTATATCAAATTTTGGCTGGAACCACTTCTGATTTCTGCTGGATCCAGCATTTGACTTTGCTACAACCAACGAGGACGGCCCTGGGACGGCGATGGACGGCATGATTTTTTGCTGCATTGACATTTCAATTTTGCTGGAAACCATTTCAATTTTGCTGGAAACCATTTCAAATTTTGTTGGAACCGTGTCAAATTTTTGTTGGAACCATGTTCAGTTTTTGTTGGATCATAACATTGTTTACTGAAAACAATTTTCAATATTTTTGCTGGAACCATATCATTTTTTTGCTGGAAGCACATAATTTTTTGTTGGAACCATGTTTTTTGGTTTCAAACTGGGGACGCCTGCTTGATGATGCTCGACTGCGACGTCGTTTTTGCTGGAACGAACCCGTCGACGATGAGGCAGCGAGCGGGACTCCGGCAGCTGCGCAGGCGGTGATGCGATGGATTTCGGCAATCTGAGCTGCATCCTTTTCCTTTTTTAATCTCGTGCGGATTCGGATGGGGGATGTGGGGGACAAAGCACTCTTGATCTGACGGTTGGCACCTAGCGGAGCGAACGCACGGGATGCGACCAGCCGAAGTTTTCGGCCGGTGAGCCGGCGCCTATCACTGGCCAATCATGTATGTGGTCATAAGTTACTAATTTATTCCTGCAACCATGTCACCTCAGCAATCATGCATGAATTTGTTTCACTAATTTTTTGTGTGCAGCATGGACTGTCGTGTTACACATTTTTATAGCATGACCTGCATATATTTATATGTTGGACGCTTGGAGCAAATATATGTAGGCCACGTTATACACTTTTATTAAAAATGGCACCCCATTTGACTTCAGTCTAATAGATTTATCTTCTTATACAACATTTTGTGACATCTTTCATATACTTTGTTGTTTTTGAAATATATCCTGAGAGCATTCTTAATATATATTTTTGCAATAGTTCTAGGCTTTAAACATCTATATTATGCATCTGTTTTACCAAGATTTCTGCAGCAACACGCGGGGCATCATCTAGTGCTATTTAGCGCATAGGTCGTTATGTAGCGACCTAGGGTGCACCACACCCGCACGTCTGTCCAGTGTATTGGCAGGCACATTTTGATCTTTTTTTTCACCCGCACGTATGTCTACTCTCTCGTGTATGAACTTTCCTTAACCAGTTTCCTTTATTTCAGTCTGTTTTTGCTTGGTTCTTAAATTTTATTTACAGATTTCTATTTTTCTTTTCGTTTCACTTTCTAATTTTTGGTTTTCTCAATAATTTAATGTTCAATATCTCTTTTCATTATTTATTTTTATTTTTTCCTTTTATTTTTAATTATTTTTACTTTACTTTTGTATTTCACAAATATCTTCCCAATTTGTGATTTTTTAACTAATGAACTTTTTTTAAATTTGTCAAATTGTTTGGCAAAAAGAACATATTTTGAAATCATAAACCATTTTGAAAATCACAAAAACTAAAATTTGATAATATTGCTAGAAATTATGAACAACTTTCAATTTATTTACTTACTTTTTTAAAATAGCTAAATATTTTAATTCACGAAAATTTGTGGAAAATGTGAAGATTTTTTACAAATACGCGAACATTTTTTGATATTGTGGACGTTTTTTGCCCCGGCAAACTCTTTTAAAGTCATGATTTTTTTACAAAAATTGGGAACATTTTCTTAAATTCTTGAAATTGCAGGAACTCGTATTTTCCACAATGCACGCTCAGGATAAGGAGACGCAGTTTTTATCATTTCTTTTTTTCCTATTTGTTTTTATTTTATTTTAGATTTATTCTTTGAAACGATTCATGATTTAAAAAAATTCCAAATTTCAAAGAAATTATGAATTTAATAATGTTCGAGAAATCATAAAAAGGTTGTGAGTTCGAGAAATACTCCTGATTTTTAGATGTTTGTGATTTTAAAAAAATATTCGCAAATTCCAAAAATAATCTCAATTTGAAAAACATGTTTGGCAATTGAAATAATGTTCATCAGTTTATAAAAATGTTCCGCATTCACAAAAGAACTGCTAAATTTGAACAAAATGTTCGCATATTAAAAAAGCTCACAAATTTTAAGAAATATTCACGAGATTCAATTTTTTTCTGAAATTACAACATAAGTTCATCGATTCAAACAATTTCATGCATTTCAAAAGGTATTTGTGAATTTGAAAAAAAAATGCAGATACATTATCCATAAGTTTCAGCATAATGTTCGCAAATTCGAAAAATGTTCATGACTTTGTAAAGAATTTTCAAGAATTTGAAAATCATCACAATTTCAAAAATGGGGAAGCACATTATAGTACGTGTATGCTTTTAGCGGGAATATTATTAACGGCGATTGTAAGGAAAAGGAGGAGGAATAGTTTCTCGTGTTGAGATAAGAAACTCAAGTGAACTGGAATATGGTCTCTGGTAAACAATTTCTGTGGGGCTACGGCCAGTAGCGTAGCTAGGATATCGGCATGCCCCTCGCCAGCTTCAGGGCATTTGTGGCTACAGTGTGCTAGAGTACACGACTGTAGCAATAAACAAGCCTAGGTTTTACCCTCACTCCCGGGGCCTGTCTACACCCCTAGATACCGCCAAGTCATTACAAGAAGCTAGTCAAATCAAGTTTGGGAAAACAACACCTTTCCGAATATTGAGTTCATGGTTTCAAGATTAAAAAAAAATGTTCACGAATTGGGAAAATATTCATGGTTGCAAAATATGTTCATGATTTCAAAATATATTTATATATTTGAAACATGTTCACAAAATGAAAAAGCAAATAAACAAAGAAACTCGTGAACATTTGTTGAAACTATGAACACTTTCGAAACATGTCCGCAAAAAAAAAGAAAATTAATGAAAATGAAAAATGACTTCAGAATATGTTCACAATTTTAAAAAAGTGATCAGAAATTCACGAACATTTGTAGAAATTAGGGATATCTTCCTCATATGTCAATATTTTCTACAAATGCGCGAACATTGTCCGATATTTTGAATTTGTTCATATTGGCAAACAATATTTGAAATTCTCTAATATTTTTTTGTTTTGACAAAAAAATTGAATATACAAATGTTTTTTGAATCAGCGAACATTTATAAAGTGATGATTTATTCATGATCATAAGAGCTCCTATTTGCCACCGTGCACGCTCAGGAGAGAGGAAACCGGTAGCAACTAATTAAGGGGTACGTTTCTAATAAACGAATCTACGGAAAAAAACTTTCAGGTTGCGACAAGTAGCCACTTGTTCCAACCTGAGAGGTATGAGTGACCTTTGAAGGGAACCCCATAACTAGTTTTTTTAGGCTCCGTAAAAAAACTAGTTTTTTAGGCAAACACGTGGTTTATTAATTCACTAATAAGATGTTTATAGGTATGATGACCAGATCATATGGTAGATCACGCCAAATGTGATGACCCACCCCTAACGACATAGTGTGCTTTGCAAGGCTATGTGTCACAAAGTTACAACTCATACTTTGTACATCAAATAATAAATATGCGCCATGGTGCGGATGCCGCGCCGGCGCCCACCATGGAGGTGGGGCCACTGGAGCGGGCAAATCCCAGTTTGTTGGTGCTGTGCGCTGCAGGCGGGAGGGACCTAGCCTCGGATCCCCTGCACGCCGAGCCCGAGGTGGATCCCGCGCCACAGGACAAGGATGGGGGGCAAACGGATCCCGAAGCGCTACAGGAGTGGGGTCCCGTGGGCCCTGGTGCGAAGGTGACTATGTACCATGCATGCATGCACGAGGAGGCGCCTGAAATTGCTGGGACGCAGCTGGATAAGGCAAATTCTGGCGCGTTGGCCACACCTTTGTCCAACAAGGAGATTATTGCCATCGGCAACATCAAGACCTTCTGCGCAGGTCTTCTTAAGAAACTCGCCCCGCCGCTGCTTCAGGAGTTTGAAGGGCTCAGTGGAGTCCGCGTTGGCCAGGACCCTTTCACACCGCGACGTGCCACCAGGTCTGGGCGTGCTTTTGGGCAGAAGATGAAGTCTAAGGCGTCAGCTGCAGAAACGGTCCTACTAAAGGCCTTGGGTTTTGCCTGCGACGATCTGGCGGTCTCTGATGATGCGCTAGAGCAGCTGATGGGGTCATGTACCTAGGGTAGGGTCATGAACCTGGTCTAAGTGCCTTGCCCAAGGACACCCTTAGATGAGGTCGCCTTCCAGTCGACCAACGAGGGACTCACTCGACTAACTTGAAGGACTCGACCATGAAGACTCACTCGACCACTAGGAGGTCAAGAGGCACTCTGCACTGCAACGGCCTGTAATTAAGTAGGCTTTATGATAGTAAAGACACTTTATGTGAGGCGTTACCGGTAACGCCCCAGACTTCACTCACCTTAAACCCTCTCCTACGTGGGCTGGCTGGGGTCCTAGCGCACTCTATATAAGCCACCCCCCTCCACAGGTAGAAGGGTTCGGCATCTTGTAACTCACATACTCATAAACCACTCGACCGCCTCCGGGCTCCGAGACGTAGGGCTATTACTTCTTCCGAGAAGGGCCTGAACTCGTACATCCCTCGTGTTTACAACCTCTCCATAGCTAGGACCTTGCCTCTCCATACCTACCCCCCACTCTACTGTCAGGCTTAGAACCACGACAGTTGGCGCCCACCGTGGGGCAGGTGTTTTAGCGATTTTTGTGGAGAAGTTGCGATTCTTCCGAGTACTTTCATCATGGTGTCTGCCGGAGTTTTGGTCGAGGGTCGAGAGATCCGTCTCGGTGCTCTCACCTTCATCGCCGACGACTCCGCCTGGCTCCAGGAGGCTCCACTCGACGTTGATGCGCTCCCCGTCCGCGGTGCGACGCATTTTCGCGCATGTGTCCGCGGCGTTCTGCTGCGGCAACCGTCGACCCCGTATCAGACGACTCCTCCATCGACCACCCTCCCGGTCTCCCGCCAGCGCAAGCGCTCGGGCCGGTCGAGGCTTCAGCGATGGGTGAGGCACGCGGTGGCTCGCCAATCGGCCACCACCCAAGTTGCGGCAATCGAGCCCGACGAATCTCTCTACGGCTTGTTCGATCTGTCGACTGGCTCCGTAGAGACTGCATCCGAGTGCGGTAGCAGCGATCCAGCGGCGGAAATCTTGATGGTCGACGGGCCCCGCAGTCCCCCTGGCTTCGCCCGTGATGATGGAGCAGGTGACGGAGGCGACCCCGCACGACGCCACGAAGAGTACCAGCCCGAGCCACTCGACTCTCTGCAAAGAGAGGAACTTCGCCGCAGGAATGTGGATGCCCTGCGTACTCCCATCGCAGGAGAAACCCCCGAGGCTCGTGCCTTGGAGGAGGCGCGTCTGGCCAATTTGGCCGAGCGCACTCGACTGGAGAACCTTCAGCGAGCACTCGACGAGCGCGCGCGGCAACAAGTTCCCGACACCAGTCGACGTCAACTCTTCCCGCCGACTCAGGTTGGCAACAGGAGTCAGCAAGTTCACTGGTGAGTCTAAGCCTGAAACTTGGCTTGAAGACTACCGAGTGGCAGTTCAGATTGGTGGTGGGAACGACGAGGTGGCCATGAAGCATTTGCCCCTCATGCTAGAAGGTTCTGCCAGGGCATGGTTGACTCAATTACCTCCTAGCAGCATTTACACTTGGGAAGATCTGTCCCGAGTGTTCGTCAGAACGTTTGAAGGAACTTGCAAGCGACCAGCTGGATTGACAGAGTTGCAAGTCTGCGTGCAGAAGGCTAATGAGACTCTCAGAGAGTATATTCAGAGGTGGATCACTTTGCACCACACTGTGGAGAATGTGTCTGATCATCAGGCAGTCTGCGCCTTCAAAGATGGCGTCAAGAACAGAGAACTGAGTTTGAAGTTTGGTCGAACCGGTGACATGACCTTGAGTCGGATGATGGAGATTGCTACCAAGTACGCCAACGGCGAAGAAGAAGACCGACTCCGAAGCGGCAAGCACAAGCCGAGTCAGTCGGAAAAAGGAAACACCAGTCGGAAAAAGAAGCGGAAGGCGGAACCGGCAGCTCCTGGAGAGGCTCTGGCCGTGACTCAGGGAAAGTTTAAGGGGAAACCAAAAGGATCCTGGAACCCCAAGAAGGTAAAGGATAAAGAAGGGAACGACGTAATGGATATGCCATGTCACATCCACACGAAGAAAGACGAAGAGGGAAATATCATCTACCCAAAGCACACCACTCGCCAATGTCGACTCCTGATCCAGCAGTTTCAGGGAAAACAGTCTAAGGACAAGGAGAAGGAGTCAGACAAGGCTGAAGACAAGGAGGACAGTGAGGAAGGATATCCGCATATCAACTCCACTCTGATGATCTTTGCAGATGTGGAAAGCAGGAGTCGACTGAAAGTCATTAACCGTGAGGTGAACATGGTTGCCCCAGCAAAAGCAAATTATCTGAAATGGTCTCAAATACCCATCACATTCGACCAATCTGATCACCCGACTCATATTGCCACCCCTGGGAGGCAAGCTTTGGTGGTCGATCCAGTTGTCGAAGGCACTCGACTGACAAAGGTGCTGATGGATGGTGGAAGTGGGCTGAATCTGTTGTATGCAGACACACTGAAAGGAATGGGCATTCCGATGTCCCGACTGAGCACTAGTAACATGAGCTTTCATGGAGTTATACCAGGGAAGAAATCCAAGTCACTCGGCCAAATAGCTTTGGATGTGGTGTTTGGTGATTCGAAACATTTTCGCAAAGAAAAGTTGACGTTTGAGGTCGTGGATTTTCAGAGTGCATATCATGCCATTTTGGGGAGACCAGCTTACGCACGGTTCATGGCTCGACCATGTTACGTGTACCTCAAATTGAAGATGCCCGGCCCCAAAGGGGTGATCACTGTCACCGATGATAGGAAAAAGGCAGAAGAGTGCTTCTAGAAGGGCTCCAAGATTGCCGATTCCCAGGTGACAGCGGTCGAGTTCGAGGAATACAAACAAAACGCAGATCCGAGTGACTTGCTGCGATCAAAGAAACCCGCCACAGAATCTGCGTTCCAGTCGTCCGGTGAGACGAAGCCTGTTCACATTCACCCGACCGACCCCGATGCAGCTCCGACCCGCATCTCCACAACACTCGACCCAAAATAGGAAGAAGTGCTCATCCAGTTCCTCCGTGAGAACTGGGACATTTTTGCATGGAAGCCCGCTGACATGCCAGGTGTTCCCAGGGGACTGGCTGAGCATCGCCTAAGAGTCGACTCATCTGCAAAACCAGTCAAAGAGCATCTTCGGCGGTCCGCCGTCCAGAAGAGAAAAGCCATTGGTGAAGAAGTGGCTCGACTGTTGGCGGCAGGATTTATCCGAGAGATATACCACTCCGAGTGGCTCGCTAATGTCGTCATGGTTCCTAAGAAGGACAAGTCGCTCCGAATGTGCATTGATTTCAAGCACATCAACCGGGCCTGCCCGAAAGATCATTTTCCTCTCCCTCGCATAGATCAAATTGTCGACTCGACCGCGGGATGCGAGAGGCTATCTTTTTTAGATGCCTACTCCGGGTACCACCAGATCCGTCTGTACGGACCCGACGAGGTAAAAACAGCTTTCATCACTCCATTCGGGTGTTTCTGCTATATCACCATGCCATTCGGCCTCAAGAATGCCGGAGCCACATTTATGCGAATGATTCAGAAGTGTCTACTCACTCAAATCAGTCGGAATGTGGAAGCATATATGGATGATATTGTTGTCAAGTCACAAAAAGGTTCCGACCTGCTCGCTGATCTCGCCGAAACATTTGCCAACCTCAGAAGATATGATATCAAGCTCAATCCATCAAAGTGCACATTTGGAGTTCCTGGTGGCAAGTTACTCGGTTTTCTCGTTTCCGAACGGGGAATCGACGCTAACCCAGAGAAGATTGGCACTATTCTCCGAATGAAACGCCCTGTGCGAGTGCACGATGTCCAGAAGCTTACTGGATGCTTGGCCGCATTAAGTCGATTCATCTCACGACTCGGTGAAAAGGCATTGCCTCTTTACCGACTAATGAAGAAGACAGACAAGTTCGAGTGGACTCCAGAAGCTGATGCAGCGTTTGCCGAGCTAAAAGCTCTGCTCTCCACCCAGCCGGTGCTTGCTGCTCCAATCAGCAAAGAGCCTCTGTTGCTCTATATTGCAGCCACAGGACAACTCGTCAGTACTGTGCTTACGGTCGAGCGGGAAGAAGAAGGAAAAACTCTCAAAGTTCAGCGCCCAGTGTATTATTTGTCTGAAGTCTTGACTTCATCCAAACAGAGATATCCTCATTATCAGAAGCTTGTGTATGGAATATACATGACCACAAAGAAGGTTGCTCATTATTTTTCTGATCATTCCATCACAGTCGTCAGCGACGCTCCACTATCAGAGATTTTGCACAACAGAGATGCAACTGGTCGAGTGGCCAAATGGGCGATTGAACTTCTTCCCCTTGATATCAAGTTTGAGGCAAAGAAAGCCATTAAGTCCCAAGCAATAGCAGATTTCCTCGCCGAGTGGATTGAACAACAGCAGCCGACTGAAGTTCACTCGGAGCATTGGACCATGTTCTTTGATGGCTCTAAGATGTTGAATGGTTCCGGTGCTGGGGTTGTCCTGGTTTCCCCCAGAGGAGATAAGCTCAGATATGTGCTCCAGATTCACTTTGATTCCTCCAACAATGAGGCAGAATATGAGGCCCTTTTATATGGGTTGCGCATGGCCATTTCACTCGGCGTCCGTCGCTTGATGGTCTATGGCGACTCGGATTTAGTGGTCAACCAGGTGATGAAAGAGTGGGATGTGAGAAGCCCAGCCATGACTGGATACTGCAGTGCAGTGAGAAAGCTGGAAAAGAAGTTCGAGGGGTTGGAGCTCCATCATATACCCCGACTGAAAAATCAAGCAGCTGATGATCTAGCAAAGATAGGTTCCAAGAGAGAATCCATTCCGAGTGGTGTGTTCTTGGAGCATATACACACTCCGTCAGTCAAAGAAGATCCTTTCACCGAAGAAACTCCACAGCCCAAGAGTGCCACAGATCCGACTGAGGTCGAAGTCCCAGCGGTGGTCGACTTAATCATGGAGGTCTTGGTGGTCATTCCCGACTGGACAGTTCCATATGTCGCGTATATCCTGAGAAAAGAGCTTCCGGAGGACGAGGAAGAGGCTCGATAGATCGTCCGTCGATCTAAGGCCTTTACCGTAATCAAAGGACAATTATACAGAGAAAGCGCGACTGGAGTTGGTCAGAAGTGCATAACACCAGAAGAAGGTCGACTCATCCTCAATGATATCCACTCGGGGACCTGTGGTCATCATGCGTCCTCTCGGACCATCGTGGCCAAAGCATACCGAGCCGGATTTTACCGGCCAAAGGCGAATGAGATGGCAAAAGAGATAGTGGATAAGTGCGAGGGATGTCAGTTCTACTCGAATATGTCGCACAAGCCCGCGTCAGCTCTGAAGACCATCCCACTCGTCTGGCCTTTCGCAGTATGGGGACTGGACATGGTCGGTCCTTTGAGAACAGGACGAAGTGGCTTCACGCATGTACTGGTGGCAGTCGACAAGTTCACCAAATGGATCGAGGCCAAACCAATCAAGAACCTTGACACCGGTACTGCTGTTAGCTTCATCAGGGAACTAATATTCAGATATGGAGTCCCGCACAGCATCATTACGAATAATGGATCGAACTTCGACTCGGAGGAATTCAGAGATTTCTGCAACTCCCAAGGCACACGAGTCGACTACGCTTCAGTCGCCCATCCGCAGTCGAATGGACAAGCAGAGCGAGCTAATGGACTGATTCTTAAGGGATTGAAGCCCCGACTGATGCGTGATCTCAAACACGCGGCTGGAGCTTGGGTCGACGAACTTCCCTCAGTGCTTTGGGGGCTGCGGACCACACCTAATCGGTCGACCGGAAGAACTCCATTCTTCTTGGTCTACGGAGCTGAAGCAGTCTTGCCGAGTGATCTTCTCCACAATGCTCCTCGAGTTGAAATCTACAACGAAGCAGAGGCTGAACAAGCGCGGCAGGACGCAGTCGACCTCTTAGAGGAAGAAAGGGAGATGGCTCTGATCCGGTCGACCATCTACCAACAAGATTTGCGTCATTTCCACGCCAGAAATGTGAGAGGTCGAGCCTTCCAGGAAGGAGATTTAGTTCTCCGAGTGGATCAGCACAAACCACACAAGCTTGCTCCTTCTTGGGAAGGTCCCTTCATCGTCACCAAGGTTCTCCACAACGGGGCGTACCGTCTTTACAACGTCGAGCATAATATCGACGAGCCCCGAGCTTGGAACGCGGAACTACTCCGCCCATTTTATACTTAAGTTTTATCACTCGGATGAGTTGTAACAAAGTACTTCTGTAGTTCATGGACCTCAAAATAATAGTGTCATAGTTCCTCCATAATTTCTGTCACTTTTTATTTTTGTCCAATAAAATTCCCCCTCAGTGGGTGACTTAGTTGCGAATCCGTTTCGCCTAAGTTTGTAAAAATTCTACCGAGTGGTGAGCCAGACTCCCACTCGGAGGCTTAGCTGCGAATCCGTTTCGCCTAAGTTATCAAAATCCTACCGAGTGGTGAGCCAGACTCCCACTCGGAGGCTTAGCTGCGAATCCGTTTCGCCTAAGTTTGTCAAAATCCTACCGAGTGAAGAGCAACCCTCTCACTCGAGGGCTTAGCTGCTGTCCAAGCACTTGCCTAAGTTATAAAAATCCTACCGAGTGAAGAGCAACCCTCTTGCTCGGGGGCTTAGCTGCAGTCCAAGCACTCGCCTAAGTTATAAAAATCCTACCGAGTGAAGAGCAACCCTCTCACTCGGGGGCTTAGCTGCAGCCCAGTGCTCGCCTAAGTTATAGAAATCCTACCGAGTGGTAAGCCGGACTTCCACTCGGAGGCTTAGCTGCAGCCCAGTGCTAGCTTAAGTTATCAAAATCCTACCGAGTGAAGAGTCAACCTCTCACTCGGGGGCTTAGCTGCAGCCCAGTGCTCGCCTAAGTTATAGAAATCCTACCGAGTGGTAAGCCGGACTTCCACTCGGAGGCTTAGCCGCAGTCCAGTACTCGCCTAAGTAGACTAAAGAATAAGTCGATTGCAGTAAGGGCGCCTTGCTTTGAACCTGCAAAAGACATTTCGAGCCAAAGGCAATCATATTCAAGCACCAAATTCAAGTTTGAATCGATATCTAAAGGAACCAAAAGTGCTCAGGCGTTAAGCCTGTTAAGGTTTATCGGTTACAATTCCACTCGGCATACCGAGGCAAATTTAAAGCGTCGAGCCAGAAGAAGTTTTTTACCCCTCCTGTGGAGGGCTGGAAGGTGCAACGAATTCATCAAGGTCAATTCCGTCGGCGATCCGAGTGGCAGCTGCAAGGAAAGTTTCCATAAAGGACCTGAAGTCGTGCTTCTTGGTATTGGCCACCCGAAGGGCCGCCAGCTTCTCTTCTCGCGCATCTTTGCAGTGGACTCGGGCCAGACACAGAGCAACATCTGCACCACACCGAGCCGAGGACTTCTTCCATTCCTGCACTCGACCAGGGATCGTGTTCAAGCGGGCCATCAGCGACTCAAGGTCATTCTGAAGTGTCTCCTCAGGCCAGAGCGTCGAGTCGATGCGAGATGTGGCGGCCTTCAGCCTTGCGAGATAGTCCACGACAGCTGCAACACGGGACTCCAGTCGGAAAACTTCCATGGCAACTTCGTCGTTCACCGGAGAATTGACGGGGTCGAGGTTTGGCTCCAGCCGGCTAGTTTCTTCTTCAAAGTCTTGACAAAATTCTGCAAGGGTGATCACTAAGTCAAAAGGATGGTCGAATGGAAAAACCACAATTGGAAATGTTTGCCGAGCATAGAGGTTTACCTTCAAGCATAAGAAACAGCTTCTTGGCAAGACCACTCAGGAAGGCTTCCAGATCGTTTTTCTTCCCAGTCAACTTATTGACTTGGTCGGTCAGGGCAACTTTATCAGTTTTTAGTCGACTGACCTCCTTGTTGGCGATCCCAAGAGCAGCTTTCAGATTGGTATTGTCTTGTTCAAGCTTGGTGACTGAAGCTAACTTCTCGTCAGCAAGCTTGATCTTCTCAGCTAGTTCGAGGTCTTTCTTCTGCTGGGCCTCCCTTACCTTACCTGCAAGTTACAGCAAGATCAGATTTTGAAACAAGCAAGGGGAAAAGCAGTCGTCAGGGTCTCACCAAACATACCTTCGATATCCTCCTTTGCCTTCGTCAGCTTCTCCTGAACCAGCTTCAAGCTCAGCTCGAGTTGAGTGTGCTTGTGTTCCAGCTCAGAGTAGCGAGCCACAAGATCACAAGAGTTCTGCGAAGAACCAATCGACTAAATGTCAAATATAATTCACTTTCGAGTGAAAAAGGAAAAAACACACGTTTCTAAGACTACAGCCGAATACAAGCATTCGACCGTAGTCTCGGGGACTACACCCAGTGGGTGCACTCAGCGTGCCCCCACTAATTCTGTTGAAGACAAAGTCGACTAGTTGACCTCAAAAAAAAATGGTCGAGATGTATTCTTTAAGACTGTGATCAACTGCAAGCAGTCGACCACAGTCTCGGGGACTACACCTAGCGGGTGCACTCAGCGTGCCCCCACTGGTTCGTGAAATCCAGTCGACATAGTCGACTGACAGAAAGATTGACATCATAAAGCCTAAGGCCGACTGCCAGCAGTCGACCTTAGCCTTGGGGACTACACCTAGCGGGTGCACTCAGCGTGCCCCCACTGGTTCGTGAAATCCAGTCGACATAGTCGACTGACAGAAAGATTGACATCATAAAGCCTAAGGCCGACTGCCAGCAGTCGACCTTAGCCTTGGGGACTACACCCAGCGGGTGCACTCAGCGTGCCCCCACTGGTTCGTGAAATCCAGTTGACATAGTCGACTGACAGAAAGATTGACATCATAAAGCCTAAGGCCGACTGCCAGCAGTCGACCTTAGCCTTGGGGACTACACCCAGTGGGTGCACTCAGCGTGCCCCCACCGGTTTGTGAAATCCAGTCGACATAGTCGACTGACAGAAAGATTGACATCATAAAGCCTAAGGCCGACTGCCAGCAGTCGACCTTAGCCTTGGGGACTACACCCAGCGGGTGCACTCAGCGTGCCCCCGCTAAACACAGGGTTTAATCGACACACCCACTGGGTGACTACTATAAATTCCGGAAAGGAAAAAGTTTTTTGGTAGCATATCCAACAGAACAAACGGTGGTCGACTGACCTGAACATTGCTTTGAAGGGCAGAACTGGCGTCATAAGCTACCTGGCTCGCATCCCGGATGGTCTTCAACTGCTCCATCATGATTCCCGCCTGGCGTATTGCCTCCTTCGCCGCGCCAGCTTGGTCCTCCGGGACGTGGTGCGTCGTGAAGAGGGAGGGCTGCTGAGCACTCGTCAACGGGTCTGCGAAGGACACCGTGTGTCGAGTGGTGTTCTCTTCCTCCGCAATCAGAATCTCAGGCACCGTCACATCCTGGGGCACCTTGCTGGCGGACGCTTTCCTACTCCTCCTGCGCTTCAGTGGTTCTTCATCCTCATCATCATCAGGGAGATTGATAACAGTATTGGGTGGAGCTACGGAGAAGAATCAGGATCAGAGATCGCGAGTCAGTCGACTAAGAACGGCGTTAAGGATACAGTACCTGGGTTCGAAGTTGCTGCGTCCTCCATCTCGTGGTCATCAGCCCGGGCTGAGGTTTCAGAAGTAGCAGCACTGCAACTCCAAAGGATCAGTCCACTAACTTCAGCGTCGACCAGAGACAAAGTTCACACAAAATAAGAAGGCTTAAGCAGCACGATTACCCTGATATGGTGGGGATGGACACCTTCATCTTCGGCAGGAGCTTGATCGGCTTCGACGAGGCCGCCCTGGGCTGCTTCGGCGCCTTTTCAGTCGGCACCGGAGAGGTGGTCCGAGGGCGCTTGGTCGAGTGAGCGGCGGTCGCAACCCCCTTACCACGTTCAATCGAAGGGTCGTGGACAAGCTTCGACCGCCTTTCCGAGCGCGGTGGTACGACCTCCTCCTCCTCTTCCTCCTCGTCTTCAACGTCATCTTCATCACCGTCATCATCATCATCGTCGTCGTCATCCTCTGCAACGTCCGAGTCCCATTCCTCCTCTTCCTGGCTCTCGCCCCCGCTCGCCTCACCCTCCTCAGTCGAAGCTTGTGCCCCATTGGGCATCGAGTACAGCTCGGTGAGAGCCTAGTAGATATCAAGACAAGGATCAGTCGACCAGTCGGCAGGATAAACAGAAATGAATGCGACAAGAACACAGTGGAGAGCAGAGCAAGTGTACCTTGTTTGGATCGCTGTTGTGGTCGAGTGGAGGAATCCTTCTGGCTCCGCGTGGGTTATCCTTATTTCCGGTAACGGCTACCATCCATCTTTCCAGAGTGACGTCGTCGACTGCTTCTGGATGGACTCTAGTCTCGTCTTCGGTCCGACAGTACAACCACATGCAGTGGCTCCGGAACTGAAGGGGCTGGATGCGACGCCTAAGGAAGACCTCCAGGAGATCCATGCCCGTCACTCCCTCCCGAACCAACTGCACCACGCGCTCCATCAACATCTTCACGTCAGCTTTCTCCTCCGGAATCAACTTCAGAGGGGAGGGTTTGTTCACTCGGTCCATGGTAAACTGAGGGAGTCCACTCGACTGCCCTGGCGTCGACTGGACCTGGCAGTAGAACCAAGTCGACTGCCAGCCTCTGACTGACTCGGGAAAGGTCATGGGCGGGAAGGTGCTCTTATTCCTCACCTGGATGCCCAGACCCCCACACATTTGGACGACTCGGGTCTTTTCATCGCATGGGCTCGCCTTCTTCATGGTCTGAGAGCGACACGTGAATATATGCTTGAACAAACCCCAGTGCGGTCGACAGCCCAGGAAACCCTCACACATGGACACGAACGCGGCAAGATAGGCAATAGAGTTTGGGGTAAAGTGGTGGAGCTGCGCTCCAAAGAAATTCAAGAAGCCACGGAAGAAAATACTCGGCGGCAAGGAAAATCCACGATCAACGTGGGTGGCCAAGAGCACACACTCACCCTCTTCTGGCTGGGGCTGCCACTCCTTCCCCGGAAGCCTCGCAGCTCCATGAGGGATCAAGCCCTCGTTGGCCATGTCGAGGAGGTCTGTTTTTGTGATGGTCGACTGGATCCAGTCTCCTTGGACCCAGCCCTTCGGCAGGCGGGATCTGGACGAAGACCCACCGCGGCTGGTAGATCTCCCCTTCGCCTTCTCCGACGCCGACGCCTTCTTCGCACGTTCCAGCGCCGCCGTCTTCTCCTTGGCCATGGTTGCCGGCGAGATGCGCGTGGGGAAGTTGTGCGGGGGCAAGAGCGAGCGCGCCAGGACGGGGACGAAGGGAGCAGAGACAGAGAGAATGCGGAGGCACAGTACAGAAATCCTCGCCGGGCGCATTTATAAGGTCCCTTCCGAGTGGATGACAGGTGGGCCCGGTCAATCTAATCATATCCTGGAACAGTTATGCAGACGGGATACGTGGCGAAGAAAGCGGCGCGGAGATCGAGGCGTCTATGTCCCGTCCCATCCGAACGCCGCGGTCCGCTCCGCTTCGCGCGCGTCCCCAAATTTCGCATCCCGCGGAATCCGCGAATGGCAGATCAGTCTGTCAGACACGGGGTTTCCCGCGATCCGTCGCTCGGAGATCGTCGAAGCCCGAAAGATCACTCGACGAAAGAAGAGAATGGATCGAGTCGACTGAAGACAAGTTGCTCACTGTCGACGAAGAGATTCTTTGGTCCAGAACAACGCACGACCAGTGTGCAAAGGTTAATCGGAAACGACATCAACTCCTTCCTCACTCGAAGCCTCAATCCATTCGGGGGCTAATGATGTGGTCATGTACCTAGGGTAGGGTCATGAACCTGGTCTAAGTGCCTTGCCCAAGGACACCCTTAGATGAGGTCGCCTTCCAGTCGACCAACGAGGGACTCACTCGACTGACTTGAAGGACTCGACCATGAAGACTCACTCGACCACCAGGAGGTCAAGAGGCACTCTGCACTGCAACGGCCTGTAATTAAGTAGGCTTTATGATAGTAAAGACACTTTATGTGAGGCGTTACCAGTAACGCCCCAGACTTCACTCACCTTAAACCCTCTCCTACGTGGGCTGGCTGGGGTCCTGGCGCACTCTATATAAGCTACCCCCCTCCACAGGTAGAAGGGTTCGGCATCTTGTAACTCACATACTCATAAACCACTCGACCGCCTCCGGGCTCCGAGACGTAGGGCTATTACTTCTTCCGAGAAGGGCCTGAACTCGTACATCCCTCATGTTTACAACCTCTCCATAGCTAGGACCTTGCCTCTCCATACCTACCCCCCACTCTACTGTCAGGCTTAGAACCACGACAGCAGCTACGCACGGTCTTTGACTCACCGCTCCAGGAACCTCAGCTTAGAGCGATCGCAGCCATTTTTGGAAAGGCGATACCCCTAGACCTTGGAGCTGACATGGAGATGGTTGCACCAATCATGGTGTAGTTGTAGAGGGACTCGTCAACAAGGAGACATCCGTTGTCATGTCGTACGCAGGGATGGAGTTAGTCTGTTGGAATGTGCGTGGTCTAAATGGGCCAGCTAGGAGGAAAACCTTACGTGAATTTGTAGGTTCGTTGCATGTGGCGATTTGTTGTATCATGGAGACTAAATTGGAGAGGGTGGATCAGTTCACCATTACGCAATGTATGGGGCCTAATTTTGATGGCTACACCTATCTTCCGGCGTCTGACACTAGGGGTGGGATTTTCATTGCATGGGATTCCACCAGGGTCCAATTGACTAACCATGTCAATGACACCTACTCCATTTCCAGTTACGAGTCACCTGTGGGGGGTCCACCTTGGTGGCTGACTGTGGTTTATGGCCCTCAGGAAGATGTGCAGAAAATTAGTTTCTGCATGACTTGGCGGAGTGTAGATCGTTGTGCCCCGGGCCATGGTTACTTATTGGAGATTTCAACCTAATACTCCACGCGCAAGATAAAAACAACTCTCTGATCGATAGGCGCATGATGAGACGGTTCAAAAGCTTCGTTGACGATAATGCTCTCAAGGAGCTCTTCCTACACGGGCGCAACTACACGTGGAGCAACGAGCGCGAGAACCTCACGATGACTAAGATCGACCGCGCTTTTGTCTCCATTGACTGGGAGCTCGACCACCCCGGTTGTCTACTCCAGGCTTTATCCACGGCAATTTCAGATCATTGCCCCCTTCAGGCGTTGGACGATCACATGGGGCCGTAGAGGCGGTTTCGTTTTGAGAAGTTTTGGGTGAAGATGGATGGATTCTTGGAGGTGGTGCAGGATGCTTGGACTTGTGACGAGACAACCACGAACCCATTCAGGAGACTTGACATCCTCCTTACAAACACGGCAAAAGCGCTCGCGATTTGGGGCCAGAAGAGAGTGGGCAACATCAAGATGTAATTGGCTGTGGCCAACATTGTCATCCTGAGATTCGATCGTGCCCAGGAGTATCGGGTGCTCACGGAGGAGGAGAGGTGGCTCAGGAGATCGCTCAAACAGCTTGTACTTGGCCTCGCCTCGCTGGAGAGAACGATTTCTCGCCAGAGATCGCGCATCTCTTGGCTCTGGGAGGGGGATGCAAATACACAACTTTTCCACTTGGTTGCGAATGGCAGAAGGATGAAGAACTATATTCCGTCTCTCTTGGTAGATGGGCGCATTGTCACGGACCAAGCTGGAAAGGAGGCTGCGTTCTACGACACTTACAAGGAGTTGCTTGGGAAGGACGTCGCTCGCGAGTACACACTGGATTTGGACGAGCTTGACATTACTAGACTTGACCTGTCGGATCAGGATCTTCTTTTCAGTGACAAGGAGATTTGGGCGGTGATCAGGAGCATGCCGGCGGATCGAGCCCCGGGGCTGGATGGCTTCATCGGCCTCTTCTTTCAGAAGGCCTGGGAGATCATAAAAGTGGACGTCATCGCAGCTTTGCACAAGCTTTTCATTGGAAACGGATGCGGGTTTGGCAGGCTGAACCAAACGTTGATCACCTTAATTCCAAAAACCCCAGAGGCATCAACCACTCTTGACTACCGCCCTATAAGTCTTGAGCATAGCCTACCGAAGATTGCTTCCAAGCTCTTGGCAAATAGGCTCAATCCAAGGATGGGAGAGCTAGTTCACATAAATCAATCGGCGTTCATCAAAGGAAGAAGCATCCATGATAATTTCCTGCTCGTTAGGCAAATGGCGCGGCGATTGCATCAACGGAAGGCCAAAGGCGTGATGCTCAAGCTTGATATCTCTAAAGCTTTTGACTCTCTTTCGTGGCCCTTCCTATTTGAGGTGTTGAGGGCAAAAGGGTTCTCGGACAGATGGATTTGCTGGATTGGCATCTTGCTCACGACCGCCAGCTCGAGAGTATTGGTTAACGGTTGTGCCGGTCCAAAGTTCAGGCATGCCAAAGGGCTTCGGCAAGGGGATCCGGCCTCCCCTCTACTTTTCATCATTGCAATGGATGTTCTTACCTCACTGGTCATCAAAGCGCATGAGCAAGGGATCCTCTACCCTATTGTCAGTTGTACCCCGATGCAGAGGCTCTCCCTGTACGCGGATGACGTGGTTCTCTACATTAGGCCGACCAGACCGGAGCTGCAATTTGTGAAGGAGCTTCTTGGCATCTTTGGAGTGGCATCGGGATTGAAAGTAAACTATGCCAAGTCAGCGGCAATTCTCATAAGATCCGAGGAGGAAGATGTGGAGCTGGTCAGGAGTGCTCTACCTTGGAAGATCGATTCCTTCCCGTGCAAATACTTGGGTCTACAGTTAAGCATCAAGCAACTCAAGCGAAACGAATGGCAACCGATTGTTGATGCGGCTCTCCATACCATGCCTGGTTGGCAGCGTGGGCTTGTCACTAGGCCTGGCCGGCTTATCCTGGTAAACCAGGTCATGAGAGCGAGGCCAACGCACCACCTCATGGTTGCTGAGGCGCCAAAGTGGTCCCTGGAACAAGTGGATAAGGGCCGCCGCGCTTTTTTCTGGGCTGGCACGGAAGCCATAAACGGTGGCAAATGTGTGGTTTCTTGGAGGAGAGTATGCCGCCCCAAGCAACTCGGAGGCTTAGGCATCATTGACCTACACAAGCATGGCATTGCTCTGAGGCTCAGATGAGAATGGCTTAGGAGGACGGATCCGTCTAGGCCCTGGCAGGGCTTAAACCTCACCGCGGATAAGCAGGTGGCGCTCGCCTTCCGGAGCCTTGTCCAATGGCGTGTTGGGAATGGAGAGCACGCCCTTTTTTGGAGAGATAGATGGCTCAATGGAGGCACAGTCGCGGAGATTGCACCCTTGGTGGCTGCCAGAGTCAGGACGCAGGTGGCAAACAAACGTCTTGTCAGCGAGGGGCTTTGTTCGCACGCTTGGACAGATGACATTACCGGGATCCTCGACGCTGACGCTCTTGCCCAGTTCATCCGGCTATGGGAACTTCTTATGGATGTACACTTGGATTCGGAGCGGGATGATGCTCCTATTGGGGCATGGAATGAGTCCGGAGTCTACTCTGCAGCATCGGCTTACAGGATGCTTTGTATGGGTGGCATTCGGTTCCTCTATTTCGCGGCCATCTGGAAATGTTGGGCGCCGCTGTCCTGTCGGATCTTCATGTGGCTCGCGGTGCAATATCGCCTTTGGACTTCGGATAGGAGAGCTAGACATGGGCTACAGGACCAAACCTCCCCGTGCTACCTTTGTGATCAGGATGAGGACAATGTGGATCACATCTTGCTTCAGTGCGTGTATGCCAGGCATGTGTGGTTTCTCTGTTCCACCAGGATCGGAGTGACCTTCTTTGCCCCACGGTGCAGTCCCACCTGGCGGAGTGGTGGTGCGAGGCGAGAAAGCGGATTGCCAAGACAAGCAGAAAAGGCTTTGACACGGTGGTTATGTTAATATGCTGGTCTTTGTGGAAGCAGAGGAATGTGAGAGTCTTTGGTAGGAGCGACACGTTAGATGTGTTCGGCGTGACGGAGGCCATATTCCACGAATTGGCCATCTGGATGCAGGCCGGAGCAACTGGAGTGGAGCATGTAGTTGAGTAGCACATAGAGTGTCGAGTTTGGAGTGGAGGCGATGTCCGGGTCGACTTGTGACCACGTGACTAGCTACAAACCTCTCTTGTATATATTTTCCCCCCTTCTATAAAGCTATGGTACGCCTTTGGCGTATCCTCGAAAAAAATAATAATAAATATTAAAAGAAGATTTCCAAGTTTAAATTTCCTTGAAAATTGCTCCATAAGGTGAACTCGAGCCTGGCTGAATATCTTTGATCAAACACTGTAGTCCGTAGCCAACCGAACACTACCCAGGTTCACATATGCAGCTAAGGAAAGACCCTCCCTACATACCAACACCTACATGCATGTCGGGTCTGAAACATTGTGCACCACAATAGCCGAAGCTCCCAAGTAATGTCCTTGTTCATCTCGACAGAAAGCAGCTGCCACACCAACAGTCCCAATACCCCATAACTAGTGATTTCGCAGGAAACACACACTTCACCAACCCCATTCCGGCACGCCTTTTTGGGCCGGCCATGTACAGGGACAATGTCTTCCTTGTTTTTCTCATTTCTTTTGTTACTTATTTCTACATTTAAATAATTTGGGATTAAAAAAATCATTTTTTCACAAAATATGTGTGTATTAGAAAAAAAATTGTCTGGCAAATCATAAAATATGCCACAAATAAAAAATGGTTACTGATTTTAAAAAATTCCGTGGATTCAAAGAGTGTTTCCGATTTTGGGAAAAATGTTCACTTATTCATAAAATATTCCTGATTTTGGAAAACATTTACTTGAAATAAAAAAATATTCACCATTTTGGAAAACAAAACGCGCACTCGTAAACTGTTAGTGCATTTGAAAAAAAGGTTCACAACTCAAAAAAAGTTCAAAGGATTTTGAACATAATTATAACTTTCAAAAATTATTCCCAAATTTCAACATAAGTTCATTGATTCAAATAATGTTCATGCATTATAAAAATATTCATTGATTTCAAAAAATATTCATCGATTGAAAACATTATTTAAGAGTTTCAGAAAAATCGCAAATTCAAAAAAGTCAGAATTAAAAAATGCTTATTTTTTTAAAAAGAGTGTTAGCAATTTTGAAAAATAGGTTTCATGGTTCCAAACAAAAGTTCACAAATTCGTGAAATATGAATGATTTCAAAATATGTTCATTTATTTGAAATATATTCATAAAATGAGAAAGAAAAACGAAGAAGGAAAGAAAAGAGAAAATGAAAAAGGTAAAATAACGTGGAAAGGGAAGGAACATGAGAAAAAAATGGATAAAGAAAGTAAAGAACGAAAATGTAAAGGCAGAAAAAATGTGAAATAAATATATTTTTTCCTTGTCTAATTTATTTTACGTTTTGTGAGCATCTTTCAAAATGATGATAGTTTTGAAATAATATGGAAACAAGTGGCAGGCTCCTCCTAGAAATGCTCCATCATGATTCCTGAATATCACCCCCGCACCACCTTTCTCGCCATGCTTATTCGTAGCCCCGTCCACACTGACTTTGATCCAACCCACCTCCCGGGGCTCCCATTTCTGTACCGGCTTTGGTTCAGCAACCTTGCTCACCCTGCCCTTGACAGCATGCCATTCTTCCATCAGTCCAACAACAGACCTTGCTCACCCTTTGGCTAGAGCGCCCTGGGAACACACCTCCGACGGTGGGATTGCTACCGGAGCTCCCAACTCCGAGCACATAGCCTTCCAGAACAGCACCAAGTGGTTTCTTCTCCACCACAAGCAACACAGAGCCTTGATTCTTCTCTGCAGTAACTCTGCCCCTACCTCTAGTCCATTCCGAATCAGTCTCCACGTATGGGTGATTACCTTCCCCCCGGCGCAGTAGTATCCCACAGTCCAAGCCAACCCTTGTGATTTGCCACCGACGAGGAAGACTCCGGCCTTCCTGACTTTACACGTTTTAGTGACATGCATGTTGCAATCAATGAAGCCTAACAATTTAATTTATCGTGATGCGAGCGGATGAGTCGATAGGGGATGGATCATCAACGAGCCAAGATCGGAGAAGCACGGAAGACAAGACTCAAGATTAGGGAGAGAATGTTAGCAATAATCTTGAGTTAGAAGGTGGCATGTAGTACGTGTGTTCATATACTAGTATGCTACTACCTCCGTCCGGGTTTATTGGGCCCTTCGTGCTTTGGTCCAGATTTTGACCATGTCCGGGTTTATTGACATCCTTGTAAGAGACATCATAATCATGGTTAGTGCAATCATCATTAACATCATGGATATTCAAGGAGTTCATACTAACAATATTGCAATCGTGTTCATCATCCAAAGTTTTTGTGCCATAAATTTTATTAAATTCTTTTTCTAGCAATTGAGCACAATTATCGGAACCCTTATTCTCAAGATAGACACTATAAAGATAACGAACAATTTGAGGTAACCCAATCTCCATTTTTTTATTTTTCTTTTATAAACAAACTAGTGATAAAATAAGAAACTAAAAGATTCGATTGCAGATCTAAACATATACCTTCAAGCACTCACCTCCCCGGCAACGGCGCCAGAAAAAGCTTGATGTATACTACGCAACTTTATTCTTGTAGACTCGTGTTGGGCCTCCAAGCGCAGAGTTTTGTAGGACAGTAGCAATTTTCCCTCAAGTGGATGACCTAAGATTTATCAATCCGTGGGAGGTGTAGGATGAAGATGGTCTCTCTCAAATAACCCTGCAACCAAATAATAAA
This sequence comes from Triticum turgidum subsp. durum, assembly GCA_900231445.1. NCBI lineage: Eukaryota > Viridiplantae > Streptophyta > Magnoliopsida > Poales > Poaceae > Triticum > Triticum turgidum. Next base: position 726,038,222 of record LT934117.1, on the reverse strand, counting down.
ATGTCTCTTGTGTCCCCAACACACCCAATACAATGGCAAATTGTATAGGTGCACTAGTTCAGCGAAGAGATGGTGATAAAAGTGTAATATGGATGGTAGAAATATATTTTTATAATCTGAATAAATAAAAACAGCAAGGTAGAAAATAGTAAACGGCACAAAAACGGTATTGCACTGCTTAGAAATAAGGCCTAGGGTCCATACTTTCGCTAGTGCAACCTCTCAACAATGCTAACATAGTTGGATCATATGATTATCCCACAAAGTGCAATAAAGAAGTATCCCACAAAGTGCAATAAAGAATCACTCTCGAGTTTCTATTAGCGGAGAATAAAAAATAGAAATTGTTTGTAGGGTACGAAACCACCTCAAAGCTATTCTTTCCGATCAATCTATCCTAGAGTTCGTACTAAAATAACACAAAGCTATTCTTTCCGATCAATTTAACCAAGAGTTCATACTAAAATAACACCATATGACACACATCAACCGACTCTAATGTTACCTAGATACTCCAATGTCACCACAAGTATCCATGAGTTAATTCTACGATATGCATCAAACAACTTCATGATCATAATATTCAATCCACATAAAGAACTACAAGGGACCCCAAAGTATCTATCGGAGAAAAGATAATAAAAATGTGCATCAACCCCTATGCATAGATTACCCAATGTCACCTCGGGAATCCACAAGTTGAGTGCCATAACATATATCAAGTGAATCAATATGATACCCCATTGTCACCTCAAGTATTCATACCGCAAGACATACATCATGTGTTCTCAGATCTGAACATTCAATCCGACAAGACAAAACTTCAAAGGGTAAAGATTCAATTCATCACAACAAGAGTAGAGAGGGGAGAAACATCATATGATCCATCTATGTTAACAAAGCCCATGATACATCAACATCGTAACGTTTCAAGATCACGTGAGAGAGAGAGAGAGAGAGAGATTAAACACATAGCTACTGGTACAAACCATCATCCCCGAGGGTGGACTACTCCCTCCTCATCGTGGTGGCCGCCGGGATGATGAAGATGGCCACCGGTGATGATCTCTTCCTCTGGTAGGGTGCTGGAACGGGCTCCTGATTGGTTTTCGGTGGCTACAGAGTCTTGCGGCGGCGGAACTTCCGATCTAGGTTATCCTCATATTTGACGATTTATAGGGCGAAGAGGGGGTGCGGGAGGCCATCGAGGTGGGCACAACCCACCCGGGCGCGCCTAGGGGCCCAGGCGCACCCTGGTGGGTTGTGCCCCCCTCGGGGCACCCCCCAGGTGCTGCTTGGGTCCCATTGGATGTCTTCTGGTCCATAAAAAACCCACAAAAAGTTTCGCGGTGTTTGGACTCCATTTGATATTGATTTCCTGTGATGTAAAAAACAAGCAAAAAACAGCAACTGGCACTGGGCACTGTCAATAGATTAGTCCCAAAAAATGATATGAAGTTGCTATAAAATGATTGTGAAACATCCAAGAATGATAATATAACAACATGAATACTTCATAAATTATATATACGTTGGAGACGTATCACAGGTATTATATATCCCGTGTTCGGAAGTAAGTGGGTGAGCCCTGTTCATTGTGTACCCAAAAAAGGAGAGTTTACTATAGTACCTAATAAGCATAATGAACTAATCCCCACTAGAACAATAGTTGGGTATAGAATATGCATTGATTTTAGGAGGCTAAATAAGGAAACACGCCAAAACCATTATCCTCTGTGATTTATTGATCAAACGCTGGAGAGGCTAGCCAAGGATACTCAATTTTGCTACCTGGACAGATATTCGGGATTCTCATAGATAGCGGTGCATCACGAGGACCAAGATAAAACTACTTTTACTTGTCCCTTTGGTATGTACTCTTATCACCATATTGTCGTTTGGCTTATGTAATGCCCCTGCTACCTTTCAAAGATGCATGAATGTCATCTTTGCCGGGTCTTTTTAAGAAATCATGGAAGTCTTCATGGATGTTTTTATATGGGACTTCTTTTGATGATTGCCTTTACAATCTTGACAAAGTTTTGCAGAGGTATGAAGACACAAATCTTGTTTTAAACTAGGAGAAATGTCATTTCACAGTCAAGAAGGTATTGTGTTGGGACATAAGATATATGGAAGAGGTATTGAGGTGGATAAAGCAAAAATAGATGTCATAGAAAAACTCCCTTATCCTCTAGACATAAGAGGAATAAGGAGTTTTCAGGACATATTGGTTTCTATAGGCATTTTATTAAAAACTTTTCTAGAATTTCAAAACCTTTGACTAACCTCCTGCAGAAAAGTGTCCCATTCATGTTCAACGATGAGTGCAAGAATTTGAGAAACTCAAACTTGCGTTACTCAATTCACCCATCATTACACCCCCCAAATTGCGACCAACCTTTTGAAGTCGCATGTGAGATTGATGATAATGCGGCAAGTGTGGTGTTAGGTCAGTAACAAGGTAACAAGTTTAATACTATTTACTATGCCAGTCATACTCTTACGAAACTCAAAGAAGTTATGCTAAGAACAATAGAGAGTTGTATGCGGTGATTTTTGCTTGTGAGAAGTTCAAGCCTTACATTACCGACACTAAAGCCGTATTCTACACAGATCGTCGAGCGATAAAGGAAGTCCTTGATAATAAGGACATGAAGGCTCGATGGATGAGGTGGTTGAGGGAGTCCTGGATAAGGGGGTATCTGGACAACCGGACTATATACTTTGGCCAGACTGTTGGACTATGAAGATTCAAGATTGAAGACTCCGTCTCGTGTCTGGATGGGACTCTCCTTTGCGTGGAATATAAGCTTGGCAATCCGGATGATAGATCTCCTTCTCTGAAATAACTTTGTGTAACCCTAGCCCCCTCCGGTGTCTATATAAACCGGAGGGTTTTAGTCTGTAAGACAACACAATCATAATCATAGGATAGCTCCTAGGGTTTAGCCTCTACGATCTCGTGGTAGATCAACTCTTGTAATACTCATATCATCAAGATCAATCAAGCAGGAAGTAGGGTATTACCTCCATCGAGAGGGCCCGAACCTGGGTAAACATCGTGTCCCCAGTCTCCTGTTACCATTAGCCTTAGACGCACAGTTCGGGACCCCCTACCCGAGATCCGCCGGTTTTGACACCGACATTGGTGCTTTCATTGAGAGTTCCTCTGTGTCATCGCTGTAAGGCTCGATGGCTCACCTCGTTGTCAAGGACAACATCACCTCTGGTGGAGCACTGGCCCCAGGCCAAACTCTCCGGCTGGGCGGCTTCGTCATGACCGCCCGATCGGCTGTCGCACCGACGATGACTTCTTAGGTCATCAAAAATAGCCTCCGCGTCGATTCGGAACTCGCTGAACAGATGGATCCAATGGAACTCTCCTCCCTTAATGAGCTCTTGGATCGCATCGCCGCCCTGGGCGTCGCTACGGACTATGATCGGATCGGGCTTAAACCCGACCAACGGGAGATTTATTCTTCGCCGGTCACCCATGAGATAGCGGTAGTGGAGGAACATCATATGAATTCTCCCTCTATTTTGAGGACGAACTATGTCCGGATTTCCGAGCTATCTGAGATGGACACCCGCTCGCGGGAGGACATGACCCAAACCCCGAACTTAGGTGGCGGGTTGAACAAATTGGGCAGCATCCCAGAGCCCGAGCCGTTAAGCTTGGAAGCTTCTTTGCCCCTGGGTCTCAGATCGGGTCAGGATTCGGATTCGAAACCACCCACCCACCCAATTTTATTCATTCTTCCGCACATTAGACAAGAGCCCCAAGAGACAGTACATCATTACTGGGTCAGATTCCTCCTTGTGGTAAACAGGGTCAAGGACTGTCGCGAGGAAGACGCAATCTCCCTCTTTTGCAAAAATTGCACGGACAAAGGGATCCTCAACGCCATAAGTCGCCGCGACATAGTACGCTTTGCTGACTTAGCGGCCATAGTGCAGAAATACTGCGTGATGGAAAGCGCTTGGAAAACCCAAACAAACTTCTGGGACAATCCGGCTCTCACTAAACCCTTCGTCCGAACTAAAAGGGCAAACTCTCGTAAGTTACCCGATTCAATTACCAAAAAAGCAAAACCTGATACAAGGCGTGGAACCGTATTGGAAGAATGGCTCAGTGGACCGTGCAAAATTCACAGCACACCGGACACCACGCCAAGTCATAGCCTTAGAGCATGTTGGATACTCCGGCAGGTAGCAAAGAGCGGCGAGGATCTCCTCTTAAACCATACAGCAGAGCAACATCCCGCCGGAAACAACAATACGGTATTTACAGTCTTCGAGACTTTCGCCTCAAATAATAGGCGCAAGCGAGCTCAGCGCAGCCTCGCCGAAGTCTGCTACGTGGCAACAATAAACCCATGGAACGACACAACTATAACTTGCAATGCCAGTGACGAACCTCAATTCCGAACAGTCCGGGCACCAGCCGCTTTGGTCCTTAGTCCAATCGTGGACGGCTTCAGGCTCACTAAAGTGCTCATGGATGGCGGAAGCGGACTAAACCTCATCTACGAGGAAACCCTTAACAAGATGGAAATTGACAAGAGCCGCATTGAGCAAAGCAGCACGACCTTCAGGGGAATCATCCCTAGTCGGGAGGCGCGATGCGTGGGAAAAATCACACCGGATGTGGTATTCGGCACGCGAAGAATTATAGGTCCGAAGAAATTACATTCCATGTGGCCCCGTTCAGCAGCGGATACCACGCCCTCTTAGGGTGGGACGCATTCACGAGTTTCCAGGCTATACCCCATTACGGGTACATGAAGCTCAAAATGCCCGGGCCCAATGGAATCATCACTCTAGCTAGTGATCCGCACGTCGCACTCCGCGCCGAAAATAAAACCGCCGCCCTCGCCCTGGAGGCATTATCAGAAGCCCTCGCGGCCGAAGAACTGACAACGCTGCAAGCAACAGTGGACAGAGACGACGTGATACTGGACAAGCGACCTAAGTCCACCTCCTTCAAAACCGCGGACGAGATAGTCAAATTCCAGGTCCACCCAACGGACCCTACAAAGACATCTTCCATTGGGACACAGTTGAACCCCACAATAGACGCCGCACTGTGAGATTTCCTGCGTGAGAATTGGGATATCTTCGCCTGGCACCCTTCAGACATGCCGGGCATCCCACGCAGGCTGGCCGAACACAGCCTCAATATATTGAAAGGATACAAGCCAGTCAAGCAGACTCTTAGGCGCTTCTCAGAGCCTAAGCGGCAAGCCATGGGAGAAGAGCTAGCCAAGCTACTCGAGGCCGGGTTCATCAGAGACATCAAACATCCAGATTGGCTAGCAAACTTGGTAATGGTACCAAAGAAGGACAAATCCTGGCGCCTATGTGTCGATTTCAAGGACCTCAATAAGGCTTGCCCTAAGGATCCCTTCCCCCTCCCCCGCATTGATGAAATCATCGACCCCACCGCAGGACACGACTCATTGTGTTTCCTCGACGCATACTTCGGATACCATCAAATCAAGATGGCGGAGTCCGACCAGGCTGCAATAGCCTTCATTACGCCATACGACCCCTTCTGTTTCAACACCATGCCTTTCGGGCTCAAAAACGCCGGCGCAACCTATCAACGCATGATTCAGACATGCCTGGAAACACAAATCGGCAAGACAGTAGAGGCCTACGTAGACGACGTGGTCATCAAAACAAGACATGTTGAAACTTTAATAGATGACTTGAGGGTTACGTCCGACAATCTCCGAACATACGACATCAAGCTCAACCCGGAGAAATGTGTCTTAGGTGTACCCTCCAGGAAATTGCTCGGCTTCATCGTCTCTAATAGAGGAATTGAAGCAAATCCGGCAAAAATCCGAGCTCTGTCACAGTTGGCTATCCCAACAGACCTCAAGCAGATCCAGAAACTAACTGGATGCGTGGCTTCCTTAAGCCGCTTTATCTCCCGCTTAGGAGAAAAGGCACTACCTCTTTATCGCCTTCTTTGGCACACCGAACACTTCGAGTGGACGGATGCGGCCACAGCCGGACTAGAAGAAATAAAGGCACTCTTGGCCACAAACCTAGTCCTGACCATGCCAAATACTAGCGAGCCCATGCTATTATACATAGCCGCAACAAACCAAGTTATAAGCGCAGTGCTCGTCGTCGAACGAGAAGTAGACGGACACAAGTTCCCGCTCCAAAAGCCGGTATATTACGTGTCCACTGTCCTCACTCCATGCAAATCTCGGTACCCACACTATCAAAATATAGCGTACGCGGTCTTCATGGCATCCCGGAAACTACGACACTACTTTCAAGAGTGTTCGATCACGGTGGCCTCCGAAGTACCACTCAATGACATAATAAATAACCGCGACGCAACAGGCCGAATTGCTAGATGGGCTATTGAGCTCCTTCCATTCGACATAACATACAAACCAGGGCGGGCCATTAAGTCGCAAGTGCTGGCTGACTTCGTCGCCGAATGGACAGAAGACGAACTACCTAAAGAGTACGACGCGTACTCAAATTTGATCATGCACTTCGACGACTCTAAAATGCTGGCCGGATTGGGAGCGGGTGTTGTCCTGACATCCCCCACCGGAGACACGGTCCAATACGTACTCCAAATATTATACACAGACTCCAGAAATGCAGCAGAATACGAGGCTCTGTTGCATGGTCTTCGGATGGCAGTCTCCATGGGCATTCAACGCCTCGAAGTGCGCGGGGACTCGAACCTTGCAATATCTCAGATAAATGGAGACTTTGATGCCAAGGATCCAAAAATGGCGGCTTATCGCAATGTCGTCCTTAAAATGTCAGCTCGGTTCGAGGGGCTCGAATTCCACCATGTGGTCAGAGAAAATAATCAAGCGGTCGATATCCTCACCCGCATTGGCGCTAAACGCGACCCCGTCCCACCTAATATCTTCTTGGAAAGGCTCTTCAAGCCGTCCGTGGTATGGGAAGGGGAGTCCGGCAATATTAGTCCATCTCCGAACACAACCCCAGATTCCGAACCATCTGACATAATCGGAGGCTCTACCACCGAAATAACACCTTAGGCCCACGAAATCATGGCTGTCATCGCCCCGTGGACCGAGCCCTTCTTGGCCTACCTAAATAGGCAAGAGCTCCCCGAGGACCAAAATGAGGCACGTTGTATTGTGCGATGCTCTAAGGCCTACAAAGTCCATGAAGGAGAGCTCTACAAGAAGAGCACCATCGGAGTGCTCCAACGATGCATCTCCGAAGATGAAGGGTGGCAGCTCTTAGCCGAAATCCATTCCGGACTCGGCAGGCACCACGCTGCAGCCCGGGCACTCGTAAGCAAGGCCTTTCGGACAGGTTTTTACTGGCCGACAGCCCGGGCAGATGCACAGGACCTTGTCCAACATTGCGTTGGTTGCCAACTATTTGCCAATCAGAGCCATATGCCCCCTACCGCTCTCCAAACAATCCCTATAACTTGGCCCCTCGCGGTCTGGGGGCTGGATATGGTGGGACCCCTTAAAGGGGGAAGCCATAAGAAAAAATATTTATTGGTCATGGTGGACAAGTTCACCAAATGGATAGAAGCCAAACCAGTTAAAACGGCCGAATCCGGACCAGTGATAGACTTCATATCAGGGGTTGTACACCGTTACGGTGTCCCCCACAGCATCATCACTAACAATGGCTCGAATTTTACAGCCGATGAGGTGAGAACTTTGTGCGGCAAAATGGGCATCAAGCTCGACTACGCCTCTGTCTATCACCCCCAAACAAACGGTCAAGTCAAACGTCCAAATGGTCTCATCATGAGCGGCATCAAACCCAGACTAGTGCGATCCTTGAAGGAATCAGACACACATTGGGTCGAGGAGCTCGACTCCATACTCTGGGGGCTGCGGACCACGCCGAATCGTACCACTGGATACACACCATTTTTTATGGTGTACGACGCAGAAGCAGTGCTACCCCGCGACATAATCCATGACTCACCTCGCGTGCGCATGTACGAAGAGAAGGAAGCCGAGCTAGATCGGCAGGACAACTTAGATGCTTTGGAGGAGGAGCATGATGTCGCAAAAGCCCGTTCTGCATTCTATCAGCAACAGGCTCGAAGGTATCAAAGCAGAGAAGTACGGGCCAAAACTTATAACATTGGCGAACTAGTTCTACGCCTCCCCGAGAAGAAGAAGGACAAGCTCAAACCCAAGTGGGAGGGTCCCTTCATCATTGATAAAGTTCTCGCCGGAGGAGCGTACCGTCTGTGCAACACATCTGATAACAGACTTGAGCCGAACACATGGAACGCGGCCAGACTCCGAAGATTCTACACCTAGTGCCGAACTCAGTGTTCGTCTCCTTACCCCTGCTTCTTCAATTATGTTCTCTTTCGTCCTTTCTCGCCCTCTTTTCCCTTTTTAGCATACAGCCTTAAAAACTGTACAGATGCCCTGATCGCTCTGGCCGCACTATGCGTGCACACTATACCTGGGGGCTTCCAATTCGGAAGCTAAATATAACTACCTTAATGGCTTCCTGCCAGCCACATATGCATTTTTATTTCCATATGTGCCTTTTCTTCACCATTATATGCATCAATATGACTTAAGTTTTGGCCATGCTGGGTTGCCTGGCTCTTGTGTTTATGCCCTACGTTCCCGTTAATTCGGCTAGGGCATAAGGAGAGCACCTCTGCGATTGTTACTGCCGGTTGAGCCGGATGTGTACCTCAGACTGGGTGAAGCCGAAAGCTAGCATTCTTAAGGGAATATTCGGTCGGTGAACAAAAGATGTTCTCGTTCATTACAATGTAAATCCCCAGATGTTTTGTTTCTTGCGCTTCTGTTCGCAGTTTAGACATGCACATCGATGCATGCGCACCCAGTGAAAGGAACCCCTAACGGAACTATTCTCGCTGGAAGATGTTTCTTACTATCCATGTAATATAACATAACTAGTTGGGTACTTGTCTGTTCACGCACTTATGACCCTACGCCTGGTTTCCATGCATACCCCAGTTTTTCATAACTGCGAGGGTATTCGGATACACCCCGGATTGTCGGGTACGGGGGCTGAAGCGAAAAGGTCCGCCATGACAAATGATTTTCAATCCGGCTAGGGACTACATAGGTCCATTTAATTACATAGTCACTTGGACTGGCTATATTCTTCCTCTATACCATCCAACAGGTTGTCTAGCCTACAATCCTGTTAGGAGTACTTTGCAGCTAACGCTACTTGGTCATATACCAGACTAATGGGTATTTCTTGCCCATCTGACCCCACCGGTCCGACTTTGGCCATATGGTTCGGGTCAGCCTTGGCGTATCACGTATTCACCATGGCCCAAGCTTCCCTCGCACCTTGTCGGCAAGCTGATATCTTCCATAAACGGAAGCGCCGCTGTGCTCCTTTGAGCATCTCTACAAGCTCGCTCATGCCTCCTGGCATGGAAGAAGACGGCCACAAGGCCTGGGCAATACCCTGCATCACCTGCCGAGCTCGCTCGTGCAGTTGTGACAGATCATGCAGCAAATCACCTACGGATCCAGGCATCTCCTCTCCAGGATGTCCGGTTAGCATACCTGCAGACACAACTCTGTTAATTCGCTTCCTCGCCGAACTGTTTTGCAGCTCCTTTGAAGCACTTACTATAAATGCCGCGTCGAAGTCTCCTGTTCTCCTTCACGGAGTCAGCAAGCTGAGCCCGAACATCTACCAGTTCGACGCTTAGTCGGATATTGGCATCTTGGAGCTTATTTTTCTCTTGAATAGCCTGCGTCAGCCTTCGTTCGCCAGCCTTCAGCTGACTTCGCAGATGTGGCTCATTATCTTCCACAGTCTTTGGATTTTCTCCGGGATTGTCTGCAGAATCTTTTGTTAGATTCATAAACCATGCCGAATTAATAACTGGTACCAATTCCTGCATATCCATTTATGAAGGCAAGTATTACCAGAAGAGGCCTTTTTGGAATCCTCTTGTTCGGCAGCAGTGGCCTTCAGCTGGGTCTTACATACCCCTAGCTCTTGAGATAAATGGGTATTATTTTCTATCTATACCTACTAATAAAAGAAATAGGTATTCTTAGTCCGTTATGCTATTTTGTAGAAAACCCCCTGGCGTTTCTGACATTAAACCCGCAGTACATATCAAATGTTTTTTAAAATACTCATATCTTTTAAACCGTAACTCCGAATTTAACATGTTATATATGGAATTTGATCAAAAAAATATGTAGAATCTGAATATGATGTTATTTTACCTGTTAACAATTTAATAAAACTATCTAGGCTGCAATGTTAATCAACAATGCATTATTCATCTTTTTTTCATACCGGTAGTGATTCAGATTGGGGATGAACACCTTAGCAAAATCATGATTAGTCATAAAATTCGATATAAATTTGCTAGAAACACCCAATAAATAAGGACATGCATGACAAGAAATAAAAGAAGGACCCAATAAAAATGGAATGTCCGCTATAAAATAAATAAAAGAAAAAATTCGGAGGAGATCCGATATAGATGAGATGTTGTGCTATTCTCCTATATAAGAAGAAAAAAGAGAGGACATGCATGAAAATAAAATAAAATAAAAGACAAGTTTGAGAAGATATAAATAGTAATGAAACAGGGACCAATACCTATAACATGTATGGAAAGAAATAGTGATAAAATAGGGGCGCAAGTACTTGCGTCAATAGGAGACCACAAAAAAATGTTCTTTTCCAGACAAAAAAAAACATCTCTTCTTATGATTAAAAAATCCTATATCTTTTTAACAACTTTTGTAACAACTTTCCATGTATTTAAGAAATAGTTACAAATTCTCAGATTATAGAACATTTTTTGTAAATTAAGAGCGTGTGGTATTTTTTTCTCCCGTTGCAACGCACGAGCCTTTTTGCTAGTAAGAACCTATGCATACAATGATCCTTAAATCAGTTGTGCCTGCTGTTTCAAGTCTCAGGGGCTACTACTACACATCCTTATCAAATTTTCTTACCTGTATATCCTTCACATACTGGTCCGTTGCTCTGGCAAGTCCATCTTGAGCAGCGCGGATATATGCGTGTCCGGAATTGAAGGCATTAAATGCCTCTTCGGAAAAAATACCACCGCGAAGTACGACCCGTCGGTGCCGGTGATTCATGGCGCTCTCCACTTTAGAATTTGTGGCGGAAAGCCTATCCGTATCCTCTGCATGAAGACAGTTCAGCGTTGTCCCCACATCAGCCTCCATCCGTGAGACCGGTTCAGGAATCCATCTGCTTGAGGCGTGGCCGGCAGGATCCCCAGATATAGTTCGGCGACTACTCTTTCTGCCATGACATAGTTAAGATTGTCATATCTCGGCAGAGATAATCACGGAGCAAGTTTAAATCGTACCTTTGCGCCGGCGTCTCAGCCCTAACTGCCTTCCTTTTTAGCCTGCCTTGCCCAGGCACCCTTTGCTGAGGAGCCCCCATGGGTTCCACGCGGCATCCTGATGGCCGTTTCTATAAAGACGCAACACATGTGCATAAGGTGTGGCATAACGAAGGACTCCTTTTCGGAATAATAAGACCCCGACTTTACTTACATGCGACACAGGAAGCAGTCCGGGATAATCCGCGATGATGGCCACTAAAGAGCCGCCACTGCTTGCCTGGTAGAATGTCCCGTTGAAAAAATCCACGGATATGTCCGGATCTTCTTCAAGTACAGGGTCGAAAGCCCGGTCGGGATCCTCTGGCTGCGGAGATGGGCTGCTGAACTCTTTCACAGCCTTTCTTAGTTCCTGCTTTGGAATAGTAGGGTAAATGATTATGACAAAGGAGGCAAAAATAGACAGAGTTGAGGAAAGGATGACAGCTTACCCAACCCCGAAGGTTGTACATGGAAAATCCATCCTGCAGTTTCATGCAGAGGAACTCCTCTTCTTCTCCTTTATACAAATTGGACAGTATTCTCGCCAGAGCGATGGCGGAGTCCGGACCCTTACGACGCAGCGAGAGGCGTCGTCTTCTCCATTGAAGTGCCACATGGGTTTCCCCCTATATTGGAGTGGCTGCACTCCCCGCATTATGCATATTGACATAACTTCGGTTATTGTCAGTCCTGATTTGGCCAGGTTTTGTATCCTGCTCATCAGATAGAGGACTTCTCTGTTATCTTCCTGGGGGCTCCGGGGGCGCCAGCTTTGGCGTTTCTTCAGTGGAGTATTGATAAACTCAGGAAGGCCTGTCCGGACTCGGTCCGGAAGGAGAATGTCATCAACATAAAACCACTCTGAAGGCCAGTCTTCGGACGCCTTCTTTGGAGTACCGGACAGGTATCCGGTCTGGGCGACGCGCCATATTTCGGCTCCGCCCACTTGATATATAGATCCCTCCTGGTTGCGGGGGACGAGGCAAAATAACCTTTTCCATAGCTCGAAATGAGCTTCGCAGCCCAGGAACAGCTCGCAGAGGGCAACATAACCCGAGATGTGCAGTATGGAGGCGGGGGTAAAATTATGCAACTAGAGGCTGTAGAACTCCAGGAGCCCGTGGAGGAATGGGTGGATTGGAAACCCGACTCCTCTTAGCAGATATGGGATAAGGCATACCCGCTCCCCTCGAGATGGGTTAGGAAATCTCTCCGCTTGCTCCCCGCCATTATAGGTGGCTAGTCCAGATCGGACGGGGACCAGGTATGCGGGCGGAAGGAACCCTTGGGTCTGCAGCTCTATTAGGCGGCTGTGAGGGACGGAACACTTTTCCCAATCCCCTGGTTTCGAGCTAGGAGAGCAAGAGGAAGAGCTGCAGCGACCGGTCATGATGGGATGGCCTCTTTCAGAAGCGCTCTACGGAATGCTTGCTCGGGAGAAGATGGTGTGATTTGGATCTGAGGATCCCCGTCTCTTCAAATAGACGGCTCACTTCCGAGATTAGGGTGGCAAATGTAAGAATGCCCCAGCCCCTCGTCTTCGCTCGACACGTGGAGATGGCCATTATTTAAACACAGAAGCCGAGGAGTACAACATTGCTGGGAGGCCGGACACTGTTCACTACGACGGGTATGCCGAATTCGGAGAAGAACCCGCCTTGCAATGCCGAAGACAATCTGCACGCAGGACTCATCGTCATTGAAGCCTAGTTCGGGGGCTACTGAGGGAGTCCTGGATAAGGGGGTATCCGGACAGCCGGACAATATACTTTGGCCGGACTGTTGGACTATGAAGATTCAAGATTGAAGACTCCGTCCCGTGTCCGGATGGGACTCTCCTTTGCGTGGAAGGCAAGCTTGGCGATCCGGATTATAAATCTCCTTCTCTGTAACCGACTTTGTTTAACCCTAGCCCCCTCCGGTGTCTATATAAACAGGAGGGTTTTAGTCCGTAAGACAAGACAATCATAATCATAGGCTAGCTCCTAGGGTTTAGCCTCTAAGATCGTGGTAGATCAACTCTTGTAATACTCATATCATCAAGATCAATGAAGCAGGAAGTAGGGTATTACCTCCATCGAGAGGGCCCGAACCTGGGTAAACATCATGTCCCCAGTCTCCTGTTACCATTAGCCTTAGACGCACAGTTCGGGACCCCCTACCCGAGATCCGCCGGTTTTGACACCGACAGTGGTCTCTGTTGAAATATGAGATGGGCCTAGAGCCCATATGACAATTTCAGATTTAATCTCTAAGGGCCCATGTAGGTGGCATGACAAGGTGCTGGGAAGTTTAGTCCCACCATGCTAGTGGAAGAAGAGTTGGAGTGGTTTATAAGGGATTCTCTCCCTCATGCTATTGGAGCTTGAGAAGAGAAGAAGCCCTCGCGCACTCCTCCTCCTCCGCTCGCCTCGCCATGCCACGCCTCGTCACGATGCACCACGGGTTGCGGGATTGAGCCGAGCCGAGCTCACTCCTATGTGCTTCTTTTTGCCGGTCAGGAACGCAGAGTCTTTGACAGGTAGGGCCATGATCTGAGACATTGGATCATGGGCTACCGACTTGGACGTGGGTTTAGCCCACGTCTCTCCACGCGCGGCCGCACATATATATGTGGGGCGCTTCCAACCCTAGCCGCCGCTGAGGGAGTCCTGGATAAGGGGGTATTCGGACAGCCGGACTATATGCTTTGGCCGGACTGTTGGACTATGAAGATACAAGATTGAAGACTTTGTCCCATTTCCGGATGGGACTCTACTTGGCGTGGAAGGCAAGCTTGGCAATCCGGATTATAGATCTCCTTCTCTGTAACCGACTTTGTGTAACCCTAGCCCCCTCCGGTGTCTATATAAACCGGAGGGTTAGTCCGTACAACAACAACAAGCATACCATAGGCTAGCTTCTAGGGTTTAGCCTATCTGATCTCGTGGTAGATCAACTCTTGTAATAGTCATATCATCAAGATCAATCAAGCATGAAGTAGGGTATTACCTCCATCGAGAGGGCCCGAACCTGGGTAAACATCGTGTCCCCAACCTCCTGTTACCATTAGCCTTAGACGCACAGTTCGGGACCCCCTACCCGAGATCCGCTGGTTTTGACACCGACATTGGTGCTTTCATTGAGAGTTCCTCTGTGTCATCGCTGTAAGGCTCGATGGCTTCTCCAACCTTCAACAACACCGTCCTGGGTTAGACTTTTTTCCCCGGACAGATTTTCGTGTTCGGCGGCTTCGCACTGCGGGCCAACTCGCTTGGCCATCTGGAGCAGATCGACAGCTACGCCCCTGTCCATTAGGTCAGGTTCGGAAACCTAAACTACACTGCCGACATCGGCGGAGACTTGATCTTCGACGGATTCGGGCCCATGTCAGGAGCGTTGAACGATCACGACGCGCATGACCTAGATCTACCGTCGGACAGTATCCAGAACACCGCACCTGCTACGGCTCTGGACTTCGTTCCAGAGTAGGTCGTGCCTTCCAAGGACGGGTGGATGGACCCCACCCCGAAGGCCGCACACTCATCGGCTTTGAAGTCGAACACAGACCCCTCTCCCAAGGAAATCTGTATCCCCGGACCCCCGGACTTGTCCCGGCCGTATATTTCGGACCGCGCGCATCCGTGCCCATCGAATCTAACTGGGCTCCGATTATGGAATTCACCGCCGCGGATATCTTCCAGCACTCCCCCTTCGGCGATGTGCTAAAATCATTAAAATCTCTCTCTCTATCAGGAGATTCCTGGCCGAACTATGTTCGGCTCGAGTGGGAAGCAGGCGACGAAGAAATTCGTTACCCACCCACCACCCACTTAATAGCCACGATCGATGATTTGACCGACGTGCTTAACTTCGACTCCGAAGACATCAATGGTGTAGATGACGATGCGGGAGAAGAATAGGAACGACCGCCCACAGGGCACTGGACTGCCACCTCTACACATGATATATATATGGTGGATACTCCCAAAGAAAACAATGGTGATGAGGCAACAGGAGATAACCCATCAGGGAAGAAATCAAAGCATGGGCGTCACCGGCGCCGCTCCAAGCCCTGCCACAACAACACCGGCACTGGAGAAGAAAATCCAGATGATGCCGAAGAGGAATACGATCCTGATCAACCCACCTTCGAGCAAGCCGAACAGGAACACAGGCGGGCTAGCTCAGACGAACAGGCGACGGACGGATACATGGAGGAAGATAACTATATGCCTCCCTCCGAAGACGAGGTGAGCCTCGACGACGACGAATTCGGCGTACCAGAGGATCCCATAAAGCAAGAGCGCTTCAAGCGCTGGCTTATAGCCACTGCAAGAAGCCTGAAAAAGAAATAGTAGTAGCTTCAAGCTAATAAGAATCCGCTCACAGACAGACAGACTAAGGCCCGGGCAGCCGAGGAATATGGACTCGAGCGCCGAACAAAATACTACCCAAAGCGCAGGCTACTACCTCAATTCGAGGAGGCGGCACTAAAAATCAAACGCAGGCCTACACCCCGCCGACAGCACACTATGGCAAGGGGCTGCATGCAAGACCAGCATTACATACCAAACAACAACATAGCAAGCACCCTGGGCGCATCAGCAGACAAAAACAGAGTCCGCAAACCTTGGTGCAACAAATATAAGCGTCCCAAGACAAAGAATGGCGCCCAGGAAATGGCGATCAACACAGGAGCATGTAGTCCTCAACCCGTTGAGCGGGAGAAGAGACTGCAACATCTTAATTCGGGCCCCTCCAGCCTGAACCGTATACTTGACCGCCCATGTCAAATTCATGGTACCCCAAGAGCGGCATCCAATCATACCAGTAGAGAATGCTGGGTCTTTAAATAAATCGGCAGGCCGACGCCGGAAGGAGCACGAAGAGGTCCCAGGGCAAGAAGCCCAGATTATCAAGTCTAGGAATCGACCACTCGGGGATCAGACCCACCAAAAAACTCATTTTAGAGTGTCACAACTTGGCACGAAGGCCACCTAGGCCCCGCCACTCTAGAGATGGTCTTCGGATCGCCAAAAAATTGCCATACCAACTTTCGGTCTTACACCTCTAGGCAGTAGCTATTCAGCACCGCCAGGATACACTGCGACTCGACGCATTATCATCAAAGACCCGCGTGATGTAGTCACAATTGCGGGCAAGACCGAGCTTCACCTCGGCGCCGAAGAGTATTCTTCTACTTTATTAACAGAAGCAGCGAGTCACGGTTTTTTCAATCAAACTTAGATTCGACAGCCGAACTCCCGGACACTGATAAAGGAGTCCGAACTACTTCATGATACCCTAGCCTGATCATAGCTCATACAGACCCTTCAGCATAAGCTGGACGGGTCACATCCCATGGCTCAGCCACTGCTCACACACGCCTTTTAAGCATTATTTGCACGTTCGCCTTCGCGCATAACTGGACCGGCGACTTGGAATCAGCTCGGACGCACACAGGGGGACTCTCCACCCCACCTGAATACAATTCAGATATTCCTCCGGACTCACGGACAGCTAAACACTGCCCGGCCCCAACAGGTTCTGTCATCATGCCTCTCTTTTATAAACATGCACCGTACTCATACGCATAGACATATTACTTAAATACAACATGTAGAGTCATTTGACACTTATCTGCTATTATTTCTCAACGATATTTTGTCATAACGGCATCCGAAAATCGTGTTATGCCTTTAAACGCCAGGGGCTTCATTGCACCCGTACTACGGTGACTAAAGTCCGAACACCTTCTCGGTTGTTCGGCACCCCGAACTTATAGCATTATATGCATCAGCTCCGAATCATGTCTTGGGTCATTGGTTGGGTTTGCCCGGCTCCCATGTTTTGGTACCTTATGTTCCGCAATATCGGCTAAGGTAGCGCTGGGAGAACTAGTGCGATTGTGTACCGGTTCTGCCGGACGACCACCTCAGTAGAGAAAGCCGAAAACCGACTGTCATGATAAGGCGAGAGCTGGTGAGCTGTTCGAGAGGTTGTAAAATCTTTAAGGATTTATTCCGCATAATGCCATAATAAAATGCAGCGTGCGAAGGATCGGTCCACCGATCAGGCGCTATTAGAGCCCCTCGTGCGGTCTTTCGAACACCAGGGGCTGCACCTCCCATACTCGAATTCCTATGGCTAAGTGAGAGTAATAAAGCCCTATAGTCCGATTGCCTGGTTCGCTGTGCTGAACACCTCCTTCATGGACCCAAGAATGGGATAAAGAGTGTTCACGTGTATCCCGAACACCCCCGTAGTTCCTACGTGGTTGCAGAAGCCGACGACTGGCCAACTCTCAAGACTAACATATTAAACGGCCGCGCAGGAATAAAATTTACACATAACAGGCACATACATATAAGTGACTTTGTTTCGCCTTACAAAGGATAGCATAACTGCTTTCAAGGAAAAATAATGTCTTTTGCACATTGCTCAGCCATGAGGCGGGCCCCTTTCAGGACACCATCGTAATATATTCGGGCTTGCGGTGCTCCTTCCCCTCCGGCTACCCCTCGGTCATCAGCTTCTCAGCATCAAGCTTCCCCCAATGCACTTTCGCACGGGCGAACGCCATTCGTGCCCCTTCTATGCAAACCGACCACTTGATGACGTCCAGCCAAGGACAGGCACCCACAATCTGCTTCACGAGCCCAAAGAAACTGCTCGGTATGGGCACGGTGGGCCATAGCCGGATAACCAAATCCTTCATGGCTAGTTCGGCCGTCTGATGCAGTTCGACCAGCTGTTTCAGCTGGTCGACAAATGGCACCGGATAATTTGGCTCCAAATACTGCGACCAGAAGATCTTCTCCGCAGTGTCCGTCTTCTCAGCTCGGCAGAATTGGGCAGCATCAGATATGCTGCGCGGCAGATCCGCAAATGCCCCTGAAAAAATTAGGATATAATGGGTCACCATGAATCTCCCCTGCAAAGGCTTAAGGCGCTTTGAACAAGAAAAAACCCATACCAGCCACAATCTCCTGAATATCCTTCAGAGCAGCCTGGGCTTCCTCCCGAGCATTATTCACGGTCTCGAGAGCTTGGGCGAGTTCGGATTCTTTCAATGATAGACTTTGCTCCAAACTCTCGCTTTTCTTTATGGCTTCCTGAAGCTCTCGCTCAGCTTCCACGACCCTCGCCTCGTGCTTTTCGCGGAGAGCCTGCTCCGGGGCCGCTTTCTTTTCGGCCAAGGCAACATCCCTCTTGAGCACCTCAATTTCGGCATCTGCCCCTGGAGTGCGCGATATATATGCTTTAAGATAGACACAACTACTTACTTGTGCTAAAACTTACTAAAAGTTTCAAAACATACCTTGTTTATCCTCCGGCTGCTTCTTCACTCGGCCGAGTTCCTCTTCGGCCCGCTCCAGACTCTGCTTGAGTCCGGACACCTCCGCAGTATGAGAGGAGGCAGTCGTTGCAGGCGCCTGATTCATAATTTGATAAATCTATGTCATTAGCTGAGTCTCCTGCGGACAGAGCTTTGATCCCCTGTCCGGTTCCTGTCCTCTCTGAACAGTGCATCAGGGGCTGCTATCTATACTATAACAATCTTCTAACAAACATACCTCCAAGCCTTTTATAAGGCTGATGCAGGATTCATTCAGTCCGCTCTCGGCGGCCCGAATCTTTTCTATCACCACGCCCATAAAGGTGCGGTGTTCATCAATGATGGACGCACTCTCGAGTGCTGTCAATAGGCCGCCCGACACCTTTCGTTGGACGGAGGTTGCAGGTGGAGTAGGATCGCCCCCTCCAGTCAAGAGGGGCTGCCTGCCTGACCCCGGAGCCTTAAGGGTCTCTGGGACTGTGTCCGGCTGTGGGCCGAATTCACGATCGCCCCCGCTGTCGACGTTCATGGGAACCGCCGCTCCCGCGTGTCCGGCCCTCGAGGTACACCCCCTGGCTCAGGTCCTTCTTGGACGACACCTTGGTGTCACAACCAGGTTTTGGGGAAGGGGCCCAGGGAGGTGTCTTGCTCTCCAAGGCATCAGAGCTCAACGAGTCCTCCGACGAGGCCTGTTGGGTAGGAGACCTTGCCGGACTATAAAAAGCACGGTGCAAATCAAAATACTACATTCTAGTAAAGAATTGGGACACATGAATGTGTTCGGATTTCATGCACTTACGAGTTAACCAGGGGCTGGGCCCTGGGATCCCATTCCGGGCTGCTATCGGTAGCCGTGGTGGACGCCTCGGGGATGGATGTTCTTCCCCTCTTAGGTGAATCTGCCTCTAAGGATGAAGAGGCCATCCTTTTCTTCCTCCCCCTCGTAGGGGACTCGAGCTCTTCTTCCTCCTCATCCTCTCCCTCCTCCTCATCCTCTTCCTCCTCCTCGCTGGAGGAGGGATGGTCACTAGAATCTTCGGACTTCGTGTCCGAAGCACCACGACGACGAAGACCGCCCTGGTCTCCTTGGCCTTTTTGTTGGCCTCCTTCTTCGGCGCCTTGTAAGGCGCTGGGACCAGCATCCTCGTCAGAAGAGGTCCCGCCAGTTCTTCCGGCAGCGGGGCCGGAAAATAAATCCGCTCCGCCTTCTTCGTCTATCCCTGAGGTGATCGTGGAAAAGCACGTTAAACAACATCTCCCTCGGGACATATCAATGAAACATACGGATAGCCAGCACATAATGACGACTTGCCGGATTGGCGGGGTGGGACAATTGGTACCCGCGGTCTGAGGCAGAGTCCGGCCATGGTTTGCCGGACTTGAAGAGCACCTTCCAGATGTCCTTGTGCGAGGATCTGAAAATCTCCTGTAGGGTTTGGTGCTCGGCCGAGTCATACTCCCAGAAATCACAGCCTTTGTGCTGACAAGGAAGGATCAGGCAAACCAGCACCACCTGGACCACGTCAACAAGCCTGATGGCCTTGTCCTCCATACCTTTGACGCGCGCCTGGATCACTGACAGTTCGTCGGACGACGACCAGTTCACGCCCTTCTTGGGCCAAGACGTGAGCCGCAAAGGGGCTCCAGATCGGAACTCAGGAGCAGCGGCCCACTTTTTGCCGCGCGGCTCAGTGATATAGAACCACTGTTGCTGCCACTCCTTGACGGAGTCGTTGAAAGTACTCGTCGGCCATGTGACCTTGGGCATCCTGCTCACCATGGCGCCTCTGCACTCGGCATGTTCACCATTCACCACTTTGGGCTTCACATTGAAGATCTTGAGCCAGAGCCCGAAGTGCAGCGAGATGCCGAGAAAGGCCTCGCACATGACGATAAATGTCGAAATGTTGAGGAAAGAATTGGGGGATAGATCGTGAAAATCAATCCCGTAGTAGTACATGATGCCGCGAACAAAAGGGTGAAGGGGAAACCCAAGCCCACGGACGAAATGGGGGAGGAAAACGACTCTCTCATGGGGCTCCGGAGTAGGGACAATCTGTCCCGCCGTTGGAAGACGATGGCCGATTTTCTTGGCCAGATATCCAGCTGCCCGCAGCTTTTTAATATCCTTCTCCTGGACGAAGGAGGCCATCCACTTGCCTCCTGCTCTGGATCCGGACATTTTCGGTGGATCTTTGTTGGAGGGGAAGATGAATGCTTGGGTAATAGGGCTCGAGCGAAAGGAGAGGGGCGAGCAGAGGGAGAAGAAGGCGTGGGTAGAAAGGAGGAGGCCTTTCCCCTTTATAGGGGCGATGAAACTTTATGCCTCCCCACTTGCCTATTGGAACCTGCTCTTTCCCGACTCATCATAATTGATGGTACGACTGGGTTACCCACGCCCGTATTGAAGAGGATCCCACATTAAGGGGACACGATCTCTGCTTTGACAAGACGTGCCAAAGAAACCGCCTCACAATATGTGCGGAAGCAGGCTGTAAGAAACGGTTCGAATAAAAACCGGACCGTGGCGTGATGTCACTTTTCAAAGAGTTGTCAGCAGATTAGATTCGTGGATTATTATTCTCTCTACGGTGGTATATGGAATTTATCTTGCAGAGCCGGACACGGTCCTTGTGTTCGGAATTTATCTTGGAGTATTCGGAGATGGAACCCACCTCGCAATGCCGAAGACAATCTACGCACCGGACTCATCGTCATTGAAGCCTGGTTCAGGGGCTACTGAGGGAGTCCTGGATAAGGGGGTATCCGGACAGCCGGACTATATGCTTTGGCCAGACTGTTGGACTATGAAGATACAAGATTGAAGACTTCGTCCCGTGTCCGGATGGGACTCTCCTTGGCGTGGAAGGCAAGCTTGGCGATCCGGATTATAGATCTCCTTCTCTGTAACTGACTTTCTGTAACCCTAGCCCCCTCTGGTGTCTATATAAATGGGAGGGTTTAGTACGTACAACAACAACAATCATACCATAGGCTAGCTTCTAGGGTTTAGCCTCTCTGATCTCGTGGTAGATCAACTCTTGTAATACTCATATCATCAAGATCAATCAAGCAGGAAGTAGGGACTGCTGCCAGCGACGACTTCCTCAATGACAGCCTTCTTCCCCGACCTTGGTAACCTCTTCATCAACGACATGACTGACAACATCAACCACATGGTTCTGCTCCTGTTGTACAGTATGTGATTCTATCCTCCTGATTTAGTCCGCATCATTACTTTGATGTTTGCAATTGTCGTCATGATCTATTTACTACTGATCGGATTAAATCTCATACTAAATTGCTCATATATTCAACAATCCAATCCAAAAACCTGATTACAGGCAATTTACTCCGAGTGGTTTTGCTGCGCTTTTGAAGCCGCCTACTTTTAAGAGGGTGCAATATAAAAGGTGGCGCACAAGAGCAGTATATTGGTTTCAGATCATGTACTTCTATGACGCCACTAAGGGTAAGCCTGAGGGTGATCTTAATCCTACACAGCAGGAAGCTTTTCAAAACATGGATACCCTCTTCAAAGCCGCCCTGCTGAGTGTTCTTGACGATTCAATTGTGGATTCATATATGTCGTTTGACAGCGGCAAAGACATGTGGGCTGCGCTCGAGGCCACGTTTGGGCCCTCGGGCGCTGGCAACGAGTTGTACGTCATGGAGCAATTCTGTGACTACAAGATGACAGATGAGCGCTCAGTTGTTCAGCAGACTCATGAGATATAGTCACTCTCTAAGGAACTTGAGTACTTTAAGTGTGTGTTGCCGGACAAATTTGTTGCTGGGACCATCATTTCCAAGATTCCACCTTCGTGGAACGATTTTGCTACTTCTCTGAAAAACAAGAGACATGAGTTTTCTGTTTTGGATCTCATTAGCACTCTTGATTTTGAGGAGAAGGCGAGAGCAAAAGACACACGTGCTCGGGTCGCTCATGGAGCTTCTAGTGCCCACATGGTACACGAGAAGAACTTCCAGCCCAACCAACCGCAAAACAACAAGAACAAATCTCAGGGGAAAGGCAAGTTTGATGCAAAGAACAAGCCGTCACATTCTACCAACTTCAAGAAGAATTCTCATAACAGGAAGGGATACAAACCTCAATTTTGGTAGCACCGCACAAATTTTATATGGCTGCATCTACCTGCTGTCAGCTAACCTCATGGTGCTCTAGGTATTCCTACATTCGTAACAAGGTACAATGACCACCGCAAGATGAAATTAGCTTATTTGTATGTTGACTTGCTGAATGTAGTGCGGAACGATCCTATCATGTGTGGAGGAGCAAACCAGCAGTGCAGCCGAAGGTGGAAATCAACCAAGGACTTATGAAATTATATGTAATCTTCCTCAGGAAGGTCAGTATCCCCTTCGTCTAGATGATCGTGTTTTGTCATGCCAAGCTATTGATATGTGCTACTGTTTTGCAACACCGTTTAAGTATAGCTACTGTTGTCCTATCTTTTCAGATTCAGGACAATGAATATGATTTCAGGGGAACTGCACAATATGGACCCATGTTGAGTCATCTCTATTGCCTCATGTGTTTGCTGCAAATGTGTCAGCATCAATTGCAAGATGAGGCAGCTAGCTAGTTGTGGAGTTGCCAACATGCTCAAAGTGCTCGCAACATTTTGAGAAGAAACAAGCATGCCCAGGAAATTAATGCGTGCGCAGGGAGGCCCTTTGCTCAGAGAAGCATCGACCGATTTTCTTTATTTTCACACCTTCTCACGGCTTTGTATATTGGTTATAGTATGGTGAATCATTGAGATGCATAGACATGCTGAACTTTTGTTCTTCTGAATGTTAGTTTAATGTGAGTGTCTGCATCCAGTACCGCATCCTATAATTTGGTGGATGCACACAGAGAAAATAAATCTCCTTAATTTACTCCAGAACCACCCTATTAAATAGGCCTAGTAACAAACCAGGCGCATGCAGTGGCTAGCGGGCACATGCATCCTGCATGCATGGCTAGTCAGGCAAGCCCATGCGCCAACTCCAATGCGGCAACGCAAAAGAAGAGAGTGGTTCTTGGGAAAAAGCGAGTAGTTAGTGCAGCGGGCCTTATAAACACGAACAGCTCGCTCTCCTGCTTCGTCTCCGCACCCAATTCCCCCCGCTCCCCAATCTTCTTCACTCGTCTAGAAAACCCCGCTCACCTTCTTCCTCACTCGTACAGAAAACGCCTGCTCCTCTTCTTCCACTCCTACAGAAATCCCCAGCCCTCCTTCTTCCCCACTCGCACTGCCACTAGGCTCGTCTTTGGCTACTCTGCTCAAACCCATGAGCTCAGCGTGACGCCCACAAGGAAAATGGAGTCGGCTGGCCCCAGCGCCAAGAAGATGAGGCTCCCGCCAGCGGCGACGCCGGTTGTAGATCCCGCACCCGGCAGCGCGGGGAGAACGGCGAGCCCCCCCCTTCCCACCCGGATCTGAGGAACCGGTAGAATCTCCGGTGGACCGCATCAGCGATCTCCCAGGCGTCATCCTTGAGGAGATCATCTCGCTTCTCCCCATCAAGGATTGCTTCCACACACAAGTCCTCTCAACTCGGTGGCGCCCTCTATGGTGCACTGCGCCCCTCAATCTCGACTGTCGTCAGATATCTGTCCTTCCTGAATATGATCTCCTCAGAGCCATCGTCTCTTCTCACCAGCATGGCCCCGTTCAATGCCTCTGCATCCCGGCAAGCTACCTGTTGTCCATACCCGGCAAGGTGGACGCTTGGCTGACATCCCCTGAATTCGGAAAACTCCAGCAGTTTGAGTTCTACCATTACCACAAAAGTTTCATACCACGAACATACTAAGAATTCGTGCCCACACCACCGTTGTCCATCTCGCGGTTTTCCTCATCTCTCCACGCCGCCACCTTTTCTCGGTGCCATCTACCAGACGATCTGGTACAAATGCTTCGACTCCCACTGCTAAAAAAACTTTTGCTTGTGGTGGTTTATCTGTCGGAGGCCTCACTGCACAACATCATCCACTCTAGTTGCCCTGCCCTGGAGCGCTTGCTGATTTTTTTGGGAATAGAAATTGGTATCAGTTGTCTCCAAATAAAGTCGCCTCACCTTAAAAGCATTGGAATTTGTTTTAAAGGACAGCAGCTCATCATCGAGGATGCCCCTTCACTTGAAAGGTTGCTCCTTCATAATTGTTATACACCTTCAGAAATAAATGTCGTCTCTGTGCCCAAACTGGAGACCTTGGGTGTAATTCGTGACCCGTTTAATAATGACAAGGAGTGGGTGTTTGGCTCCTCACTTTTTCAGGTACCATATATTATCATCTACACATTTGTAATCATATGCTGTATTTTTCATTTGTGTGCGTAAGTTTTATATCATCTTGGAGTACACTTTGGGTACTAATATTATGTTATATGCTCAATGAAGAGTTCGTCCATTGATAGCCTATCAATGCTACTGGATTCTGTCAAGATCATATATATCAGAATGTATAGTTTTGATCTGGACATAATTATTGGCTTGATGTGATGCTTTCGATCTCTGGAGAATTTACACATAGAGGTGATGATTTCATGCACATTGAAAGCCCATATATATTGTACTAGAATTAACTATTCAGCTGTCGTTATTTCGACTTACTCTTTTTTCAGACCTTAACTGTTTTCAATCTTCATGTCTACTTAGGCAAAACCACATGGAGAAAAACATGTAACCAATCATTGGCGTAATAAGCACAAGGATTTTCTCAGTTCTCATGACATTCGTTTGAGGACAATAACGATGGGACGATATGCACCCAACCAGGCAAACAGAAGCTTTGTCACATTCTTCCTGATGAATGCGAGGTTACTATTGTCCATGAGGCTTAATTTTTACAGCAAGAGATTTATCACGGACGAACATGTTGAACAGCAAAAAAAGAAGTTTCAGGTGGACAAATGGGCTTCTAAACGTGCTCGGCTTCTATTTACAATAAGTTGTAGACATCCTGAAATAAAAATTTTTGCACAGGATGTTGATTTTATGGATCATACCGATCCATTTGTTTGTGACTGCAAAAAAGAGTGGTTGGGTTAGATGTTACTGTCATGTTCAATCTGGGTTTTGTCTAAAAATTTGATGAACAATTGATCCTTGGGCTTTTTGTACCATTTGTATGGTTGACATGCATGTTGTTGCCCTCGTACTCCCCTCCACCTGCCACTACACTGCCGCATCTTCCATGGCTGCTGTTCGTTACGGTCCGAGGCCTTGCCGTCGTTCTCCGCCTTGGTTAGCTCGCTGTGCCCACCGCCGTCTAGCGTTGTCAACATGGTCAACAACCAAGAGGAATCAGGAGATGACTGTACGTGGAGAGGCTGACGGTAGGGACCCACCAGGGTCATTGCATTTCGCAAGCAGGTGCCTCGTTATTACAAGCCAAAAAAATACTTCGTCCTAGTTGTTTGACAACTAGGTTCCAGGCCATTGTCAATTTAGTCAATAAACGAGAAAATTACAGAACGAGCGGATAACACCAGGGACCCAGCAGCTCGCCCAGTTGTTTTTCAGTTTCAGAGACGGAGCTCAATTGCGCGCTGTGCGGGGGCTGTGGCCCGTCTAGCCCACGCTTACGCTTTTATTAAGCACATGACGAGCCCAGTTGATATATTTTTTCTTTCTGAAATTGGCTAGCCCAATTCTTTTTTTAGAGAATACCAAAACCGCGGCCTACTTGCTTTTCTCAGCCCTGCTGGGCTGCAAATGTTTCAAGACGAGGAGGGATGTAAGTAGTAAGAAATGGGCTTCCCCAAAAAACGGGCTATAAGTTGTAAGAAATGGGCTATAAATTTTTAAACCCAAGCCAACCGGCAATTGCATTAAAATATTATTTTTTCAGGATTTCTCTACTCTCTACTCTTATAAAAACCAAAGCCAACTGGCAATTACATTAAAATATCATCTTTTCTCCCACAAGATAAACTACTCATACAAATGCATCTTCATGTTCAGTGCAATGAACGGGCATCTTGCTAGTTAAGATTCTAAATTTCATTCATTTTTTTGCGGAGAATTGTTTTTTGAATTTTATATTGATATAATTTTTTGAAAATTATTTTTAATGTGACTCGAAATTTCGTGATTAAAAGAGTTTGGACCCACCAAAATATGCAAAATTTCGTTCAATTTTTTAGCAGTGCCCAGAATATATGGTCTGTAATGCTAACAAAAAGAATATGGGCTTCAAATATCCTTAAGAATTAGGAAATGGGCTGTAAATTATTGAAAATAATGGCTAATGGGCTGTTTGCTATTTTCCACAGATTTGGAGGCTGACTTCTGGGCCTACTAGGTTGACGATGACGCTGTCCTAATTTTTTTTTACGCGTAAGCAAGGCTTTGTCAACTTAGTCAACACACAACAGTGACTGTTGGATGTCCATCCAACGGCCACCGTGCTTCTTCAATCTCTGATCTTCCTGCTCCAGCCGCCCAAACCAGCGCCAGCGGGACTGCTTGGTCCCTCCTCCCGTGGCTGGCTATGCTGCCGCCAGGCCATCCCTCTAACCACCCACACATCCTGTTATTTTTCGGCGACGTCAGCCTCACCCCGCAGCTGACCAGTCAGCGCTCGTTCTCCCCTCAGCATGGGCATCCGCTGCGGTGGCTTCGCCGGCTCCGGGTGGTTCTCTTCTTGGGCCTCGCCCTCATCCATCGTGTTTGTGCTCTCGGCACGGCGAGGTCAACATGGTCAACAAATAACAGCCATCGGAAGAGGCTGACAGTAGGGGCCCACACAGGAAAATGCCTCCTTATTACGCGCAAAATAATGATTCCTCCACCTGATAGCTGGGACCCACCGGAAGGGTCTCTGTATTTCACGAAAAAAACATTCCACCCGCTGTCAGCTCGGACCCACCGGAAATGCCTCCTTATTACGCACAAAAAAATGAGTACTCCCTGTCGGTGTCAAAACCTGCGGATCTCGGGTAGGGGGTCCCGAACTGTGCGTCTAGGCGGATGGTAACAGGAGACAAGGGACACAATGTTTTTACCCAGGTTCGGTCCCTCTCGATGGAGGTAAAACCCTACTCCTGCTTGATTAATATTGATGATATGGGTAGTACAAGAGTAGATCTACCACGAGATCAAGGAGGCTAAACCCTAGAAGCTAGCCTATGGTATGATTGTTATTCGTCCTACGGACTAAAACCCTCCGGTTTATATAGACACCGGATAGGGTTAGGGTTACACAGAGTCGGTTACAATGGTAGGAGATCTACATATCCGTATCGCCAAGCTTGCCTTCCACGCCAAGGAAACTCCCATCCGGACACGGGACAAAGTCTTCAATCTTGTATCTTCATAGTCCAGGAGTCCGGCCAACGGTGATAGTTCGGCTATCCGGACACCCCCTAATCCAGGACTCCCTCAGTAGCCCCTAAACCAGGCTTCAATGACGACGAGTCCGGCGCGCATATTGTCTTCGGCATTGCAAGGCGGGTTCCTCCTCCGAATACTTCATAGAAGATTTTGAACACAAGGACAGTGTCCGGCTCTGCAAAATAATTTCCACATAACACCGTAGAGAGAATAATATTAACACAAAATCAATCTGCTGACGTATTCCGCAACGTGTCATCACGCCATGGCGAAGTCTTCATTCGAATCGTTTTCACTGTACCACCTCAGTGCATTTAGCGAGGCGTTTTCCTTGGCACGTCTTGTCAAAGCAGAGATCGTGTCCCCCTTATTCTGGGATTCTCATCAATACGGATGTGGGTAACCCAACCGCGCCATTAATTTACGGCGCTTGAGAGATAAGCGAGTTTTACCGGGCTGGTGGGGGCGCTTAGTTGCGTCCGCCCATATAAGGGGATAAGGATCCACCTTTTTCCATCTATGCCTCCTTCCTCCTTTGCTTATCCATTCCTGCGCACTCGAGCTCCAGCGCCCAAGTCCGCACATCCCTCCTCAACCTTCTCCAGCCATGTCCGGAGCGGGAGGCAAGTGGATGGCCTCCTCCGTCACGGAGGGGCACATCGGAAAGCTACGGGAAGCTGGATACTTGTCCGGCGACATCGCGTGCCGGCTCCTCAACAAGGGGCAGCTCATCCCCACCCCCAGGCCCCATGAGAGGGTGGTGTTCCTCACCCACTTCCTCCGTGGACTAGGTTTTCCACTTCACCCATTTGTCCGGGGGCTCATGTTCTACTATGGCCTAGATTTCCACGATCTGGCCCCGAACTTCATCCTCAACATCTCGGCGTTCATCGTCATGTGCGAGGCCTTCCTTTGCATCCAGCCCCACTTCGGCTTATGGCTGAAGACTTTTAATGTCAAGCCGAAGGTAGTGGGCGGCCGCCAAGCGGAGTGCGGAGGCTCCATGGTGGGCCAGATGGCCAACGTCCTATTGCTCGAGGGCTCCTTCATGGAGACAATAAAGGGGTGGCAATCGGGGTGGTTCTACATCACCGAGCCGCGCGACTCCAAATGGCGGCGGCCCCCGAATTCCGATTTGGCTTCCCTACACGGCTCACATCATGGAAAGAGATGGGTCTGACGTGGGGTGATTCGGAAGAGCTGTCCGGACTCCAAACCTGCGTCCGAAACCTGGTGGACAAGAATCTCAAGCTTGTCAACGTAATCCAGGTGATGCTCATCCGCCGGATTCTCCCATGCCAGCAACGGGCCTTCAATTTGTGGGAGTTTGATCCGGCACAGCACCGAACCTTGAGCCGGCTCTTCGACAGTACGTACGAAGATGCCCGGAAGGTGCTATTCAAGGGCGCCGAAGCTCCCGCATCCGCTACCAAAGATCGCGGATTCAGCTCGCAGCGTCAAGCCATCGAGGTGAGTTATTTTACCCTTTACGGGACTTTTGTTTTTCATGATCTGACTCTATGTGGGATCTAAAACTCCTTAACCTTTGACAGGACTGGCTGAAGACGTCCGGACAGATTAACTGTCCGGCCCCCTTGCCAGAAGATCCAACGGACGCCCGAGTGACGGGGCTGCTGGCTCCGGCACCTCACGTGGTGCCGGAGAAGAAGGCCAAGAAGAAGGCCACGGGAACTCGATGGAACTCCCGGCGCCAGGTGCTGTCGGGTTCTGAGGAGGAATCCTCTCCTGAGGACGAGGAGGAGGAAAAAGAAGCCTCTCTCCCAGCGGGAGGAGAGAAGAAAAGGAAGGCCGCCCCGACTGGGGAGGACGGAGGGTCCAAGATTATAACCATGTAGCCCGCCCAAGGACGAGCTCGCCGCTTCGTCGAGCGGCTCCCTGGATTCGTCAGATGTGAATAGCACTTCACTTCCAACCGCCTCCTCTCCTCGTGACGCAGACGACACCACCGTGGAGTCCCAAAAGGGGCCCAACCGGGAGGAGGTGGTCCTGGAGGTGCCGCAAGGCAACCTCCCGGACTCCGGGCGCAAAGGGGGCAAAACCCCAGAGGGCTCTAAGTCCGGCCCTGTGCCAGACTCCGTACCGGAACCTACAGTGGTTCCGAAGTCCGGCAGGCGGCCCCTTCGTAAGAAGGGCAAGACTGCGACGCCGGTGACCTCCGTCCAACCGGAGGCACCGGATAGCTTGCTGGAGGCGCTTAACGGTGCCTCCGTCGATGAGGAGCACCGCACTATCATGAGTGCGGTGATCCAGAAAGTTTAGTCCGCCAAGAGCGGGCTGACAGAAGCCTGTATCAGCCTTCTAACAGGCTTTGAGGTAAGTTTAGAATATGTAAAAGTATTACCGCATAGACAGTAGCCCCTGATGCTTAGTTCGGTGTTCGGAAAGAAAAGCCGGACTGAGGATCTAAAAAGAGATACGCAGGAGTCTAACAAAAGTATGTCAATATGGGAATGCAGGCGGCGCTGCTGACCTGTGCCGCACTGACTGCGGAGGTCCATGCGTTGAAGCAGAGCCTCGAGCGGTCCGAGCACGAGCTCGGCCTTGCCAAGAAGCAGCTCGAGGACAAGGAAGGTGAGTAATACCTTATTAAAGTAATACCTTATAGAAAGGATTTGGTTGCAAAAATGACAGGAATAATGTGGGTATTGTAGGGGCCACGAACGAGGTGGCGACCCTGAAGGAAGCGGTGTCCATGGCCGAAAGCAAAGCGGCCGCGGAGCGCACCAAGCGAGAGAAGCAGGAGGCGCGGGTGGCGGAGGTGCGGCAAGAGCTCCAGGCCCTCATGGAAAAACACGAGAGTTTGGAGCGTGACTCGAAGACTCGAGAGTCCGAGCTTGCCTTGGCTCTTGAGAGTGCCAAAGCCGCTAAGGCCGAAGCCCAAAAAGCCCTCTAGGAAATTGAATCATTAAAGAAGATAGCGGCGGGTAAGGCATTCTTTATGCAAAGCAAGCATGTAAAAGTGAATTATCTATTACTTACCCGAATCCGGAGCTCTCCAGGAGCATTCGCAGATCTGCCCCGTAGTGTGTCTGATGCTGCCGCGTTCTACCGCGCCGAGGAGGGGAGCTCAACAGAAAAGGTGTTCTGGTCTCAGTATGCTGAGGCCGGACATCCGGTGCCCCTGAGCGACCAGCTGAAGCAGCTGGTCGAGCTCCACAAGGTCGCCGAACAGGCCATGAAGGGCCTCATAGTTCGGCTGTGGCCTACGAAAGCCATGCCTGGGAGCTACTTCGGGCTAGTGCGGCGGCTGGTGGACGCATGTCCATGGATTGAAGTCATCAAGCGCTCCGTCTGCATTGAAGGTGCCCGTAGGGCCCTTGCCCGTGCTAAGGTGCACTGGGGCAAGCTGGACGCTGAGAAGCTTGTGAAGGACGGACCACCACCGGGCAAGGAGCATCGCAAGCCTGAAATGTATTATGAGGGCGTCCTAAAGGGTGCCCGCCTTATAGCGGGTGAATGCTCCAAAGATGTAATTTTTGAATAGACTCGCATTTGTTATCCTGTACGCTGAAAACTTGTTCTTATGCGCTAAGCAACGCTTGTGAATTTAAAATATTACCTTCTGTGCGGCCGTTTATCAAATTTGAGAGATGGCAAGTCGTTGGCTTCAGCCCCCATGTCACGAGTGTTGGGATGTTCGAGATAAACTTGAGCACTCTTGTTCCCATTCTTGGGTCCTTCGAGGGAGGCGCTCAACGCAACGAACAAGGCAACCGAACTATAGTGCTTGAACACTCTCACTTATCCATAGAATTCTATAATTTTAAATTTCGGCGAAACCCCTAGTATTCGGAAGACCGAGTTCGGGGCACTATCCACGCCTTGGTCGGACAATGCCGACTCCTCGCTCTAAGCGGCATAAGTCTTTAGGGACCCGAAAAAACCTCTTGAACAGCGACCGGCTCTCGCCCTATCATGACAGTCAGTTTTAGCTTTCTCCACTGAGGTGCTCAACCCAGCTCAACCGGGGCACAATCGCAGTGGTTCTCCCAGCGCTACCTTAGCCGATATAACAGAATGTAAGGTACCAAAACATGGGAGTCGGGCAAACCCAACTATTGACCCAAGACATGATTCGGAGCCGATGCATATAATGCTATAAGTTCGGGGTGCCGCACTTGTGAAAGTGTTCGGACTTATCACACCATATTTTGGGGGTACTTAAGCCCCTGGTGTATTGACCGTACCAAGTTGTACGGGTGCAACATGTCATAGATGAACATATATGGAAAAAAAGGAATGCAATATTAAGCAGAAGCTATGTATTGTCTATTCAAAAGATACTACAATGAAAGCAGAACGATACAAATAGTGCGATAAGCAAGGTATGGGACTATTTAACATGTCCCCCTCCAGGGGTAGGCTGCGGGATGGTATGTAAAACAGGTATAATGCTCGTAGTAGAGACCACCTGGACATTCGACGTAGCTTTCTGCTTCCCTGGCTGTCGCGTTGTGAGTTCGGCAATTCTAGTGCCGGACAGGGCTTCTGGAAAATGGAGTCCTGAAAGTAAGAGAAAAGAAGAAAGAAAAAGAATGACACAATCGGGAGCCCCTGGTGCGGTTGAGCCGCATTCTGGGCGTGCCGTGGTCGTGCCCCTCCCCTTATGCCCATGGTATCTCCAGAGCATAGTTATGTACGTGTAGTACTGGCTTCGCAATTTTGCGAGGGCTGGGGTTGGGGCCGCATTGCTACGCGTGCTCGGAACATGCCAAGCGGTCTTGTTGTAGGTTACTCCGGGCGCGCTTGACGGTGTCTAGACGTTTAGTAGTCGGACTCGAGAATTGCCTTAGAAGGCTGCTTTGTACTTCCGCCGCTAGGGCCGCCGTACGCTCCTCCGTTCAGAGAGAGCGTTCGATGTTTCCATTGACCGTGATTACTCCTCGAGGGCCTGGCATCTTGAGCTTGAGGTATGCGTAGTGCGGCATCGCATTGAACTTTGCAAATGCGGTTCGTCCGAGCAGTGCGTGATAGCCGCTGCGGAACGGGACTATGTCGAAGATTAATTCCTCGCTTCGGAAGTTATCCGGGGATCCGAAAACCACTTCGAGTGTAACTGAGCCTGCACAGTTGGCCTCTACACCTGGTATGATGCCTTTAAGGGTCGTTTTTGTGGGTTTAATCCTTGAGGGGTCTATGCCCATTTTGCGCACTGTATCCTGGTAAAGCAGGTTCAGGCTGCTGCCGCCGTCCATCAGGACTCTAGTGAGGTAAAATCCGTCAATGATTGGGTCAAGAACCAATGCGGCGAATCCGCCGTGGCAGATGCTAGTGGGGTGGTCCCTTCGATCAAAGGTGATCGGTCAGGAGGACCACGGTTTGAACTTTGGGGCGATTGGCTCCATCGCATATACGTCCCTTAGTGCACGCTTCCGCTCCCTTTTGGGTATGTGGGTTGCGTATATCATGTTCACCGTCCGCACTTGTGGGGGGAAGCCGTTTTGTCCTCTATTGTTCGGCGGCCAGGGCTCCTCCTCGTCATTGCTATGCAGCCCCTTGTCATTGAGTTCGACATTTAACTTGCCTGCCTGCTTGAACACCCAACAATCCCTGTTGGTGTGGTTGGCTGGTTTTTCAGGGGTGCCATGTATCTGGCACGAGCTGTTGGAAATATGCCCTAGAGGCAATAATAAAAGCATTATTATTATATTTCCTTGTTCATGATAATTGTCTTTATTCATGCTATAATTGTGTTATCCGGAAATCGTAATACATGTGTGAATAACAGACACCAACATGTCCCTAGTGAGCCTCTAGTTGACTAGCTCGTTGATCAACAGATAGTCATGGTTTCCTGACTATGGACACTGGATGTCATTGATAACGAGATGACATCATTGGGAGAATGATGTGATGGACAAGACCCAATCCTAAACATAGCACAAGATCGTATAGTTCATTTGCTAAAGTTTTCCAATGTCAAGTATCTTTTCCTTAGACCATGAGATCGTGTAACTCCCGGATACCGTAGGAGTGCTTTGGGTATGCCAAACGTCACAACGTAACTGGGTGACTATAAAGGTAGACTACGGGTATCTCCGAAAGTGTCTGTTGGGTGACATGGATCAAGACTGGGATTTGTCACTCCGTATGACGGAGAGGTATCACTGGGCCCACTCGGTAATGCATCATCATAATGAGCTCAGAGTGAACAAGTGTCTGGTCACGGGATCATGCATTACGGTACGAGTAAAGTGACTTGCCGGTAACGAGATTGAACGAGGTATTGGGATACCGACGATCGAATCTCGGGCAAGTAACATATCGATAGACAAAGGGAATAGCGTACGGGGTTGATTGAATCCTCGACATCGTGGTTCATCCGATGAGATCATCGTGGAGCATGTGGGAGCCAACATGGGTATCCAGATCCCGCTGTTGGTTATTGACCGGAGAGTCGTCTCGGTCATGTCTGCTTGTCTCCCGAACCCGTAGGGTCTACACACTTAAGGTTCAGTTACGCTAGGGTTGTAGGGATATGTATATGCAGTAACCCGAATGTTGTTCGGAGTCCCGGATGAGATCCCGGACGTCACGAGGAGTTCCGGAATGGTCCGGAGGTAAAGATTTATATATGGGAAGTCCTGTTTCGGGCATCGGGACAAGTTTCGGGGTTATCGGTATTGTACCGGGACCACCGGAAGGGTCCCGGGGGTCCACCGGGTGGGTCCACCTGTCCCGGGGGGCCACATGGGCTGTAGGGGGTGCGCCTTGGCCTAATGGGCCAAGGGCACCAGCCCCACATAGGCCCATGCGCCTAGGGTTTGGAGGGGGAAGAGTCCTAGGAGGGGAAGGCACCTCCTAGGTGCCTTGGGGGGGGAGGGAAACCCCCCTTGGCCGCCGCACCCCCTAGGAGATTGGATCTCCTAGGGCCGGCCACCCCCCCCCCCTTGGCCCTCCTATATATAGTGGGGGAGAGGAGGGACTTCATACCTGAACTCCTTGGCCTTTGGTTGCCTCCTTCTCCCTCCCCAACACCTCCTCCTCCTCCATAGTGCTTAGCGAAGCTCTGCCGGAGTACTGCAGCTCCATCAACACCACACCGTCGTGCTGCTGCTGGTGCCATCTCCCTCAACCTCTCCTCCCTCCCTTGCTGGATCAAGAAGGAGGAGACGTGGCTGTTCCGTACGTGTGTTGAACGCGGAGGTGCCGTCCGTTCGGCGCTGGTCATCGGTGATTTGAATCACGTCGAGTACGACTACATCATCACCGTTCTTTTGAACGCTTCCGTGCGCGATCTACAAAGGTATGTAGATGCATCTAATCACTCGTTGCTAGATGAACTCCTAGATGATCTTGGTGAAACGAGTAGGAAAATTTTTGTTTTCTGCAACGTTCCCCAACAGTGGCATCATGAGCTAGGTCTATGCGTAGTTCTTCTTGCGCGAGTAGAACACAATTTGTTGTGGGCGTAGATTTGTCAACTTTCTTGCCGTTACTAGTCCTTTCTTGCTTCAGCGGTATTGTGGGATGAAGCGGCCCGGACCAACCTTACACGTACGCTTACGTGAGACCGGTTCCACCGACTTACATGCACTAGTTGCATAAGGTGGCTGGCGGGTGTCTGTCTCTCCTACTTTAGTTGGAGCGGAATCGATGAACAGGGTCCTTATGAAGGGTAAATAGAAGTTGACAAATCACGTTGTGGCTTTAACGTAGGTAAGAAAACGTTCTTGCTAGAACCCTAATCAGCCACGTAAAACTTGCAACAACAATTAGAGGACGTCTAACTTGTTTTTGCAGCAAGTGGTTTGTGATATGATATGGCCAAAGTTGTGATGAATGATGAATGATCTATATGTGATGTATGAGATGTTCATGCTATTGTAATAGGATTCACAACTTGCATGTCGATGAGTATGACAACCGGCAGGAGCCATAGGAGTTGTCTTTATTCTTTTATATGACCTGCGTGTCATCAAGAAACGCCATGTAAATTACTTTACTTTATTGCTAAACGCATTAGCCATAGTAGTAGAAGTAATAGTTGGCGAGCAACTTCATGGAGACACGATGATGGAGATCATGATGATGGAGATCATGGTGTCAAGCCGGTGACAAGATGATCATGGAGCCCCAAGATGGAGATCAAAGGAGCTGTGTGATATTGGTCATATCATGTCACGTTTATTATTTGATTGCATGTGATGTTTATCATGTTTTGCATCTTGTTTACTTAGAACGACGGTAGTAAATAAGATGATCCCTCACAATAATTTCAAGAAGTGTTCCCCCTAACTGTGCACCGTTGCGACAGTTCGCTGTTTCAAAACATCACGTGATGATCGGGTGTTTTATTCAGACGTTCACATACAACGGGTGTAAGACAGATTTACACATGCAAACACTTAGGTTGACTTGACGAGCCTAGCATTTACAGACATGGCCTCGGAACACAGAAGACCGAAAGGTCGAGCATGAGTCGTATAGAAGATACGATCAACATGAAGATGTTCACCGATGTTGACTAGTCCGTCTCACGTGATGATCGGACACGGTCTAGTTTCAACTCGGATCATGTAATACTTAGATGACTAGAGGGATGTCTAATCTAAGTGGGAGTTCACTAACAATTTGATTAGTTGAACTTAATTATCATGAACTTAGTCTAAAATCTTTGCAATATGTCTTGTAGATCAAATGGCCAACGTAGTCCTCAACTTCAACGCGTTCCTAGAGAAAACTAAGCTGAAAGACGATGGCAGCAACTATACGGACTGGGTCCGGAACCTGAGGATCATCCTCATAGCTGCCAAGAAAGATTATGTCCTACAAGCACCGCTTGGTGACGCACCCGTTCTCCCTGCAGAACAAGATGTTATGAACGCTTGGCAGGCACGTTCCGATGACTACTCCCTCGTTCAGTGCGGCATGCTTTACAGCCTAGAGCCGGGGCTCCAAAAGCGTTTTGAGAGACATGGAGCATATGAGATGTTCGAAGAGCTGAAAATGGTTTTCCAAGCTCATGCCCGGGTCGAGAGATATGAAGTCTCCGACAAATTCTTCAGCTGTAAGATGGAGGAAAATAGTTCTGTCAGTGAGCACATACTCACTATGTCTGGGTTACATAACCGCTTGACTCAGCTGGGAGTTAATCTCCCGGATGATGCGGTCATTGACAGAATCCTCCAGTCGCTTCCACCGAGCTACAAGAGCTTTGTGATGAACTTCAATATGCAGGGGATGGAAAAGACCATTCCTGAAGTATTTGCTATGCTGAAATCAGCAGAAGTAGAAGTCAGAAAGGAACATCAAGTGTTGATGGTCAATAAAACCTCTAAGTTCAAGAAGGGCAAGGGTAAAAAGAACTTCAAGAAGGACGGCAAGGTAGTTGCCGCGCCCAGCAAGCAAGCTGCCGGGAAGAAGCCAAAGAATGGACCCAAGCCCGAGACTGAGTGTTTTTATTGCAAGGAAAGTGGTCACTGGAAGCGGAATTGCCCCAAATACTTAGCGGACAAGAAGGCCGGCAAAACCAAAGGTATATTTGATATACATGTAATTGATGTGTACCTTACCAGTAATCGTAGTAACTCCTGGGTATTTGATACCGGTGCCGTTGCTCATATTTGTAACACACAACAGGAGCTGCGGAATAAACGGAGACTGGCGAAGGACGAGGTGACGATGCGCGTCGGGAATGGTTCCAAGGTCGATGTGATCGCCGTCGGCACGCTACCTCTACATTTACCTACGGGATTAGTTTTGAACCTCAATAATTGTTATTTTGTGCCAAGTTTGAGCATGAACATTGTATCAGGATCTCGTTTAATTCGAGATGGCTACTCATTTAAATCCGAGAATAATGGTTGTTCTATTTATATGAGAGATATGTTTTATGGTCATGCTCCGATGGTGAATGGTTTATTCTTTATGAATCTCGAGCGTAATGCTACACATATTCATAGTGTAAGTACCAAAAGATGTAAGATTGATAGTGATAGTCCCACATACTTGTGGCACTGCCGCCTCGGTCACATAGGTGTCAAACGCATGAAGAAGCTCCATGCTGATGGACTTTTAGATGTTGGAAATATGCCCTAGAGGCAATAATAAAAGCATTATTATTATATTTCCTTGTTCATGATAATTGTCTTTATTCATGCTATAATTGTGTTATCTGGAAATCGTAATACATGTGTGAATAACAGACATCAACATGTCCCTAGTGAGCCTCTAGTTGACTAGCTCGTTGATCAACAGATAGTCATGATTTCCTGACTATGGACACTGGATGTCATTGATAACGAGATCACATCATTAGGAGAATGATGTGATGGACAAGACCCAATCCTAAACATAGCACAAGATCGTATAGTTCGTTTGCTAGAGTTTTGCAATGTCAAAGTATCTTTTCCTTAGACCATGAGATCGTGTAACTCCCGGATACCGTAGGAGTGCTTTGGGTATGCCAAACGTCACAACGTAACTGGGTGACTATAAAGGTAGACTACGGGTATCTCTGAAAGTGTCTGTTGGGTGACATGGATCAAGACTGGGATTTGTCACTCCGTATGACGGAGAGGTATCACTGGGCCCACTCGGTAATGCATCATCATAATGAGCTCAGAGTGACCAAGTGTCTGGTCACGGGATCATGCATTACGGTACGAGTAAAGTGACTTGCCGGTAACGAGATTGAACGAGGTATTGGGATACCGACGATCGAATCTCGGGCAAGTAACATATCGATAGACAAAGGGAATAGCATACGGGATTGATTAAATCCTCGACATCGTGGTTCATCCGATGAGATCATCGTGGAGCATGTGGGAGCCAACATGGGTATCCAGATCCCGCTGTTGGTTATTGACCGGAGAGTCGTCTCGGTCATGTCTGCTTGTCTCCCGAACCCGTAGGGTCTACACACTTAAGGTTCGGTGACGCTAGGGTTATGAAGATATGTATATGCAGAAACCCGAATGTTATTCGGAGTCCCGGATGAGATCCCGGACGTCACGAGGAGTTCCGGAATGGTCCGGAGGTAAAGAATTATATATAGGAAGTGCTATTTCGGGCATCGGGACAAGTTTCGGGGTTATCGGTATTGTACCGGGACCACCGGAAGGGTCCCGGGGGTCCACCGGGTGGGGCCACCTGTCCCGGGGGGCCACATGGGCTGTAGGGGGTGCGCCTTGGCCTAGATGGGCCAAGGGCACCAGCCCCTATAGGCCCATGCGCCTAGGGTTTCCACCATGGAAGAGTCCATGTGGTGGAAGGCACCCCTAGGTGCCTTGGGGGGGAGGGAAACCTCCCCTTGGCCGCCGCCCCCCCTAGTAGATGCCATCTACTAGGGCCGGCGCCCCCCCTTGGCACCCCTATATATAGTGGGGGGAGAGGAGGGATTTCACACCAGCCCCTGGCGCCTCCATCTCCCCCCGTTACGTCTCTCCCTCGTAGTCTCGGCGAAGCCCTGCTGCTGTGACGCCCTGCATCCACCACCACGCTGTCGTGCTGCTGGATCTTCATCAACCTCTCCTCCCCCCTTGCTGGATCAAGAAGGAGGAGACGTCTCCCGTCCCGTACGTGTGTTGAACGCGGAGGTGCCGTCCGTTCGGCGCTGGTCATCGGTGATTTGGATCACGTCGAGTACGACTACATCATCACCGTTCTTTTGAACGCTTCCGTGCGCGATCTACAAAGGTATGTAGATGCATCTAATCACTCGTTGCTAGATGAACTCCTAGATGATCTTGGTGAAACGAGTAGGAAAAATTTTGTTTTCTGCAATGTTATCCAACAGTGGCATCATGAGCTAGGTCTATGCGTAGTTCTTCTTGCGCGAGTAGAACACAATTTGTTGTGGGCATAGATTTGTCAACTTTCTTGCCGTTACTAGTCTTTTCTTGCTTCAGCGGTATTGTGGGATGAAGCGGCCCGGACCAACCTTACACGTACGCTTACGTGAGACCGGTTCCACCGACTAACATGCACTAGTTGCATAAGGTGGCTGGCGGGTGTCTGTCTCTCCTACTTTAGTTGGAGCGGAATCGATGAACAGGGTCCTTATGAAGGGTAAATAGAAGTTGACAAATCACGTTGTGGCTTTAACGTAGGTAAGAAAACGTTCTTGCTAGAACCCTAGTTCAGCCACGTAAAACATGCAACAACAATTAGAGGACGTCTAACTTGTTTTTGCAGCAAGTGGTTTGTGATATGATATGGCCAAAGTTGTGATGAATGATGAATGATCTATATGTGATGTATGAGATGTTCATGCTATTGTAATAGGAATCACGACTTGCATGTCGATGAGTATGACAACCGGCAGGAGCCATAGGAGTTGTCTTTATTCTTTTATATGACCTGCGTGTCATCAAGAAACGCCATGTAAATTACTTTACTTTATTGCTAAACGCGTTAGCCATAGTAGTAGAAGTAATAGTTGGCGAGCAACTTCATGGAGACACGATGATGGAGATCATGATGATGGAGATCATGGTGTCAAGCCGGTGACAAGATGATCATGGAGCCCCAAGATGGAGATCAAAGGAGCTATGTGATATTGGCCATATCATGTCACGTTTATTATTTGATTGCATGTGATGTTTATCATGTTTTGCATCTTGTTTACTTAGAACGACAGTAGTAAATAAGGTGATCCCTCATACTAATTTCAAGAAGTGTTCCCCCTAACTGTGCACCGTTGCGACAGTTCGCTGTTTCAAAACACCACGTGATGATCGGGTGTTTTATTCAGACGTTCACATACAACGGGTGTAAGACAGATTTACACATGCAAACACTTAGGTTGACTTGACGAGCCTAGCATGTACAGACATGGCCTCGGAACACGGAAGACCGAAAGGTCGAGCATGAGTCGTATAGAAGATACGATCAACATGAAGATGTTCACCGATGTTGACTAGTCCGTCTCACGTGATGATCGGACACGGTCTAGTTTAACTCGGATCATGTAATACTTAGATGACTAGAGGGATGTCTAATCTAAGTGGGAGTTCATTAATAATTTGATTAGTTGAACTTAATTATCATGAACTTAGTCTAAATATTTTACAATATGTCTTGTAGATCAAATGGCCAACGTAGTCCTCAACTTCAACGCGTTCCTAGAGAAAACTAAGCTGAAAGACGATGGCAGCAACTATACGGACTGGGTCCGGAACCTGAGGATCATCCTCATAGCTGCCAAGAAAGATTATGTCCTACAAGCACCGCTTGGTGACGCACCCGTTCTCCCTGCGGAACAAGACGTTATGAACACTTGGCAGGCACGTTCCGATGACTACTCCCTCGTTCAGTGCGGCATGCTTTACAGCCTAGAGCCGGGGCTCCAAAAGCGTTTTGAGAGACATGGAGCATATGAGATGTTCGAAGAGCTGAAAATGGTTTTCCAAGCTCATGCCCGGGTCGAGAGATATGAAGTCTCCGACAAATTCTTCAGCTGTAAGATGGAGGAAAACAGTTCTGTCAGTGAGCACATACTCACTATGTCTGGGTTGCATAACCGCTTGACTCAGCTGGGAGTTAATCTCCCGGATGATGCGGTCATTGACAGAATCCTCCAGTCGCTTCCACCAAGCTACAAGAGCTTTGTGATGAACTTCAATATGCAGGGGATGGAAAATACCATTCCTGAAGTATTTGCTATGCTGAAATCAGCAGAGGTAGAAGTCAGGAAGGAACATCAAGTGTTGATGGTCAATAAAACCACTAAGTTCAAGAAAGGCAAGGGTAAAAAGAACTTCAAGAAGGACGGCAAGGAGGTTGCCGCGCCCGGCAAGCAAGCTGCCGGGAAGAAGCCAAAGAATGGACCCAAGCCCGAGACTGAGTGCTTTTATTGCAAGGGAAGCGGTCACTGGAAGCGGAACTGCCCTAAGTACTTAGCGGATAAGAAGGCCAGCAAAACAAAAGGTATATGTGATATACATGTAATTGATGTGTACCTTACTAGTGCCCGTAGTAGCTCCTGGGTATTTGATACCGGTGCAGTTGCTCACATTTGTAACTCAAAGCAGGGGCTGCGGAATAAGCGGAAACTGGCAAAGGACGAGGTGACGATGCGCGTCGGGAATGGTTCCAAGGTCAATGTGATCGCCGTCGGCACGCTACCTCTGCATCTCCCTTCGGGATTGGTTTTAAACCTTAATAATTGTTATTTAGTGCCAGCTTTGAGCATGAACATTGTATCAGGATCTCGTTTAATTCGAGACGGCTACTCTTTTAAATCTGAGAATAATGGTTGTTCCATTTTTATGAGAGATATGTTTTATGGTCATGCTCCTATGGTGAATGGTTTATTCTTTATGAATCTCGAACGTGATGCTACACATGTTCATAATGTGAGTGCCAAAAGAAGTAAGGTTGATAATGATAGTCCCACATACCTGTGGCACTGCCACCTTGGTCACATAGGTGTCAAACGCATGAAGAAGCTCCATGCTGATGGACTTTTAGAGTCTCTTGATTATGAATCATTTGACACATGCGAACCATGCCTTATGGGTAAAATGACCAAGACTCCGTTCTCAGGAACAATGGAGCGAGCAACCGACTTATTGGAAATCATACATAC
The DNA here is from genome assembly GCA_900231445.1 of Triticum turgidum subsp. durum. Taxonomy (NCBI): domain Eukaryota; kingdom Viridiplantae; phylum Streptophyta; class Magnoliopsida; order Poales; family Poaceae; genus Triticum; species Triticum turgidum. Next base: position 725,995,610 of record LT934117.1, on the reverse strand, counting down.
TGATGTGTGCGGTCCAATGAGTGTTGAGGCTCGCGGTGGCTATCGTTATGTTCTCACCCTCACTGATGATTTAAGTAGGTATGGGTATATCTACTTAATGAAACACAAGTCTGAAACCTTTGAAAAGTTCAAGGAATTTCAGAGTGAGGTTGAAAATCAACGTGACAGGAAAATCAAGTTTCTACGATCAGATCGTGGAGGAGAATACTTGAGTCACGAGTTTGGGGCACACTTAAGAAAATGTGGAATAGTTTCACAACTCACGCCGCCTGGAACACCTCAGCGTAATGGTGTGTCCGAACGTCGTAATCGCACTCTGTTAGATATGGTGCGATCTATGATGTCTCTTACCGATTTACCGCTTTCCTTTTGGGGCTATGCTTTAGAGACCGCCGCATTCACTTTAAATAGGGCTCCGTCGAAATCCGTTGAGACGACACCGTATGAATTATGGTTTGGGACGAAACCTAAGTTGTCATTTCTAAAAGTATGGGGATGCGATGCTTATGTCAAGAAACTTCAACCTGAAAAGCTCGAACCCAAATCGGAAAAATGCGTCTTCATAGGGTACCCAAAAGAAACTATTGGGTACACCTTCTACCTCAGATCCGAAGGCAAGATCTTTGTTGCCAAGAATGGGTCCTTTCTGGAGAAAGAGTTTCTCTCGAAAGAAGTAAGTGGGAGGAAAGTAGAGCTTGATGAAGTATTGCCTCTTGAACCGGAAAATGGCGCAACTCAAGAAAATGTTCCTGAGGTACCAGCACCGACTAGAGAGGAAGTTAATGATCAAGATACTTCTGATCAAGCTCCTACTGAAATTCGAAGGTCCACAAGGACACGTTCCGCACCAGAGTGGTACGGCAACCCTGTCTTGGAAATCATGCTGTTAGACAACGGTGAACCTTCGAACTATGAAGAAGCGATGGCGGGACCGGATTCCGACAAATGGCTGGAAGCCATGAAATCCGAGATAGGATCCATGTATGAAAACAAAGTATGGACTTTGACTGACTTGCCCGTTAAGCGGCGAGCCATAGAAAATAAATGGATCTTTAAGAGGAAGACAGACGCGGATGGTAATGTGACCATCTATAAAGCTCGGCTTGTCGCTAAGGGTTATCGACAAGTTCAAGGGGTTGACTACGATGAGACTTTCTCACCGGTAGCGAAGCTGAAGTCCGTCCGAATCATGTTAGCAATTGCCGCATTCTATGATTATGAAATATGGCAAATGGACGTCAAAACGGCATTCCTTAATGGTTTCCTTAAGGAAGAATTGTATATGATGCAGCCGGAAGGTTTTGTCGATCCTAAGAATGCTGACAAAGTGTGCAAGCTCCAATGCTCGATTTATGGGCTGGTGCAAGCATCTCGGAGTTGGAACATTCACTTTGATGAGATGATCAAAGCGTTTGGGTTTACACAGACTTATGGAGAAGCCTGCGTTTACAAGAAAGTGAGTGGGAGCTCTGTAGCATTTCTCATATTATATGTAGATGACATACTTTTGATGGGAAATGATATAGAACTCTTGGACAGCATCAAGGCCTACTTGAATAAAAGTTTTTCAATGAAGGACCTTGGAGAAGCTGCTTATATATTAGGCATCAAAATCTATAGAGATAGATCGAGACGCCTCATAGGTCTTTCACAAAGCACATACCTTGATAAGATATTGAAGAAGTTCAATATGGATCAATCCAAGAAGGGGTTCTTGCCTGTGTTACAAGGTATGAAATTGAGCTCAGCTCAATGTCCGACCACGGCAGAAGAGATAGAAGAGATGAGCATCATCCCCTATGCCTCAGCCATAGGTTCTATTATGTATGCCATGCTGTGTACCAGACCTGATGTTAACCTTGCCGTCAGTTTGGTAGGAAGGTACCAAAGTAATCCCGGCAAGGAACACTGGACAGCGGTCAAGAATATCCTGAAGTACCTGAAAAGGACTAAGGAAATGTTTCTCATTTATGGAGGTGACGAAGAGCTCGTCGTAAAGGGTTACGTCGACGCTAGCTTCGACACAGATCTGGATGACTCTAAGTCACAAACCGGATACGTGTATATTTTGAATGGTGGGGCAGTAAGCTGGTGCAGTTGCAAGCAAAGCGTCGTGGCGGGATCTACATGTGAAGCGGAGTACATGGCAGCCTCGGAGGCAGCACATGAAGCAATATGGGTGAAGGAGTTCATCACCGACCTAGGAGTCATACCCAATGCGTCGGGGCCGATTAAGCTCTTCTGTGACAACACTGGAGCTATTGCACTTGCCAAGGAGCCCAGGTTTCACAAGAAGACAAGGCACATCAAGCGTCGCTTCAACTCCATTCGTGAAAATGTTCAAGATGGAGACATAGAGATTTGTAAAGTACATACGGACCTGAATATAGCAGATCCGTTGACTAAACCTCTCCCTAGAGCAAAACATGATCAACACCAGAATTCTATGGGTGTTCGATTCGTCACAATGTAACTAGATTATTGACTCTAGTGCAAGTGGGAGACTGTTGGAAATATGCCCTAGAGGCAATAATAAAAGCATTATTATTATATTTCCTTGTTCATGATAATTGTCTTTATTCATGCTATAATTGTGTTATCCGGAAATCGTAATACATGTGTGAATAACAGACACCAACATGTCCCTAGTGAGCCTCTAGTTGACTAGCTCGTTGATCAATAGATAGTCATGGTTTCCTGACTATGGACACTGGATGTCATTGATAACGAGATCACATCATTGGGAGAATGATGTGATGGACAAGACCCAATCCTAAACATAGCACAAGATCGTATAGTTCGTTTGCTAAAGTTTTCCAATGTCAAGTATCTTTTCCTTAGACCATGAGATCGTGTAACTACCGGATAACGTAGGAGTGCTTTGGGTATGCCAAACGTCACAACGTAACTGGGTGACTATAAAGGTAGACTACGGGTATCTCCGAAAGTGTCTGTTGGGTGACATGGATCAAGACTGGGATTTGTCACTCCGTATGACGGAGAGGTATCACTGGGCCCACTCGGTAATGCATCATCATAATGAGCTCAGAGTGACCAAGTGTCTGGTCACGGGATCATGCATTACGGTACGAGTAAAGTGACTTGCCGGTAACGAGATTGAACGAGGTATTGGGATACCGACGATCGAATCTCGGGCAAGTAACATATCGATAGACAAAGGGAATAGCGTACGGGGTTGATTGAATCCTCGACATCGTGGTTCATCCGATGAGATCATCGTGGAGCATGTGGGAGCCAACATGGGTATCCAGATCCCGCTGTTGGTTATTGACCGGAGAGCCGTCTCGGTCATGTCTGCTTGTCTCTCGAACCCGTAGGGTCTACACACTTAAGGTTCAGTTACGCTAGGGTTGTAGGGATATGTATATGCAGTAACCCGAATGTTGTTCGGAGTCCCGGATGAGATCCCGGACGTCACGAGGAGTTCCGGAATGGTCCGGAGGTAAAGATTTATATATGGGAAGTCCTGTTTCGGGCATCGGGACAAGTTTCGGGGTTATCGGTATTGTACCGGGACCACCGGAAGGGTCCCGGGGGTCCACCGGGTGGGTCCACCTGTCCCGGGGGGCCACATGGGCTGTAAGGGGGTGCGCCTTGGCCTAATGGGCCAAGGGCACCAGCCCCACATAGGCCCATGCGCCTAGGGTTCAGAAGGGGAAGAGTCCTAGGAGGGTAAGGCACCTCCTAGGTGCCTTGGGGGGGAGGGAAACCCCCCTAGGCCGCCGCACCCCCTAGGAGATTGGATCTCCTAGGGCCGGCCACCCCCCTTGGCACCCCTATATATAGTGGGGGAGAGGAGGGACTTCATACCTGAACGCCTCGGCCTTTGGTTGCCTCCTTCTCCCTCCCCAACACCTCCTCAACCTCCATAGTGCTTAGCGAAGCTCTGCCGGAGTACTGCAGCTCCATCAACACCACGCCGTCGTGCTGCTGCTGGTGCCATCTCCCTCAACCTCTCCTCCCTCCCTTGCTAGATCAAGAAGGAGGAGACGTGGCTGTTCCGTACGTGTGTTGAACGCGGAGGTGCCGTCCGTTCGGCGCTGGTCATCGGTGATTTGGATCACGTCGAGTACGACTACATCATCACCGTTCTTTTGAACGCTTCCGCTCGCGATCTACAAAGGTATGTAGATGCATCTAATCACTCGTTGCTAGATGAACTCCTAGATGATCTTGGTGAAACGAGTAGGAAAATTTTTGTTTTCTGCAACGTTCTCCAACAGTGGCATCATGAGCTAGGTCTATGCGTAGTTCTTCTTGCGCGAGTAGAACACAATTTGTTGTGGGCGTAGATTTGTCAACTTTCTTGCCGTTACTAGTCCTTTCTTGCTTCAGCGGTATTGTGGGATGAAGCGGCCCGGACCAACCTTACACGTACGCTTACGTGAGACCGGTTCCACCGACTAACATGCACTAGATGCATAAGGTGGCTGGCGGGTGTCTGTCTCTCCTACTTTAGTTGGAGCGGAATCGATGAACAGGGTCCTTATGAAGGGTAAATAGAAGTTGACAAATCACGTTGTGGCTTTAACGTAGGTAAGAAAACATTCTTGCTAGAACCCTAATTCAGCCACGTAAAACTTGCAACAACAATTAGAGGACGTCTAACTTGTTTTTGCAGCAAGTGGTTTGTGATATGATATGGCCAAAGTTGTGATGAATGATGAATGATCTATATGTGATGTATGAGATGTTCATGCTATTGTAATAGGATTCACGACTTGCATGTCGATGAGTATGACAACCGGCAGGAGCCATAGGAGTTGTCTTTATTCTTTTATATGACCTGCGTGTCATCAAGAAACGCCATGTAAATTACTTTACTTTATTGCTAAACGCGTTAGCCATAGTAGTAGAAGTAATAGTTGGCGAGCAACTTCATGGAGACACGATGATGGAGATCATGATGATGGAGATCATGGTGTCAAGCCGGTGACAAGATGATCATGGAGCCCCAAGATGGAGATCAAAGGAGCTATGTGATATTGGCCATATCATGTCACGTTTATTATTTGATTGCATGTGATGTTTATCATGTTTTGCATCTTGTTTACTTAGAACGACGGTAGTAAATAAGATGATCCCTCACAATAACTTCAAGAAGTGTTCCCCCTAACTGTGCACCGTTGCGACAGTTCGCTGTTTCAAAACACCACGTGATGATCGGGTGTTTTATTCAGACGTTCACATACAACGGGTGTAAGACAGATTTACACATGCAAACACTTAGGTTGACTTGACGAGCCTAGCATGTACAGACATGGCCTCGGAACACAGAAGACCGAAAGGTCGAGCATGAGTCGTATAGAAGATATGGTCAACATGAAGATGTTCACCGATGTTGACTAGTCCGTCTCACGTGATGATCGGACACGGTCTAGTTTAACTCGGATCATGTAATACTTAGATGACCAGAGGGATGTCTAATCTAAGTGGGAGTTCACTAATAATTTGATTAGTTGAACATAATTATCATGAACTTAGTCTAAAATCTTTGCAATATGTCTTGTAGATCAAATGGCCAACGTAGTCCTCAACTTCAACGCGTTCCTAGAGAAAACTAAGCTGAAAGACGATGGCAGCAACTATACGGACTGGGTCCGGAACCTGAGGATCATCCTCATAGCTGCCAAGAAAGATTATGTCCTACAAGCACCGCTTGGTGACGCACCCGTTCTCCCTGCAGAACAAGATGTTATGAACGCTTGGCAGGCACGTTTCGATGACTACTCCCTCGTTCAGTGCGGCATGCTTTACAGCCTAGAGCCGGGGCTCCAAAAGCGTTTTGAGAGACATGGAGCATATGAGATGTTCGAAGAGCTGAAAATGGTTTTCCAAGCTCATGCCCGGGTCGAGAGATATGAAGTCTCCGACAAATTCTTCAGCTGTAAGATGGAGGAAAACAATTCTGTCAGTGAGCACATACTCACTATGTCTGGGTTGCATAACCGCTTGACTCAGCTGGGAGTTAATCTCCCGGATGATGCGGTCATTGACAGAATCCTCCAGTCGCTTCCACCAAGCTACAAGAGCTTTGTGATGAACTTCAATATGCAGGGGATGGAAAAGACCATTCCTGAAGTATTTGCTATGCTAAAATCAGCAGAGGTAGAAGTCAGGAAGGAACATCAAGTGTTGATGGTCAATAAAACCACTAAGTTCAAGAAAGGCAAGGGTAAAAAGAACTTCAAGAAGGACGGCAAGGAGGTTGCCGCGCTCGGCAAGCAAGCTGTCGGGAAGAAGCCAAAGAATGGACCCAAGCCCGAGACTGAGTGCTTTTATTGCAAGGGAGCGGTCACTGGAAGCGGAACTGCCCTAAGTACTTAGCGGATAAGAAGGCCGGCAAAACAAAAGGTATATGTGATATACATGTAATTGATGTGTACCTTACTAGTGCCCGTAGTGGCTCCTGGGTATTTGATACCGGTGCAGTTGCTCACATTTGTAACTCAAAGCTGTTGGAAATATGCCCTAGAGGCAATAATAAAAGCATTATTATTATATTTCCTTGTTCATGATAATTGTCTTTATTCATGCTATAATTGTGTTATCCGGAAATCGTAATGCATGTGTGAATAACAGACACCAACATGTCCCTAGTGAGCCTCTAGTTGACTAGCTCGTTGATCAACAGATAGTCATGGTTTCCTGACTATGGACACTGGATGTCATTGATAACGAGATCACATCATTGGGAGAATGATGTGATGGACGAGACCCAATCCTAAACATAGCACAAGATCGTATAGTTCGTTTGCTAGAGTTTTGCAATGTCAAAGTATCTTTTCCTTAGACCATGAGATCGTGTAACTCCCGGATACCGTAGGAGTGCTTTGGGTATGCCAAACGTCACAACGTAACTGGGTGACTATAAAGGTAGACTACGGGTATCTCCGAAAGTGTCTGTTGGGTGACATGGATCAAGACTGGGATTTGTCACTCCGTATGACAGAGAGGTATCACTGGGCCCACTCGGTAATGCATCATCATAATGAGCTCAGAGTGACCAAGTGTCTGGTCACGGGATCATGCATTACGGTACGAGTAAAGTGACTTGCCGGTAACGAGATTGAATGAGGTATTGGGATACCGACGATCGAATCTCGGGCAAGTAACATATCGATAGACAAAGGGAATAGCGTACGGGATTGATTGAATCCTCGACATCGTGGTTCATCCGATGAGATCATCGTGGAGCATGTGGGAGCCAACATGGGTATCCAGATCCCGCTGTTGGTTATTGACCGGAGAGTCGTCTCGGTCATGTCTGCTTGTCTCCCGAACCCGTAGGGTCTACACACTTAAGGTTCAGTTACGCTAGGGTTGTAGGGATATGTATATGCAGTAACCCGAATGTTGTTCGGAGTCCCGGATGAGATCCCGGACGTCACGAGGAGTTCCGGAATGGTCCGGAGGTAAAGATTTATATATGGGAAGTCCTGTTTCGGGCATCGGGACAAGTTTCGGGGTTATCGGTATTGTACCGGGACCACCGGAAGGGTCCCGGGGGTCCACCGGGTGGGTCCACCTGTCCCGGGGGGGCACATGGGCTGTAGGGGGTGCGCCTTGGCCTAATGGGCCAAGGGCACCAGCCCCACATAGGCCCATGCGCCTAGGGTTTGGAGGGGGAAGAGTCCTAGGAGGGGAAGGCACCTCCTAGGTGCCTTGGGGGGGGGAGGGAAACCCCCCTTGGCCGCCGCACCCCCTAGGAGATTGGATCTCCTAGGGCCGGCCACCCCCCCTTGGCCCTCCTATATATAGTGGGGGAGAGGAGGGACTTCATACCTGAACTCCTTGGCCTTTGGTTGCCTCCTTCTCCCTCCCCAACACCTCCTCCTCCTCCATAGTGCTTAGCGAAGCTCTGCCGGAGTACTGCAGCTCCATCAACACCACACCGTCGTGCTGCTGCTGGTGCCATCTCCCTCAACCTCTCCTCCCTCCCTTGCTGGATCAAGAAGGAGGAGACATGGCTGTTCCGTACGTGTGTTGAACGCGGAGGTGCCGTCCGTTCGGCGCTGGTCATCGGTGATTTGAATCACGTCGAGTACGACTACATCATCACCGTTCTTTTGAACGCTTCCGTGCGCGATCTACAAAGGTATGTAGATGCATCTAATCACTCGTTGCTAGATGAACTCCTAGATGATCTTGGTGAAACGAGTAGGAAATTTTTTGTTTTCTGCAACGTTCCCCAACACGAGCGATCGAGTATTCGGTCCAAATTGGACGGGCCCTGAGCATTTCTTTTGAATGGATTTTTCTGTTGACCGGGTTTAGAGCGTCTGAATCCGGCATTAACTGCCGTATCTTCAGCATTATCGCCGTTAATGCGACGTTTGTGCTTGTTGCGACGCGACCTGCCATTGCTGTCCTTGGTATCCGAACTACCAGGGTTTTTGGTCAGGTTGTTACTGCGAGCTAGCCAGCTGTCCTCTCCCGCACAGAAGCGGGTCATGAGTGATGTGAGGGCTGCCATGGATTTTGGCTTTTCCTGTCCTAGGTGCTAGGCAAGCCACTCATCGCGGATGTTATGTTTGAAGGCTGCAAGGGCCTCTGCATCCGGACAGTCAACGATTTGATTTTTCTTGGTTAAGAACCGTGTCCAGAATTGTCTGGCCAATTCATCTGGCTGCTGAATTATGTGGCTTAGGTCATCGGCATCTGGTGGTCGCACATATGTGCCCTGGAAGTTATCAAGGAATGCGGCTTCCAGGTCTTCCCACCAACCAATTGATTCCGCTGGCAAGCTGTTGAGCCAATGCCGAGCTGGTCCTTGAAGCTTGAGTGGGAGGTATTTGATGGCGTGTAGATCATCACCGCGGGCCATGTGGATGTGAAGGAGATAGTCCTCGATCCAAACCGCAGGATTTGTTGTGCCGTCGTATGATTCAATGTTTACGGGTTTGAAACCCACGGGGATTTGATGATCCATTACTTCGTCTGTGAAGCATAGTGGGTGTGCGGCGCCTCTGTATTGGGCTATATCACGACGCAGCTCAAATGAGCTTTGTCTACTGTGTTCGGCCCGGCCGAGATTGCTGTATCCGGCGTGACGGTTGTCATCACGTGTCGTGGGGCGCCCACGCCATCCGTAGATCGATGTTATTTGCCTTGCCTTGTCCTCCAATATGTCTTGCAAGTCTGGCGCATCTCCCCGTGGCTTTGTACTTTTCGAGCGACGCCGGGGTGCGGCTTTAGTGGAGGGCCTAGAGGCCTCTCTGTCGCGGCCACGAGGTGGCCGGTCGGCCGCGTCATGCGCTGGTGATGTAGGTTTGGGTGCTTCCTCCTCTAATTGGGGTAGCAGCCTGCGTTTTGGGTAGCTCTTGGAGAGGCAATCGAGTTCATACTCTTCGGCTGCAAGGACTTCAGTCCATCTGTCAGTTAGCAAGTCTTGGTTAGCTCTAAGCTGCTGCTGCTTTTTCTTGAGGCTGCTTGCCGAGGCCATAAGCCTGCGTTTGAAACGCTCCTGTTCGGCAGGATCCTCAGGCACGACAAATTCGTCGTCGTTGAGGCTTGCCTCATCTTCGGAGGGAGGCATATAATTATCGTCCTCTACCTCTTTGTTTGCCGCTCTATTATGAGGGCTGGCTTCTCCCCCTCCTGTGCTGAATCCTGCTGGATGGTGTTGTCTTCGGCACTGTCCGGGGTGTTATTATCTCCCGTGCCGGAATCACCTTTTTTGCTGTGGCAGGATTTAGAGCAGCACCGCTGATGCCGGCGCTTGGGCTGTTTTATGGAGGGGTCATCCTCAGCTGTTCCATCGCCGTTCCCATCTTTTGGGATGTCCACCATGTATATGTTGTATGACGAGGTGGCCTTCCAGTGCCCTGTAGGCGCTGGTTCTTGGTCGTCCCCCGCATCGTCGTCCATACCGTCGATGTCTTCGGAGTCGAAGTCGAGCATGTCGGTTAAGTCATCGACAGTGGCTACAAAGTGGGTGGTGGGTGGGCATTGAATTTCTTCGTCGTCCGCATCCCAACCTTCCTGACCGTAGTCCGGCCAGGGCTCTCCTGATAAAGAGAGAGACTTTAGTGAATTCAGGATGTCGCCAAAGGGCGAGTGCTGAAAGATGTCTGCGGCAGTGAACTCCATAACCGGCGCCCAATTAGATTTGATTGACAGGGGCGCGGAAGGTTCGGAGTCCGGAGAGGAGTTGGGCACCTTGGAGTCACGGTCTTCGCAAAGGACAGGGATGGAGTTCGGCTAAATCGCCGTTGAGATCGTAGCCCCCGAGGCGGTGTCCAGCCACTCGTCCTTGATCGGCGGAGTCGGCTCCGAGCTAAGGGTCGGAGCGGACACTCGTGCGGTCTCAAGGGCACTGTTCGGCGGCAGAGCTAGATCATGCCCATCGAGACCATGCGGCGCGCTTTGGCTGTGGCTCGAATCCGCCGAAGATCAAGTCTCCGCGGATGTCGGCCGTGTAGTTCAAACTCCCAGATCTGACCTGATGGCCAGGGGCGTAGCATTCGATCTGCTCCAGATGGCCAAGTGAATTGGTCCGCAGTGCAAAGCCGCCGAATACGAAGATCTGTCCGGGGAGAAAAGTCTCACCCTGGACCGCGTCGTTGTTGATGATCGAAGGAGCCATCGGGCCTGAAGGTGACGACACAGAGGAACTCTCAATGGAAGCACCAATGTTGGTGTCAAAACCGGCGGATCTCGGGTAGGGGGTCCCGAACTGTGCGTCTAGGCGGATGGTAACAGGAGACAAGGGACACGATGTTTTTACCCAGGTTCGGGCCCTCTCGATGGAGGTAAAACCCTACTCCTGCTTGATTAATATTGATGATATGGGTAGTACAAGAGTAGATCTACCACGAGATCAAGGAGGCTAAACCCTAGAAGCTAGCCTATGGTATGATTGTTGTTCGTCCTACGGACTAAAACCCTCCGGTTTATATAGACACCGGATAGGGTTAGGGTTACACAGAGTCGGTTACAATGGTAGGAGATCTACATATCCGTATCGCCAAGCTTGCCTTCCACGCCAAGGAAAGTCCCATCCGGACACGGGACGAAGTCTTCAATCTTGTATCTTCATAGTCCAGGAGTCCGGCCAACGGTGATAGTTCGGCTATCCGGACACCCCCTAATCCAGGACTCCCTTACTCCCCCTGCTAGCTGGGACTCACCTTGGTGGGAGGCTGACTTGTGGACCTACTAAGTTTACGGGGACGGAGGGCTTTGTCAACTTAGTCAATATGAACGATTCTAGCTCCAGTGACCGTACGATGTCCATCCAACGGCCGTAGTGCTTCTTCAACCTCTGGTCTTCGTGCTCCAGCCACCCAAAGCAGCGCCCGTGCCGCATGCTCCTGCCTCCCGTGGCCAGCTGTGATGCCGCGGAGGCCTCACCGCCCCCTACTACTCCCACCACTGGCCAGGCCATCCCTCTACTCACCTACACCCCCTATTATTCTGCGGTGACGGCAGCCTCACACCGCAGCGAACCAGTGAACCCTCGTACTCCTCTACGCGTGGGCATCCACTGTCGCGTCTTCCCCGGCTCCGCGTCGTCCCCTTCCTAGGCCTCGCTGTCGTCCACCGCCCTGGTGCTCTCGGCGCGGCGTGATCAACGTGGTCAAGGAACGGCTTCCATCGGACGTGGACTGTACGTGGAGAGGCTGACAGCTGAGTCCACGGCCGCAGCAAGGAAGTGCCTCCTTATTACGTGCAAAATAATTATTCCTCCACCTGACAGCGGGGACCCACCGGACGGGCCACCGTATTTCGCAAAAAAATGTTTCCCCCTGACTGCTGGGACCCACCAGCTACATCTTCGCACACAACGAAGTGCGTCCGGGCAAAAAAAAACTATTCGCCCCCTGACTGCTGGGACCCACCAGCTACATCTTCGCACGCAAGGAAGTGCCTGACAGTCAGGACCCACCTGGTCGAAGCATACGTAGCGTTGTCATTCTGGTCGCGAACGTGTACGTACATATATACCGGTCGATGTAGAGGCGCGCACGTGTCATAGTAGAGGCACGCACGTAGCATGTACACGTACGTACAGCGGCCAGTGTGCAAGAAAGAAAATACGGCCACGTATGTGTACATACGGGCGGGGTCTCGAGCGCCTACTCGCGCATACGTACGGCCAGGGCTCGTGTACATGGCTGGGCGGAACGGAGAAACAGCATCGTCGTCGTGTTCATGGGGAGCCAACCGGCTGGGTCGGAACGAAATGTGTCGTCGTGTTCATCGGGAGGGCTTGGATGAAACAGGCGATGGAAACAAGGCCTGGCGTACCGCAGAACGGAGGAAACGGCCTTGTGTTTGACCGGCCACGATCGAAACGGGATCCTGTTCATCGGGAGGGGTGTGGCGTACCGCAAAACGGAGGAAACGGACCTCCTACGGTCGAAACGGGGATCCTGTTGATCGGGAGGGGTGTGGCGTACCGCAAAACGGACGAAACGGACCTCCTACAGTCGAAACGGGGGTCCTGTTGATTGGGAGGGGTCTGGCGTACCGCAAAACGAAGGAAACAGACCTCCTACGGTCGAAACGAGG
>LT934117.1:725940878-725982570 GCA_900231445.1 Triticum turgidum subsp. durum | reverse complement strand
CGAAGGAATAGCTCGATCGGGTTCAGTTAACAGCCATCGATCGATCGCTCGGGTTCAGTAATGCGTAGCCTGCAGTGCAATCGCTCGGGTTCAGTTAGAGCCCAACGCCTCGCTCGGGTTCAGTTAGAGCCAACACCTCGCACACACGCGCGTACGTGTACGAGAGAAACGCGCATCGCTCGGCCCCCGACCTCCCACCGTAACCGGCAACTCCCCGAAATTTTCCTCGCCCTCGCTTCTACCACGGGTTTTTCCATCATGGACGGCCCAAAGAATGTTATGCAGCTGCATCTCCGGCCCGCCCAGGATGAAAAGCCCATTTTCTGTCATGATTTTTTTCATAGAAGTAGGAGCCCACCACATCTATGATGATCCTGGGTTTTGTCACAATTATCGTCATAGAAGTGTCATATGTATGACAGAAAAAAATTTCGTTCGGCCCAAAATGTCACGGATGTGTCTTTTTTTGTTAGTGTTGATACTTATTGGTTTACTTGGTGGAAGATCATATGTTCAGATCCTTAATGCATATTATTACACCTCTGATTATGAACATGAATATGCTTTGTGAGTAGTTACGTTTGTTCCTGAGGACATGGGTGAAGTCTTGCTATTAGTAGTCACGTGAATTTGGTATTCGTTCGATATTTTGATAAGATGTATGTTGTCTTTCCTCTAGTGGTGTTATGTGAACGTCGACTACATGACACTTCACCATTATTTGGGCCTATAGGAAGGCATTGGTAAGTAATAAGTAGATGATGGGTTGCTACAGTGACAGAAGCTTAAACCCTAGTTTATGCATTGCTTCGTTAGGGGCTGATTTGGACCCATATGTTTCATGCTATGGTTAGGTTTACCTTAATACTTTTGTTGTAGTTACGGATGCTTGCAATAGGGGTTAATCATAAGTGGGATGCTTGTCCAAGTAAGGGCAGTACCCAAGTACCGGTCCACCCACATATCAAATTATCAAAGTACCGAACGCGAATCATATGAGTGTGATGAAACTAGCTTGACGATAATTCCCATGTGTCCTCGGGAGCGCTTTTTTCATTATAAGAAATAGTCCAGGCTTGGCCTTTGCTACAAAAAGGATTGGACCACCTTGCTGCACTTTATTTACTTTTATTGCTTATTATCCTTTACAATTTATCTTATGACAAAACTATCTATCACCTATAATTTCAGTGCTTGCAGAGAAAACCTTACTGAAAACCGCTTATCATTTCCTTCTGCTCCTCGTTGGGTTCGACACTCTTACTTATCGAAAGGACTACGATAGATTCCCTACACTTGTGGGTCATCAAGACTCTTTTCTGGCGCCGTTGTCGGGGAGTGTAGCGCTTTTGGTGAGTGGAACTTGGTAAGGAAACATTTATATAGTGTGCTGAAATTTTCTGTTACTTGTTACTATGGAAACTAATCCTTTGAGGGGCTTGTTCGGGGCATCTTCGCCCTGACCAGTAGAGCAAAGAGTTGCTCCTCGACCTACTGAACCTACTGAAAATGTTCACTTTGAAATTCCTTCGGGTATGATAGAGAAACTGCTAGCTAATCCATTTGCAGGAGATGGAACATTACATCCCGATTTACACCTTATCTTTGTGGATGAAGTTTGTGGATTATTTAAGCTTGCAGGTATTCCCGATGATGCTGTCAAAAGGAAGGTCTTCCCTTTATCTTTGAAGGGAGATGCATTGACATGGTTTAGGCTATGTGATGATACGGGATCTTGGAATTATAAGCGATTGAAGTTGGAATTTCACCAGAAGTTCTATCCTATGCATCTTGTTCATCGTGATCATAATTACATATATAATTTCTGGCCTCGCGAAGGAGAAAGCATCGCTCAAGCTTGGGGGAGGCTTAAGTCAATGTTATATTCATGCCCCAATCATGAGCTCTCTAGAGAAATGATTATTCAAAAAAATTATGCTCGGCTTTCTCTCAATGATCGCGCCATGCTCGATACTTCCTCTGCTGGTTCTTATATGCTGAAGACTATTGAATTTAAATGGGTCTTATTGGAAATAATTAAACGCAACTCTGAAGATTGGGGTTCCGACGATGGTAAGGAGTCAGGTATGACACCTAAGTTTGATTGTGTTAAATCTTTTATGGATACCGAAGTTTTTCGTGGATTTAGCGCTAAATATGGACTTGACTCTGAGATACTAGCTTCTTTCTGTGAATCTTTTGCTACTCACGTTGATCTCCCTAAGGATAAGTGGTTTAAATATAATCCTCCCATTGAAGTAAAAGTAGTTGCACCTATTACAGTTGAAGAAAAGACTATCACTTATAGTGATCCTATTATTCCTACTACTTATGTTGAGAAACCTCCTTTTCCTGTTAGGATAAAGAATCATGCTAAAAACTCGACTGTTGTTCATAAGAGTAATACTAGAACTTATACACCTCCTGAGCAAATAAAAGTTGAACCTAGTATTGCTATGGTTAAAGATCTATTGGATGATAATTTAGATGGGCATGACATTTACTTTTGTGGTGAAACTGCTAATATTGCAAAACCAGATGCTAAGATACATAGACCTGTTGTAGGCATGCCTATTATTTCTGTTAAAATAGGAGATCACTGTTACCATGGTTTATGTGATATAGGTGCTAGTGCTACTGCAATACCCTATGACTTATATAAAGAGATTATGCATGATATTGCACATGTTGAGTTAGAGATATTGATGTTACAATTAGGCTTGCCAATAGAGATACTATTAAACCTTTTGGGATTGTTAGAGATGTTGAAGTCTTGCGTGGGAAGGTCAAATACCCTGCTGATTTTCTTGTTCTTGGTTCTCCACAAGATGACTTTTGTCCCATCATATTTGGTAGACCCTTCTTGAACACTGTTAAAGCTAAGATTGATTGTGAAAAGGATGTTGTTACGATTGGCTTGGATGATATGACTCATGAGTTTAATTTTGCTAAATTTTGTAAGCAACCCCGTGATAAAGAATTACCAAGTAAATATGAAGTAATTGGTCTTGCTTCTATTGACGTGCCTCCTACTTATCCGTTAGAACAATATTTGTTAGACCATGAAAATGATATGTTTATGAAAGAAAGAAGGGAAATAGATGAAGTACTCCTTAAACAGGAACCTATTCTGAAACATAACCTTCCCGTTGAAATTCTAGGGGATCCCCCTCCACCCAAGGGTGATCCCGTGTTTGAGTTAAAACCATTACCTGATAATCTTAAGTATGTTTATCTTGATGAAAAGAAAATATATCCTGTTATTATTAGTGCTAACCTTTCAGAGCAGGAAGAGGAAAGATTTTTGTAAACTCTAAAGAAGCACGTTATGTCAACACAAAATTAAAGTGGAGGAAGGTACCAAACCAGTTAGAGATCCTCAACGACGACTGAATCCCAAGATGAAAGAAGTGGTAAGAAAGGAGATACTACAGCTCCTCGAGGCAGGTATAATTTATCCCGTTGCTGATAGTGAAAGGGTAAGCCCTGTCCATTATGTCCCTAAAAAGGGAGGTATTACTGTTGTTCCTAATGATAAAGATGAATTGATCCGCAAAGAATTATTACAGGTTATAGCATGGTAATTGATTTCCGTAAATTAAATAAAGCCACTAAGAAAGATCATTACGCTTTACCTTTTATTGATCAAATGCTAGAAAGACTATCCAAACATACACATTTCTGCTTTCTAGATGGATATTCTGGTTTCTCTCAAATACCTGTGTCGGCGGAAGATCAATCAAAAACTACTTTTACTTGCCCTTTCGGTACTTTTGCTTATAGACGTATGCCTTTTGTTTTATGTAATGCACCTGCTACCTGTCAAAGATGTATGATGGCTATATTCTCTGACTTTTGTGAAAATATTTGTGAGGTATTCATGGATGACTTCTCCGTTGACGGATCCTCTTTTGATGATTGCTTCAGCAACCTTGATCGAGTTTTGCGGAGATGCGAAGACACTAGTCTCGTCTTGAATTGGGAAAAGTGCCACTTTATGGTTAATGAAGGCATTGTATTGGGGCACAAGATCTCCGAGAGAGGTATTGAAGTTGGTAAGGCTAAATTTGATGCTATTGAAAAGATGTCATGTCCTAAGGACATAAAAGGTATAAGAAGTTTCCTTGGTCATGCCGGTTTTTATAGGAGGTTCATTAAGGACTTTTCTCAAATCTCTAGGCCTCTGACTAATTTATTGCAAAAATATATTCCTTTTGTCTTTAATGATGATTGTGTAGAAGCATTTGAAATACTTAAGAAAGCTTTGATCACTACACCTATTGTTCAGCCACCTGAATGGAATTTACCTTTTGAAATTATGTGTGATGCTAGTGATTATGCTGTAGGCACTGTTCTAGGGCAAAGAGTTGATAAGAAATTAAATGTTATCCAGTATGCCAGTAAGACTCTTGATACTGCCCAGAGAAATTATGCTACCACTGAAAAAGAATTCTTAGCAGTTGTGTTTGCATGTGATAAGTTTAGAGCTTACATTGTTGATTCCAAAGTTACTATTCACACTGATCATGCTGCTATTAAATATCTTATGGAAAAGAAAGATGCTAAGCCTAGACTCATTAGATGGGTTCTCTTGCTCCAAGAATTTGACTTGCATATTATTGATAGAAAGGGAGCTGAGAACCCCGTTGCAGACAACTTGTCTAGGTTAGAGAATGTTCTTGATGACCCACTCCCTATTGATGATAGCTTTCCTGATGAACAGTTAGCGTTTGTTAATGCTTCTCGTACTGCTCCTTGGTATGCTGATTATGCTAATTACATTGTTGCCAAATTTATACCACCTAGTTTCACATACCAGCAAAAGAAAAAGTTCTTTTATGATTTAACATATTACTTTTGGGATGACCCACACCTTCATAAAGAAGGAGTAGATGGTGTTATTAGACGTTGTGTACCTGAGCATGAATAGGAACAGATCCTACGCAAGTGCCACTCCGAATCATATGGAGGACACCACGCTGGAGACAGAACTGCACATAAGGTATTGCAATCCGGTTTTTATTGGCCTACTCTCTTCAAAGATGCCCGTAAGTTTGTCTTGTCTTGTGATGAATGTCAAAGAATTGGTAATATTAGTAGATGTCAAGAAATTCCTATGAATTATTCTCTTGTTATTGAACTGTTTGATGTTTGGGGCTTTGATTATATGGGACCTTTTCCTGCCTCTAATGGTTACATGCATATTTTAGTTGCTGTTGATTACGTTACTAAGTGGGTAGAAGCTATTCCAACTAGTAGTGCTGATCATAACACTTCTATTAAAATGCTTAAAGAAGTTATTTTTCCAAGGTTTGGAGTCCCTAGATATCTTATGACTGATGGTGGTTCACATTTTATTCATGGTGCTTTCCGTAAGATGCTTGCTAAGTACGATGTTAATCATAGAATCGCATCTCCTTATCACCCACAGTCTAGTGTTCAAGTAGAGTTGAGCAATAGAGAACTCAAATTAATTTTGCAAAAGACTGTGAATAGATCTAGAAAGAATTGGTCCAAAAAACTTGATGATGCATTATGGGCCTATAGAACTGCATATAAAAATCCTATGGGTATGTCTCCGTATAAGATGGTTTATGGAAAAGCTTGTCATTTACCTCTAGAACTTGAACATAAAGCATATTGGGCTATTAAAGAGCTCAACTATGACTTCAAACTTGCCGGTGAGAAGAGGTTGTTTGATATTAGCTCACTTGATGAATGAAGAACCCAAGCCTATGAGAATGCCAAGCTATTCAAAGAAAAAGTCAAACGTTGGCATGATAAAAGAATACAAAAGCGTGAGTTTAACGTAGGTGATTATGTGTTATTATTCAACTCTCGTTTAAGATTTTTTGCAGGAAAACTTCTCTCTAAATGGGAAGGTCCTTACGTTATCGAGGAGGTCTATCGTTCCGGTGCCATAAAAATCAACAATTTCGAAGGCACAAGTCCAAGGGTGGTGTACGGTCAAAGAATTAAACATTATATTTCAGGTAACCCTATCAATGTTGAAACTAATATTATTGAAACCGTAACCCCGGAGGAATACATAAGGGACACTTTCCAGAACGTTCCAGACTCCGAAAAGGAATAGGTATGTGGTACGGTAAGTAAACCGACTCCAAAACAATTCTAAAGGCAATTTTTATTAGTTTTGGAATATTTAAGAATTTTAGGAAGAAAGAAGTAGTCCGGGAAGGACACGAGGCCTCCACGAGAGTGGAGGGCGCGCCCACCCTTACTGGATGCGCCCCCTGTCTCATGGACACCTCGTGTGCCTTCCGGACTCTATTTTCTTGCACATTACGTATTTTCGTCGGTAAAAATTCATTATATAATCTCTCGAAAGTTTTGACCACCGTATCACGCAAATATCCTCTGTTTTTGTTTCGAGCTATTTTTTGTTACAGATCTAGAGCATCATGGCATCTCCAAGCATTCCCAAGGACAAGTTTTTCGAGAGGGTTATCAATCCCTATCTAGCGGAGGTGCTGCAACACCCTCAAACCATTGAGATGCGTGAGGGGGTGCTTCACATCCGCGATGTGGAGGGACCAAAGCGTACCAGAAGCGTGGAGACAAAGCTTGAAGCTGTGGAGCAGCAAGTCTTCAAGTTCCAAGGGATGGTGGAGCGTGGACTCAACGCCAACCAGATGATGATCACGGAGTTCACCAACAACCACAAGCTAGATGCCAAAGTCATTGGGGAAACCATCTTCAAGATTCAAGAGAAAATCGAGCACCTCCAAGCCCAGATTTATGACCTGCAAAACCAAAACTGTGAGTATGAATATAGATTCAAGAGGATGAGTTTGGCTGCAGATTTAAGGATCCCGGAGACTCGGTCATCCTTCTATGATGGTGAGCCTATGCCTTGGAAGACGGACGACAAGCCTACATCATCAACAACTCCTTCTTCACCACCTCCGAGGACATAATCATATGGGTATGGGCACTCCCCTGGGCAACTACCAAGCTTGGGGGAGGTGCCCCAGTATCGTATCATCATCACACTCCTATCTTTACCGCTTTATTTAGTTCGATCCTTTTAGTAGTATCTTGATCTAGTAGATTGAAGTCTTGATATCAAGTAGTTTATAGTTTTGCTTTGTGTTTTCTTTTATGTAATCGAGTCCATGAGCTAACTATAATAAATATTAGTGTTGAGTCAAGGGCTTTGCTTTCTTGCTATGATCTTGAGAAAAATAGAAATAATAAAAAGAATAAAAGAGTTCATATTGATCTTACGGATGGTAATAACTTCACACACAGGAAGTATGAGGCTTAAAAGTTGTTGAGAGACGATAAGCATAGTCTTGGTCATCGTTGCAATTAACAGGAAGTAATAAGGAAAGAGAGGTTTGTCATATAAATATATTATCTTGGACATCTTTTATAATTGTGAGCACTCATTAAGTATGACATGCTAAAAGAGTCAATGTTGGACAAGGAAGACAACGCAATGGTTTATGTTTCCTCACATCTCAGTTAAAGTATATTGTCATTGACCTTCCGAACATGTTGAGCTTGCCTTTCCCCCTCATGCTAGCCAAATTCCTAGCACCAAGTAGAGATACTACTTGTGCTTCCAAAATATCCTTAAACCCAGTTTTGCTATGAGAGTCCACCATATCTACCTATGGATTGAGTAAGATCCTTCAAGTAAGTTGTCATCGGTGCAAGCAATAAAAATTGCTTTCTAAATATGCATGATTTGTTAGTGCGGAGAAAATAAGCTTTATACGATCTTGTTATGGAAGTAATAAAAGCGACGGACTACATAATAAACGTCCAAACACAAGTGGCAATATAAAGTGACGATCTTTCGTACTAAGATTTTGTGTATCCAACCCTAAAAGCGCAAGACAACCTCTACTTCCCTCTGCGAAGAGCCTATCTTTTACTTTATGTTTCTACATTATGCTTTTTACTTTATGCTTGAGTCAAGGTGACCTTCACCTTTCCCTTTTTCATTTTATCCTTTGGCAAGCTCCTCGTGTTTGAAAGATCATGATGTATATATCCAATTGGATGTTCGTTAGCATGGACTGTTATTGTTGACATCACCTAAAGGTGAATACGTTGGGAGGCAACACAATAAGCCTCTATCTTTCTCAGTGTCCGGCTGAAACTCCATAACCACAAGTATTGCGTGAGTGTTAGCAATTGTAGAAGATTATATGATAGTTGAGTATGTGGACCTGCTGAGAAGCTCTATTCTTGACTCTTTGTGATGTTACGATAAATTGCAATTGCTTCAATGACTGAGATTATAATTTGTTAGCTTTCAATGAAGTTTCTGAACCATACTTGACATTGTGAATTTATTATTACTTGAGCATAAGAATTCATATGACAAAATCTATATATGTTGCTGTTATAAGAATGATCATGATGCCCTCATGTCTGTATTTTATTTTTATCGACACCTCCATTTCTAAACATGAGGACATATTTTTCGATCTCGGCTTCCGCTTGAGGACAAGCGAGGTCTAAGCTTGGGGGAGTTGATACGTCCATTTTGCATCATGCTTTTATATCAATATTTGTTGCATTATGGGCTGTTATTACACATTATATATCAATACTTATGGTTATTCTCTCTTATTTTATAAGGTTTACCATGAAGAGGGGGAATGCCGGCAGCTGGAATTCTGGCTGAAAAGGGAGCAAACATTGGAAACCTATTCTGCACTTCTCCAAAAGACCTGAGACTCCACGAAACTTATTTTTGGAATTAATAAGAATTATTGAGCATAAGAAACACCTCAGGGGGCCCACACCCTGTCCAGGAGGGTGGGGGCGCGCCCACCTCTACTGGGCGCGCCCCTGTCTCCTGGGCCCCCTGGTGGCCCCCCGGTGTCCATCTTCTGCTATATGAAGGGTTTTATCCTGGAAAAAATTGTGGGCAAGCTTATGATACGAAACTCCACCGCCACGAGGCGGAACCTTGGCGAAACCAATCTAGAGCTCCGGCAGAGCTGTTCTGCCGGGGACACTTCCCTCTGGGAGGGGGAAATCATCATCATCGTCATCACCAATGATCCTCCCATCGGGAGAGGGTCAATCTCCATCAACATCTTCATCAGCACCATCTCCTCTCAAACCCTAGTTCATCTCTTGTATCCAATCTTGTATCCAAAACCACAATTTGGTACCTGTGGGTTGCTAGTAGTGTTGATTACTCCTTGTAGTTGATGCTAATTGGTTTACTTGGTGGAAGATCATATGTTCAGATCCTTTATGCATATTATTATTCCTCTGATTATGAACATGAATATGCTTTGTGAGTAGTTACGTTTGTTCCTGAGGACATGGGTGAAGTCTTGCTATTAGTAGTCACGTGAATTTGGTATTCGTTCGATATTTTGATAAGATGTATGTTGTCTTTCCTCTAGTGGTGTTATGTGAACGTCGACTACATGACACTTCACCATTATTTGGGCCTATAGGAAGGCATTGGGAAGTAATAAGTAGATGATGGGTTGCTATAGTGACAGAATCTTAAACCCTAGTTTATGAGTTGCTTCGTTAGGGGCTGATTTAGACCAATATGTTTCATGCTATGGTTAGGTTTACCTTAATACTTTTGTTGTAGTTGTGGATGCTTGCAATAGGGGTTAATCATAAGTGGGATGCTTGTCCAAGTAAGGGCGGTACCCAAGTACCGGTCCACCCACATATCAAATTATCAAAGTACCAAACGCGAATCATATGAGTGTGATGAAACTAGCTTGACGATAATTCCCATGTGTCCTCGGGAGCGCTTTTCTCATTATAAGAAATTGTCCAGGCTTCTCCTTTGCTACAAAAAGGATTGGGCCACCTTGTTGCACTTTATTTACTTTTATTGCTTATTATCCTTTACAGTTTATCTTATCACAAAACTATCTATCACCTATAATTTCAGTGCTTGCAGAGAAAACCTTACTGAAAACCGCTTATCATTTCCTTCTACTCCTCGTTGGGTTCGACACTCTTACTTATCGAAAGGACTACGATAGATCCCCCACACTTGTGGGTCATCAGTGTCCAACAGAATGCCGACTTTAAGAAGAAGGGTAAGAAGACCTTCAAGAAGAACAAGAAGGATGAGGGCTGCTTTACTTGTGGTTCGGTTGAACATTGGGCCAACAAGTGCCCAAACAAG
This sequence comes from Triticum turgidum subsp. durum, assembly GCA_900231445.1. Lineage (NCBI taxonomy): Eukaryota > Viridiplantae > Streptophyta > Magnoliopsida > Poales > Poaceae > Triticum > Triticum turgidum. The sequence goes on along the minus strand of LT934117.1, from coordinate 725,972,420 downwards.
TACAAGAAGCCGGGGCAGGATTCCAAGTCTGTCAATATGATTGTGAGCAACAATGAGAGTGGTGCATCTGGGTACGGTAATTTATTTGCTGTATTTTCAGTTTGGCCGTCCACCGATTGGTGGGTCGATACAGGTGCAGGTGTTCATGTGTGTGCTGACATTTCATTGTTTTCTTCTTACCAGGCCACAGGTCACGGGTCCGTACTGAGGGGGAATGACGCGAGTGCTTCTGTTCTTGGTGTTGGCACGGTCGATCTGAAGTTTACTTCGGGAAGGATCGTGCTGCTGAAGAACGTGCAACATGCCCCCGCCATCAAGAAGAACCTCGTTAGTTGCTCCCTTCTACGTAGAGAAGGGTTTAAGTTGGTATTCAAGTCTAGTAAATTAGTTGTTACGAAATATGGACTATTTGTTGGAAAGGGTTATGAATGCGGAGGCATGTTCCGCCTTTCTCTTGCAGATCTATGTAATAAAGTCGTGAACAATATTCATTTGAGTGTTAATGAATCTGAAGTCTGGCATTCACGTCTTTTTCACATTAGTTTCGGTGTTATGACATGGCTAGCAAGATCGAATTTAATCCCGAGTTTCACTTTAGCCAAAGGTTCTAAGTGCCACTCGTGTGTGCAATCTAAGCAACCTCGCAAGCCTCACAAGGCAGCAGAGGAGAGACACTTGGCGCCACTTGAACTCATACATTCTGATCTTTGTGAGATGAATGGTGTGTTGACTAAAGGTGGAAATAAATATTTCATCACTTTGATAGATGATCCCACTAGATATTGCTATGTGTATTTGTTAAATACCAAAGATGAGGCTCTACACTACTTTAAAATCTATAAGGCAGAAGTTGAGAATCAACTCGAAAAGAAAATTAAACGAGTCCGGTCAGATCGTGGTGGAGAGTACTTCTCGAAAGAGTTTGATGCCTTCTATGCGGAACACGCTATTATTCCCGAGAGGACGCCTCCCTACTCACCCCAGTCAAACGAGGTTGCCGAGCGGAAAAACCGTACTCTAAATGATTTGGTTAACATCATGTTAGATACGTCGGGTTTATCCAAGGCATGGTGGGGGGAGGCTATAATGACATCATGTCATGTCCTGAATAAAGTTCCGACAAAGGATAATGAGATCACTCCTTATGAGAAGTGGACCAAGAGAAGGACAACACTCTCGTACTTACGTACTTGGGGCTGCTTGGCGAAAGTTAATGTGCCGATCCCCAAAAAGCGTAAGCTTGGACCAAAGACTGTGGACTGTGTTAATTTGGGCTACGCTATGAATAGTGTTGGCTATAGATTTCTAGTAATGAAATCTGAGGTACCTGATGTGAAGGTCGGTACAATTATGGAGTCTAAGTTTGCTACATTCTTTGAGGACATTTTCCCCATGAGAGATGTACAAAGCACTTCCAGACAGGAATCCGAGGAGACTCCTGAACCTGCCATTCCGATGGAATATTATAAAGGAACACATGATGAAAATCCTGAGGAGGGTAATGAGGAAACTCTTGGTAGGGGCAAGAGACAAAGGACTGTAAAGACCTTTGGTGATGATTTCTTCATATACCTCGTGGAGGATAATCCCACTTCTATTTCAGAAGCGTATGCATCTCCAGAATCTGACTACTGGAAGGATGCGGTCTGTAGCGAGATGGATTCCATCATGGCTAAAGGGACTTGGGAGCTTACTGAACGTCCTTATGGTTGCAAACCATTGGGATGTAAGTTGGTGTTCAAGAAGAAGCTTAGGCCCGACGGTACGATAGAAAAGTACAAGGCTAGGCTTGTGGCCAAGGGCTACGCCCAGAAAGAAGAAGAAGATTTCTTCGACACTTATTCACCTGTGGCCAGACTAACCACCATTCCAGTATTACTCTCGTTGGCGGCCTCGCATGGTCTTCTCATTCATCAGATGGATGTTAAGATGGCTTCCTGAACGGAGAGCTAAAGGAGGAAATCTATATGCAACAGCCTGATGGCTTTGTGGTAGATGGTCAGGAAGGAAAGGTGTGTAAGTTGGTGAAATCTTTGTATGGCCTGAGACAAGCGCCTAAGCCATGGCATGACAAGTTTAATGAAACCTTGACATCTGTTGGCTTTGTTGTTAATGAGGCCGACAAATGTGTATATTATCGCTATGGTGGGGGCGAAGGAGTTATATTGTGTTTGTATGTTGATGACATCACTAGTAGAAAAGGGCGCAATGGTCCAGGACGGGTCAGCCCATTAGTCCCAGTTCAGTCCAGAACCGGGACCAATGGTGGCATTGGGCCTGGTTCATGAGCCCCGGGGGCCTGCCGGGCCACGTGGGCCATTGGTCCCGGTTCGTCTGGACCTTTTGGTCCCGGTTGGTGGGACCAACCGGGACCAATGGGCATCGCTCCTGGCCCACCACTATTGGTCCCGGTTGGTGGCATGAACCGGGACCAAAGGCTGCCCTTTAGTCCCGGTTCATGCCACCAACCGGGACCAATGAGGTGCCTATATATACCCCCTCGCATAAGAGCAGAGCACACTGCTCTATTATTTCTGGCAGCCGAGGGGGAGAGGGCTTGGTGGTGCTCTAGCTCACCTCCTATGCACACAAGGTGTTCGATGGAATGCCCGAGCCACACTACTTAAGCTTTCTCCTCTCCCCGCCGTCGATCACCCGCGCCAATCTTATCGCCGGCACTACCATGGTGAGCCTCTTGTTCTTATCTTCTTTCTGAAAGGAAAAATATTCTTACTTGTATGTTTAGATAGATACTTGTATTATTTTCTTACTTTTATTATTGCATCTTATATAGTGCGATGGTTTTGGTAGCCGCCCCAGTCGGCCCTCGTCCTGTCTATGATTCGGATGTGGTATATATTATCTTTTGATAACTATTGGTTCATTTATTGTTTATGAAAATTATGCCGACCAACGTGACATAGATTTTATTTATCTAGGAGATTGTTGAACCGGAAATTCCAACCGACCCTATTGTCGAGAGGTTAAATTTAGTTGAAGAAGAAAACAATTTCTTGAAGGAAAAAATAAGAAAAATTGAGGAGGAGAAGATGATATTGGAGTTGCATGTTGCGGATGTCGTCGATGATCACAAGATCAAGATGGATGCAATGCGCTTGAAGATTAGAAAGATTAGAAAATATGCCATTCATACCGAGGCTTGGTATCATTATGTCGTTGGATCAGTTGTTACCTTGGTTGTGATTATGATCGCATTTGTTTTCGCATTGAAATGTTTTACATAGTTTCAATGTATGGTTTAATTAATTTAGTTAATGTGATGATGAACTTCTATTAATGTAGATGAGAACTATGTATGTACATTGGTTTTAATGTGATGATGAACTTCTATTAATTTGGTCACTTAATTATCTATTCATGATGTTCTGTAATGATTTTTAACACAGTTAATTATACATAATGCACGCAGATGAACCGGCAATGGATGTACGGTAACAGACACACCTCCGAGTACATTAAGGGCGTGCATGATTTTCTCGAAGTGGCTGAGGCAAACAAGCAGAATGGTTTTATGTGTTGTCCATGCCCTATATGTGGGAATACGAAGTCTTACTCTGACCGGAAAATCCTTCACACCCACCTGCTTTACAAGGGTTTCATGCCACACTATAATGTTTGGACGAGGCACGGAGAAATAGGGGTTATGATGGAAGACGGCGAAGAAGAAGAGTATGATGACAACTATGTGCCCCCTGAATGCGGTGATTCTACTGAACATCAAGAGGAACCAGACGATGTGCACGATGACGCTGCAACGGGAGAAGCTGCTAAAGATCAAGAGGAACCAGACGATGTGCCCGACGATGATGATCTCTGCTGGGTCATTGTCGATGCAAGGACGCAATGCAAAATTCAAAAGGAGAAGCTGAAGTTCGATCGCATGTTAGAGGATCACAAAAAAGGGTTGTACCCCAATTGCGAAGATGGCAACACAAAGCTCGGTACCGTACTGGAATTGCTGCAGTGGAAGGCAGAGAATGTTGTGCCAGACAAAGGATTTGAGAAGCTACTGAAAATATTCAAGAAGAAGCTTCCAAAGGATTACAAATTGCCCGACAGTACATACGTAGCAAAGAAGGTCGTATGCCCTCAAGGATTGGAGGTGCAGAAGATACATGCATGCCCTAATGACTGCATCCTCTACCGCGGTGCGTACAAGGATCTGAACGCATGCCCGGTATGCGGTGCATTACGGTATAAGATCAAACGAGATGACCCTGGTGATGTTGACGGCGAGCCCCCCAGGAAGAGCATTCCTGCGAAGGTGATGTGGTATGCTCCTATAATACCACGGTTGAAACGTCTGTTCAGAAACGGAGAGCATGCCAAGTTGATGCAATGGCACAGTGAGGACCGTAAGAAAGACGGGAATTTGAGAGCACCCGCTGACGGGTCGCAGTGGAGAAAAATCGAGAGAAAGTACTGGGCTGAGTTTGCACGTGACCCAAGGAACGTATGGTTTGCTTTAAGCGCGGATGGCATTAATCCTTTCGGGGAGCAGAGCAGCAATCACAGCACCTGGCCCGTGACTCTATGTATGTATAACCTTCCTCCTTGGATGTGCATGAAGCGGAAGTTCATTATGATGCCAGTTCTCATCCAAGGCCCTAAGCAACCCGGCAACGACATTGATGTGTACCTAAGGCCATTAGTTGAAGAACTTTTACAGCTGTGGCATGGGAACGGTGTACGTACATGGGATGAGCACAAACAGGAGGAATTTGACCTAAAGGCGTTGCTATTCGTGACCATCAATGATTGGCCCGCTCTCAGTAACCTTTCAGGACAGACAAACAAGGGATACCATGCATGCACGCACTGTTTACTTGACACCGAACGTATATACCTGGGAAGCTGCAGGAAGAATGTGTACCTGGGCCATCGTCGATTTCTTCCGACCAACCATCAATGTCGAAAGAAAGGCAAGCATTTCAAAGGCGAGGCAGATCACCGGAAGAAGCCCGCCATGCATACCGGTGATCACGTACTTGCTATGGTCAATGATTTACACGTAATCTTTGGAAAGGGTCCCGGCGGACTAGCTATTCCGAGTGACGCTGGGGGACACGCACCCATGTGGAAGAAGAAATCTATATTTTGGGACCTACCCTACTGGAAAGACCTAGAGGTCCGCTCTTCGATCGACGTTATGCACGTGACGAAGAACCTTTGCGTGAACCTGCTAGGCTTCTTGGGCGTGTATGGGAAGACAAAATATACACCTGAGGCACGGGAGGACCTACAACGTTTGCACGAAAAAGACGGCATGCCTCCGAAGCAGTATGAAGGTCCTGCCAGCTACGCTCTTACCAAAGAAGAGAAGGAAATATTCTTTGAATGCCTGCTTAGTATGAAGGTCCCGACTGGCTTCGCGTCGAATATAAAGGGAATAATAAATATGGCTGAGAAAAAGTTTCAGAACCTAAAATCTCACGACTGCCACGTGATTATGACGCAACTGCTTCCGGTTGCATTGAGGGGGTGAGGGAGTCCCGGACTAGGGGGTGTCCGGATAGCCGTACTATCATCACGGCCGGACTCCAAGACTATGAAGATATAAGATTGAAGACTTCGTCCCGTGTCCGGATGGGACTTTCCTTGGCGTGGAAGGCAAGCTTGGCAATACGGATATGTAGATCTCCTACCATTGTAACCGACTCTGTGTAACCCTAACCTATCCGGTGTCTATATAAACCGGAGGGTTTTAGTCCATAGGACGAACAACTTCATCATCAACAATCATACCATAGGCTAGCTTCTAGGGTTTAGCCTCCTTGATCTCGTGGTAGATCTACTCTTGTACTACCCATATCATCAATATTAATCAAGCAGGAGTAGGGTTTTACCTCCATCGAGAGGGCCCGAACCTGGGTAAAAATATTGTGTCCCTTGTCTCCTGTTACCATCCGCCTAGACGCACAGTTCGGGACCCCCTACCCGAGATCCGCCGGTTTTGACACCGACATTGGTGCTTTCATTGAGAGTTCCTCTGTGCCGTCGCCGTCAGGTGGGATGCCTCGCCTCGTCTTTAAAGACGACACCTTCGCCAAAGAAGCCTTGGCCACTGGTCAGACTCTTCGGCTTGGCGGTTTTCTCATGACCGCCAGTTCGGCCTCTGCGCCGACAATGACCTCTCGAGTCATCAAATCCAATCTCCATGTTAGTTCGGAACTGGCCGAACAGTTAGATCCGATCGAGCTCTCCTCCATAAACGAGCTCTTGGATCGCATCGCCGCTCTGGGAGTCGCCACAGATTACGACCGGATCGGGCCTAAGACCGATCTAAGAGAGATCAACTCTCCCCAGGCTACCCATCTTGTTACTCTGATAGAGGAGCAATGCGGAGATTCTTCCCCTACCTTAAGGACTAGTTACGTCCGGATTCCCGATCCCTCCATGCCGGACTCCTGCGGAGGGACGGATGTTGATCAAGCCCTGACCCTAAAGTCAGGCGGCGGGCCGGACTCATTGGATTTCACTCAAAAATCCAGAATTCCGAGTTCAGAAACTTCTCGGCCCTTGAGTCCTAAATTGGACAGGGTTCCGGATTTAGTGCCACCCGCCCACCCAAGCATTGGCGATCTCTCTCGAATTCGGCAAGAGCCAGCTGAAACAGTACATCATTACTGGGCCAGATTCCTCCTGGTTATGAACAGGATAAAGGACTGCCGAGAGGAGGACGCAATCCCAATTTTTTGCAATAATTGCACGGACAAGGGAATACTAAACGCCATAAGCCGTCGCAAACTCACACGCTTTGCTGACTTGGCGACCATAGTACAAAAATATTGTGCAATGGAGAGCGCCTGGAAAACCGAAAGTAAATTTTGGGATAATCCGGCCCTGAATACATCCCTAGCCCGGAACAAAAGGGTGCATATTATCAAGCACCGGGGTTGAATACCAAGAAACCGAAACCCCCTAAAGGGTACGGAACCGTACTGGAGGGTTGGCTAAACGGACCCTGCAAAATTCATAACACAGAGGGCGCTGCTCCAACTCATAGCCTTCGAGCATGTTGGATACTATGGCAGGTGGCCAAAAGTGGCGAAGAGCTTCTAGCTTCAGAATCCCAGCCCAGTAACACCAGTACGATCTTAACAGTCTTCAAGACTTTCGCATCAAATAACATGCAAAAACGACAACTCCGCAACCTTGCCGAAGTCTACCAAGTAGCAACAATGAATCCATGGAGTGACACGGCTATTACCTTCAATGCCAGAGACGAACCTAAATTCCGAATTGCCCGGGCACCAGCCGCATTGGTTCTCAGCCCGATAGTAGACGGCTTTCCCCTCACTAAGGTACTCATGGATGGCGGCAGCGGACTAAACCTCATCTATGAGGAAACTCTCCGAAAGATGGAAATAGACTGAAACCGCATTGAGCGAAGCAGCACAACCTTTAGAGGAATAATCCCCAGCCGGGAAGTATGCTGCACAGGAAAAATCACGCTGGATGTAGTGTTCGGCTCGCCGGACAATTACATGTCCGAGGAGGTCACATTTAAAGTGGCCCCATTCAACAGCGGATATCACGCGATACTAGGACGAGAGGCATTCACAATTTTCCAAGCTATACCCCATTATGGGTACATGAAGCTAAAAATGCCCGGTCCGAACGGAATCATCACTCTCGCTAGTGATCCGAGCATAGCGCTCCGCGCCGAAAATAAGACAGTCGCACTAGCCCTCGAGGCGTTATCCGAAGCCCTAGCGGCCGAGGAACTCACCGCGATGCGCTCCACAGTGAACAGGGACGATCTGATACTTGATAAAAGATCCAAGTCCACTTCTTTTAAACCAGCGGATGAAATAGTCAAATTCCAAGTCCACCCAACGGACCCAGCAAAGACGGCCTCCATCGGGGCACAATTAAACCCTGATGTAGACGCCGCACTACGAAAATTTCTATAAGAAAACTGGGACATCTTTGCCTGGCACCCTTCAGATATGCCAGGAACCCGATGTCAGCTGGCCGAGCACAGCCTAAATATCCTAAAAGGATTCAGCCAGTCAAACAGGCTCTTCGGCGCTTTTCCGAACCCAAGAGACAGGCAATGGGAGAGGAGCTAGCCAAACTTTTGGAGGCCGGATTCATCAGAGATATAAAACATCCGGACTGGCTAGCGAACCTGGTGATGGTACCAAAGAAGGATAAATTCTGGCGCCTATGTGTTGACTTCAAAGACCTCAATAAGGCTTGCCCAAAGGATCCCTTCCCCCTCCCACGAATTGATCAAATCATTGACGCCACAGCAGGACACGACTCATTGTGTTTCCTCGACACGTACTCTGGCTACCACCAAATCAAGATGGCAGAGCCAGACCAAGCTGCAACAGCATTCATCACTCCATATGGCCCGTTCTGCTTAAACACAATGCCCTTTGGGCTCAAAAACGCCGGCGCAACATATCAACGCATGATTCAGACATGTCTGGCCAACCAGATCGGCAAAACGGTGGAAGCATATGTAGATGACATGGTCGTCAAAACCAAACACGTCGAAACTCTAGTACACGATTTGAGGCTCACATTCGACAATCTTCGAAAATATGACATCAAGCTCAATCCGGAAAAATGCGTCTTCGGCGTTCCAGCCGGAAAGCTCCTGGGCTTCATTGTGTCCGGTAGAGGAATTGAAGCAAACCCAGCCAAGATTCGAGCTCTGTCACAATTGGATATTCCAAAAGACCTCAAACAAATACAAAAATTGACGGGATGTGTAGCGGCTCTAAACCGCTTTATCTCCCGTTTAGGAGAAAAGGCATTACCTCTCTACCGCCTCCTCCGCCGCACCGAACACTTCGAGTGGACGGATGCAGCCACGGCCGGACTCGAAGAAATAAAGGCCATTCTGGCAACAAATCCGGTCCTGGCCGCGCCCAATGCGGGTGAACCAATGCTATTATATATCGCCACAACACATCAAGTTGTCAGCGCGGTGCTCGTCGTCGAACGATGTCGGTGTACTAGAGTAGGGGTACCCTAGTATCCCGAACTCGTGCACGGGCAGTTGTAGCACCCCGCGGCAAGGCTTGCCAAGTGATCGCCAAGATTCTCCGTGGCTCCTTTGGAGCCATTCAAGAACAAAGTGTTTTATGCCAAGGAGACAAGGCCCCGGCAAGAGGAGCTTGCCGGGAAGGTCACTCAAGGCATGCAGAAGAGAAGACCCCGGCAAGAGGAGCTTGCCGGGAAGGCTCGGAGCGCGACAAGCCTCCGGACGCGACAAGGATTCGGCTGCGGCAAGGCACTTGCCGCGGCAGGCGACCTCTCTTCATCTCCGCTCCAGCTCATCCACCAACGTGTCGCCATGGGACCATTCCAGGCTCACGTGTCGAGGGGCTATGCAGCCAGCGGAGAGCAGCGATAAGCGGCGCTGACAGGATAAGCCATCGTGGCAAGCGGTGGCGCCCGTGACGGCCACTTTTTGCACTGTTTGGGTGACTTAGACGGGCATTTACTTCCTTTGTCCCCTGCCGTCAGGGTTAGGTATGATACACTGTACACTGTACAAGTAGGTGTACCAACTACTGTTTTTCCATTTGTACCCTCATCTACGTTGCCACCTGTCGGAGACCCCTTGAGCCTATAAAAGGAGGCCCATGCGCAACGTAGAAGGGGTTCGAAGGTTCGGCTGGTTCGACTCAGCTCATTCGAAACCACAGACACTCAGGCTAGGTTTTGTAGCTCTCATCGCTCCCTAGCAAGAACACAATACAATCAGACAAGGAGCAGTAGGAGTATTATCTCTCCGGAGAGCTCCGAAGCTGGGTAAACTGCTCGTGTGCATCGCCTCGATCTGCTCTTTGTGCATCCTCCGCCCCCTGCCGAACCGAAAAGGGGCTCCGGTCCCATAGGTGTCCGTGGGTACGATCAGCCACCCCGACATCTTTGGCGCGCCAGGTAGGGGTGCACGAGGCTGTGTGAACCTGATCCAGCATTCACACGAGCTGCATCTTCATCATCTTCATCGACATGCCACTGAAGAAGAAGACTTCGGCGGCAGGAGAGCCGTCCGCGCCGAACCCACCACCTCCGGAGCAAACGGGTGGTGGGGTAGATGCCGGCGGAAGCATGGACGTCGACGAGGGAGCCTACGACGCTGCCAAGTCCATGGACAAGGCTGCGCAGACCTCGGCGTCCAGACATTCACCGCGTCCATCCCAGGAGCCGCGAGACCGACAGCGTCATGGTATTCAGCATACCATACGCTCGTTGGACCAAGGCCAAGCTGATGGATCCCGCAGTGCTGGCGACCAGCATGCACGTCGACATGCTGGCAGGAGCGAGGCAGGGTCGCCCGGACGGGGGACTGCTCCTTCTAACATAAATAGAAGTCCGAGCATATCCCGCTCCTCGCACCGTTCGCCACTGCCGCCCACCACTCGAGAAGAAGCTTTGGCACGAGCTCAGCTGCTCCTGGATTACCCTCCGGCGTCCGACAAGGTCGACGAATGGAGGGCCACCATCCAGAGTCTCATCGGCTTTGCCAACGGCGACGTTCCACGGCAACCAACTGCATCGCTGCCGCGGCAAGACGACAAGGCACGAGCCGGTGGCGACGAAACCTGTGGGGGTGCAACCACCATGCACTCTCCACCCCGAAGGCCAAGATCGTCGGCTCGCCGGATCAACATCGACAACTACTCCACTGCGTCGTCAGATCCACGAGCGCGTCGCGATCAGCGCCAAGTTCTCCAAGAACGACAGCAAGAAGATGCTCGAACTCAAGCCCAACGTCGAAGAGAAGCGCGACGTCAATCAGACCAGCGCGCTGGGCCTTCTGTCGATATGCATGCGCCAGGGGAACCAGGCGACCTGCCGTACGCGATAGGTTGCCCTGCATTCACCCGTGAGCTGCGGCAAGTCCAGTGGCCCAGCACCAAGAACTTCAAACCAGACGTACCGGAGAAGTACGACGGCCAGACGCATCCGTCGGAATTCCTCAGCATCTACACCATCGCGGTGCAAGCTGCCGGGGGGCGAGACGACAAGATCCTAGCCAACTACTTCCCGCTGGTACTCAAGCCCAACGTCAGATCTTGGCTCATGCACTTGCCGGACAACTCCATATCCTCTTGGGCTGACCTGTGCCATCAGTTTGTTGGCGCCTTTACCGGCAGCCACAAGCCGCATGGCCAGGAGAGTGACCTTCATCTGCTCGCCCAGAAGGAAGGAGAGTCCCTGCGCAAGTACATTCAGAGGTTCAGCCGTGTACAACGCACCATCCCAGACATCCACCCTGCTGCGGTGATTAGCGCGTTCCATCAGAACATGCGGAACCGTAGGATGCGGGAGGAGATGGCGATGTGCAAGATCAGATATGTCAGTGAGCTCTACGCCCTGGCCGACAAGTGTGCACGCGCTGAGGAAGGGAGAAGACTCCCAGGAGAGAATGCAGAAGCAGGATCTGACAGTGAGGAGACCGCTCCGGCAAGGAAAGGCCGGAAGCGGAACAACAGAAAGAAGAAGGGCAAAGATGTGCTAGTTGTCGAGCAGTCCGGCAATGGAGGTGCCGCCAAGGTTGCTGGCTCCGGCAAGGAGGTTGCCGCGGGCGCCAACGACCAGGCTGTGGCGGTCGCCGACAAGCAGGACAACTCCAACAAGCAGTATTGCAAGATCCACCGCACCAAGGGCCATGACCTCCAGAGCTGCAAGAAGGTCGAGCAGCTTGTTGAACAGCAGAGGGCTGAATACGAGCGGCGCGACAAGGAGAAGGCCCAGGAAGGTGCTGGAGGAGCTGGCAAGAAGCGCCCCGGCCGGGGAGGACGCCGCGGCAAGGCCAAGCAGCGGCAAGGAGACAGACCTCCCCGCGGCCGCGACAAGGACGAAGACGACGACAGCGATGAAGACATGGATGATGATGAAGCCGATGACCAGGAGTTTCAGAAAGCCATAGAGGTCCTCTGCGTTGACGGTGGTGCTTCTCTGCATACTTCGCACCGCCAACTCAAGCAGTGGATGCGGGAAGTTAATGCAGCAGAACCATCTGTAGAGTCACGCAAGCCTCTAAAATGGTCCAGCACGCCTATCATCTTTGATATTGAGGATCACCCTGATCGCATAACTGCGATCGGGTGCTTGCCGATGTTGGTTTCACCAACTATCCGCAACCTCAAGGTCACCAAGATGTTAGTTGACGGCGGGGCTGGCTTGAACCTGATCTCCTCCGCGGTGCTCCAGAAGCTTCAGATCCCTGACAGCGAGCTCGAAGAGACCGGCACATTCCAAGGAATCAATCCAGGAAGGAGCAAGCCGAAGGGGAAGATCACGCTGCCGGTAACATTTGGCAGCGAGCTAAACTTCAGGACTGAGAGAGTCACGTTCGACGTTGCTGATTTTCCATTGCCTTACAATGGGATACTCGGCCGTCCAGCGCTCGCCAAGTTCATGGCGGCCTCTCACTACGCCTACAACTTGCTCAAGATGCCAGGCCCGATAAGTGGCATCTCTGTCCCTGGCGACAAGAAGGACGCACTTATCTGTGCCGACAAGATCTACCGGGAAGCAGCAGCCGCAACAGATAGCAAGACACTTGCCGCTGAAGCTCCCGGGGGGGAAGAAGAAGTCCAAGTTCGGCAAGAGCTCTGATGCCCACTCCGGCAAGCGCACCTCTTCGGAGTGCTGCGCTACCGTCGAGGACGCACCATCGAGCTCCACCGGCAAGTGCAAGAAGAAGACGATGGCAGCTCCGCCAGCAACCAAGAAGGTGTCCGCCAAGGAGGACGGCACTGGTGGTACCTTCACCATCAGTGCCACGCTTGACCCTAAATAGGAAAGCGCGCTCGTTGCTTTCCTGTGGGTGAATGTCGACGTGTTTGCATGGCAACTGTCTGACATCCCCGGTGTTCCCAGGAAAGTAATTGAGCACCACCTTGCCGTCAGTCCTCATGCGCGGCCCGTCAAGCAAAAAGTCAGGAAGCAAGCAGTGGAGCGCCAAGAATTCATAGCAGAAGAAATCAAGAAACTAGAAGCAGCAGGCCTTGTTAGAGGAGTCCTCCATCCTATGTGGTTGGCCAATCCTGTAGTCGTGCGCAAAGCAAACGGGAAATGGAGGCTTTGTATCGACTTTACCGATGTTAATAAAGCCTGTCCCAAAGACCCATTTCCCTTGCTGCGCATTGACCATATTGTTGACTCCACAGCCGGATGTGATTTGCTTTCATTTCTTGATGCATACTCAGGATACCATCAGATCTTCATGGCAGAAGAGGATGAAGAGAAGACCGCATTCATCACTCCATGTGGCACGTATTGTTTCATACGGATGCCTTTTGGTTTGAAGAATGTTGGTTCAACGTTTCCAAGGGCAGTCCATGAAGCCTTTGAGCCACAAATGCACAGAAATGTAGAAGCCTACATGGATGACATAGTGGTCAAGAGCAAAGACAGAGCAACTCTGATCCAAGACTTAGATGAGACTTTTGCAAATCTGCGCAAGATCAACCTCAAGCTCAACCCCGAGAAGTGCGTGTTTGGAGTCCCTTCCGGCAAGCTTCTCGGGTTCTTCGTATCTCAGCGGGGAATTGAAGCCAATCCCGACAAGATCAAGGCCATTGAGCCGATTGAAGCACCAAAGCGCGTCAAGGATGTACGAAGACTTGCCGGTTGCGTAGCTGCTCTCAGCAGGTTTATCTCTAAGTCTACTGAGCGCGCCCTGCCATTTTTCAAAATCTTGAAAAAGGCGGGTCCAATAAAATGGACTCCAGAAGCGGAGGCTGCGCTGCAAGACTTAAAGAGATACCTGTCCTCCACTCCAATACTTGTCGCACCTAAACCACAAGAGAAGTTGTTGATATATTTAGCGGCAACCAATCAAGTGGTTAGTGCTGCGTTAGTAGCGGAGAGGGAGGCGGATGATGAGCTAACAACCACGGCAGGTGCATCCAGCGACAAGCAGGGGGCTTCGCCGACGAGCTCTGGTCTCGACAAAGATGGATCTGCGCAGGAGTGTCAGAAGATGCAGAAAAAGATGGTGCAGCGCCCAGTTTACTTCGTCAGCTCCCTTCTGCAGGGGGCTAGGTCAAGGTACTCTGGTGTGCAGAAGTTGCTTTTCAGCCTTCTCATGGCCTCGAGAAAGCTGCGCCATTACTTCCAGGCACACGAGATCACAGTTGTCACTCGCTTTCCGCTAAAGAGAATTCTGCAAAATCCAGAAGCAACAGGCAGGATTGTCGAGTGGGCACTAGAACTGTCAAGCTTTGGCCTCAAGTTTGAAAGCACTTCAACTATCCAAAGCAGAGCGTTGGCGGAGTTCATAGCAGAATGGACGCCAACACCAGATGAAGAAATTCCAGAGACGAGCATTCCCGACAAAGAAGCGAGCAGAGAGTGGATAATGTACTTTGATGGTGCCTTCTCGCTGCAAGGCGCCGGTGCCGACGCCGTGCTGCTTGTCGCACCCACTGGAGAGCACCTCAAGTACGTGGTCCAGATGCACTTTCCCAAGGAGCAAGAAACAAACAATACTGCTGAGTATGAAGGTTTGCTTGCCGGTCTCAGGATCGCGGTAGACCTTGGGATCAAGAAGCTCATTGTCAGGGGTGACTCACAACTCGTTATCCGCCAAGTAAACAAGAACTATCAGAGTCCGTTGATGGAAGCTTATGTTGACGCAGTGAGAAAGCTAGAAGAACACTTTGACGGCCTGCAAATGGAACATGTTCCAAGAGCTCAGAATGACATTGCTGATGGCCTGTCAAAGTGCGCCGCACTTAAGTTACCTGTAGAACCAGGGACCTTTGTGCTCAAGCTGACTCAACCGACTGTAGCACTATCAACTGGACAGAGCAAGAAGAGAAAGTTGACTTCTGGTGACTACTTGCCGGCAGAGCTCCCTGAAGCCGCCGCCAAGAAGGTCCCCAAGATCAACGCCAAGAGTGCTGAGGGGCAGTCTGCTCCGACAAGCCTTACGGTTTGTTACGTTGAAGCAAACGCTCCCGACAAGCTTTGCTCCGGCAAGCTTGCCGCGGAATATCAAGCTCCGACAGAACCTCCGGTTCTTGCCATAGAAGCGGATGTTCCCGCAGCAGCAGATGTGCCTTTCGTCCTTGTTGTCGAGCCACAAGCTCCAGCATGGGCACAGCAGATTGTTCATTTCCTTCAGACAGGAGAACTTCCCGAAGAGCAAGAAGAAGCGGAAAGAGTAGCCCGGCAGTCAAGTATGTACCAGTTTGTCGATAGCACACTGTACAGAAGAAGACTCAACGGTGTGAAATTGAAGTGTATTTGCCGGGAAGATGGACAGAAGCAGTTGGCAGAGATACATGGAGGCATATGTGGTCACCACATTGGCGCAAGAGCACTTGCCGGCAAAGCTTTTCGGCAAGGTTTCTTTTGGCCGACAGCCCTCCAGGATGCAACTGCACAAGTAACCAAGTGTGAAGCGTGCCAGTTCCATTCCAAACAGATACATCAGCCAGCTCAAGCTCTCCAGACGATCCCTTTATCCTGGCCATTTTTGGTCTGGGGGCTCGATATCCTCGGCCCCTTCCCCCGAGCTGTTGGGGGCTTTGAGTACTTGTACGTTGCAATCGACAAGTTCACAAAGTGACCGGAAGTGGAAGCAGTGAGGAAGGTGACAGCACAGTCACCAGTCAAGTTCTTCAGGTCGATTGTTTGTCGCTTCGGGATCCCTAACAGGATCATCACCGACAACGGCACTCAATTTACGAGCCGCACCTTCATGCAGTACGTCCAAGATCTTGGCGCCAAGGTCTGTTTCACTTCTGTTGCTCATCCAAGGAGCAACGGTCAAGCAGAAAGGGCAAATGCTGAAGTGCTGTGTGGACTCAAGACCAGAACTTTCGACAGGCTGCACAAGTGCGGAAGAAACTGGATCGAGGAGCTGCCGGTGGTTCTTTGGTCGATCAGGACGACGCCAAATCGAGCTACTGGCCAGACACCCTTTGCTCTAGTCTATGGAGCAGAGGCAGTTCTCCCCACGGACCTCGTATACGGGTCGCCTCGAGTGCTCGCTTATGATGAGCTCGAGCAAGAGCAGCTGCGACAAGATGACGCGCTGCTCCTTGAGGAAGACCGTCTTCAGGCTGCTGTATGAGTTGCTCGATACCAGCAAGCTTTGCGCCGCTACCATAGCCGCAAAGTTAACGCCAGAAGTCTCGAGGAAGGTGACCTTGTTCTTCGGCGCGTTTAGTCCGCCAAGAATTTCAACAAGTTGACGCCGAAGTGGGAAGGCCCTTATCGGGTGAAACGGGTCACTAGGCCTGGCGCTGTCCGCCTTGAGACCGAAGATGGCGTTCCGGTGAGCAACTCCTGGAACATAGAGCATCTTCGTAAGTTTTATCCGGAAGGCGCGGTTGCCGGAACCTGTTCCGGCAACCACCTTTTGTACAAGTCTTGCCGATGTTGCATGTAATCCTTTGTACAAAGCCGGGCGCAGACACCGTGCATCAGTAAAGTTCATGTGTTGCACACATCTTGTCAGATTTATGCTCTTTCCATTATATTGCATATGTTATCTGACACTTTGTGCAGCACCCACACCCGGTAAGCAATAACGAGCCAAAAGGCTCCATGACTTTATTTTCTCTTCTTTCTTCTCAAAGAAGGGAAGGTTCCCTCGCGCACAAGTTAACCGGGGGGGAAGGAGAAGGAGAAGATAATGGTGTGGACCAAGTGCCGCTCGAGGAAGTTTCGTCTTCACTCGAGGAAATCTCGCCTTGCCGGGAAGCAAACGACAGAAAAGCTAAGTTGCCAAAGTTTGAGCAATCAGTTTTTAAATTTTTGAGTTATCTTCCTCGAACGACCGTGCTTTGTATGGAAAACCTGTGCGCGGAGGAACCAACTCGTAGCTAGTCGCACCCTTACTTTGTTTCGAGTCCGCTCAACAACTTAAGTGAGATGCGGCTAGTCGCGACAAGGTTTCTTGTCGCGAGCAACACTGCTAGCAGGCTGCTGACGTTCCGCACTCAGCGCTCGCGGGTAAAGGTGCTTGCTCTGACAAGTTCCCTAAAAGCGTAGGGTAAAACATACAAAGGAAGGAATCAAGTAAAGGAAATAACATTGCAATCATTGCCTAAGATAAAGTTATATTACAAGATAACTTGTCGCAGATCTAATGAATTGTTTCCCTAAACATGATCAGCAGCGACAAGGGAAAGATAAAATTGACGGCCTAGTCTACGCGGTCGCCATCAACCCTCTTGATCTTGCCCACCTTGTCCACAATGGGTGCGACAAGGGCCTTGAGTGCCTCCACATCGGCATCTGGCGGCAAGGACTTGAGGACTCCGGCAAGGTTGAGGCCCGGATTGCGGAAGGCCACCTTCATCAACACCTTCTGGAGGGCTCCCGCGCAGATTTGGCGCGATTCCTCGGCCAGCTGCTTCGGGATATCTTCCCGGAGTCGCTGGAGAGCCGTCACCACGCCCTTGAAGAACAGGCTGAGCTTGGCGCTGGGTTGGAGGCGCTCGTCGGAGGAGTACCCAAGGTCCACCATCCCCAGCTCCGTCAGCTCCTTGTCGATGGCGGCGGCAGTATCTACGAGACCCTCCGTCCAGTGCGTCACGTTCTCCCTGAAGGTGTTCTGGGCGGTTGTGGCATTCACCAGCAGCTCCTCGTCGGTCTTGATCTTCGCCAACAAGGCCACCTCCCGCTCCTTGGCGCTGTCCAGGGTCCCCATCAAGGTGGTCAGCTTCAGCTCAAGATCTTCCTTGGAGTCCTTGATAGCGTCGAGCTCTTTGATCCTTTCTGCGAGAAGGCCCTGCAGCTCGCCAAGGGTATAGGCGTCCTTCTCGCGCTCGTGCTTCAGCGCGGCAAGCTCCTCGCCACTCTTCTGGAGATTGGCCTCCAGCCGCGTCACCTTAGCTTCCAACTCCTTCTTGGCAGCTTCGGCAGCTGCGGCAGCATCTTTTGCTTCCGTGAGCGCTCCACCAAGTGATTTCTCGCGTGCGACAAGCTCTTCTTCATGGCTATCAAGATTTATCTTCCGCTGCGCCAACTCCCCTTCTTGCGCGGAGAGCTTCTCGGCAGTAAGCCGTTGCTACTCCTGGACCTCAGCCTTCTCCAGGATGAAGGCTGTGTGCTCTTCAAAGAGCTGCTCCCGCTCTTCTGCTATGTTCCGGAGAGCTTCTCGGTTGGCGCCCCGGAGTTCTTCTGCGCGCTTATCCATGTCTACTCCCTCCCTCGCGACAAGTGCTTCCCGGGACTCCAACTTGGCTTGCTGGGCGCGGTAGAGCGACAGCAGCTTCTTCAACAGCTGCTCTTCCTCAGACTCGCCGCTGCTGCTTGGCGCATCAACCAGCGACAGCCCAGCAGAGGCGATCAGCTCTTCGTCAAAAGTCTCCCCTTCGACTGGCGCCCTAGAGCTCGACGCCCAGGGGAGCTTGATGAAGACTCCGTCGCCGGCCTTCAGATAGGCGTCGGGCTGAGGCTCTTCGGAGCCTGGGGCTGCATCGGTGGCGGAAGGATCGGCGGTCGGCGTAGCGCCTGGCGCTCCTGCGACCTCAGGGTCGTCAGTACGATCGCCAGACCCCTCGCCAGCCTTTGCGGCGGCAGCCTCGGCGGCCTCTTCGCTGGCGGGTCCATCGGCGCCAACCTCTTCCTCCATGGTGGCGACGTTGTCAGTGTTGCCGCACGCGTCCTCCTCGCCGGCGACCTCAGTCTCCATGGGCTCTGCGCCGGATGGATCTGATGACCAGAAAAAGCAAAGAACAGTCAAGCAAATGTTCAAAAAGAAAAACAGAAGAAAAGAAGAACCCAAGGGAAATCTTTACGCAAGAGGATTACCGGCAAGAGGATCTGCTGCCATGGTCTCATCCACCGGAGGATCACTGGTACCGTCCCTTGCCGGAGTAGTCTCCCTTGCCGGAGAACGCTCCCTTGCCGGAGGATCTTCCCTTGGCGGCGTAGTAGAAGCAGATAGTATTTTGGGAGTGACCTCCGGGCCCCCCTGATGAGGCTGCTCTGCTTCTGCACAAGTCAACAGTCATATATCAATGAAGAAGGAGCACCCATGCACGCCTAACAGTAAGAAGAAAACCATATAGTTACACTGGGGGCTGTGCTGGGGGCTGCTCTGAGGAAAGGTTGCCGGGTCCGGCAAGGTGGTCTCGGGTGCATCCTCTGCAATCACGACGGGATCGTCCTCGATGACAACCACTGGAGTCTTGGCCCTTTTCGACGCTCTCTGAGCCAACGTCCTGAAAAGGAAAAGGTTCAGAATGAAGCAAATCAGATTCAAGACGAAGCAATAAAATTGAAGAAATACAAGCATGGCATGGAAACTTACTCTTCTTCTTCCTCCTCGTCGGAGCTGAGCGCGGAGAGATCAAATTCCGGTTTGCCTCCGGTGCGAAGAGGCGGAGGGGTGGTTTCTCTTGACCGCTTGGCGGGAATGGCAGCGGCGGCCTGTGAGGATCCTGCCTCAGTTGCCGCAGTAGTGTGGGGTGCTCCCGCGGCAACATTACTTGCCGCGGTAGAGCTCGCCGCGTGGCGCTGCGGCTGTTGGCCCATCTGCCGACTCGTCTCGTCTCCGGCCCTGCGAAGACGCCTCCTTGGCGGAGCCGGGGGCTCCGTTCGCGGCAAGTTGCTGGATGGTGGGGAAGAAGCGCCCTCGGCTGGTTCGCTCGACTCGGCCTCGGGCTCGGCAAGATCTTCCTCACCGGCGAACTCCCTTCGCTCGGCAAGGCTTGTCGCCTCTGCTGCATCCGCCTCCTCCACGGTGAACCCGAAGACGCCAGCGGCAGTAGCTGCTTCCACCTCCTCCAACCTGGTGGCAATGCGCTGCATCTCATTGTCGGTGGTGTCGCGGGTGAGCTTCTTCTGCTCGTCGGGGCGGATCGGCACTTCTTCCAAACTGTCAAAGAATTGCCGCATGACGTCGTCCGCGGGCTCTTGCCAGGTTGGGACGATCCCATGAGAGTCGCATAATGGCATCATGGCGCGGATGCGATCAAGCGAAGAGTTGTTGCACAATGGGACGACCCCTCTCGGCAACCTACACCACTCAGGGTGATCGGGGTCATGCTTGAACAGCTCTAGCAACATTGCGTCCAACTCCAAGACAGTGAAATTCCAGCTAAGGCCCGGGCGCAGCCGCATGATGTCCGCTGCGTTTGTGAAATCCCAAGCAGGTCTCCTCCTCTCCTGCAAGGGAGCGATGCGGCGGTGAAGGAAGTCTGCGCCAACTGCGCCTACGGTGAGTCCGGCAAGCCTAAGGCGCAAGATCCGGGTCACAGCAATCTTCAACCTATCATCCTCCGGCGCCAAGTTACTCCAATCGTTGCCGCGCACTATTGGGGTTTGGCGCACGGCAGTGAAGGGCTGCGGATCCTCTTCAACTATCCAACACAAGTTGGCTCTCCACTCCTCCCACTTGCTGCGAAGCTCTCCTTCCAGATATGCCTCTTTCTTGCCGATCCTGGAGACCCAAGCAATCCCTCCGGCAAGTGTCTCTCCTCTCTCGGCGCGGGGCATGAAGAAGTGACGGAAGAGGGCTACGTTTGGGTGGACTCTGACAAAGTTCTCGCAAAGGTGTGCGAAAACTGCCATGGTGAGGACGGCGTTGGGGGTGAAGTCAAGGAGGCGGAGGCCATAGGTGTTCATGATGTCGCAAAATAACTCGGAAAAGGGCGGGCAGAGCCCGCAATAGAAGAACAAGGCAAAAAAAGGGGTACCCAGTTGGGGCTAATTCAGGGGCATCGGCTGGGAGTACCTTGGTGCGCGGATGCGCCCGAGTCTCCGTCGACCAAAACAGGTAGAACCTCTCCCTCAGCTCCTTTGCGCCGAGCTGAGGGGGGAAGACGGCCCGCTCCTTCCGCAGCGCCGCGAGCCGCTGCACCTCGGCTGACTTCACGCCCTTCCCCTTGTCGGCTTTTGGAGCCATGGCGGAGGCGATGGAGGTGACCGGCGGCGTTGATGGTGACGGTGGCGACGAGGGGCGGAGCAGCGCTCTCTTCTGGCTTGCGAAGCAGGGGGAGAGCAATGGTGGTTTTCGAGATCAAGAAGCAAATGGCAAGGTGAACAGAATGCCCCTGTTTCCTCTGCTTATAAAGAGGGAGGGGGCGGACGTTTCGCCCTTCCGGTTAAAAAAATTCCCCCCACGATCTCGCCCACGATCTCTCCCACGACGCCGCGGCCGACGCGTGCCGTTCGTGGAGGACGTGGTGGGTCTGGGGTGAATAACGGCGTGATCAAGGCCGCGCGTGCCCGTGCACTGTTTTGGGCCTGGCCCAACAGCGCTCGGCGCCGTGTGTGGCCCAGGCCCGGGGGCTCCTGTCGGTGTACTAGAGTAGGGGTACCCTAGTATCCCGAACTCGTGCACGGGCAGTTGTAGCACCCCGCGGCAAGGCTTGCCAGGTGATCGCCAAGATTCTCCGTGGCTCCTTTGGAGCCATTCAAGAACAAAGTGTTTTATGCCAAGGAGACCAGGCCCCAGCAAGAGGAGCTTGCCGGGAAGGTCACTCAAGGCATGCAGAAGACAAGATCCCGGCAAGAGGAGCTTGCCGGGAAGGCTCAGAGCGCGACAAGCCTCCGGACGCGACAAGGATTCGGCTGCGGCAAGGCACTTGCCGCGGAAGGCGACCTCTCTTCATCTCCGCTCCAGCTCATCCACCAATGTGTCGCCATGGGACCATTCCAGGCTCACGTGTCGAGGGGCTGTGCAGCCAGCGGAGAGCAGTGATAAGCGGCGCTGACAGGATAAGCCATCGTGGCAAGCGGTGGCACCCGTGACGGCCACTTTTTGCACTGTTTGGGTGATTTAGACGGGCATTTACTGCCTTTGTCCCCTGCTGTCAGGGTTAGGTATGATACACTGTACACTGTACAAGTAGGTGTACCAACTACTGTTTTTCCATTTGTACCCTCATCTACCTTGCCACCTGTCGGAGACCCCTTGAGCCTATAAAAGGAGGCCCATGCGCAACGTAGAAGGGGTTCGAAGGTTCGGCTGGTTCGACTCAGCTCATTCGAAACCACAGACACTCAGGCTAGGTTTTGTAGCTCTCATCGCTCCCTAGCAAGAACACAATACAATCAGACAAGCAGCAGTAGGAGTATTATCTCTCCGGAGAGCTCCGAAGCTGGGTAAACTGCTCGTGTGCATCGCCTCGATCTGCTCTTTGTGCATCCTCCGCCCCCAGCCAAACCGAAAAGGGGCTCCGGTCCCATAGGTGTCCGTGGGTACGATTAGCCACCCCGATAAACGAGAAACGGACGGACACCGGTTCCCTGTTCAAAAACCGGTCTATTATGTGTCCACTGTCCTCACTCCATGCAAGACCCGGTACCCACACTATCAAAAGATAGCATATGCGGTGTTTATGGCATCCCGGAAGCTGCGACACTACTTTCAAGAGTGTTCGATAATGGTAGCCTCCGAAGTACCTCTTAACGACATTATAAACAACCGCGACGCGACGGGCCGGATTGCTAAATGGGCCATAGAGCTCCTTCCATTCGACATAACTTATAAACCACGACGAGCTATTAAGTCGCAGGTTTTGGCCGACTTCGTGGCCGAATGGACTGAAGCCGAACTCCCTAAAGAGTACGGCGCATACTCCAATTGGATCATGCATTTTGACGGCTCCAAAATGTTGGCTGGCCTGGGGGCTGGCGTCGTCCTGACGTCCCCAACCGGGGACACGGTCCAATACGTCCTTCAGATAATGTATACGGACTCCAACAACGCAGCCGAATACGAGGCCCTTCTGTACGGCCTCTGGATGGCAGTCTCCATGGGCATTCAACGTCTAGAGGTGCGCGGGGATTCAAACCTCGCAATATCTCAAATAAACGGAGATTTTGACGCCAAAGATCCGAAAATGGCAGCATACCGCAATGCGGTCCTAAAAATGTCCGCACGGTTCGAAGGGCTAGAATTTCATCATATAGCCCGGGATAACAACCAGGCGGCGGATATATTGGCACGCATCGGCGCAAAGCGTGATGCCATCCCACCCAATATCTTTTTGGAATGGCTGTTCAAGCCATCCGTACTATGGGAAGGGGAGTCCGACAATAATAATCCGGACCCAACCGCACCGCCCGATGCCGAACACTCTGACACAACCGGAGGCTCTGCCCCCGAAATAACACCCTCTGCTCACGAAATAATGGCGGTTATCACCCCGTAGACGGAGCCATTCCTAGCCTACCTAACTAGGCAGGAACTCCCCGAAGACCAAAATGAGGCCCGCTGCATAGTACGGTGCTCTAAAGCCTATAAGGTCCATGAGGGAGAGCTTTATCAGAAAAGCACTACCGGAGTCCTTCAATGGTGTATCTCCGAAGAGGAAGGGCGAACCCTCCTGGCTGAAATTCATGCCGGACTAGGTGGGCACCACGCCGCAGCCTGGGCCCTTGTAGGCAAGGCCTTCCGTACATGATTTTATTGGTCGACGGCCCAGGCAGATGCGCAAGACTTAGTTCAATGATGCGTCGGTTGCCAGCTTTTTGCTAACCAAAGCCACATGCCACCCACCGCCCTTAAGACTATACCCATCACCTGGCCGTTCGCGTTCTGGGGGCTTGACATGGTTGGACCCCTTAAGGGAGGAACCCACAAGCAGAAATACCTATTGGTCATGGTAGATAAATTCACCAAATGGATAGAGGCCAAGCCTGTTAAAACGGCCGAATCCGGACCAGTGATAGACTTCATATCAGGGGTTGTACACCGTTACGGTGTTCCCCACAGTATCATCACTGATAACGGCACCAACTTCAGAGCCGATGAAGTCAAACTATGGTGCAAAAACATGGGCATCAAGCTCGATTATGCCTCAGTCTACCACCCTCAAACTAATGGCCAAGTCTAACGGGCAAACGGTCTAATCATGAGCGGCATTAAACCCAGACTAGTGCGGTTCCTCAAGGAATCTAACACATACTGGGTCGAGGAGCTCGACTCCGTACTCTGGGGGCTGCGGACCACGCCAAATCGCACTACCGGTTTCACACCATTTTTTATGGTGTACGGCGCAGAGGCAGTCTTACCCTGCGACATAATTCATGACTCACCTCGAGTGCGCATGTATGAAGAAAGAGAAGCCGAACTCGATCGGCAGGACAGTTTGGACGCATTGGAGGAGGAGCGCGACATGGCAAAAGCTCGTTCCGCATTTTATCAACAGCAGGCTCGAAGATATCAAAACAGAGAGGTATGGGCCAAAGCTTATAACGTTGGCGAACTAGTCCTACTCCTGCCGGACAAGAAAAAGGACAAACTCAAGCCCAAATGGGAAGGTCCCTTCATCATAGACCAGGTCCTGACCAGCGGAGCGTACCGTCTACGAAACGCATCGGATAACCGACTTGAGCCGAACCCATGGAACGCAGTCCGTCTACGAATATTCTACGCCTAAGTGTCGGACTTCAAGTTCATCTCCTTCCTCCGTCCGCATTCTTTATTTTTGTTTTTTGCTGTCTTTTATTTCTCTCCTTCTTCCTTCTTCTTCCTGTAGCCTTTCGAGGCTCGTTTGCGCTTTATCCGCACTAATTATACCTGGGGGCTTCTTTAACAGAAGCTTATTTATACGGGCTTCATGCCCAGCACATGCGTTAAGCTTCCGCATGTACCTTTTATTCGCCATTATATGCATCGATATGACTTAGGTTTTGGCCAAGCTGGGTTGCCTGGCTCCTGTGCTTACCCCTACGTTCCCGTTCGTTCGGCTAGGTGGTAAAGGGAGCACCTCTGCGATTGTTACTACCGGGTCAGCCGGATGTGTACCTCAGACTGGGTGAAGCCGAAAGCTAGCGTTCTTAAGGGAATATTCGGTCGGTGAATGGAAAGATGATTTCTTAAACTGTTTACCCACCTGCCCCCAGATGATTTTCTGCTTTCATAGCAGCTTTGACATGCACTTTAGGGCATGCACCCCAGCGAAAGGAACCCTTAACGGAACTATTCTCGCTGGAAGATGCTTCTTACTACCCATGTAATATCGCATAACTAGCTGGGCACTTGTCTGATACAGCAACTATGACCCCTACGCCTTGTCTCCATGCATACCATGGTTCTTATATAACCACAAGGGTATTCGGACACACTCCGGACTTTTGGGTCCGGAGGTTGAAGCGAAAAGGTCTGCTACGACAAACGATCT
The DNA here is from genome assembly GCA_900231445.1 of Triticum turgidum subsp. durum. NCBI lineage: Eukaryota > Viridiplantae > Streptophyta > Magnoliopsida > Poales > Poaceae > Triticum > Triticum turgidum. The sequence continues at coordinate 725,947,320 of LT934117.1, read as the reverse complement.
ACAATCCGGCTAGAAGATGTTTCTTTAAATGTCATATTTTTACATAGTCAATCCGACTCATTGTATTCCTCCTCAATGCCATCTAATAAGCTATCTAACTTACAATCTTGCTGGGAATACTTGGTGGCCAATTCTACTTGGCCGTAGACTAAGCTTACAGGGATCTCCATCCCATCCGGCCCCATAGGTCTGACCTCGGCCATGTGGTTCGGATCAGCCTTCGTGTACCGTGTCTTCACCATGGCCCAGGCCTCCCTGGCGCCTTGACGGCAGGCCGATATCTTCCATAGCCGGAAACGCCGCCGTGCACCTTGAAGTCGCTCCGCCAGCTCCCCAAGGCCTTCGAGCAGGGAGATTGATGGCCACAAGGCTTGACCGATGCCTTTCATCACCTGCCGGACTCGTCCGTGCAACTGACGCAATTCGGGAAGGAGAACACCCGAAGAATTTGGCATCTCCTCCTCAGGACGACCTGTGAGCAAACCTACATACATGTTTATGTTAGTCGCCTTCCTCGCCGAACTCTTTCAAGGTTCGCTCAAGCACTTACTGAAAATGCCGCGATGAAGCCGCCGATTCTCCTTCACGGAGTCAGATAGCTGGGCACGAACTTCTTTCAGTTCCTCACCCAGCTTGGTGTTGGCATCTTGGAGGTTATTCTTCTCCTGCCGCACCCTTGTAAGCACGCTCTCGCCAGCCTTTAACTGACGCAAGAGTTGTTGCTTGTCCGGATCCAGTCCGGCGCCATCTGCAATGTTTTTGTCAGCTTTACACATATGCCGCACTTCATAAATTATTTATTCGAAGCATATATTACTAGTGGGAGTCTCGGCAGCTCCCCCTATAGCGGCTAGTGCGGCCTCAAGTTGGGCTTTGCACTCTTTGAGCTCCTGGGACAGTCGGGTATTCTTTTTTGTAAGATCCTGCATAACAAATGATCCTTAAATCAGTTATTTTAACTATTTTAAGTCTCGGGGGCTACTGGCACATATAACTGTCAAAATTGCTTACCGGTATGTCCTTCACATACTGCTCCGTGGCTCTCGCTAGTCCATCTTGAGCGGCATGGAGATGCGCATCTCCCGATTCAAAGGCATTCAGGGCCTTCGGGGAGAAACACGCGTCACCAAGAACTGTCCGGCGGCGCCTGTGGTTCAAGGCGCTCTCCACCTCGGAGTTGGTGGCGGACAACCTGTCGGCATCCTCTGTCAAAGAAACATCCGACGCACGTCTCGTACTCGCCTCAACCTCCAGAACCAGCTTTGAAGCCTGTCCGGTGAAGGTTCGATCGGCAACCTCTCCGGATTCAGTCCGGCGAGCGCTCCTTTTCCTGAAATGGATATCAGCGATTAGTTCGCCTTCCAGGAATCAATCCTGGGTGTACGGTGACATGCTATACCGTTGCGACGGAGTTTTGATCCGGACCGCACTTCTTTTTAACCTGCGGGGCCGCACTGCCTTTTGTGGGTCAGCCACCGCAGGCTCGGCTTCCTGCCTCGAATGTACCCCCTGCGAAACACCATTGGTATACGGTGATCAATAATAAAGCGTGAATGGGTCGTTATCAGAATTTTGGGATCTCGGCCTCCTTTACCTGTGAGGCTGGAAGTATTCCAGGGTAATCCACCGTAATGGCGACCAACGCGTTGTCGATGCTAAGTTGGTAGAATACCCCATCGATCAACTCCACCTTTATATCCGGATCCTCTTCGGAGGTCGGGTCGAGGGACCGTTCCGGATCCTCGGGTTGTGGAGGCGGGCTGTGTATCTTCTCCACAGTCCGGCGCAGGTCCTGCGCAAAAACAAAACCATGAAATGAGATATTTAACTACGGGAACATGGATCGGACAGATCGCAAAGATGTTTTGCTTACCCAGCTTCGAGGATTACTCGAAGAAAACTCCTTCAGTGGGTTGAGACGGAGGAAATAATCCTCCTCTCTTTTGTACATGGCAGACAAGGTCTTCACCAGTTCGGTGACCGAGTCTGGCCCTTTGCGGCCATGACGGGTGGCGTCGTCCTCCCCGTTGAAGTCCCACATGGGGTGGCCTCTGTATTGAAGCGGCTGCACTCCCCTCATTATGCAGATTGCCATGACCCCTGGCATGGTCAATCCGGCATGAGCCAGTAACCTTATTCGGCTCATCAAATAACGGACGTCCTGGTCATCTTGTCCCCGGGGGCTCCGAGGGCGCCAGCTTAGGCGCTTCTTCAGAGGAGCGTCGTTGAACTCCGGAAGGCCGATTCGAACAGGATCCGGTAGCGGGACGTCCTCCATATAAAACCATTCCGAAGGCCAGTCTTCGGACGCCTTCTTTGGGGTTCTGGACAGGCATCCGGTCCCGGTGATGCGCCATAGCTCGGCTCCGCCCACTTGATATATTGACCCCTCATGAGAATGGGGCACTAGGCAGAATATTCTCTTCCACAATCCAAAGTGAGCTTCAACGCCCAAGAATAGTTCGTAGAGGGCCACAAAGCCCGCGATGTGCAAGATGGAGGCAGGAGTAAGATGGTGCAATTGGAGGCCGTAGAACTCCAAGAGCCCCCGGAGAAACGGATGGATGGGAAATCCGAGGCCTCTTACTAGATAAGAGATGAAGCACACCCGCTCTCCTTTAGAGGGATTGGGGACGCTCTCCGCTTGCTTTCCGCCCTTTTAGGTGGCGAGTCCGGCTCGAACCAGAACCAAGAAGGCTGGGGGGAGAAATCCCTTGGTTTGGAGTATAACTAGCTCGTTATGCGGGACTGAGCATCTCTCCCAATTTCCTGGCTGAGGGCTGGGAGCGCGAGAAGAGGAGCCGCGTCGACTGTCCATGGTGGAATGGGTTTGGGTCAGAGGCGCTCTGATGAAGGCTTGCAAAGGGAGAGATGGTGTGACCCAGATCTAGATCCTTGCCCCTTTTATGGGCGGCTCATTTGCACGGCTAGGGGGGTAATTGTAAAAATACCACTGGCTGTTCACATTCATTCAAACACGTGGAAGATTGCCATTATTGGGCGTAGAAGCTGAGGGGCGCAGCATTTATCAGAAACCGGACACTATTTGACAAGTATATGGGATTTGGAGAAGAACCCGCCTCGCAATGCCGACGACAATCAACACGCCGGACTCATCGTCATTGAAGCCTGGTTCGGGGGCTACTGAGGGAGTCCCGGACTAGGGGGTGTCCGGATAGCTGAACTATCATCACGGCCGGACTCCAAGACTATGAAGATACAAGATTGAAGACTTCGTCCCGTGTCCGGATGGGACTTTCCTTGGCGTGGAAGGCAAGCTTAGCAATACGGATATGTAGATCTCCTACCATTGTAACTGACTCTGTGTAACCCTAACCTATTCGGTGTCTATATAAACCGGCGGGTTTTAGTCCATAGGACGAACAACTTCATCATCAACATTCATACCATAGGCTAGCTTCTAGGGTTTAGCCTCCTTGATCTCGTGGTAGATCTACTCTTGTACTACCCATATCATCAATATTAATCAAGAAGGAGTAGGGTTTTACCTCCATCGAGAGGGCCCGAACCTGGGTAAAAACATTGTGTCCCTTGTCTCCTGTTACCATCCGCCTAGACGCACAGTTCGGGACCCCCTACCCAAGATCCGCCGGTTTTGACACCGACAGGGGGCTTCTACCGGAAAACGTCCGATTAGCCATTGTGAAGCTATGTGCATTCCTCAATGCAATCTCTCAGAAGGTGATCGATCCAGAAATCGTACCAAGGCTAAGGAGTGATGTGGCGCAATGTCTTGTCAATTTCGAGCTGGTGTTCCCACCATCCTTCTTCAATATCATGATGCACGTCCTAGTTCATCTAGTCGACGAGATTGTCATTCTGGGGCCCGTATTTCTACACAATATGTTCCCCTTTGAGAGGTTCATGGGAGTCCTAAAGAAATATGTCTGTAACCGCGCTAGGCCAGAAGGAAGCATCTCCATGGGCCATCAAACAGAGGATGTCATCCGGTTTTGTGTTGACTTCATTCCTGGCCTTAAGAAGATAGGTCTCCCTAAATCGCGGTATGAGGGGAGACTGACTGGAAAAGGCACGCTTGGAAGGGACTCAATAATATGCAGGGACGGGTATTCTTGGTCTCAAGCACACTGCACAGTTCTACAGAACTCTACCTTGGTGACCCCTTATGTCGATGAACACAAGAATAGTCTGCGCTCCAAACATTCGGAGCAGTGCAACGACTAGATTACATGTGAACACATCAGGACTTTCAGCAGTTGGTTGGAAACACGTGTCAGAGGTGACAACACTGTTTGTGATGAGCTGTACTTGTTGTCCAGGGGACCATCTTCGACTGTTACGATTTGGAAAGGATACGAGATAAATGGGAATACATTTTACACGATTGACCAAGATCAAAAGAGCACCAACCAAAACAGCGGTGTCCGCTTTGATGTAGCCACCGAGAGGGGAAAGGACACATATTATGGTTACATAGTGGACATATGGGAACTTGACTACGGACATGATTTTAAGGTCCCTTTCATTAAGTGCAAATGGGTCAATCTGTCAGGAGGCGGGGTACAGGTAGACCCACGGTACGGAATGACAACAGTGGATTTGAAAAATCTTGGGTACACTGACGAACCGTTCGTCCTAACCAATGATGTGGCACAGGTTATCTATGTGAAGGACATGTCTACCAAACCGAGAAAAAGAAAAGATAAGGAAGCGAATACATCATACGATGAGCCAAAGCGCCACATAGTTCTTTCAGGAAAAAGGGACATCGTGGGAGTGGAGGGCAAGACAGACATGTCTGAAGATTATGAAAAGTTTAATGAAATTCCTCCCTTCAAAGTCAAGGCTGGCCCAAGCATCCTGATAAACGATGAAGATTATCCATGGTTACGGCGCAATAAGCAAATGACACAAGCGAAGAAAAAGTGAAGACTTTCTCCCGCAACTATTATGATGATACCATGCCAACTTTGTAACAGACGAGTATGATACCATTGTCTATTTTGTACATGCACATGCTATGTGGGTGAAATTATGATACCATGCCAACTTTCAACTTTTTTAGAGTTCATTTGAAATGCTTTAATGTCTTATGGTTCGGCCCTCGTAATACCATTAATCCCGGTTCGCTCCTTGTCAACTATGTTCTCACAAAGAACACTCAAGAGGGCAGCCACGTGGGCCATTGGTTTATAAGCCCCTCCCTCTCTGCCTTGTTGAGCTCCTCTCAAAGTGAAAATAGATGCCCTTATACAGGGAATTTGACCTAAATTCATACTGAATTTCTCTGAAATTCATATAAATTTATTATGAATTTAGGTTGAATTCTCTCTATAGGCGCATCTATGCTCATTTTTTTAGTAAAGTTAATCACAAACTTGTGATTCGCACAAATTTGTGATTCACACAAATTTCAAAGAATTCAAATTTTAACTATTCAAATTTGAAAACTAATGGCACTAAAAGAAAGTTTATAATTTTTCTGACCTAAAAGCAAAAAAGAATTAAAAAATAAAGCAAAAAACAAAAGAAAATTAATAATGCAAAAAACAAAACAAAAAAACTGGAAAAAAAACTAAAAAAAACTGCCACCTATTGGGCCACCACGGTGTGGATACGACTAGAAACCCCACCTGGGCCAGGATTCAGGACCGCAGAAGGCCCAATAGACCCACAGCAGCATAGTGTGAGATTAGGCCCGAGAGCCTGCAGTTGAGAGGAGCTCGAGAGGGTGGGCGTAGCAGCGCTTATAAACCACTCTCGAGCCCTCTCAACTAGCGAGGTGGGACTAATCTTTGGCCGCGACGCGGGCAGCATAGGGGCCTTTGGTCCCGGTTGGTACCACCAACCGAGACCAAAGGGGGGCATTGGTACCGGTTCGTGGCACCAACCGGGACCAATGCCCCCCCCCCTTTAGTCCCGGTTGGTGCCAACAACCGGGATCAAAGGCCGCCACTTCCGGCCCTTTGGGCTGCCGAAAACTGGCCTTTGGTCCCGGTTGGTGGCACAAACCGAGACTAAAGGGGGCATTAGTCCCGGTTGGTGCCACGAACCGGGACCAATGCTTCGACTATATAAGAAACACTTGTGAAAAATTCTCAATTTTCATCGCCAGTTGCCCCCATCCCCGACGACGCCGAGCTCATTGACGCCGTCAGGCTGCTCCACCTCGCCGTCGTCGTCGCCGTCGCCAAGGCCGTCGCCTCCCCGAGCCCGCGCCGTCCAAGTCGCCGGCCTCCCCGAGCCCGCGCCGTCCTCGTCGTTGGCCTCCCCGAGCCCGCGCCGTCCAAGTCGCCGGCCTCCCCGAGCCCGCGCCGCCCTCGTCGCCGGCCTCCCCGAGCCCGCCATCCTCGTCCCCGTCCTCCCCGAGCCCGCCGTCCTCGTCCCCGTCGCCGCCTGCCTCCCCGAGCCCACCCTCCTCGTCCCTGTCACCGCGTGCCGCCCGAGACCGCCATCCCCG
>LT934117.1:725911998-725940646 GCA_900231445.1 Triticum turgidum subsp. durum | reverse complement strand
ATGTGGCTATGCGGCTCTGTTTTTTTCATTTTTATTAGTTTAGTTTTTTTGTTCATATATATATATATACATATATATATAATGTATATGTGTATGTATGTAGATGTTTAAAATGTATAAAAAAATTGTTCAGAGCATGTTTTCATATATGTGTATTAATGTTTTCATATATGCAAAAGATAGATTTTTAGAAAAGTTAGGATTTTTTTCTGTTCATAGATTTTTTTGGTGATATTAAGTATTGTAGAATATACAAATGTTTGTATATTCATATGAACAATTAATGCATTAGGCAAAACCTTTACTTTTTTTGAAATTTTCTATTTGAACATTTTTTTAAAACAAGCAATACTAAAAGAATGAGAGGAAAAAGTAAAATAAGAAGAGGAAGAAAGGAGGAGAAGAGGAGAAATAAATAAGAAGAGGAAAAAAGAAGAAAAAGAAGAGGAGAAGAAGAATGGAATAGAGGAGAAGAAGAGAAAATAGAATATTTTCTATTTTTTCTTGTTCTCCTCTATTCCTTTCTTCTTCTCCTCTTTTTTTTCTTCTTTTTTTCTTTGATCATCTCTTCTATTCCTTTCTTCTTCTCCTCTTTTTATTTCTTCTTTTGTCTTCTTATTTTTTATCGGGTATGTTGTTGTCCATATACCCCCTCCCCATAACTTCAACACGAGGGGGGAGGGTCGATATACCCCCTCCCCGATAACATTATTTTCCCATGTATGTATGTCATCGTTGTCGATATAACCCCTCTCGGATAACTTTGACATGAGGGGCGGTCGATATATATACCCCCTCTCGACCGTGATAACTTATACCACGGCAGCACCCCCCTCGGCCCTCTCGCTCGACCAAAACTCTCGAGGACACCCAAAACCCTAGAGAAAAACGATGTTGGTCTCCTACCCCCTCCCGCCGCGCCCCTACCCGACAAACTCTCTCGAGGCAGCGTCGAGGCCACTAATTAATATGATTCCTTACTGTGATTAGCTAGCTTGTTCTACGTTTGCCACTAATATATCCATATCTGTCATGTTTGAATAATAATTGCCATGTTGTAAATATTTGTAGAAACTATGGACACCCCCCGAGACGAAGCAACAAAAGTGATGTTGGAGGACATAATCGCACATGGAAGTGATGCCGTCTTATCGTATCTGAACGACACCGATGGTCTAGAAGGACAGGGTGAAGAAGCAGGCAATTATGATGGCTCCTTTGACCCAATGCCGGTGCAAGAAGGAGACCATGAGGACGGCTCCGGTGACCCAATGACGGTGCAAGAAGGAGACCGTGATGACGGCTCCGGTGACCGAACCGAGTCTGGCCAGGTATATATATTAGTTAAGCCTGTGCTGACTAGCTAATTGATGCATTCATTGTTTTGGTATATGTACACATATTAATTAACTCTCGTCTTTCTTCTTTTTTCTAGCCCTCCGGATCGAGCACAACTTCGGTAAGGAGACGAGGCCCAAAGAAAAAGTTGAGCTCGGATGAAAGGTTTGAGATCACAGCAATTGCGTGTGACGGTGAACCAATTGAACCCATCCGGGCAAAGAACGCATTTGCTGCTCAGTGCGGGGTTCTTGTTAGGGACAAGATCCCGATCAGCATCCACCAATGGTATAAGCCTAAGGAGGAAGACCCTCAGGTGTCTTATGTCAATGATATGCAGAAAGATGATCTTTGGACTGAGCTGAAAGCAAATTTCACCCTCCCGCCAGAGGAGGATCCGGAGAAGCCAGTTAAAGAGCAATTAATCAAGTCTTGTGCTCTTAAGAAGATGGCAGGCCTATTCAAGAGGTGGAGGAAAGAGCTGAAAAAGTTTGTCGACAAAGAAGAGACACTAGATTTCATCGGCAAATATGAGAAGGTCAGAGATCACTGGCCCGCATTTGTGGCCACCACGACATCGGAAAAGAGTAAGAAGATGTCGGCGACAAACAAGCAAAATGCTGCGAAGAAGAAGTTTCACCATCGCACGGGGTCAGGTGGCTACCTCAAAGCCCGGCCTAAGTGGTCCAAGGCTGAGAATGATCTGCTTGATAAAGGGATCGAACCAGAGACAATGAGATGGCCAGACCGTTGCCGGACTTGGTTCTTCGAGGCTAGCGGAACCTTGGACCCTGTATCAGGGAAGTGCCGTTGGACGGACGAGCAACTGAAAACACCAGTCACAAGGCTTCGGCGGTATATCGATGCAGCGCAGCAAGGGACGTTTGTTCCAGACAGGGAGATGGACGAGCTCACAATGGCCCTCGGGAATCCTGAGCACCCTGGACGGACACGAGGCACGCCAGTCTCCATGCCATGGAAGGTTCGTTTTCTGGACGCAGGGGGTTACAAAACCCACGAGAGGAGGAAGAAACTGGAGCAGAGCCTACTGCAGGCGCTGCACGAAAGGGTACAAGGGCTAGAGGAACAAGAAGCAGATCGCAGCAAACGACCTGCCGAAGCTTCCCCTGAAGCTACCCCGCCATCTCAACGAAGAAGCAGCGTGGCTTCCACCGAGCTGCTTTAGCCGGAGCATGTCTTGACGGCTCCTGCTAGCTACCCCGTGGATTTTATCACGGAGGCTCAAAATTGCCACCTTATGACGCAATGGCAGAACTTAAAAGTCAAGGCGGCTGTCGGCCAAGTTCGACCTTCTGAACCCGGCACAACTTTTCACTGTCGTACGATTCCAGAAGGATATGCTAGGGTGACGGTGGACGAAATAACGGAGGCATTTGAGGACCTATTGCTTGACCACCCTACCGGTGAAGGGGAGACTCGGCTGGGTTCTGCTCTGAACACTCCATGCCTATGGCGGAAGGAGTTCATCAAGCTTCCTAACTGGACGCCTCCTCCTCCTCCTCCGGCGAGTCAGGGAACTCCGCCTCCTCCATCGCCTCCTCCTCCGGCGAGTGACGATCAGGGCACTCGGCCTCGTTCTCCGGCGCGTGGCGGCACTCCGCCTCCTTCTCCGCCTGCGCCGGCGCGCCCGAGCAGCCAGCAGCCTCCTCCTTCTCCGGCTCGTGGTGGCACTCCGCCTCCTTCTCCGCCTGCGTCGGTGTGCCCGAGCAGCTAGCAGCCTCCTCCTTCTCCACCTCACCAGCAAGGGCGGAAGAGACTCGCCGCTGCCCCGGCTGCTCCGGCGCGTCGTAGTCCTTCTCCTCTGCCTCGTAAGCAAGCGCGAAAGAAGACAGGCGCCGCAGCCGCTCCGTATGCTCTGGCGTCTAGTAGTACAGCCAGCAGAGGCGGGAGGCAATACAGATATGGTCCTTCTCTCAAGCCTCTAGAGGAGTTACCGTACAAGAGGACCGAGGAGGAAAACGCGGCGACCGTGTGGACCCACGTGAAGGACTTCTTTGAAGGGGTGAAAGCAAAGAGACATCCACCTCCAGAGGAGAATGTAGATCCGGTGAAAGCAAAGCGCACTCTCGATGCCCTGAGGAAACCGACAAAGTCTCCGCCGAGAACCAACTATGAGCGCATTACTGAACAGACATATCTCCAAGCGGAGCAGTCGGGAAGTACTGTCAGACATCAAAGGTCAAGAGAACGAGCAGCCGCGAAAAAAATTGACCAGCTCGGCGAACAAGCAAACTAATCGTTCCCCCTCTCAATGTGTCTAGTGGCAACATCGTCGCTAATGCTCCGGGGACGGTGGCCGATTATGGCAATCTTGCAGATTACCTACCTGACGATCAACTTCCTGATTTCTTGGAGGTGGACGAACACAGATACAAGTACGGGAAGCCTCTCGTCAAAGATGAAAAATCTCTAACAACTATGATGCGAAGATTCCATAATTGGTACATGAAAACCTACAGAGAGTCTGAGGGGACGAATGCTTTGTATCTGAATATTAAAGAGGAGCACGACCTCGTTGGAACTGATCTGTTGACTGTTCCATTTGAGGAGTTCTTCGCGTTCTTCAATCAAAAGGCCCTCGATAAATTAACGGTCTTTTGCTACTGTCTGTAAGTACTATTTCTGTCATTAAGTCTCTATACATAGCTCGGCTCTTTCATTGCATGTATTTATAATTAATTATCCTCACTATATTATGCAGATTGAAGATCGTCGAGTGCAAAAAACGAGAAATGTATGATATTGGGTTCATTAACACAAATATCATAGATGAAATTCAGGTTACAAAGCACGCCGAAGAAGCCGAGGCCAACTTGCTACAATCGTTGATCAAAAATCAAAACAAAGATTTAATACTCTTTTCTTACAACTTCCAGTGAGTGTTACTGTCGTGTGCATATTTGGTTTCCCTTATTACTCGAGCAAGGTTATAGTAATGTAATTGATGAGTTATGCATGTGTGCGCAGATTCCACTATGTTCTTCTGGAGATTAAGCTTGAGCGGGGAGTAGTAAACGTCTTAGACTCGAGACGAAAAGATCCCCAAACCTATGCGGACATGACTAATTTGCTCAACAAGTAAGTTCAATCAATCATTATCGCACCATATCGGCAACTTTTTGTTCATTTCCTGATATCTCAAGTAATAATAATTATTTTCTTTGTCTTGCAAGGTTTGGAAACAGTTCACCGCAGAAGTTTCGGGATTGCCGAAGGAGCTGCGATATACATACCCGAAAGTAAGCTAGTTGCGCGCATCTCCCGTTGATTCTATATATAGCTGTACTTTCATCAATGCCATTTATAATGCTTCATTATCAGTTTGATTGACCTCTATTTCTTGTAAAGTGCTTGTGGCAGGAACAAGGGAATGATTTCTGTGGATACTACGTGTGCGAGTTCATCTACAACGCGACTTTGAAAAATAAGCGGGGCTACTCTAAAAGACAATATGAAGTGCGTAAGCAATAATATTCACAATGTATTACACCATCATTTCTGTTGAGTTTCATTCATATATGTATTAACCCCCTTCTTCAAATTAGACGTGGTAGATGCGGGATGAACTCCTAGAACAAGATCGCATGAAAGCAATTCAAGAGGAATTGGCGGGATTCTTTCTTGACCACGTCATCAATAAAGCCGGAGAATACCATGTGGAAGTAGATTTCAATTGCTAGGGGATTGTAAGAGATCTTACATATTGTATATGTATGTAGCCAGTAGCGTCGGATAGATAATACGAAAACTTGTTGTTTGACCAATCTCTCGGAGAAGGAGAGGTCGATCGATCACTTCTCTCGGTATGCATGACGAATTTCTGTACTTAATGGTTCCCTTCATTTTCTTACTAGCTAGCGTGTCGAGGGCCTCTCTATGTACAGTACGTAGCGTCGACCAAGCACGGACATAAGAGAGGACACTTCTCTCTATTAATTAGCTAGCTAACACAATACTTGAAACGCCTAAATTAACCCCCCAAAACCCCCAACCCCCCCCCCTTCAAAAAAAACAAAACCCCCAACCACTGAATTGCTAACGCGTGGACGCCTTTTGGTCCCGGTTGGTGCCACCAACCGGGACCAAAGGCCCTCCTGCCTGGGCTCGGCGCACCAGCCACGTGGAGGCACATCTGTCCCGGTTCCTGTTAGAACCCGGACTAAAGGGGGGAGGCATTAGTAATGACCCTTTAGTCCCGATTCAAGAACTGGGACTAAAGGCCCTTACGAACCGGGACAAATGCCCTGTTTTCTACTAGTGCATACTGATATTGGAACTAATCTCAAGTTGATCGAGGAGGTTAAGTCTTTGCTATCTCAGAACTTTGAGATGAAGGACCTTGGAGTGGTTGATGTTATCTTGAACATCAAGCTATTGAGAGATGATGAGGGTGGGATTATACTTCTGCAATCCCATTATGTTGAGAAGGTGTTGAGTCGGTTTGGATATTCGGACTGCAAACCATCTCAAACACCATATGATTCTAATGTGCTGATTCGAAAGTCTAAAGGCATAGCTATAGATCAACTGAGATACTCTCAAATCATTGGTTCACTCATGTACCTAGCAAGCGCAATGAGGCCTGACATCGCATTTGCTGTGAGCAAACTGAACCGGTTTGTTTCCAATCCGGGTGATGTACATTGGCATGCTCTTGAGAGAGTTATACGATATCTGAAAGGTACTATGAACTATGGACTTCACTATACCGGATACCCGTCGGTACTTGAAGGGTATAGTGATGCGAATTGGATCTCTGATGCTGATGAGATGAAGGCCACAACTGGGTATATGTTTGCTCTTGGAGGTGGTGCTGTTTCCTGGAAGTCTTGCAAGCAAACGATCTTAACAAGATCGACAATGGAAGCAGAATTAACAGCATTAGATACATCGGGTGGCGAAGCGGAATGGCTTCGAGATCTGTTGATGGACTTGCCAGTGGTTGAGAATCCGGTTCCGGCCATCCTTATGAACTGCGACAATCAAACAGTTATTGTCAAGGTGAAGGGTTCAAAGGACAACATGAAGTCCAACAAACACATAAGAATGAGATTGAAAGCTGTCAGAAAATTGAGGAACTCCAGAGTGATAGCGTTGGATTATATTCAAACGGCTAATAATCTGGCAGGTCCCTTTACTAAAGGGCTATCACGTGTTGTGGTAGATAGCGCATCAAGGGAGATGGGTATGAGACCCACATGAGTTGCCATGGTAGTGTTGGAAATATGCCCTAGAGGCAATAATAAAATGATTATTATTATATTTCCTTGTTCATGATAATTGTCTATTACTCATGCTATAATTGTGTTATCCGAAAATCGTGATACATGTGTGAATAAATAGACCACAACATGTCCCTAGTAAGCCTCTAATTGACTAGCTCGTTGATCAACAGATAGTCATGGTTTCTTGACTATGGACATTGGATGTCGTTGATAATGGGATCACATCATTAGGAGAATGATGTGATGGACTAGACCCAATCCTAAGCATAGCACAAGATCGTGTAGTTCATTTGCTAGAGCTTTAACAATGTCAAGTATCATTTCCTTAGACCATGAGATCATGTAACTCTAGGATACCGTAGGAGTGCTTTGGGTGTACCAAACGTCACAACGTAACTGGGTGACTATAAAGGTATACTACAGGTATCCCGAAAGTATCTGTTGGGTTGACACGGATCGAGACTGGGATTTGTCACTCCGTATGACGGAGAGGTATCTCTGGGCCCACTCGGTAATGCATCATCATAATGAGCTCAAAGTGACTAAGTGGTTGGTCATGGGATCATGCATTGCGGTACGAGTAAAGTGACTTGCCGGTAACGAGATTGAACAAGGTATTGGGATACCGACGATCGAATCTCGGGCAAGTAACGTACCGATTGACCAAGGGAATTGTATACGGGATTACTTGAATCCTCGACATCGTGGTTCATCCGATGAGATCATCGAGGAGCATGTGGGAGCCAACATGGGTATCCAGACTCCCGTTGTTGGTTATTGACCGGAGAGTCGTCTCGGTCATGTCTACATGTCTCCCGAACCCGTAGGGTCTACACACTTAAGGTTTGGTGACGCTAGGGTTGTAGAGATATTAGTATGCGGTAACCCGAAAGTTGTTCGGAGTCCCAGATGAGATCCCGGATGTCACGAGGAGTTCCGGAATGGTCCGGAGGTAAAGAATTGTATATAGGAAGTCCAGTTTCGGCCATCGGGAAAGTTTCGGGGGTCATCGGTATTGTACCGGGACCACCGGAAGGGTCCCAGGGGTCCACCGGGTGGGGCCACCTATCCCGGAGGGCCCCATGGGCTGAAGTAGGGAAGGGAACCAGCCCCTGGTGGGCTGGTGCACCCCCCTTGGGCCTCCCCCTGCGCCTAGGGTTGGAAACCCTAGGGGTGGGGGCGCCCCACTTGGCTTGGGGGGCAAGCCACCCCCTTGGCCGCCACCCCCACCCCCCTTGAGATCCAGTCTCTAGGGGGCAGGCACCCCCCCAGGGCCCCTATATAAAGAGGGGGGAGGGAGGGTTGCGCACCCCTGCTCCTGGCGCCTCCCTCTCCCTCTCGCTGAGCTTGGCGAAGCCCTGCCGAGATCACCGCTACTTCCACCACCACGCCGTTGTGCTGCTGGATCTCCATCAACCTCTCCCTCCCCCTTGCTGGATCAAGAAGGAGGAGACGTCTTCCCAACCATACGTGTGTTGAACGCGGAGGTGCCGTCCGTTCGTCGCTAGGATCTCCGGTGATTTGGATCACGACGAGTACAACTCCCTCAACCTCGTTCTCTTGAACGCTTCCGCTCGCGATCTACAAGGGTATGTAGATGCACTCCTCTCTCTCGTTGCTAGATGACTCCATAGGTTGATCTTGGTGAAGCGTAGAAAATTTTTATTTTCTGCAACGTTCCCCAACAGTGGCATCATGAGCTAGGTCTATGTGTAGTTTCTTTGCACGAGTAGAACACAAATTTGTTGTGGGCGTAGATGTTGTCAATTTTCTTGCCACTACTAGTCTTATCTTGTTTCGGCGGCATCGTGGGATGAAGCGGCCCGGACCGACCTTACACGTACGCTTACGTGAGACAGGTTCCACCGACTGACATGCACTAGTTGCATAAGGTGGCTAGCGGGTGTCTGTCTCTCCCACTTTAGTCGGATCGGATTCGATGAAAAGGGTCCTTATGAAGGGTAAATAGAAATTGGCATATCACGTTGTGGCTTTTACGTAGGTAAGAAACGTTCTTGCTAGAACCCTATTGCAGCCACGTAAAACATGCAACAACAATTAGAGGACGTCTAACTTGTTTTTGCAGCATATGCCTTGTGATGTGATATAGCAAAAAGTTTGTGATGAATGATATATATGTGATGTATGAGATCATGTTCTTGTAATAGGAATCACGACTTGCATGTTGATGAGTATGACAACGGCAGGAGCCATAGGAGTTGTCTTAATTATTGTATGACCTGCGTGTCAATGATTAAACGCCATGTAATGACTTTACTTTATTGCTAAACCGTTAGCCATAGTAGTAGAAGTAATAGTTGGCGAGCAACTTCATGGAGACACGATGATGGAGATCATGGTGTCATGCCGGTGACGAAGATGATCATGGCGCCCCGAAGATGGAGATCAAAGGAGCTATATGATATTGGCCATATCATGTCACTATTTGATTGCATGTGATGTTTATCATGTTTTTGCATCTTATTTGCTTAGAACGACGGTAGTAAATAAGATAATCCCTCATAATAATTTCAAGAAAGTGTTCCCCCTAACTGTGCGCCATTGCAAAAGTTCGTTGTTTCGAAGCACCACGTGATGATCGGGTGTGATAGATTCCAACGTCCACATACAACGGGTGTAAGATAGATTTACACATGCAAAACACTTAGGTTAACTTGACGAGTCTAGCATGTACAGACATGGCCTCGGAACACCAGAGACCGAAAGGTCAAACATGAGTCGTATGGAAGATACGATCAACAAGGAGATGTTCACCGATGATGACTAGTCCGTCTCATGTGATGATCGGACACGGCCTAGTTGACTCGGATCATGTACCACTTAGATGATTAGAGGGATGTCTAATCTGAGTGGGAGTTCATTAAATAATTTGATTAGATGAACTTAATTATCATTTACTTAGTCTAAAAACCTTTGCAAAAATGTCTTGTAGATCAAATGGCCAACGCTCATGTCAACCTCAACTTCAACGCGTTCCTAGAGAAAACCAAGCTGAAAGATGATGGCAGCAACTATTCGGACTGGGTCCGGAACCTGAGGATCATCCTCATAGCTGCCAAGAAAGCATATGTCCTAGAAGGACCGCTAGGTGAAGCACCCATCCCAGAGAACCAAGACGTTATGAACGCTTGGCAGTCACGTGCTGATGATTACTCCCTCGTTCAGTGCGGCATGCTTTACAGCTTAGAACTAGGGCTCCAAAAGCGTTTTGAGCAACACAGAGCATATGAGATGTTCGAAGAGCTGAAAATGGTTTTCCAAGATCATGCCCGGGTCGAGAGATATGAAGTATCCGACAAGTTCTACAGTTGTAAGATGGAGGAAAATAGTTCTGTTAGTGAGCACATACTCAAAATGCCTGGGTTACACAACCGCTTATCCCAGCTGGACATTAACCTCCCGGAAGAGGCGGTCATTGACAGAATGCTTCAGTCGCTCCCACCTAGCTACAAGAGCTTTGTGATGAACTACAATATGCAGGGGATGGTGAAAACTATTCCTGAAGTATTTTCAATGCTGAAATCACCGGAGGTAGAAATCAAAAAGGAGCATCAAGTGTTGATGGTCAATAAAACCACTAGTTTCAAGAAAGGCAAGGGTAAGAAGAACTTCAAGAAGGACGGCAAGGGAGTTGCCGCGCCCGGTAAACCAGTTGCCGGTAAGAAGCCAAAGAATGGACCCAAACCTGAGACTGAGTGCTATTATTGCAAGGGAAAGGGACACTGGAAGCGGAACTGCCCCAAATACTTAGCGGACAAGAAGGCCGGCAACACTAAAGGTATATGTGATATACATGTAATTGATGTGTACCTTACCAGTACTCGTAGTAGCTCCTGGGTATTTGATACCGGTGCGGTTGCTCATATTCGTAACTCAAAGCAGGAGCTGCGGAATAAGCGGAGACTGGAGAAGGACGAGGTGACGATGCGCGCCGGGAATGGTTCCAAGGTCGATGTGATCGCCGTCGGCACGCTACCTCTACATTTACCTACGGGATTAGTTTTAAACCTCAATAATTGTTATTTAGTGCCAGCTTTGAGCATGAACATTGTATCTGGATCTCATTTAATATGAGATGGCTACTCATTTAAATCCGAGAATAATGGTTGTTCTATTTATATGAGAGATATGTTTTATGGTCATGCCCCGCTGGTCAATGGTTTATTCTTGATGAATCTCGAACGTGATGTTACACATATTCATAGTGTGAATACCAAAAGATGTAAGGTTGATAACGATAGTCCCACATACTTGTGGCACTGCCGCCTTGGTCACATTGGTGTCAAGCGCATGAAGAAGCTCCATGCTGATGGACTTTTAGAGTCTCTCGATTATGAATCATTTGACACATGCGAACCATGCCTCATGGGCAAAATGACCAAGACTCCGTTCTCCGGAACAATGGAGCGAGCAACCAACTTATTGGAAATCATACATACTGATGTGGGCGGTCCAATGAGCGTTGAGGCTCGCGGAGGCTATCATTATGTTCTCACTCTCACTGATGACTTAAGTAGATATGGGTATGTCTACTTGATGAAACACAAGTCTGAGACCTTTGAAAAGTTCAAGGAATTTCAGAATGAGGTAGAGAATCAACGTGACCGAAAAATAAAGTTCTTACGATCAGATCATGGAGGAGAATATTTAAGTCACGAATTTGGTACGCACTTAAGCAAATGTGGAATCGTTTCACAACTCACGCCGCCTGGAACACCTCAGTGTAACAGTGTGTCCGAGCGTCGTAATCGCACTCTATTGGATATGGTGCGATCTATGATGTCACTCACCGATTTACCGCTATCATTTTGGGGATACGCTCTAGAGACAGCTACATTCACTTTAAATAGGGCACCGTCTAAATCCGTTGAGACGACACAGTATGAATTATGGCTTGGGAAGAAACCTAAGCTGTCGTTTCTAAAAGTTTGGGGATGCGATGCTTATGTCAAGAAACTTCAACCTGAAAAGCTCAAACCCAAGTCGGAAAAATGCGTCTTCATAGGATACCCTAAGGAAACCATTGGGTATACCTTCTACCTTAGATCCGAAGGCAAGATCTTTGTTGCCAAGAATGGGTCCTTTCTAGAGAAAGAGTTTCTCTCAAAAGAAGTAAGTGGGAGGAAAGTGGAACTCGATGAAGTACTACCTCTTGAACCGGAAAGTAGTGCAGCTCAGGAAGATGTTCCTGTGGTGCCTACACCGACTGGAGAGGAAATTAATGATGATGATCAAGGTACTTCGGATCAAGTTGCTACTGAACTTCGTAGGTCCACAAGGACACGTTCCACACCAGAGTGGTATGGCAACCCTGTCCTGGAAATCATGTTGTTAGACAACGGTGAACCTTCAAACTATGAAGAAGCGATGGCGGGCCCAGATTCCAACAAATGGCTTGAAGCCATGCAATCCGAGATAGGATCCATGTATGAAAACAAAGTATGGACTTTGACAGACTTACCCAATGATCGGCGAGCGATAGAAAATAAATGGATCTTTAAGAAGAAGACGGACGCGAATGGTAATGTTACCATCTATAAAGCTCGACTTGTCGCTAAGGGTTATCGGCAAATTCAAGGGGTTGACTACGATGAGACTTTCTCTCCCATAGCAAAGCTGAAGTCCGTCTGAATCATGTTAGCAATTGCCGCATACTATGATTATGAGATATGGCAAATGGACGTCAAAACGGCATTCCTTAACGGCTTCTTAAGGAAGAACTGTATATGATGCAGCCGGAAGGTTTTGTCGATCCTGAGAATGCTAACAAGGTATGCAAGCTCCAACGATCCATTTATGGGCTGGTGCAAGCATCTCGGAGTTGGAACATTCGCTTTGATGAGATGATCAAAGCGTTTGGGTTTATGCAGACATATGGAGAACCCTGCGTTTACAAGAAAGTGAGTGGGAGCTCTGTAGCATTTCTCATATTATATGTGGATGACATACTTTTGATGGGAAATGATATAGAACTTTTGGACAGCATTAAGGCCTACTTGAATAAGTGTTTTTCAATGAAGGACCTTGGAGAAGCTGCTTACATATTAGGCATCAAGATCTATAGTGATAGATCGAGACGCCTCATAGGTCTTTCACAAAGCACATACCTTGATAATATATTGAAGAAGTTCAATATGGATCAGTCCAAGAAGGGGTTCTTGCCTGTGTTGCAAGGTGTGAAATTGAGCTCGGCTCAATGTCCGACCACGGCAGAAGATAGAGAAAATATGAGTGTCGTCCCCTATGCCTCAGCCATAGGGTCTATCATGTATGCCATGTTGTGTACCAGACCTGATGTAAACCTTGTCGTAAGTTTGGTAGGAAGGTACCGAAGTAATCCCGGCATGGAACACTGGACAGCGGTCAAGAATATCCTGAAGTACCTGAAAAGGACTAAGGATATGTTTCTCGTTTATGGAGGTGACGAAGGGCTCGTCGTAAAGGGTTACGTCGACGCTAGCTTCGACACAGATCTGGATGACTCTAAGTCACAAACCGGATACGTGTATATTTTGAATGGAGGGGCAGTAAGCTGGTGCAGTTGCAAGCAGAGCGTCGTGGCGGGATCTACATGTGAAGCAGAGTACATGGCAGCCTCGGAGGCAGCGCATGAAGCAACCTGGATGAAGGAGTTCATCACCGACCTAGGAGTCATACCCAATGCATCGGGGCCAATCACCCTCTTCTGTGACAACACTGGAGCTATTGCCCTTGCCAAGGAGCCCAGGTTTCACAAGAAGACCAGGCACATCAAGCGTCGCTTCAACTCGATTCGTGAAAATGTTCAAGATGGAGAAATAGATATTTGCAAAGTGCATACGGATCTGAATGTCGCAGATCCGTTGACTAAACCTCTTCCGCGAGCAAAACATGATCAACACCAGAACTCTATGGGTATTCGATTCATCACAATGTAACTAGATTATTGACTCTAGTGCAAGTGGGAGACTGTTGGAAATATGCCCTAGAGGCAATAATAAAATGATTATTATTATATTTCCTTGTTCATGATAATTGTCTATTATTCATGCTATAATTGTGTTATCCGGAAATCGTGATACATGTGTGAATAAATAGACCACAACATGTCCCTAGTAAGCCTCTAGTTTACTAGCTCGTTGATCAACAGATAGTCATGGTTTCCTGACTATGGACATTGGATGTCGTTGATAACGGGATCACATCATTAGGAGAATGATGTGATGGACAAGACCCAATCCTAAGCATAGCACAAGATCGTGTAGTTCATTTGCTAGAGCTTTTCCAATGTCAAGTATCATTTCCTTAGACCATGAGATCGTGTAACTCCCGGATACCGTAGGAGTGCTTTCGGTGTACCAAACGTCACAACGTAACTGGGTGACTATAAAGGTATACTACAGGTATCCCCGAAAGTATCTATTGGGTTGACACGGATCGAGACTGGATTTGTCACTCAGTATGACGGAGAGGTATCTCTGGGCCCACTTGGTAATGCATCATCATAATGAGCTCAAAGTGACTAAGTGGTTGGTCACGGGATCATGCATTGCGGTACGAGTAAAGTGACTTGCCGGTAACGAGATTGAACGAGGTATTGGGATACCGAAGATCGAATCTCGGGCAAGTAACGTACCGATTGACAAAGGGAATTGTATACGGGATTACTTGGATCCTCGACACCGTGGTTCATCCGATGAGATCATCGAGGAGCATGTGGGAGCCAACATGGGTATCCAGATCCTGCTGTTGGTTATTGACCGGAAAGTCGTCTCGGTCATGTCTGCATGTCTCCCGAACCCGTAGGGTCTACACACTTAAGGTTCGGTGACGCTAGGTTTGTAGAGATATTAGTATGTGGTAACCCGAAAGTATTTCGGAGTCCCGGATGAGATCCCGGACGTCACGAGGAGTTACGGAATGGTCCGGAGGTAAAGAATTGTATATAGGAAGTCTAGTTTGGGGGAGGGAGGGCAGCCGCACCCTAGCCCCTGGCGCCTCCCTCTCCCTCTCCAACACCTCCTCCTCTCCGTAGAGCTTGGCGAAGCCCTGCCGAGATCCCCGCTGCATCCACCACCACGCCGTCGTGCTGCTGGATCTCCATCAACCTCTCCCTCCCCCTTGCTGGATCAAGAAGGAGGAGACGTCTTCCCAACCGTACGTGTGTTGAACGCGGAGGTGCCGTCCGTTCGGCGCTAGGATCTCCGGTGATTTGGATCACGATGAGTACGACTCCCTCAACCCCGTTCTTTTGAACGCTTCCGCTCGCGATCTACAAGGGTATGTAGATGCACTCCTCTCTCTCGTTGCTAGATGACTCCATAGATTGATCTTGGTGAAGCGTAGAAAATTTTTATTTTCTGCAACGTTCCCCAACAGGTAGTAACCCAACCTATGTGATCGGAGATCCCGTGAAGTAGGACCTGGGAAAACAAGCCAGTGGTGAACTGAGAGTAACTTTACTAACCCACTCCGTTGGAGATGCAATACTCTCGGAAACTGTATGGAAGGATGACTACTGTCTTAATGTGTTCCAAGGCTTATATGTATAAGCAAGATGCTATCCTACAGAGCGATCTTTGGAGGAACACACCTATATGAGACTGACTGTTGGTCACAGTCTACGAGATTGGGGTGATCTCTAGCAAGCTCATGAACAGGCCGGGAGTGTGGCTAATATGCTTCACCCGAGGGGTCGGCCTTCGGCAGCCTCGTATCAGTGAGACTTGTGGTGAAACTTCTTGACGCCAAACTGACAATTCAAGGCATTGTCCATTGTTCAGTTGTGAAGGAGTGTAACTACTTGGTCTAGGTGAAGCTCAACCTTAATCGGTCTCCACTGAGATGCTGGTATATCAAAACAGCGTTTGGAACAAAGGACAAAGTGGGCCCCTGAGATATGGTGGGGGATTGTTGAAATATGAGATGGGCCTAGAGCCCATATGACAATTTCATATTTAATCTCTAAGGGCCCATGTAGGTGGCATGACAAGGTGGTGGGAAGCTTAGTCCCACCATGCTAGTGGAAGAAGAGTTGGAGTGATTTATAAGGGATTCTCTCCCTCATGCTATTGGAGCTTGAGAAGAGAAGAAGCCCTCGCGCACTCCTCCTTCTCCGCTCGCCTCGCCATGCCACGCCTCGTCACGACGCATCGCGGGTTGCGGGATAGAGCCGAGCCAAGCTCACTCCTATGCGCTTCGTTTTGCCGGTAAGGAACGGAGAGTCTTTGACAGGTAGGGCCACGATCTGAGACGTCGGATCATGGGCTACCGACTTGGACGTGGATTCAGCCCACGTCTCTCCACGCGCGGCCGCACATATATATGTGGGGCGCTTCCAACCCTAGCCGCCGCCAAACAGAACGCATCTCCGCCTCCACGCCCACGTCGTTCCTCTGCTGCTGCTGCCGCCGGCGACTCCACCCCGTTCACCGTGTACACGGTTGACGGGAGAGCAGGCCTCCGGAACCCCGCCCCTCCGGATCCTGTATGGGAGAGGGGCGATTAGGTTTTTGGGTAGCGACTACGCGACTGCCCGCTTCTGTTCATCTACGTCTGCATCACCTTCGTCATCACCATGTCGACCGACGCCGACCGTGCCGCCGCTGAGAAGGCCGAAGCCGACAAGAAGGCCGCCGAGGATGCCGCGGCTGCTGCCACCGTCACTGCCGCCGCGTGGCCGATTGAAGGGTATACATCGCTTATCCCTCTCGTATTTCTTTCTGTTGTAGCAGTACTAGCGATATGCGTAGATGTTTCTACTATGTGCGTAGTACATGCTCTGTTAGATCGTAATCAGTGTGTTATCAATGTTGTCCATGTCATGCTCATGATTTATTTATGGATTAATTTAATTGAAAAACTGTTTGTTTATTCATCAGTCTCTTCTCTTGCAGGAATTTGACAGCGAGATATTAGATCGCAAAGACATAAATTAAGCAGCAACGAACGTCTCCTACTTGGAAGGAAATAGGGATATCAAGGGGCGTGACGATGTATCCCATATGGCATTGTGGTAGCCTTAGACCGGGCAACTACTCGTACCTTCGGCGATACTGGCCCCCCACTCATTGGATTGGAAGAACCAATCCTTAAACTCAAGGTAAGAGAAGAAAGAGATGTTGATTTACTTGATTATACTAACTCTTTGCACCCCAGCAAACTTCAAAAGACACCCTCATCGCTTCGTCCCCAAAGAGAGAAGAAACCGTGCACGAAGATGTACCTAAAAAACAAGGGACGTCCCTTGCAAAAAAAAACAAGGGACGTAAAAGGCATGGAAACAACGCCACCATGGCAGCAAAATGGTGACGTGTCTGCATAATTTTTTTAGCTAGGCGGGCTTTTCAGTGGTGGGCATTCTAAATGCCCCACCACTGGCACATACATTAGGAGTGGCGGGCACCCTACCCGCCACTGCAGACCTATTAGTAGTGGCGGGCACCCTATCCGTGAAGCTCCTATCATCACCCTGTGGCCCCAGCCAAGGCAAGCTCGCACAAGGCCACATCTGTGGTCATTAGTGTCGATCCATTCATCGGAGCAGCATTGTCCCGACCTGAACCATCACCATTGAGACCGCGAGGAGAGGAGCCTCACCACTCGCAGACACGACACCGACCGCGCCCAATCATTGCTACCCGGAGCGACAACCTCGACCCGCCTCGGGCCCAGACCTAGCTTGATCGTGTGCGGGCCCTAGGTCCAAGCCACCGCCAACCGGTGCTCGGACCCAGGAGAAGGAGGACCGCCACCACCCCCTTGCGCTGCCTATTGGAGTCCGACAGTCAGAATGGCACCACCACGACCACCACAAGCTCGCTTCTTCGCTGGTTACCGGCCATCGAGATGCGTGCGATAGCCAACATAGCGCACATGCCACTAGCAATACAACACACAACCCCCTCAGTCTCCGGAACCAGCCCACCACCATGCGAGAAGACGCCCCAGCAGGCCCATCCATATCTAGAGACCCACTTTCGCCGGAGCCAACCCCGCACCATCGGGGCGGAGCGGCCGCCACCAAGTCGGAGTGGGGCACTGTCGATGTCAAAACCGGCGGATCTCGGGTAGGGGGTCCCGAACTGTGCGTCTAGGCGGATGGTAACATGACACAAGGGACACGATGTTTTTACCCAGGTTCGGGCCCTCTCGATGGAGGTAAAACCCTACTCCTGCTTGATTAATATTGATGATATAGGTAATACAAGAGTAGATCTACCACGAGATCAAGGAGGCTAAACCCTAGAAGCTAGCCTATGGTATGATTGTTGTTCGTCCTACGGACTAAAACCCTCCGGTTTATATAGACACCGAATAGGGTTAGGGTTACACAGAGTCGGTTACAATGGTAGGAGATCTACATATCCGTATCGCCAAGCTTGCCTTCCACGCCAAGGAAAGTCCCATCCGGACACGGGACGAAGTCTTCAATCTTGTATCTTCATAGTCCAGGAGTCCGGCCGACAGTGATAGTTCGGCTATCCGGACACCCCCCCAGTCCAGGACTCCCTCAGTAGCCCCTGAACCAGGCTTCAATGATGACGAGTCCGGCGCGCATATTGTCTTCGGCATTGCAAGGCGGGTTCCTCCTCTGAATACTTCATAGAAGATTTTGAACACAAGGACAGTGTCCGGCTCTGCAAGATAATTTCCACATAACACCGTAGAGATAATAATATTTACACAAAATCAAGTTTAATCCGAAGGGATCACGAGCTCTCCAACATTTTATGGGCGCAACGCCCGTGGAGATGTACCAACTGTTCTTCGGATCACAAGCAATGTGTCCGGACTCAACCGAGGACGCAGGTCTGAGCTGCAATCGCCCGGATACTCAAGTAAGTAGTCCTGTACCCAGACATGCTATCTGCATATTTATCATAAACTCGCCATTAAAAGAGTTATCCTTTAAACAGGAGTGGATAGCGAAAGCAAAACTGATCAGGTGTCCGGCCCCCCTCCCTGAGACCGCGCCGGATCCTGTATTAACCAAGATGCTAAAGGTTGTGCCTTTTGAAGAAGGCGAAGGGGGGAGCAAGGGAACTACTACCTCCGTGAAGGAGGCTATCAAGAAAGGGGGGATCGAGAATCCCTCCCTCCAAGGGGAGAAGAGGACCGCTTCTGAAGATCCGGAGACCAAAGCCTCGAAGCGGGGGAACAAATCTTCGCCAGAGGGTCCTGCGGCGGGAGATGCCCCGGCCGCACTATTTCCCCAAGGAGATCAGCCCTCCAGCGAGCCGTAAGTAAAGAGGGGCATTTTTTCTTAAAATGAGAGACATCCCTGTTTTATTTCCGAAGATAACCGAAATTTTTCCTTGTAGTTCGGATCTCAGCCCTTCTCAGCAGAGCTCGTCTTCAGGGGATCTTGATCCGGAGATGATGGAGAGCGAAACGCCTCCGCCTGCCGTACCGTCATGCGAGGCGGACAACCCCGAGGTGTCGTCGCGGAGGGTTTCTTCGAATCAGGCGGGGCCCGAAGGCAGTCGTATGTCCCCTCAAAGCCCTCCGCGTCTGGCCTTCGAAAAAGGCCATCGGACGAGTCCGGCACCGACTGGTGTACGGTCGGAGGAGCTGAAAGATCTGCTCGGGCGAGCGTCTATCTCGGAAGATCACCGTGCGCTAATGGGTACGGTGATTGAAGGGATTTCATCCGCTGAAAGCGGATTGCATGAAGCCGTCGTAAGTTTACTGACGGGTTTTGAGGTACGCAAAATGATGTACCTTCTGACAGTTTTGCATATAGAATGCGCCCTGTATAGATAGTAGCCCCTGAGACTCGATGCATTGTCAAAAATGACAGCGCGCCAAGGATCATAATCCCAGGTGTAATATGCGCTCTTCCTATGTAGGTGGCGAAGCATCCGGTGGCAAGCCGGACTAATGAATTTGCCGAACTAAAGCGGCAACTTGACGTGGCGGATGCTGACATCGCGCTTGTCAATAAGCGGCTTGACGAGTCGCAAGGTATGCAGCTTCTCCGCGGACACCCGGTAAGGTAGCTTAATGTCTGTGCCTTACAACATGTATGCTTGACGCAGATGGTGCCGCTGCCATGGAGAGCCTTCGGGCGGAACTCGCCCGAGCCAAGGAGCAAGCTCGAAAAAGTGATGCGGCTGCCCTAAAAGCGGCCGAAGAGCTGAGAGCCAAACAGGCTGCTCACTGCCGAAGCAAGAAAGAAATGGCCGAGATGGCCGTAAAGTTGAAGAATGCTACTGACCGTTGCGAGCTTCTTGAAAAAGAAGTTCAAGCGGAACAAGAGGACCTGAAAAAGGCTGCTGCTGAGGCCAAGGACGCTCGCTCTGTGATGAGAGCTATGAAAGAAGAGCTACGTCAGGCCGAAGATATTGCGGCTGGAAAGCCTTTTCTGCTGCGGAGGAAATACACGGATCCTAAGTATGCTCAGTTGGGCCAGCTGTGGGGTGCGGAGGATGCTTATCTGGACTTGACGGCGAGTGCCGCAGACGCGGCCGAACACTTCCGAGGCCAAAAGGATCACGGAATGGAAGAGCTTTTTCGGTCGCAGTTCCATAGTCCAGAGCATCTGCTTCCATTGGCCGATCGTTTGGCCGAATGGCCTGAGCTGAATAGGTTGTCCGGTCTTGCCATGAAGGATGTCGTGACTCATTTGTGGCCGAACAGGCCCGAGCCGAAGAGTTATTTTGGCTTGGTGCAGCAGTTCCTTGGCGCGGTATCGCATATTGGTGCAATGAAGCGGTCAGCATGCATAGAGGGTGCGCGGATGGCTCTTGCCCGTGTCAAGACATACTGGGCGGAGATGAAGGCCACCGACGTTGCATCCCAAGATTCGGACAGAAGCCGAGTACCTGCCGAGCACTATTTTGAGGAAGTCCTGCAGGGCGCTCGTTTAATAGAGACGCAGTGCTCGAAGGATATTATGTTCTAATGACATGTATGATTTGTGAAACAATGTTTCAATATAATATAATAGCTTTTTATACTTGTGCGTTCAAGTATTAAAATACCTCCTGTGCGGCCGTTAATGTATATGTGTATATAACCTGAAAGATGGCAGTCCTTGGCTTCAGCCCCCATGCACATAGTGCGGGGGTGTTTGCAAAAAAGGCGCATTTTCACACTTAATCCAACGTCTTGGTCCTGTAAAGGAGGTGATAGCGTACCAAACTAGGCAACCGGACTATAATGCTTTATCACTTTCACTTAGCCATAGGAGTTCAATGGTGGGGCTACTATATAGCCCCTAGGGGCACCGCGCTCTCCCGAATTCGGGGCGCGTATGTGCCTGACCGGGAAACGGTCCTTTGTTAATGCGGAGGAATTCTAAATATTCCGGTGGGTCATCGAGTGGTTGACCAGTCTCACGCTACATCATGACAGTCAGTTTTCGGCTTTCTCTACTGAGGTGCTCGCCAGGCCGAACCGGGGCACAATCGCAGTAGTTCTCCTGGTGCCACGTTACCCGATAAAACGGAACGTAAGGCAGCAAAACACAGGAGCCGGGCAAACCCAACATTTGACCAAAGACATGATTCGGAGCTGATGCATATAAGGCCTAACTCGAGACGCCGAACACTCCCTAAGGTATTCGGTCTTTATGAAAACGGGCAGAACAATGCCCTAAGCCCCTGGTGTCCAGGTACGCGCAAAAAATTCTGACACGGCCGATGCCAAAACGCCAGCCTCCTCCTCGGTTATAGCGAGAGACCGGGGAATGTGTATCAACAAGAGACAGTAAAAAAGGATTACGCAGGGTCTTAATCTGAAAAGAATCCTTGCAATGGGTCCCTACTGCACGTCTGCGCCTGTGTCTCCGTTGTGCCGTATCCTGGACGGGTGTAGCACGGTGTTCATCTGTAAAAGAGAAGAACTTAGTTGAAGAAAGATCGTGCAAAAAATGTACTTTAAATAAACGGAGTACGATTTGAAAAGCGAATAAAATTAAGCCTTATTGTCTCTTGTTGTACATGCATGCAGCCCCTTGTACGGGGGCGTGCCGCTAATAGGCCTTTATATGCCTACGCCGGACTCGTCTAGCCGTGTCCGGGGTCCGAATGACCTGTTCAGGTGCTTGGTTTAGCGGAGCCGGATTAGTGCGTGACTGTCCAGGCAGTCTCACGTTCTTCCGTGCTCGAGTAACACTTGATACTTCCCTTTAATGAGATGATGCCGCTGGACCAGGCATTTTAAGTGTAAGAGATGCATAATGCAGTATTGCGTTAAAGCGGGCGAAAGCTTCACGTTCCAATAGTGCTTGATAGCTACTTTTGAATGGGGCGATATGGAAGGTTAACTTCTCGCGGCGGAAGTTGTCGGATGAGCCGAACACAACTTCTAGCAGTAGGGAGCCCGTACAATGGGCGTATAGGCCTGGCATTACCCCCTTGAAGGAGGTGTTGCTGTGGCGAATTTTGGTTGGGTCTATCCCCATTTTGCGGATTGTGTCCTGGTATAGCAGGTTTAGATCGCTACCGCCGTCCATTAGGACTTCTGTGAATTGGAGTTCGTTGATTATAGGATCTAATATCAGGGCAGTCCATCCTGCGTTCTGGATACTTCCGGAGTAATCCTGATGATCAAAGACGATTGGTTTTGACAACCAATGTCGGGACTCCACTGGGATAGGCCGTGCGGCGCGTATTTCTATGGGCGCCGCTCTGATTTTCCCTTTTGTCACTTGAAGTGAGTTTAGTGTTTTGACTTCTTGTGGGAAATTCTTTTGTTTTCCGGTGCTCTGCTTGTGGGGTTCGTCATCGTCCTCGCTTGGTGTGTCGAGCCCCTTGTGTTCGGCATTAAGTTTGCCGGACTGCTTGAAGACCCAACAATCTCTGTGGGTATGGTTTGCAGGCTTCCCGAGGGTACTGTGGATTCGGCATATTTCGTCCAAGATTTTGTTTAAGTTGGATAGCTCATGGCTGTTATCCTTGAGAGGCAGTTTTTTATGATTCTGCTGAGAGCTTTTGAATCCGGCGTTGACTGCCGTGCTCTTTGGGCTATTTCCCCTTTTCCGGCGCTGGTCCTTGTTGCGTCGTGGTTTCCCGTTTCCATCTCTGACTTCTGATGTACTTGGGTCGCTGGTACTACATCTTGCCAGCCAACAATCCTCTCCCGCGCAAAAGCAGGTCATGAGGCTTGTTAGTGCGGCCATTGTTCTTGGCTTTTCCTGGCCAAGGTGCCTGGCGAGCCATTCGTCTTGGACGTTGTGTTTGAAAGCTGCTAAGGCTTCGGCGTCCGGACAGTCGACTATTTGGTTCTTTTTGGTGAGGAACCTGTTCCAGAATTTGCGGGCTGACTCTCCGGGTTGTTGAGTTATGTGACTTTAATCGTCTGCATCTAGAGGGCGGACATAAGTCCCTTGAAAATTTGCCCGAAAGGCATCCTCGAGCTCTTCCCAACTTCCAATGGTATTTTCAGGGAGGCTTTTAAGCCAGTGCCGTGCTGGCCCTTTGAGCTTGAGGGGTAAGTATTTTATGGCGTGGAGATCATCTCCTCTAGCCATGTGTATGTGGAGGATATAATCCTCAATCCAGACTCCCGGGTCTGTTGTTCTGTCGTATGCCTCTATGTTTACGGGTTTAAATCCCGTCGGGAATTTGTGATCCAGCACCTCATCGATGAAACATAGGGGGTGTGCGGCACCCCTATATTTGGGTGTGCCGTAATGTCCGGATATTTGGCGTGTTGCATTGCTTAGGAAAGCTTGCTTTCTTGACCCGTAGATGGACCTAACTGGGCCATCCTTTTGATGCGACTCCTTATGCGGATCGCATGCCGGATTGTGTGCGGCGCCGCTTGCCGCTCTATGTTTGTCGTGTGGTCGTCTATCCGACCGGGCGGCATCTTTGTTCTTTGATTGTGGGGGCTCTAAGGCCAACTCATCGAATTCGGGCAGTAGTTTGCGCTTCAGGTAGCTCTTTGTTTGGCGACTGTCGCCGTATTTGTCTATGGTTTTGAGTACTTTGCTCCATCTGATCATGAGTGCATCTTCCGCTGTTTTGAGCTTCCGCTTCTGCTTTTTCAGGCTACGTGCAGTGGCGACGAGCCTTTTATGGAGGTTCTTCTGCTCCAACAACTTGTCCGGTGTGAGATCGTCCGGACTGTTATCTTCGCCAGGGACGGGTTGTTTATCCAAGTTGTCCTGTTCGGACGGTTGTTCAATGGCATGTTCGTCGTCCACCGGTTCGACCTGCTTGATGGCTGGGTCTGTGTGGCTGCCGTCTTTGTCGAGGCGGGACTTGGTGCGGCGTTTACTTTGTCGTTTTGACTGCTTTTCGAGGGATTTATCCTTCGTAGCGTCCCGTTGTTCCTCGTCGTCACTTCCTTTAGGAGTATCCACCATGTATACATCGTGAGATGAGGTGGCTGTCCAGTATCCTATAGGTGCTGGTTCGTGGTTATATCCTACATCGTCGTCCATACCGTCGATGTCTTCGGAGTCGAAATTGGCACGTCGTTTGAACTTTCGACAGTGGCTACAAAGTGGGTGGTGGGTGGGCGTCGAATTTCTTCGTCTTCCGCATCCCAACCTTCCTGACCATAGTCCGGCCAGGGCTCTCCTGACAAAGAGAGAGACTTTAGTGAATTCAGGATGTCGCCCAGGGGCGAGTGCTGAAAGATGTCCGCGGCAGTGAACTCCATAATCGGCGCCCAATCGGATTCGACCGGCAGGGGCGCGGGGGGTTTGGAGTCCGGAGAGGAGTCCGGCACCTCGGAGTCACGGGCTTTGCAAAGGACAGGGATGGAGTTCGGCTTGATCGCCGTAGAGATCGTAGCCCCCGAGGCGGTGTCCAGCCACTCGTCCTCGATCGGCGAAGTCGGCTCCGAACTAAGGGTCGGAGCGGACGCTGGTGCGGCCTCCAGGACACTGTTCGGCGGCAGAGCTAGATCATGCCCATCGAGACAGTGCGGCGCTCTTGGCTGTGGCTCGAATCCGTCGAAGATCAAGTCTCCGCGGATGTCAGCCGTGTAGTTCAAACTCCCAAATCTGACCTGATGGCCAGGGGCATAGCTTTCGATCTGCTCCAGATGGCCAAGTGAATTGGCCCGCAGTGCAAAGCCGCCGAATACGAAGATCTGTCCGGGGAGAAAAGTCTCACCCTGGACCGCGTCGTTGTTGATGATCGAAGGAGCCATCGGGCCTAAAGGTGACGACACAGAGGAACTCTCAATGGAAGCACCAATGTCGGTGTTAAAACCGGCGGATCTCGGGTAGGGGGTCCCGAACTGTGCATCTAGGCGGATGGTAACAGGAGACAAGGGACACGATGTTTTTACCCAGGTTCGGGCCCTCTCGATGAAGGTAAAACCCTACTCCTGCTTGATTAATATTGATGATATAGGTAGTACAAGAGTAGATCTACCACGAGATCAAGGAGGCTAAACCCTAGAAGCTAGCCTATGGTATGATTGTTGTTCGTCCTACGGACTAAAACCCTCCGGTTTATATAGACACCGAATAGGGTTAGGGTTACACAGAGTCGGTTACAATGGTAGGAGATCTACATATCCGTATCGCCAAGCTTGCCTTCCACGCCAAGGAAAGTCCCATCCGGACACGGGACGAAGTCTTCAATCTTGTATCTTCATAGTCTAGGAGTCCGGCCAACGGTGATAGTTCGGCTATCCGGACACCCCCTAGTCCAGGACTCCCTCAGGCACCACCCATGCCCGCCACCCCCGCACCCCGCCACTGAAGCATGGGCGTCACCACCCAATTTGACTCCCACCACCCGCGCAGCCACCGCTGCCTAGAAGGCGCACTCGTGCACCTTGCCGCGGGCGACCATGCCCCACGTGAAGCGCTGCGCTCCCGTTGACCACCACGCTCCACGCCGTGTGTCGCCAAGCTAGGAAAAAGGAAAGGCCCCGCCATCGTTGACGTTGACCAGGCTTCTTCTTTTTTGCGAAAAGACGCAGACCGGGTTTTGCCCGGCCGCGCCCTTGGACAGTGATGAGGGGAGGGGAGGGAGGAGAGGGGACGGAAGCCGGCAGCACCGGGCTTGGCCCAACCAGTTGCGGGAGCGAGCGGGGCGAAGGGTTTTTCTCCGTCTTTGTTCCAGCATGTTCGTGTCTTCCTCTGTCTTGGCTACTGGAGTAATATTATCGTACTAGTAGGAGGTTGCACCGGCCAACTTTTCCGTACAAACGAACCTTGCATTGCTCGCTGGAATGCAAACCACAAAGGCATGGGCGTAGTCGCTAGCTACCTAGCTGCATCGTGTCGTCTCGTCGTCACCCGCCGCATTGCATGCATCGTCGCTCCGACACGGAGGCAGAGAAGCCATGTAACCCTCATGTGGTCGATCTGCAAATCCATCCATACTACTATGGGATGAACGAAAGGACCACGTACCCACCCGCCGTGGGATGAGTAAATTGCACAGAAGTACCATAATTGGGGCATTGAAAGCAGATTGGTAATTTTTACATGTCAGTATCAAGATTGGGGCGAGCCGTTGCAAAAAAAGACTAAAAGTGTGTTTTATACGTATTGACAAAGAAACTGACCGGTTGGGCCCGCCCGTCAGGCGCCACGCTGGCCAGTGCGCGCGTGCCCGCGCGCTGACTAGGACGAGGCCGGCTCGCACCTTTATAGTCGCGGCTGTGTGACCGAGCCAGACCCGACCCCGACCCCGCTCGCCTTCTTCTTCCTTTCTTCTGCTCTCTGCCTCGCCGTCGCCTGCGCCCGCCACCGCCGGCCGCCACACCACGCTGCCGCAGCCATGGTTCTGGAGGACGAGAGCAGCGATGATAACTCAAGCCTCCCGTAGATATACTCCGAAACCTCCACCGATGGGCTGAACCAGGTAAGTTACTCATTGGAGCTAGGGTTAGGGTTAGGTTTAGGAAATTTGGGGATTTTTGTGCGTAGGTGGTCTTTGTTATGAGGATTTCGTTTGATTTGCTGTGTCCTCGTGCTGTGCTTTTGACTGTGTAGGTGCCTTTCTCGCTTGAGGACCCGGATTACAAGGGCCTTGAGCTAGATCTGATGGCGTTCTGCGAGAAGCAAGGAAAGTCATCAGAGAGGCTTGTTGCGTTTGAAGGAACAATGACTAGGAGAAGGTTCTTAGCATGTGCAGAGCTGGTATTTTTCTTGCCTTGGTGATTAAGCACTGGATGTGTTCACTGAAAGTGGCAGAGTCTTGTTTGCCACCTGTGATTCAGTTATGTGCATGCTAAATTTGTTAGTCATATGTGCCCTACTGTAGTGCTCATTGTGGGAATGCTCATTATTAAGTTCAGTGGACTGCATTTGTGCTAAAATATATGCTCCTGTTGTGTGCACATGCTATTCATTGACACTTCTTTCCAAATGCAGTGTTGCTCAATATTAAGTTCAGTGCAGCCAGTTAGTAACTATTGATTATTGCTGACAATAGGTAGTCTCATTAGCTAGTTTGTTGCTGCAGGCTAGTGTAGTGTATTTAGCTGGGCAAAGTAGTTCACATTGTATTGCTTATTATTGTTTACAGTAGGTAGTCTCAATGGTAGGAGTAATGGTAGTGCACATTTAGGATTCCATTATATTAATGGACAATTTTTAGCAACTGTTGTTGCTTAGCACATGGCTGCTTAGCAACTGCTAAGTTGAATGGAGCGTTACTCTTCTGCCTGGTAAATATATTGATCATCCATTGTAGGATTACTTTAATTTATTTTACAATGTGCTCCTGTTGCTTAGCAAATGGCTGTGCAAATTCAGTTAATGTCAGTGCCAACATTAGGTACTGCCATGAACTAACTGTTGCTTAGTACTCTTAGTAGTTGTATTGTACTAAATGTTGCCCTTCTAATTTTTCCAGGAAGGTCACAATTGTGGGTTTGTTCAGTGGGTTGATGAGCAGTGGCCCCCAACAATGGAGAATGCATTGTTGAAGCTTTGGTCAATGGTTGAAGAGAGCAAGTGTGCTAGGGTGAATGATAATCTTGAAAGTACTTTAACTATTCACGAGTTGACAGAAGAAAAGAACAAGCTGGATGCAGACTATGACAAGTTGGTGAAAGATGTGCATCAACTTGTGTATATGCAGGAGGATAGGGTTGTGGATTTCAGTTATCTGCAGTCCAACATCACATATCAGCAGGAATGCAGAGCTGAGTTTGTTGCTGGTATGAAGACAGCAATGGCAAAGAAAGATGCAGCTACAGAGAAGCTTCAACAGAAGTATGAAATCCTGTGCAACCTGACAAGTGCTCAAGCAACTGTCATCCAAAACCTGAAGTTGAAGAATATGAAAGAGAAGGAATTGTTGAGTGAGGCTAGGATGAATTTGAAGTTGAAGAATGCACGGTTCACACAGTTTGAGGAGAAGCTCACCCAAGAGAAGCTAGAGTTGAAGTTCCAGGTTGCTGATCTGCTGAATCTCAAGGAAAACCATAATGAAGAGAAGCAGATGCAAAGAGTTTAGGATTACTGAGCTCATGAAGGCAGAGGAGAAGCTGAAGGAGAAGATCAAGGGGATCCAGGCCATCTTGCAGAACTGAACAAGATGAATTGAGATTAGTGGGCATTGCAGACCTTTTGGGAAGGATGGTTGTGCAATGACCTAGTAACTTAGAATTATGGTTGTGTAATGTATGGTTCTAGTACTAATTGTGAACTCTGGTTGTTTATGTACCTAGTAGTTATCCTATTCATCCTTTTGTGAGAAAAGGATGGATTGTGCATTTGAACTCCACTATGTAATGTGAACAATGCTTGTGTATTTCTATAATGTGTTGAACTCCAGTAGTATCGTTTGCTTTCAATGTTAGACTGAAAATGATGACATAGTGATGCTTATGTCAGACTGAAAATGATGACATACTGATGGTTAAATGCTTAAATGCATTTGCAAAAGGAATAGTTACAGATGTTAGAGTGATGCTTAAATTCTTAAA
The DNA here is from genome assembly GCA_900231445.1 of Triticum turgidum subsp. durum. Taxonomy (NCBI): domain Eukaryota; kingdom Viridiplantae; phylum Streptophyta; class Magnoliopsida; order Poales; family Poaceae; genus Triticum; species Triticum turgidum. The sequence continues at coordinate 725,912,204 of LT934117.1, read as the reverse complement.
TGCATTTGCAAAAGGAATAGTTTGTTATGTTATAAAGTTGATGGCTTTAGGTGGTTCCGTCGACCCCGAGCCACCCTAGACCAAAGTTGATGCTTTAGGTGGTTCCGTCGACCCCGAGCCACCCTAGACCAAAGTTGATGCTTTAGGTGGTTCTGTCGACCCCGAGCCACCCTATACCAAAGTTGATGCTTTAGGTGGTTCCGTCG